>FR997744.1:17980635-18594678 GCA_905475445.1 Ochropleura plecta | reverse complement strand
TTTGGTTTTTTCATCAGGATCTCTTAGTAGAAAAAAAAAACACTGATTTTATGATTATTTCCGAAGAGCGTATTTCATTTTCAAAACCGGTATTCAAAACAAGAATTGAACCTGGAATTCAAACCGAAAAATAAAATCGGAATTGAATACAATTCGATTTTCGAAATATGGTGTCGCGCACCTATATTCTATCGCGAATGTGCTCGAGTTTTACAGCAAGTAATGTTGTCTTAGTTTTATATCGACTAAGATGTATCCTGTATGCATTCCCCACAACCCCAGCTGGACTTCCCCGGCGTGCGCGTGTCGAGCATATCGCTGGAGGGTCCCGCCGGACGGAACGCGCTGGGGACGTTCTGGGAGCTCAGCACCACGGAGCTGGGGCGCGGCCTGGACTTCACGCCGCGGGGCTCCGTGCTCGCCAGGTTCACGCACCTGCAGCACCAGGACTTCGAATACGTGTGAGTTACCGGCCTGCTATGTCTGGCCGTCCGCCAATTACTATTCAAATAATGCGCAAAACCAACGCTTTCTAGTGTTTTATTCAACAAATTCATCAGTAGCACATTTTATTTTATTACATAATTCAAGAACATTTATTCCAGATACGTACAAACTAACCTTCAAATCAGTATTTTTTTCCTAATAATTGTAACCCTTTCAGGAATTTCTCATGCATTGAGAATGCTTTTACACACATTCAAACTCATATATACACATACAAATAATTCAATCATCCACTACTCGCAGTCAACGTCACTACTGACAACTTTGAAAAAACTACAGAAAATCCGGCCATTGATATTACTGTTTTGTTACGCAAAATAATCAATTTATCAACATATATCCCAAAACTAATCTACAAAATAAAAAAAACTATCATCATCATTTTCCTGCCCTTGTCACATTCTATTTATGGTCGGCGCAACACGTTTTCTTCTTCCATTCGCCCCTATCAAAGGTCACGGCATCATTTACTACTTTCTCCTTAAAAAAAATAAAATAACTAACTAAACTTACGCGTCCTTCAAAATTTAATGAGGTATCTGCCTTGTCCTCACAGTATCGAGGTGAATAACACAAGTGGTCAGGGCCTCATGGCCACAGTACGTATCTTCATGGCGCCCACAGACAACGAGAACGGAGAGCCGCTCGGCTTCGACGAGCAGCGGAGGGCTATGATCGAGCTAGACAAGTTCACTACCGGATGTAAGTTCAAATACTAAGTCATAGAGAAGTGAGAATTTCAGGGCGAACGCTTCCCTCTGCACGTTTTTTTTCGGATTGGAAATCATCAAATAACTTTCTCGCGGTTTTGGCGGAGCGGAATTGAGTGTCAGACTTTTATTGACTAAAACCCACTCATGTTCCTTCTTTTGCCTTTAATGTTCCGGGGCCGCCGTATCTCTTTCGAACAACCCGCAACCCCGGCAGGCGCGTCGACACGACCTGTCGTCACAGTCGGTCGGGTCGCTACCCATAAACCAGCGTCTACGGTGGCATGGAGTCTTGCTTCCCTCTACCCTGAAATATATAAATTCAGGATAATAATAATTCCATTTAAAGTATCCATCAAGCCGCGCTTTGAAAGGCGTACCTATATTTAAACGCTTTCCAAAGGTTCCGAAATCTAGGGTCCCGAGTACATCAAAAATAAAAAAGAAAGAATGAAGAATAGGAACTAAAAAGTTTGATAACTGGTTGGTCTGAGCGAGAGCGATTACACTTTGAGATGTGACCGTTGGACAAAAATGTTTATATCTCTGAATGTAATATTGCAGTACGTCCGGGTAACAACACCATTCGTCACCGCAGTCTGGACTCGTCCGTCACCATCCCTTACGAGAGGACCTTCCGTGACCAGGTATGTATACTAACTGGAACGTGTTCACCGTCTATATCCAATGCCAACTAGCGAAATTCTAAATTATTATTCAGAAGGCTTTTGATCGACTTTTTCGTTTACTTCGTTTTTTTTCTGTTGAATTAGTCTTCCAGTCTAACCAGAATACCATTCCTATACGTGGAGTGACTGCCTGTCTTACTACAACTCATATTTTGGGTAACACGATAACCCTTGGTAAGATTCTTCGCTAATGTTTTGGCTTTGACTAGTTAATAGCATAAAACACAGGGTGTAGCCGGTTTTTTGACGTTGTTTATAAGCTAAATAATGTTTGGTTCCGCAGTCTGCGCGTCCGTCGGACCCGGGCACGGCGGAGGCGGCGGAGTTCGACTTCTGTGGCTGCGGGTGGCCGCACCACATGCTGGTCGCCAAGGGCAACGAGCGAGGGTACCCTGTCGTACTGTTCGCTATGCTGTCCAACTGGAATGAGGACCGAGTGAGTTTATTACTTATACTGTGGCCGTTTTACTTGATATCATCATTAATTTGCATTTATTTCAATTTGTTTACTCAACTGTCCTGAAACTGTTGCGGAACAGTTATTAAAACATATATCAGTTAGCGAAAGGAAAAGCAGACTAATAGTTATTAAAATCAAAACTAGCCAAATAAGAACTCTATATATTTTAGGAGTATGAAGAACAGGGTGTAAAGCTCTTCATACCCTATAGAAAAGTGAGGATCCTCCGACCAGACGGGTATCGTGTCTGGTGAGACACTACCCGACAGTTGTTGTCGTGATCTTCTATATCGTGTGAACTCGCGTAACTAAGTTAGTTCGTCAGTTATGGCATAGATGGCGCTGTAGTACTTTTTGCCGTATTAGGAATTTGTAGTGTCGCTACGACCCAAACATTTTTTCCCATAAAATACTAATTATGCCATCATCCCCCAGGTCGAACAAGACTTGGTAGGTTCGTGCAACGACGCGGCGTCGTACTGCGGCATCCGCGACCGCAAGTACCCCGACCGTCGCGCGATGGGCTTCCCGTTCGACCGGCCGGCGCCGCAAGCCAACACGCTCAGCGACTTCCTGCGCCCCAACATGGCGGCGCAGGCGTGCGACATCCGCTTCAGCGACACCACGCGCGCGCGACCCGCGCGACGGTAGGTAGCGGGGACGCGCCGGGGAGCGAGGCCTCCCTCGGGGACGGGATCAACTATCTTTCCTATGTCAATCTGTCCGATTAAAAGAAATTATACTGATAGACCATCATATGTCGATTTGCAGTTATTTATCAACAGAGTACTGAAATGTGTGCTACGGATTGATTATGAAAACATATTTGATTTGAAAGGCATTACTTACCTTAGTAAAACATAAAAGCTACACTGCCCCCCTGTCCCAAATGTTTTCAATTACCAGTAACAACACGAATACTACAATATATTGTTATGCACACGACATAAACCAACGATGTTTGTAATAAACCAACTAACTACAAATATGGAGAAGACATTGTGGATACCAACATAGATGGCGCCACATAATATAAATTTAGGCTATAATTTTAATACTATATTTTCATTTAGGACATCCTATTTACCTTACATTTATTTTCCTTTTCTTCTTTTAAGATAACTCTAGTTTTAAGATAGTGGTGCCATCTATGTGCAGATAACGGAACTATTAGGTGTGTAGGTCCGCCCTGGGCGTGTCTCGTGCCACTCCTGTCACTCCCATCTGTACTGTTGCTTCTGCCACTTCTATCTCTACTGTGGCTGCTGGTCTGCCAGCGGAGTACCTCCAGGAGGCCTGCGAATGCCTGGACTATGCTCCCGGCGATATAGCCGCTAGTATTAAGAAACCTTACTATTATGTCAAGTGTGATCATTATAACAAACATAATAATCTTTAGTTTCGTTGTTGGGCTACACTCTTATAAAATACACTTAATTTGACATTATGAATGAATAAGTACTGATCAATTACTTATAAAAATGAATAGAATTAACTAATTTCGATTTTTATCTTGGTTTCTAAAACATCAAGTTCAAAAAGGTTCGCAGAAGACTAAAAATACTATTAACAGCGTGATGGCTGCCCATTAGATACAAATCAATTAATGATAACTAAAAAAGACATATTTATGTCGTTAAAATTGTTGTACAACACACTTTTATAATAAGTGATTAGTATGAAATGACTTAAAAGGCAAGTCCATCTAAACCGGTCAGTAGAACTTCACTGGGCTTAAGCAATCCGGAATGTTTTTCTTTTTATAAGTGAGAGAAATCTCGTAGTTTCGCGGAGGTAAACGGGCTCATTTCCTAAACACCAAATGACGGTTTTAATAATCTAGTATGATTTAAAGTTACGTTTGCATAAGTAATAAACTTACAGGGGAGAAAACATCGTTCGGAAACCTGGAGGTACCAATACCACTTCTTTTGTTGACTTTTCCGGGAAAAAATGGTGAATTTCAGATCATTCTCGGCATCACTAGTTAAGCAATATAGGCAAATGTATTGATCAATGCTTGTTCTTTCTATGTATGGGAAGAGGCTATTGTTCTGTAAAATGACAATTTTATACCTGGGCTGCAGATATTTTCGTCATAAATAACATACAGTTTTGTTGTTACTGGAACGACTTCAGCATGTCTTAACGGATTCTGATTTAATATTGTTTATTATTAAGTATATAAGTTTAGTTTTAAGTAAACGGGTCTGTAAATAAATCGAATAGTTCTTAATTTTATGTACATAATGCATTACTTGTGATTCTTGAGACTGAATAAATTAGCCTTTTACCAATATGTTTGTTTTATTATGGTCTTTATTATATCATTGCATTTAAATAATTTAATTTTATGCTACTTTAATTACACACCCTCATACATACAGACACACACACACATACAAAATATCATGACTTTTCGTATTCTCTCAACGCACCCTTTCATACTCATATCATAGGAATGCATTTAAACTAAGTTACTACTACTAGTTTACCATGTTTGGGACGTTGCTTAGCTCACCATGCATTGTCATACAAACTACTTAAACATAATTATGTGCAAAATTTATAAATACCGGGAAGAGGGTCAAATTTAACGTGTTAAAAGTAGGACCTTACACATAAGTATGCAGGGGTTTAAATACTTATGGCGTTTCGTCAATAGCGAATGGGCGGTGACCTTTGGATGGCGAGCAATGGGTAGCTCGCCATCCAAAGGCCCGCATCTACGGTGGCCGGGAGTCGTTTTGCGGCGGCTGGGTTGGTTTGAGGTTTCCTCCCTCAAAAGCCCGGCCACTTCTTTCGCTAGCATGACTGCTTCGCACGCGGAGGTGACCGCTTTCCATTCCCTCTCGCTCCGGACCATGGCCTGAACCAGGGCCGGACGCGAGAGATCGCCGCCGCCGATCGCCTCTACGAAGGCACGGCGGTGCTCTGCCCAAACTGACCAAAGCTTCCCAAGCTGCTGAATTAGGACCTTATAGATAATTATATAAATAAATAATAATAAATGGGGTCTACATAATTATGTATAAATTAGGACCTTATACAGTTATACCTAATAATACGGGGGTCTAAATACTAATGATTACAGTAGCACCTTATACATAAGTAAACAGGGGTCTGCATACTTATATATAAAGTCCTTTAGCTAGTGTTTATTATCACACCTAAATAAATGCCTAAATACGATTGTAATAATACAATATCGTCTCTCACTCATTCACGTGTCACCTAGTTAATGTAAACAGGAATATGTAAGACTGTGGAGATCGCATGCTCATGTCAGATCGTAAGTTTGATGAGATTTAGCTAACAGGATTATTTTTAAACTAGCACCATTTTATAAAGCATAGTCTAGTTAACGTTACCGCACCGTCCGGGTCCGGACAGACAGCTTGGTTATGTGGAGTTTGCCTGATGGTTGAGCCGCAAAAACTGTGTCGCGCGTCGTTCGCTACTCATCCAGCGCAGCCATCGTCCAGGTACCAAGCTCCATTGGCGATGTTAAGGTTCACCGGGACTTTTTTTTTACGTGTGGAAATATTCGATGGATGCCCTTCGCCATGGCGGAGGGGTATGTCAGACTATTACTTACTAAAACCACACGGTGTTCCTTCTCGTCACTTCTGGCTATCACCCCAGCAGATCGGGCATGGTCATGGTCAAGACCTAAATTATACATAAATGTGGGCAAGAATAATTTTGCGAGGCCTTCATCAAGACAATTTTCAAAATGGTGATTTTCGTTACTTTATGTAGAGGTACCTGAAACCTAAGTTTTATAAGTCATCTCATAAAACAGTATACGCTTTTATAACAAGTTGACAAAGTTAGAAAAGCCTGATGCGCTGGAAAGTTTAAAAACAACATCAAACGTGTCCTTATTAAAAAGTAGGTTTATCAGTGCCCATGTGAATTTTAAGGCAATTTTAATAATAAGGCCTTAAAACTGGTCATACGTTCATTGACAAAGAAACTATGTTTATTTTGTATTGTATTGTATAACGGGCTGATGTCCAACTGATGTCAACTCAACGTCTGAGGCGCGTATTGTGCGTAAGGGCTTTGTTTATTTTAAGAGCGAATGGAACCAGTTTGTATAATTTCAGCTTTTTGTGCCTTACTGGAAAACCAAACACAAAATATAATCCACGTACGGGCTGTTAAATCGCCTATTCATCTGTTATTTAAATCATATAAAATTATGAAATGCTTCGGTTAACTAATCGTAACAGGCTGACTCGAGATTAAACAGCAGATAGACGCTTGATCAAGTTTTGAGCAGACTACAATTCTTATACCTACTAAAAGAAAAGGATGTTTTAAGAAACTTCAAAGTCCAATCCAAAATTACTCTGTGAATATTTCCTGACAGTTTGAACTCTTTTTTTTACTTGTTTTAAAACAAAATTTTCATTACGTTTAATGAGCTAAAACTTTCCTACTGTTTCAGCTTAATCCCGAAGAGATTCCTTTGTCAAAAGCGATGAGTCCTATGACTGTACAAATTGGTAAGATCGCAAACGCAACTAGAGCTATTCGAAGTCATGCTGTAAGCATTGATCAATAAAGCATTGATCAACAATTGATTTGAAAGTAAGTGAGTATGTTTGTTTATTTGTTACGTTTTCACGCCTAAATGGCCAAACGATTACAGACATAATTGGGACAATGGAGGCGGACATAGTCTAAAAAGAGTGAGAAAAGGGAGAGAAAGAAGGAAGAAACGGGGATAGAAAAAAAACATTTTTCGATCATCACGCGGGGTAAAGTTGGCGTTAGCCAAAAGTAACTATGCCTCGCGTACGAAGTCGTGGGCGGAAGCTAGTCTTTAATAACAGTAACAGGACTTGGATAAATAAAACTACGGTAAGTCATCATCTGCCTAGCCCAACTATCTTGGGGTCGGCTTCCAGTCTAACCGAATGCAGCTGAATGCCAGTATTTTACATCGAGCGATTGCCTATCTGACCTCCAAAACACAACCCAGTTAGTACTGGGTAATACGATACTACTTAGTAAAACTGATTGTCAGAATTTCGGTACACTGACGACCTGTACGAACGACTGTTAAAGATCTACAAATGACAGGGACCAACAGCTTAACGTGCTTTCCAAGGCACGGAGGAAACTCGGTATGTAACGTTACGGGTGGTCACCCATCCATAGAACAACCTAGCAAAGCGCGGCGTAACCTAAAGATTGACCCGAGCGGATGTTATTATTTAGCCACGAGCGAAATTATAATTTTTTGGTTATCTTCAAACTCAAAAACCTGTAATCAAAATATCTCAGCAATGTTACAATCCATTAATTTCATATTAAATACGCATCGAGTTCGGTTATACAGTTATCTCTGGATAGTAATGTATTGCCAGCTAATTAGAGACTTTCTTTAAATTGTTGTGCTGTCCAACGTTCAAGCACAGTTCAGGGAAACATGGCGAAGATTGCACAGGTAAGCCAATAAACAATAATATTTGGATAATTATAAAGTGCTACAAGTGTATTTTGGCGTCTGAACCACATATACAAGGTTGGGAAAAAGTGTCAAAAGTGTTTGAACAAGAATTTTATTAAAAAGCAATATGGTGGAGTTCGTTCGAATGCTGGCCACGCGCCAAAATATCCGTGCACAACTTTAGTGTGATCTGTGAACTTTGTCCGGTGTTTATTATTTGTTATTAGGAAGGTCCGCTTCTGCAGCAGTGTTACAGTATTGTGACAAAAGCGCTCTTTCGGTATATCTGTTTATTATTGATGAACATTTTGAAAAAAAGGAAAGGATAGTTCTAATGCAAGCTGTCCGCAAAATAAACATTGTGAACAGGTTGTGAACAAACCCTAGTGTCATGAAGGGAGAACACGTGCCTTTCCGCTTGATTAAGGATACTTTTACACCCATTAAATTATTGTTCACTTTGATCTAAGTAGTCTGCTTTTATTAATTCTCTATTAACTTTTTTAAATCATATTATCCCTTGAATCAGTGTGCAGTTGAATGCTACAGCACATACGATTAACTAATTCTTTATTCATCCACGAGATCGTATCGAGGGTCCTATTAATAGTCGATTGACTGCAGTATTCTTTAATCATGCTCCATTTAGTTAATTTCTTGCAACTCTTTCGGAATTTCATCATTGTAAAACTAAAGAATTCATTGGCAATATTTTACAAAGCTCGCCCTACGTAGCTTTAGATCAAAGCATATATATTTCATCAGAAGACCTCTATAACATCGAGGTTCATATAAAATGTATGAGGAGATTCGCCCGCGGGTTTTGCGGTGAAATTCACGATATTTTGTGCTAGATAGAACCTTGTTTCAAACTATTTTAGTGGAAATAACTTTCAGGGTCTTGTGGTAATAAATAACGTGTTTGTAATAGCGAAATGTTTATTTACTTATTTGTGTACATAAAACATAAGTTATGGAAACATACATACAGATAAAAGAACATAAAGGTACCGCTTATTTCTTTTAGAAATCGATCCAGCAGACCTACGATAGGAGAGCTTGATACATACAAATATTAAAAATATATTCCCATGCCTTCATGGTGACCCCATAACTTTGGGGTTTTTAATTCAAATCTTATATTCCACATACCGTAGTCTTTTTTACATCATATGAAGGGATGTTGTACTTTAAGTTTATTGTTAATTAATTAATAAATATTCGGGATAGCTGATTTCTTTGACCAATGACTAATATTTTTAGAAATCAGTTTGCTAAATATAGTTACTTAGTCACACAACTAACTAAAAACCATACGGGCCATTTTCTATGATTACGGTAGTCTAAAAATAAGTCTGAAAATTCCTTCGAATTTTAACGTTTAAAATAAGGACTGTCTTAATCGTTATTTTTCTTTTTAACCTCAAATCAACCCAGCCGCCGCGAGAGACGCGCCGTGCGTCGGGCGTCGTTAGACGGCCACCGTAGATGCGGGCCTATGGACGGTCAGCAATGGGTACACTCCCCCCCGCTTCGCCCAGAGCGGGGCAAGTTATTTGATCATTTCCCAGACGCAAAAAAAGGCTCTTTGTAACATATCGGAAAATTGTCTTAATGCCATCTCCTTTTATGTTATGTGTTGGTATGTACTTGTGACAGATGCGAAATGAACACATTATCTTGATTTCTTTCCTATATCGACGTCATTGTTTCCAGATCTTGCTCCTGCTGCTGGTGGCAGTGGCGGTGCAGTCGTACGGCGGACGGCGCTACTTCCGCGGTAGGTCTCACCCTCGGCACCGAGCCCCCGACGATTACTATAACCACCGGAGACACGCCGACACTGACCGATCCCGCGAGAACAGACACGAACACTACCCTATCAGACATCACCACAACCCACACAATCCCGGTGAATCACCACAAATATTTAGACACCCATCTGTGGCTGGTGAAATACATAATTATCCACATGAAGATGTAAACTCCGTACCAACTACCGAACAATCGCATTTAGTTGATCCAGTACCGGATAACAACTCATCAGCCGGCGATGACGGCAACTCTGATAGCGGTGAACCATCCGATCAAGGAGTGGATTTGACAAACGCTGTAAACAATGATAAACCAACTGATGTCGCCAACGAAATCGAAAATGGAAACGGTGTAAATGGCATTGGTGATGGTAACAGTGGGGACGAGCCTTCGTCGGAAGAAAATCCTGACGGTAATATAAATATAGATGGGCGGTCACCAAATAGTTTGCACGATCAGCCAGAGGGTGACGGTCACATTAATGATAATGGGTCACCAAGTAACGTAGACGGCAACTCAGATGGCAACTCAAGTGGTAGCTCAGATAATAACTTAGATGGCAACTCAGATAACAACTTAAATGGCAACTTAGATGGTAACTTAAATGATAACATAAACGATAACCAGCCAAAGTTAGACAAACCAACAAGTAGTATAAATGTGAATGGGTTAGATCCTGGTGAGAATGATGGATCTCCGTCAATTGATTCACCAAATGACGATAATGATGATGGATATTTAAACAATGATGGATCCGAAGATGACGGAATGCCTGACGACGATGGCAATAATATGAATAGCGATAAAGTACAACCAAATGTAGAAGATGACAATACAAATGTTAATGGCCTTTCACCGGGGGGTAATAATGAGCTAAATGATGGTGACAGTGTTAATGATGGTGGTGATGATAACTCGGGTCACGGTTCTATAAATGTCAACGGGTTGTCCCCAGGTGGTGATGAGAGCAAACCTGACGATTACAATATTAACAATAATGGTTTGTCACCAGGTGGGGACGACGCCGACAGCCAGGGCAATGAACACAGAGGGCTGCCAAGCGAATCCTTAGGTAAGCCAAATCATTATCATATAGACGCACATGGGCTAGAAACCGCTCATATCCACCATCATGATCATGCCATTCATCAACCAGATACCAGCAATTTAAATGACGGTGAATTACCCTCAGGTGACGCATCCGTTGGAGGCCGTTTAGACAACGATGGACTGCTAGCTGAGCTTAAGCCTTCAGGGCATATCAGTACTAATGGTGGTCTAGATCTTCATGGTCATTTTGACATAAATCGGCCGCAAATCAATCCAACTTTTCCTGGCGACGATATTTTACCTAACCCTGGAGACCATATGATACCCAGACCGATACCAGGTGTCGATGGACGACCTGACGAGATTCCATTAATCGAAAATCCTGGTCAAGTGGACAATAAGGAGGATGGCAAGAAGAACAACTCCAATATGATACCGGTACTGTTGCCTGGAGGTGGCCATATGTTAGTGCACGCTAGTGCTTTGGGTAACATACCTTCCTACATAATCGTGATGATCGACGGGCAGCCAACGCTCATACAGAATCCTGGGGGTCTGAGCATGGGAGGTGGAAATGCAGCAATTCTTGGAAACAACGGACTATCAATCGGCGGTATTCACGGTGGAGCAGTGTTGCCCAGCTGGCTTAACTTAGGTGGGCTTAATGGTGGCTCCAGTATAGGCAGCGGTGGCATTGGCGTGCTACCCAATGTGCAACCTATTTGGATTGGTGGGAACTTTGGAGGCGGCGGTGCTGGCGGCCAATACATTATTCCGACCCCTGAACCTGTTCAACCTGTTCCTATTCCAGTTCCCGTTCCAAGGCCAATTCCACCCCCACGTCCAATTTACCCAACTCCGCAGCCAATCCCGATACCTGAACCAGGTTTTAACATAAATACTTACCCTGGATACCCTTGGCCATCTGTTTGGAATCCAAGTTACCCAGGTAATGTAAATGTGAATTTTACACATATTCCGACTTTGCCAAATTTAGGACCCAATATAGACTGGAACACTTTGCTTGATCTCCTGGCAAACATTGGTTCTCGTCTGCCTAAGCCACAGCCAACGCAGACCAAAGAACCAGTACCGACGCCCTATCCTTCATACCTGTATCCTCAGTACCCGTACCCCTATCTGCCACCGTTCTTTAACCCGTTTATCTACCCCTACCTTAACAACAAAAACCCTCAAAATCCTTCAAATCCCCCCCAAATTGATACTATTAGACCCGGTCCTGGAACAGGACCAGAAGAACCCATAATTCCACGCCCTAAGCCTCACCCAGAAGAACCCATAATTCCACGCCCTAAGCCTCACCCAGAAGAACCCATAATTCCACGCCCTAAGCCTCACCCAGAAGAACCCTTAATTCCAGGCCGTGAGCCTCACCCAGAGGAACCTTTAATTCCAGGCCGTGAGCCTCACCCAGAGGAACCTTTAATTCCAGGCCGTGAGCCTCACCCAGAGGAACCTTTAATTCCAGGCCGTGAGCCTCACCCAGAGGAACCCTTAATTCCAGGCCGTGAGCCTCACCCAGAGGAACCCTTAATTCCAGGCCGTGAGCCTCACCCAGAAGAACCCTTAGTACCCGGCCCTGGGGCTCACCCAGAGGAACCCTTAATTCCAGGCCGTGAGCCTCACCCAGAGGAACCCTTAATTCCAGGCCGTGAGCCTCACCCAGAGGAACCCTTAATTCCAGGCCGTGAGCCTCACCCAGAGAAACCTTTAATTCCAGGCCCTGAGCCTCATCCAGAAGAACCCTTAATTCCAGGCCGTGAGCCTCACCCAGAAGAACCCTTAATTCCAGGCCCTAAGCCTCACCCAGAGGAACCTTTAATTCCAGGCCCTGAGCCTCACCCAGAGGAACCCTTAATTCCAGGCCCTGAGCCTCACCCAGAAGAACCCTTAATTCCAGGCCCTGAGCCTCACCCAGAAGAACCCTTAATTCCAGGCCCTGAGCCTCACCCAGAAGAACCTTTAATTCCAGGCCGTGAGCCTCACCCAGAAGAACCCTTAATTCCAGGCCCTGAGCCTCACCCAGAAGAACCTTTAATTCCAGGCCCTGAGCCTCACCCAGAAGAACCCTTAATTCCAGGCCCTGAGCCTCACCCAGAAGAACGCTTAATTCCAGGCCATGAGCCTCACCCAGAAGAACCCTTAATTCCAGGCCCTGGGACTCGTCCAGAGGTGCCTGAAATGCCTGGTCTTGATGTACCTTTAGAGGAAAACAAAGACCCAAAAGCTGATGGTACCAAAATACCCGATCCTGAAAGTCGCCCAGATGTTCCCAAAGTACCCAGCCTGAAACTACGGCCTGATCCAGGCCTAGAAGTTCCCCGAGAACCTAGCCCAGGTGCTTCCATCGAGCCCAAGCCTGATGAGGCCATTGTGCCTAAACCCCGGCCTAGGCACCCGGATCAACATCATCATGGTCATGACGGGGCATCAATCATTAACATGCCAGACATTCACATCACACTTCCAAAGCCCACCTACGTTAGCAAACCGAAACCTAGCCATCCTGGTCTTGACAGCGGTCTTATCGACATCCTCAACGTTCTTCTAAAGTACACAAACAGGAACTCTCATCCCCCCAAGAACATTGAACCTCTCATCAAGTTACTGCTTGCTATCCTGAAACCTAGCGACAAGAACCCACCTTTAATTCCGAATCTGAACGAAAACGTAAAAAAGCAACCAGATCTTGGAAATCTCGGTCATCTGCTTCTACACCTTTTAGACGGCCGCAAGGAACCTAACCTCAACGTGCTGGTAGAGCCAGGAATGGATGAAGGTACACGTGCCAACTTGATACTCCTCCTGCAGCTTTTGGCCAACAATCTAGGAGGTGGCTCCTATCCAAGCATGGGATACTATCAGCCTGAGAATCCATTGTTGTACTTCCTGGGTCACTTCCCTTGTGATCATCCGAATATCCAAGCGATATCTGGAATGCAGTCCAGCTCCAACCTTTGGCAGTTGTTGGCCAATATGTATGGCCATAGTTACGACCAGGAGATGAGGCTGGAGAGATCAGCGGAGGAGACAGACGGCGATGATAAGCCAGCCGATGCCGCGGAGAAGACTAACAATAATTAGAAACATGTAATTGATAGTAGGTAGTAATTTAATTAGATTAGTTTGTTAAGATTCATGTTTAGAATTCATGAAGACGAGAAAAATTAAATGCTTTTGTTTTTTATAAATGCTTTTATTTTGTATTCCATTAAAAACAGCCATGTGAAACATAAGGCGCTGTACAAAAAACACTTCGTAAAACGTCTAGATTTTCGTCGCAAAGTTAGCCTTATCTGTACATGCCACTAGCCAAAAAAAAAATACCGTGTATAGTTCAATACATACAGTAAAGACTTAAACAAAATCAGTTTACAAAACTTATCTAGTACTACGAAAAAAAAAAAATGTTTAAAAATACCACGAAAAAATTTTTTTCGTCTCGAAATTCTCAATTTTTTCAGCAACAACCATCATATTTTTTATATCTATAACAAAGGAAATTTTATAGACTAAAGAGACATCTAAAATTTTTCAAACACGGAACTGTATTTTTTTTATATTCAATTAAAACTGCAAAATAACCCACATTTTGGTGGACATGATATTCAACTATAATCAAACACCGAAATATTTTCGACCTTATTTCTATTCTTTCGATGCAATACTGTCGTGTACTTGTGTCAGACCATGCCCAGTGTGCAGCTAGCCTCACTTCCGCGAATACCTAAAGATTAGCTTGTTACCGCGCCTTAACTAATATGTAGTTCGTTCAGTACCAAGCCGTCAGAGATTAGTAGAAGCTCGATCAAGTTAGCTAGAAAACGACCCATATTTATAAAGCCCAATTTATTACATTTATTTTTAAAATTGTACTTATTCAATTAAAGTGAGATCTTTTTGTTTATTACATTGTAAAGCCTGGAACTCAATGCGTTGTACTGTCGCAGCGCGAAAGCTGACATAGATCGTACCGAGGGGCAAACAAGAGCACGACATCTTTTACTTAAAACCTCTTTGTTTAGGGGAAGCAGTGAATGTCGCCGTAGCATAATTCGTAGAATAAATAAACTGTAGATACCTTATATCCTAACGTTAAGACTAGGCTACTACGAGCTGACCTAACCTGTTATGATAGCTAGAAAGTGTCTCATTGTCATGCCTGTAGTGGCCATAATATAACATATTACGCAAGCTTCGAATTAGAGACATGGAAAAGAGTACTATTCCTTCCAGTCTAACCCGATGCACACCAGTATTTTACATAGACCGCCTGTCTATCTGATCTCAATAATCCAGTTAATAGGTAAACAATACCCGCAAGACTGGTTGTCAGAATGTCGGGTTCTAACTACTCGTAATTACTTTTAAAGACGTATATTGAATGGATCACCTCTCCATGCTTTTTTTGCTATAGGATGTGCAGCAAAAAAACGAAAAATTGTATCGATCGCTTGCTTAATATTGCTTACTTGTCTATGAGTCAATTTAACTACCATCTATTTTTTTTTAATCTATTTTTTTCTCAGTTTGATATTTTTTTGTTGTTATAATTCCTATATTTCTTTTGTTGCATCAAATAAATTTTATTTTTAGTAAGTTAGCGTTTGTTAGTCAGGGAAAGTTGTAAGAAAAGAAATAAAAATGGATGTCTGTTGGGTCATCTAGTTCAAAAGTAAAAAGTTTATTTTGTAAGAATTTTTTCTTTTCTTTATGTTGATATAGATTGTAATAAATGATAAGGCTAAAAGCAGCAAATTATGTTAAACACTGATTGTAAAATGACATAATTATAATAATATCTTTAGAATTTGAAATAAAACTAATATTGTGGCACACTCGAATTCATTAGTAGGTCTTGTATAATTACTTTCATTTTCTAAAAATTCCATTTCTACTCTATAATATTAAATGATTAGGTCTAAGAACAATGAACGTTATTTAATATTTAATTGTCCCCACACATGATTCACCAATAACTTGATCTACGGAGTAGCTCTAATGAATAAAGGTACTAAAAACAGAAATATTAAACATAGCGAAAACCTTTTACCTATCCCTACAAAGTATACAGGCGTTATGTTTAAGGGTGATACTCATGACCTCATGCAGGCGAGTCTGTCCATTTTGCTGGACTAGACATCTGACACTTGATGTCAAGACGCGTCTAATCTTTAGGTATTCGCGGAAGTGACGCTAGCTGCATACTAGGCATGGTCTGACACAAGTACACGACAGTATTGCATCGAAAGAATAGAAATAAGGTCGAAAATATTTCGGTGTTTGATTTTATTTGAATATCATGTCCGCCAAAATGTAGGTCATTTTGCAGTTTTTATTGAATATAAAAAAAAATACAGCTCCGTGTTTGAAAAATTTTAGATATCTCTTTAGTCTATACAATTTTCTTTGTTATAGATATAAAAAATATGATGGTTGTCGCTGAAAAAATTGACAATTTCGCGACGAAAAAAAAATTTCTTTTTAAACATTTTTTTTTTCGTAGTACTAGACCACTTTTGTAAACTGATTTTGTTTAACTCTTTACTTTATGTATTGAACTATACACGGTAATTTTTTTTGGCTAGTGGCGTGTACAGATACGGCTAACTTTGCGACGAAAATCGAGACGTTTTACGAAGTGTTTGATTTGTAAAACGCCATGTCTCCAACACATGCCTACTCTCGGTGGATGGGAGTAAGCTGTAATCGTTCTCGTGGAACCAGTGTTGGAAGATTACAAATTGGAAACCACAACCCGCGGCTCCTAAGTTGCCGTCCATACCACTGGGTCACCACAGTTCTTGCGGCGTGCTGCGGCTGTAATGTGCGCTAAACTTTACCGCTAAAAGTTTTCTATGGAAGATCCACACATGGGAGGAGTCGTAGATGTAGTACCAACGAAATGTAGTACCAACGAGTAAAGTACTGGTACTTGAGTGTACTCAGGTACGGTCGCGCGTGAAGTGCTATGAGAATAAAGTGCAGTGTTGAGTGTTCGGTAATGTAACGACGCTTGAAGGGGGCGGATCTTGGCTGTTACTGGTGGTGACATCTATTAAAATTGCAGCTGGAAATGAACGCCTCACGGGTTTTATAAAGCGAGCTCTAATATTGTAAACTTCACATCAAATAATGACAAGTTTTCACGAGCCATTTAAACAATGATTAGGATGCTAGAATGAGTGGAAACGCTTAAAATTTTTGACATTACACCATTTTGATAGGCTTTGTTTTTGTCCATTCATTGAGAAATAGCACAAACCGACTTATTGAAGTCATTTAACTAAGAGAATACAAAATGCAGAAACAGCTGGCATAATTTTGGTGATAAATATCATGATTTTACAGAAATAGGTTAAGGTGAAAGCTCCAACCTACCCGCGAAATTCAAATTTTCTTACGTTTTTTGCAATTTTCAGGCCAGTGCTAGGTTGTATGTTCATTAAAATATTATTCGCGGCTGTAAGACGTATGTAGTTATAGAATTATAATCATCAAAATCATCAATACAACGCTCTAAGTTCATAAAGCTGTAGGAAAGACTTTTTCTGTTTTTTTTTTGTTCCTACGCCTTTATGAACTTGGAGGGTTGTATTGGTGATTTTGATGATTATAATTCTATAACTACATACGTCTTACAGCCGCGAATAATATTTTAATGAACATACAACCTAGCACTGGCCTGAAAATTGCAAAAAACGTAAGAAAATTTGAATTTCGCGGGTAGGTTGGAGCTTTCACCTTAAATGCTGACTCTTAAATACGACACCGTTGCAGCATTTACTGCACTGCTGATACTCCATAGGGAAGCATACAGTGTTGGCATCGAGGATGTTACAACGGTCTCTGCAGTGTCGTTCCAGTGCCGACGTGCCATCGCATACTGAACGTATTCGGTTTAAAAACTACCTTCGCTTCGGTTTGAAAACATAAACTCATTTCATCAGCGAAACTGATGGAGTCTACTACACCAGAGCCGCCGTCATGTTAACTGTGCGTACGAAAGTTACCGCCCGGCGGATTTGATGTGTGACATTATAAATAGTGGAATCCCAGCCGAGGCGCGGCAATTAGCTAATCTTTAGGTATTAACGAAAGTGACGCTAGCTGCATACTAGGCATGGTCTGACACAATACACGACAGTATTGCATCGAAAGAATAGAAATAAGGTCGAAAATATTTCGGAGTTTGATTTTATTTGAGTATCATGTCCGCCAAAATGTAGGTCATTTGCAGTTTTTATTGAATATAAAAAAAAATACAGCTCAATGTTTGAAAAATTTTAGATATCTCTTTAGTATACAATATATTCTCTACAATATATACTCTTTAGTATATATAATATCTTTGTTAGAGATATAAAAATATGATGGTTGTCGCTGAAAAAATTGATAATTTCGAGACGAAAAAATTTTTTCCTTGGTCTTTTTAAACATTTTTTTTATCGTAGTACTAGACCACTTTTGTAAACTTATTTTGTTTAACTCTTTACTTTATGTATTGAACTATAGACGGCAATTTTTTTTTGGCTAGTGGCATGTACAGATACGGCTAACTTTGCGACGAAAAACTAGACGTTTTACGAAGTGTTTGCTTTGCACAGCGCCTTAAAACAAGGTCAAAGGATATACATTCAAATGACACAAACGTTTTGGTATTTTTATCAATCCTAGCAAAAAGAAGGTTCGTGGCAATTTGACTATCAAATGTTGAAATGTTGTAAGGCTTCCACTAGTTCAGTTAAAAAAGTTAACGTTACGTAGTAAATCCTTTTGAAACCGATTCCGATAAATAAAACATATATTTGTACAATCGGCAAAAGAGTTCAGTATTGACAATCTAGCAGAACTAAAAAAATATAAGTAGTATTTAGGAGCTATAAAATAGTTTTTAACGAGGAATGTCTTTTTTATACCCTTGATTTTCTCATCCAAGAAAAAACAAAGTTCAGGGCAATTTGAAGTGAAATGATCTTCTTTTTAGGATATTACTGTAACACCATGCTTCAACACAGCCTGTTGGTGAAGGGGTGGGTATACCAATCACATAGGCTCACAGTACCAAAGCCTGTATCGGCGTAAATTTGCATCGCCTTGCTTATACGTCATGCGGATGTTCTCCCTTGGGAAATCAGTGGGCAAACGGCCGGGCAAACCTCTGGGCACACAGCAGGCAAACATGACGTGTCCGTAACAGCCTGTAACTAGGTGAATATGAATAATTAAGGTGTATTAACATTGTAGAAACGGAATTTGGAATCAAGCCTTGTGTACAAAGGTGTGTTTGTCTGTTGGACCACTTTATTCCTGTTTGAACCGGTAAATACCGGTTTTTGTGTGCTTTGTTTACCGGTACCGGTAAATGTCGGATTGTTTGGAGATGTTACTTTTGACTGCGTTGTTGTTTATCTTTGCTTTCGTTTAAATAAGTTAACTGTGTGTTGTTGTCAGTTAATTGACAGTTAAACGACACGGTTGGCGCAGTGGCTGAGTGATCGACTGCGCTGCGTGTCGCGGGTTTGATCCCCGCATGAAACAAATATTTTATGACCTACAGATAGTTGTTCCGGGTCTGGGTGTTTGTGTATGTGAGTTTAAATGTTTGTAAACGCACCCACGATACAGGAGAAAATCCTAGTGTAGGGCAACGTTTTAAAAAAAAAGTTTTTTTACGCCACTTCTCCGGCGACAACAGAAGGAAGTTGTGACAAGCGTTTTTTGGGATAGCTTTGTGTAATTTTAATGCTCAAAAAAACGTACTGTACGTTTTTTTTTTAATTATCTTTAGTGATAAAACAGCAATATTCGTTTTGCTTTTGTTACATTACTTAACAGATACTATGGCTGATGAATTTTCAGCTCGAAAAATTATAAACTTAGTGACAAGTTGCAGAGCGTATTGTTCACAGAAAGGATCGCCGATAGGACGGAACTTTCTCGCGTTAGGCACATCACATTTAAATGCTTCTGACAAATTGGTTAGAAGTAGAAAGAGAGTTACGGGAACCCAGGACCGACGTGGGACATGTCAGGCAATGCCATCCTTTTGCTGATATCATGATGATGATACTTGGTTTAAGTACGACGATTCCAGGGCAGATGGCCTCACTAATAATATTTATATAGATCATAATATCTAGTATCACCCACGGTCTTCGGTTATGAGACTTTATATCCCGCGGAGTGGTGGAGGCCGAGGCTTTTTTAACGCCAAGACTCTCCACAATCGTGAGATATGCAGTCTCAGGGAATATTTCATGGAAGCCCAAGTTGGGCTGAAAAAAACGTGTTGCGCCGACCCCAATTACAATGGGACAATGGCAGGAAAATGACGATGACGATGATGATCATCATAATATCTAGTATTTTCTGATACTTGTTAGTCATAAAGTTATAGCTGGTTGGTATGCAATTACTTCGGTATGTTTTAGTATTCGTATGTATTCGGTATACGGCGTTTCTAATACTATATTGTTGACCATTTTAGACTCAAATTCCATCACCATATTCTATTTTGGCGTTCCAAAATAGAAGCTCATTGTTTAATTTAATAACATTGTAAAACCAAGTGGTTTTGGTAAAGAACCGGCAAGATTCTTCCGGTTGCCGGTTCTTCTCCATAGGAAACGACCAACACGAACCGTGCACCTTTTCTTGACGTTTTATAAGTTCCCATGTGGACCTAGGTGAAATGAAATCTTTTGATTTATATTGATTTCTAACCAGCGTCTACAGTACAATAATTTATATTTAGACCATCCATGAACTTTTGTTGCTTATTTTTAGTCAAGTCCATCATTCCGTCACAATACATTCGTCATTTCCACGTTATATATTATTATACCTGACGCATTATCATGCGGTTCATTAATTTGTAATTAAAGGGACATGATATCGGTTAGACAATAACGTCAGATTTTCCATTGTATTCCGTTTAAATTATCCACTCAGTGATTAAACTATCATTTGGCGGTTCGACATGGCGCGTAGCATACAGGTATCGTAATTGATTTCAATAATTATTTTTAAGTGTCAAGTATATGTGAAAAGATGAACTCGTTGGTAAATAATAGCAGCCAGTCAGGTCGATCTTGCCTAGGTTGGTCTGTGCCTCCGTGCCTCGGAAAGCACGTTAAGCTGTTGGTCCCGGCTATCATTTGTAGATCTTTGACAGTCGTTACAGATAGTCAGTGTCCTGAAAGTCTGACAACCAGACTTACTAAGGGGTATCGTATTACCCAGTAGGTACTAACTGGGTTATGGAGGTCAGATAAACTCTGCTAAGGCTCAAGCCGCAAACCGAAGCCCTGCGCGTTTCTCTCTACAAAACTCATTGCCTCGTCTTTCGATCAGCATGTGCAAATAAGATGATGAGACTCTGATCGATTCTGGTCTGTTCCGCTATATGAACTTTTGTCAGGAGGAACGTCTTGTTTGTAAAAACAAACAAAAGGGTTTTGTGTTAAATTCAGGAGCCGTTTTGAAGAAATATATGTGTTTTATATGTTCATGTGATGAATACAAATGAAGACTGTGAATTACGAAGGCTGTGGCCGGAGAACTTATAAAAAACAATTTATATTTTAAAACTGATTTAATTTAAGTATAGTAAAATAACTATATCTAAATAAACCTATGTCTTCATGATACTTTTTATTTTGCTAACAATAACAAACTCTTCATTTGCAAATAACTTTCTATATGTAATTCTTGTTTCATGTAAAGCTAGGTATAGATAGACCACTAATTTAACAGTTATATCAGCATTTATTTATTATGAAATAAATGTACTAAGTATTTGAGATTCCATTACGAAATTTCTAATTCCATATATGCACTTCCATACCCAAACAATGCAACCTGAGTTTGCTCAAGAGCACATTGCCTACGTAGACAATAGAGCTAACCGAACAAGTACGAATAAATCTATTTATGTTTGTTCCGACAGTTGAGTTAGGGGTAAAGACTGAGTTTCAATACAAGAATAATCTTTGAGTAGAAAGAAGTCAAAAGTAATTTTAATTGCAAAAAACGAAAACAATTAGCAGTTTTTGAGCATTAAATTTTTAAATAATTACATAAAGGTATCCCACAAAACGCTTGTCACAACATCCTTGTGTTGTAGCTGGAGAAGTGGCATAAACAAACTCCACAACACTTTTCCTCTGATTTCCGTCGAAATCCTTAGGAATATTAATCAGTTTTACCATTGGGATATAGCTAGATCGGGTCGGCTATAGGCAGATCATAATGACCATTGGGGTATGGAGAACGAATCCATTGCACAGGTCCAGTTAAAAACTAGCGTCGGACTAGACTAGTTTCCCGGCAGTTTGCTGAACTGGGCCTATTTAGCACAGCCGTGTGACACACAATATTTTTTATTTTTTAACTTTTATTTTATGTTGTTTCATTTTGTTTGCATTTGTTGCATGTGCCAAATAAACTTATTTTCTTTCTTTCTTTAAATAAACGTAAAGTGTGCTTGTAATGTAAACTAGATTTAAAAAGTAAAACAGTGTTCACACAAAATTCAAGCAACTGCCACGGTTTACAATATTAAACCGGCATTAAAATAACATTACCATTGAGTAATGACAATTTAATTAACATATTAACAACGTTATTCATATACAGGTTTTATTATTGACATTGTCACGTATTAATGACTTCATGCTGTTTAAACATAATTGTTTTACAGATAAATAACATTCTCTCACCCTCTGGGAGTCGTAGGAACGTCACGTGTAACTGTGCACATGCAAAATACTATATATGTACGTTTTTTTTTTCAGATCCTGCTACCTTTGGCTTACGTAGTACTATCAGAGGCTCAGCTTCACCTGCCATTCTTTGACAACATCCCTGGACTGCGTCCACTTCGACCTGTCACAGACGGACCGAGGGACGATCGGATTACCCATAAAAACGTAGGTTATAACGGTGGCTATAACACATGGTTTCAACACTTTGGTAATCCAGATGCACACCGGTTTTCTACTGAAAGTCACGAAACAGATAAGTCCTATGAAGATTTTGACCCGTTCTATCAAGGAGATCCATATTTTCAGGAAGACTCTTGGAATCATATGCCAGGAATAAATAATGTATTTAACATTCCAAATCCGCACTATAATAATCACAATCATCCACCACCAACACATTGGGATAATCCACAAGAAAAGCCGAAACAAGTTCATGGCGAAGGTGTACAAAAACCTGTAGAAAAACCCAAAGAAATACCACCTATTGACAAAACACCGACACAACAGGACAAGGGTCCTAAATTAAACGACAATAATACACCAGAATTAAAAAATACATTAAATAAAGTTGCCACTTCAGACGTACAAAAAAATCCTGAAGATTTGCCCCCAAAAACAAATGAGATCAAGAAAGAAGATGAGAAAGGAGATAAGGACAAAGATCAAGTAGATTTGAAGAAAAAGAAAGATTACTTATTGGTGGGACAAGGTAATAACGCTAACAGCGTTTACCTATTACACGAAAACAATCCCAACCCAACCACAGTAATTACGCCCAATAGCAATCAGCCTGGCAGCAATATAATCTATGTTCCTTACAATCCGGGACAATCCAACAATCAAGTATATCAAGTTGTTAATGGACAACCTACTAACCTACCTGCCAATGTTCAAATGACACAAGAAAAGATAGGAACGTCAAATGGATACAATAATGTTGTATCGAACCCTGGCCAAGGAAATATGAATGTGAATGCAGGTAATCAAAATCCCGGATATGTTACGATCTATTCGAATGGTCAGTTGATACAAATTCCCGGTGTAATAGTAAACTCAGCACCAAATAATGTGCCTTCACAAAATGGGAACCAGATACAAGGAACAAATTATATAATTGCCAATACAGTTCCCAAAAATTTCCCAACTGTACCAGTCCAAAATCCAGGGACAAACGTAATTTATGCGACCGTCCCAAACCAAGCACCGAATGGTCAAATGTACGTTCAAGTACCGAATTGTTGTAATTCAGGGGCTGCTGTACAAAATCCCGTCAATAATGGTTTCTCAAATAACGGAGTACCGAGCAATGTGGTGGTTTATCAAGGAAATCCGAATACAGTTGCTCAACCAACAGTAAACGGTGTATCAAATGGCTATGTCCAGCCAAACATGGAAACAAATCCAGGTCAGGGAGTCATGACAGTGTCTGTTCCAAATCCAAATGCCATGATTAGTAATCAAAATGTTCCATACCAGCCAGTAAACAGTATCATGAATGGATACAATCAACCAACATTATCGAATTTTGGACAAGGACAATATACACCAAACCAAGGAAATGTGATGAACAATCAAAATGTGCCAATTTTGACAGCGGTCCAAATGCCGGTTTCCAGTAGCGACAATGGATACAATCAGCCAGCGGCAACGGTGACAAGTCAAAGACAAGATATTAATCCGCCTAACCAGGGAGTTATGTATAACCAAAATATGCCAATACAGAATGACGGTATGAACGGCTACAACCAACCTATGGTAGCAAACCAAGTACCAAATCAAGTACCTACGGGTAACAACCAAAATATGCCTATAGAGACGGCAGTACACATACCAATCACAAGCGGATACAACGATAATCCTCCGGTTATAAATCCTAATCCATCACTAGAAACCCGGGGCGCGACCCCCAGCAACCAGAATGTGCAACCACAGCTAGCCGTTGTAGTAGACAATGGCTCAAATGGATACAATCAACCACAAGCGCCTATACAAGGAGATCAAGAGACTAACGCTATTGTTAATCCTCCTGCTTCAAGTAATGGAGCAGTAAACAACCACGAATCGGATGCCAATGAACCACTAGCAACTTCTACACTAGTTTTAGACACCAACAATTTGTCATCTCTTGGTGCTCAACCAGCCATCATGATCTCCAATTTCAAAGATAAATCTGGTGACAAAAAAGATAAAGCAGATAAGAAGAAAAGTAAGGATAAGAAAGAAAAGAAAGATAAAGGAAAGAAGAAAGATAAGAAAGCTAAAAGTGATGACAAATTAAAGGGCGACAAACCAGAGATCCCAGAGCCGTTTACAAACAAGAAGAAAGTATAAGTTAATAACATATTTCTATCAATACTTGCAGGAAAAAACCTTCAAGATTATAAATTAAATCATCGTAAGAAATAAGAGTATTATAACGTTCCTTGGTGAATTAATCTTTTATAAATATAAAATATTTCATGCTATTGAAGCTTATTTTTATTCACACTAGGAATTTCTCCTGTATCTTGGGTGCGCTTACAAACATTTAAACTCACATACACAAACAGCCAGACCCGAAACAACTATCTGTAGGCCAAACAAATATTTGTTCCGTGGTGCGTGGATCGAACCCGCGACACGCAGCACAGCAGTCCATCTCTCAGCCACTGCGCCAACTGTGTCGTCAAACACACACACAACAAAAACACTGTGTGTCGTTACGTTTTGTCAAAGACTTGACAGTTTTTACAAGTAGTCAGCGGCCTGAAAGGCTGACAACGTCTTACCAAGGGGTATCGTGTTACCCAGTACGCCAGTTCCAAGTGCGTTGTGAAGGTCGGACACAGTCGCTACATGTAAAATACTGGTTTTCAAACTGCATCCGTTTGAACTGGAAGCGAACAAAAAAAGGTTTGCTGTAAATTCTGATAATCGAAACAGATTAGATAATTTGATTTATATTCAATCAAATATACAGCAAATATTAATATTTTTGTTAATTAATAACACAAATAAACCTTTTTTAAACGAGTTTCTTTCTCTCTTTAGTCGTTTCACACATCGAGCGGTTCGAACCGAGGTGTGCATCGCCCGTAATAAGTGTATATTTCCTACTTCTTGATAAAATGAATACACTGGCTAATATAAAAGTTAGGTTCTCTCGAATACCTTAAAAGGGGTGATATAGGGCGGACACTGAACCCTGAAAATAACGTTCAAACTTTGAACATCGCCAATCTAGGTAGTTTAATCACGATCAATAAATCTAAACAATAATTGTTCTACACTTTCCTTATTAAATCTATCCAAGACAACGACGCTTTGACCACAACTGACCAAAACTTTTGACATTGTTCTTTGAAACTCCTAGGTATATTAAAATTACTCTGAAACTCTCCTGTGATCCGTCCCTGAATGACCGTTTTCAGTTGAGCGGTCAGAAACAAGAGACAATCGTCTTTAATCTTTGCTTGCGTTTAGTTCTACGGGCATAGTAAGTACAACACTGTCTGTGTATTTATGTACATATGTGTTGTGTACTTATGTAAACACAAGCTCTGAGTTGTGGTCGATTTGTTTAGTTTCCTCCTACGTTACTTGACATAATTGTAGCTAAGTAATCTCTGCTGCAATTGTAAGTGAAAGCTTTTGGTTTGTCTCTGGCTATTATTGTTTCGAGTTAATATTAAGTAACTTAGGTATCGACTGTGCTGTTTAATTTCGTTTGCGAGTAACCGGTTCAACTAAATTTAGTTAGCGTTGATTTAAATTTGCTTTCCAGTTGCATTAGCGCCCGGAACTGTTCAAGCATGTTGGTACGGCTCAGGACTGCCCGGAACTGTTCAGGTTTAAATTCAGCAGTGCTTCCACAGCAGAGCAGACTCGCTAGAAACGAGTCACTTACTTAGTTTATCATTGTGTGTTGAGTGTGAGTTTTGATGACACGGTTGGCGCAGTGGCGATCGACTGCTACTCTGCGAGTCGTGGGTTCGATCCCCGTACGGAACAAATATTTGTATGGCCTACAGATAGTTGTACCTGGCTGTTTGTGTAAGCTTGTGAGTTTAAATGATTGTAGACGTACCCACGATACGGGAGAAATCTTAGTGTGGGGTAATGTTTAAAAAAATTCTTACTAATATTATAAAAGCGAAAGTGAGTTTGTTTGTTTGTTACGTCTTCACGCCTTAATGGCTAAACCGATTTTGATGAATGTTGGTACAGAGATAGTTGAGACCCTGGAGACGGACATAGATTTTTTTTCAGAGAGAAATGAGGGAGGAACACGGAAGAAAAGGAAAAACTTAGCTTTGCTATTACAATAAATAAGACGCAAGGGGAAAAACTACAGCTAGCAGGTACCTGCAAATTAGGAAAGGGGATCTGTGTTACCCCGAATTTAACGCGAGCGAAGCCGCGGGCAAAGCTAGTAAACTATAAAGTCTAGATTTCCTTACACGTCTTCCTTTCTTCCATTTCAGTCCGCAATAGCTAAGATTTTCTTAGAAAGGAATACGTGAGACTTTTCAATTATCTCCGCGTGTTTAAAGTGACTCTATAATGACACAAAGCGCATGCCATATTTAAGTGAACGTGACCTATTCGATACTGCAGATAAAAACAATACAATCTATAAATATGTGATTGGACAATATGATCTAGGTAAAAATAAGCTAGCCTTAGATTTACACAGGAATTTCTTTGGTCTATAGTACAGTCAACCGCACATCTCATTTAAGCATCTATTTGTCATTGAAGGCGTTTTATTTCGTAGTGCAGAGTTTTTGTTGTTTAAAAAGGTTACTTTGAGATGTGGTGGACTATACTTCTACAATTCAATCATCATCTGCCTAGCCTTTTCTCAACTATGTTGGGGTCGGATTCCAATCTTACCGGATGCAGCTGAAAACCTGTATTTTACATAGATCAACTGCATATCTGACCTCCACCTCACCATCTGATTTAGTACCATGGAAGGAAAATGAAAGACAAAATATTTTGAAACTGTTTTTATTAAATTGTTAAATATATGAAATCTCAATTAAATAAACAATACATTTTAATTATAATTGTTCTGGTTTAAAATATTAATAACAGTTGGTGTTTGTGTGGTGTATTGTGCGACTTATGCTTACGATTATTATTATAAATGGAGCTTGCAGAAATGTAGAACGGTGTCAGTACAACTACAATATGAGAGATATTTATATAAAAAACACAACGTTTAAAATCACGGCATATTGCAATTATTCCATGTGTAAGTTTTTTAAATAGCTCCTGAACTTAAATCACGGTTTTTTTCGAGTTTAATTTCTTCTAAAGTAGATGACCTTTTTGATGTTATCAATTCGCATTACGTAAGGCAGTCTACACACTGTTTCTGTTTAATTTCAAACACAACTTTGCTAATACCGACATCGTTCAACATTTACCTATCCATAATGTTATTTCAGTTCAAACATTGTAGGTATACATTTATATTCACAACATTCAACTGATATTATAATATACCCAAAACTTATCCACAATATTGTACGTAAACCAAGCATAAACAACAACATTACAAAACGAAATAAAACGAACCATCATAAAAAAATCTTATATTACAATCTTCGCGAGATTATTTTAAAAATTTCTTCATTATACCATAATAATATATTTTTTAATCTGAGAGATAATATTTATTAAAATGTTTTAAAATCTTTTTTAAGTACTATTTAGAATTAATATAAGCATACCTTCGTTCTAGACTATCACAACATTCAAAGGCATAAGTTTGGACCTTGGCTTGCAAAGGATAAGGGGCTGTTCTCTGACCCTGGTTGACCTTGAGAAGGCACTTTGCATACTTTACCACTTTTGGATACAGATTAGTTGTCTAAATCGGTCCGTCGGTTTAATTCCGAAGGGGTAAATTTGGCATTCAAGCTTTTTGATCTCAAATAAATTAGGAAAAGATGTGTGACTATATGTGTATAGATCTGCAAATTCCTGAAATCCATGCACAAGGGTTTTTTAGAGTCGCAATGTTAGAAACCGTGGATATTATCTTCTAAGCAATGATAACTCAAACTCAAATCATTTCAATTAGACCGTTACAGGCACTTTTGAATGACAAAAACAAAAAGATAAAGCTTCAGACCCAGTAACCAAGCAAGTGAAAGTCCCGTAGTTGCCCATTCCAAAACGTGGATCATTATGGAGAAGAATGGGCAAGATAAGTTGTAATTGATGTAATAGGTTTGTGTAGAAAAGATAAGCTGTAGGTGCACCTCTGCAGACTTTGTTTCAATTTTAACATTTACTTAACAAGAAAGAAGTTCAGGAAAATGAGATATTGCAAAAACTTTTTAAGCTCGTCCCCGTTCGTAAATGTCCGATGTATTGCCAACCTCAAGTAGCCAAGTGTGCAAGTTGCCTAATTTTTAGAAGAATTTCATCGAGCTAAAATATTTTTCAAACAAATTCTTTCAAACTTTGTACCGTGAACCTTCTTGTTAACAAATTACATTATTGTGATTAATTTCTTTGAACAAAATAGATTAATTTCTTAAGAATGTTTGGATATTCTTACCGATTAATCAATTTATTTCAAAGAAATGATTACGGGTGGATTTCCACAGTCATTAATTACTTATTATTAGGAGACAAAGAAAACATACCTATAATAAATCTATTCGAAGAGCAATACCTGTTATTAGCGAGCACTGACTTATTGGCTCACTATTTGGGGTTTAATGACACTAAACATACTTATAAAATAAGAAGTTTTGATATAGAAAAACATTAATCTCAAAGTGATTTAAGAGCATTAGAAATGGATTACCTAGATTTCAAGCAACTGTGATACTTAGTAGTAGAAAGATTAGGTGGAGGATCTGTTGAATTAAAAGGATCATCAAATGCGATTAATATCAAACATCTTTATATTGACATATTTGAATAGTTTTCTACATAATTATCAGTTTAGCTCTTTTGAGAATAAAGTAGAAATGTCCGTCAGAGAACATCACAGCAAAAGGTGGACAATAAAATTCCTATTACCTAATATCTAAGCTTGGACTTTGTTAATTAAAATATGTAATAAAAACTATTATTTACTTATTATACACAAAAATCGTAAGTACGTCGGTGATCGGGACCCTGTACACTAACATGCACCTTATCTTTGATGTCGTTATAACCTGTGCATTGTTAAGATGGCGAAAAAAACGTGTCACTTGTTATTAAATGGCGGGAAATGAAAACAAAAAACGTATGTCTTGTTTTTTTAAATCTAGTGATGTAACCTTGTAGGCACACAATAAATCCTGTCAAAAAAACGATTTGAAGAAAGAATGTGGTATACTCACTTCAACTCGAGTTTTTCTCAGAATTCCTGCCACAATCGATCATCCGAATTTGCCAATAACTTCCACCATTTTGTTTGATTTCGCGCTATAATTTCCGCTTAACATAAATGTCAGAGCTGTCAACACAATGCACAGACTATAAACGCGTCCTCGATTCAATAGATGGTTATTATAATTGAAATTAATTTGACAGTGAAAATTGGTCAATTCTTAACGTAGCTGCTCGCTTTATACATACATGCGCTTTTAACCTGTAGTTAGGGCGCAAATTATCTAGGGGTCAAGGCAATTTTATATTTTCGTAATCTAAATTTGATGATTATTACGTTGGAGTTGTCGTTAGCCGAAATTATTAGGAGATGAGCTGTTGCTATTTGGCGAACTAAGTGGGTTTGATCAGTATCCAAAACGTTTTCGCACACGGATTTCGGAAGCACCAAATCAGTGATTTATAAGGTGCTCACTGCAAACCACAGACTACGCCAAAGCCACATTGCCAGATCGGATGTTTCGGTATAACGGTTTTTCCGGGTTAAACGTCTATTAACAATGCAGATGGCATGCGATACAATAAACACTGCTTTTATCGAGACATGGAACACATTCAGAACCGAAAACGTAAAACCCTAACGAGGCATAACGTTTTACAATTTAAATGACAACGCTCATCTTTTACATGAAATTCATTCATGTTTTTTTATTTGCCAACTGACCCCTAGAATTACTTAGATACAACATTAATAATTAAAAGTTTAAGTTTCATAAAAATACAAAATACTTATAGGAACGGATTTAAATATTAACATTATTGCAAATGTCTTTGTAGTATTTAAATTTTTGAATGTATTGTAGATTTTCACGTGAGCCACGATTTTGTTAGTAAAAATGAAAATATTTTTCACAAACAGAACTTTTGTGTTGTTTGACAGGCTAATGAAATATCAACATAAACGAGCCTATTGTATTTTTATGAAACTGTTGTTTAACCGAAAAGCTTATTATATGTACAATGATATCAAACAAGCATTGAGCAATTTTTTTTATGAATTATTATTAAAAATATGCTAAAATATTTACAATATAAACGACCTTTGTAAAAGTTTGCTCTGTACGAGGCCGCCTCGTGAGCCACGTTATGTTTGACATGGCAACATTTTATCTTATTGGAACAGTTATTTTTTACGTTTACGGAGGGTAACTTTTTGATTGATTCTTGCAGCTATTTGTGTAGAAGAGGATGATCGAGTGCTTAGTAGAGTAGAAATTGCTATTCATAACGGCATCATAGTATATAATATTATATGCCTATGAAGTTATTTGACCCTTTTGTGTCTCAGCAAGACAGCCTCGTCAATATCCCTAATTAAACTCTTTTGCAAAAAAACGGGCACTTTAGATTTTTTTTTCTCTACTTCAATGAAGAAGAACAAGAAATAGGTTTTATTAATTTGACGTTATATGCATGTTATTTGAAGCAACCTGGCATGATTCTTTACGTTCCAAATTTAAAATTTGAAATTAATAAAAGAAAAATAATAATTTTTGTGGATTATTCTAAAATTGCTTTATTAATGGTGCGAATTGCTGAAACGATTTTTAACTGATTACGATATTTTAAAACTTTTTGGCTATTTTCCGCAAATTAAACAATTTAATCTTTCTTTTTACATTAAATACCACTGTTTGATATGAGTGATGAAGTGATAAGGGCCGGTAAAATTATAGCCCTACTTGAAGAAGGTTGTTCGCAAACTTACGTGTCTCAGCGGCTAAATGTGAGTCGTTCAACTGTCCAGAGGACTTGGCAACGGTATCAAGAGACCGGTTCGGTCAAAAGAAGACCCGGTTCGGGAAGAAAACGATGCACAGAACCAAGAGATGACCGCTTTTTGGTGAGTCAGGCGTTGCGGAATCGTAAGGCGTCAAGTGTGGGCCTGAGGAAGAGCCTTGAAGAAGTAAGAGGAGTAGAAGTTAGCTTGTGGACGGTCAGGAGGAGGCTTTTGGCTGCCAATATCAGTAGTTACCGCCCAGATCGGGGCCCTAAATTACTCCGTGAGCACCGTGTTGCCCGACTTCAGTTTGCTCGGAACTGTGCTTCATGGACTCTGGAGGACTGGAATAAAGTATTGTTTTCTGATGAAGCTAGAATCTCTTTGTGTGGAGAGGACCGACGCCGGCGAGTGCTGCGAAGACCACGGCAACGCTATGCGGAAGTGTGTTTCGAAGAAATCACTCCTTATGGCGGAGGCTCCGTTATGTTTTGGGCAGCAATTAATTTGACGGAGCGTACGGAGTTAGTTTTCATAGAAAATGGAACATTAAATGCACACCGGTACATAATGGAAGTCCTAATTCCATATGCACAACCCACATTGACTGCACTAGGGGAAGATTCCATTTTTATGGACGACAATGCTCGCCCGCACCTTTCTGGCGACGTGGAAGCGTACATTCAAGAAGTTGGGATCCGTCGTTTAGATTGGCCAGCTCGAAGTCCTGGCCTAAATCTAATTGAGCATGTCTGGGATGTTCTAAAGAGACGGGTAAGATCAGTGCAACCTGCTCCACAAAACATCGGGGAGCTAAAAAGAGTCATTGCAGAAGAGTGGGAACGTGTTCCTTAAAACGTTATTAAAAACATCGTGGAAAGCATGCCCAGAATAATTCAAGCTGTGATTTTGGCGGGAGGAGGTCACACTCGTTATTAGGTTTTTACATTTGTAACTTTATTTAATTAAAAAAAGTAAAAAAATCTTGTCTTTATTGCCGACCACTTCTTATTGTTTGGGCGTGTACATCGGTTTTAAAGAATCCATCGTTTTTTTTTCTTTTAATTGCCCGAATTCACTTTACGCGCATTAATTTACACGATTATAAGTATACAGACTACGTCAAAGAAATAAATTTAATTTAATTAACTCAAATCGACCTTAGAACGTAAGTTTCCTTAGGTGCCCGTTTTTTTGCAAAAGTGTGTATGTTATTATTAATATTTAAGTGCTTTTTAAGTCAAAGAGGACAAATGTTATTTTAAAATATTTACAATATTAAGTGAATAGGACTAGCGGATGTATGAATTAGTAATTTTATGTGAAAAGTTTAAGTTTTCGTCGCTAAGCTGTCGTCAAAATCAGAGTTAAATTATTGAGATTTTCTTAACTTTACTTAAGTTCCAATTTAGAACGTTAATCACATAGCAGCCTAAAATCTAAAATTTTGACGTCAACGAGATATTTTAAAATTATTAAAAAAATATCAATTCAATGCATTTTCCACATACGAAGTACGAATGAAAAATTTCAATGCTGGCAACATTTCTATGAAAGCTGCAACATTGCTTTACCGATGTCCAACGGGCTATTCGAATTCGATGACGATTTGAATGCGGAGCAGCCATTGGTCGGCGGCGGCGGGGGCGAGCGCCGCGCGGGGGGAGTATCACCGCGCGCTCGACTCATCTCCCTTCTCTGGTGGACTTTGAGGACTCTTCAAGTCCTTGGAAGCGTCCAGACTCTGGTCTCGAGATTCCTGGACCGATTCTAGCCCAATGTCAAACGATGATTGCCTGCTTAAATAATAATTTTATTAAGTAAAGAGTTACCAATTCTTCGGACGAATAGCGGATATAACGAACTCTGTCACGTTATGTACTAGTATCCACAGAGGTTCGTATTCTCTGGATTAACTGTACTATAAGGTTATCTGACAAACAATAAGGTAGTCTAAACCAGCAAAGGCCTAATTAGGGAATCGGGATTCCTTTTTTTGGGATGGGGAATTAGCATGCTAATCTTGCTACTCTTTTATATGATTATTTTTTTCTCTGATAGGAAATAAAAAATAGGCGAAGCGGAAGGGAGTCTTAGACTTGTACTGACTAAATCCTAATCATGTTAGATGTTTTGCGCTTTGTGGCCGCGGTATCTCTTATATGCCGCTCCGGGAATTGGGGTCCTGAGTTAGTGTTAAATTATCTACAAGTATTTGAAGTAGCACTTAGAGAACTTTACTAGAAACTAGTCAGTGTTATGAACCTTTCAGTGAGATAGTTCCCAGGAGCAGAAAGCGAGCGGCCGGCTCGCGCCAGCCCGCCTCGCTTGGCGGCGGCGGTGGCCTTCTCCGGCTCGCCGCGCGCGCTGGTGGACTCTCTGCGAGACGTGCTGCCTTCCCGACTGCGGAGGAACGGGTTCTGGGGACAAACGATGAAGGTTATCTTCAAATAACTGCTCCCGCTGTTGGTCAGATCGGAAGGGAGTGTCAGACTTGTACTGACTAAAACTGATACATGTTCTTTCTTTTTCCCTTTGTATTCCAGGGCCGCGAATTCTTTCTCGAACTATCTCGCAGCCCAGCAGGCTAGGCAGGTAGGTAGGCTTTGTGACGAGCTCCTCTAATTTGCTGACTTTTCCTTGTGGCGAACGTGGAACACAAAAGTCAGGTGCCGGTGCTAAAGGAAAGGACCACCTCCTTTCCTTTTCCTTTCCGGGCGTTTGAGGGAGAGAACCTCGAACCAACCCAGCCGCCGCGGGAGACGCCTCGGGCGCCGGGCGCCGCGAGACGACTCCCGGCCACCGTAGATGCTGGCCTGTGGACGGTGAGCAATGGGTAGCTCAACGTCCGTCCATCTATTGACGACAGGCCGTGTCGACGGTGCGTTCGTGTTTCACGCGCGCCTCAAAGAGAGTCAGCAAAGCAGAGGGGCTTGCCAGGGCCTCCACCTGCCGGGGTTGCGGGTTGTTCGAAAGAGATACCGCGGCCCCGGAACGTAAAGGGCAATAGAAGGAACATGGGTGGGTGTAAAAAAAAGGTGCCGGTGCTGCCATCGCTAGACCGACAGCCGGTGAAATTGCTCACCGTCCAAAGGCCCGCGCTTGTGGTTGTCAGGAGTAATCCTGTGACTCCTGACACTCGGGGCATCTCCAGCGGCGTTTCATGTCATCCCTGCTCCCTTCTCTAAAGCCTTTTCATAACTAGTCAAACCTCTGTTGTCACATGTCTTCGACTATTTCGGTTCTAAGGTATTCCGGTTACCACAAAATGTTATCCTGAATTGTTTCAAGATAATAAAATAGTGGTGTCAAAAAATCACACACACAAAAAGTCAAGTGTCTGTCTAGGGTCGAAACCACGGCAAATGGCATGTGATCCCGGACTATTTCCACTGGACTATCACGGTTGTCTGTTCTCTGGTTGACAGGAAAGACACATTTAAAACTTCCACTTAATTCTCACCTGAAAGCTGTGTTTCTTCAGCATCGTTTTGATCAGTATGAGCGTGGACAGGTTGGGGATGGAGGTGACCACTTGCGCCATGTCCTCATCCGTCACCTCCACCAGGCGACAGTTCTCCTGCTCCGACGGCAGGGGATCCTTGCCTCCGTCTGTTATCCACTCGTGATCCTGAGGGAGAGGGAACAGAATAGAGTTTTTGACAAATAGAAAATAATTGATTAAGATAAGTCTTGCTCGTGTTAGTTAACTTTTAATGTTAAGTTTTGAATGGTAGCAGAAAATAAAGGCTAAGTATATTTAATTCATTTATTTAAGTCTTCCTCAGCGATCGAGTAAACATTGTTAAATAAACACAAAAAAGTTGCTGCTCTGAATAAATTGTTGAATATCAGTATTTTACATGCAGCGACTGCCTATCTGACCTCCACAACCCAGTTAGTACTGGGTAATGCGATACCCTGGTTGTCAGACTTTCGGAACACTGACTACCTGTAACGGCTATCAAAGATCTACAAATGACAGCCGGGACCAACGGCTTAACGTGCTTTCCAAGGCACGGAGGAAACTCGGTATGTAACGGGTGGTCACCCATCCACAGACCAACCTAGGCAAGCGCGGCTTATCATAAGACCGACCCGAGCGGCTGCTATTATTTAGCCACGAGCTCCTCCAATTTAGGCAATATGAAATCGGAAAATGGCCGCCAGGCGTTACTTAGATTAACATAAATCTAAGATCAAAACAAAATTTCTAATAATTTCTCCGGCACAAAGCGATTTGCTATCGTTACTAATCCAATCACAGCTGCTCGTTCGTCTGAAAAGGTCACCGTTAACAATACAGATTGGTCAAATTGCTCTACTAATTGCGTTGACTTAGACAATTTGATTATTCTTGGACGAATTCGCTTTATTACAGTGGGCCGAATAATTTGTAGGTTGACCTTTGAGGAATTCTCATCTTAGTTAGTGTAATTACATCTTAGCACTTCAGTCGGTGCGGGTAGTAGCTACCTGCCCACTCCATTGGAGAGATATTTTTTTTAAGAATAAGTTTATCTCCGGAGTAAGATAGGCCGTTCGTGAGAAAACCTACTTAACTGAACGTCCAATTTATTTGAGTCAACTTGTTGGTTGCATGTAGTACCTAAATGAATTTAGTCACTCCGATAAAGAATTTTAAGGAAGGCATTGGAATAGGTTATGTAAGACAAATAATAAATTACGATGTTTTTTCTTCAATTAATTTTGAACGCCTGCAATATTATTCTCAAAAATCGTACTCTACCTTAAACGTAAACGGTACCATGAATGCATATTTTTTTCAGTCTTTACAAAATGAAACAACCTGGTGGTATTTCAATCACAAACCCACCTTAACCTCCTGAAGCGTGATCCTCGTAACGGGATCCTTGTCCAGCATCCTGCTGAGCAGGTGTCGCAGCAGCTTGGAGGGCGGGAACCTCGCGGGGTAGGTCAGGGGCTCGGCCAGGACCTTGCGCTGCAGCTCGATGGCGGAGGTGCTCACCCACGGCACCTTGCCCGTCACCATCGCGTAGAGGGTCACGCCAAGGGACCAGATGTCTGCTGCCTGGGACATGGAGGTGAGTTTAGCTTGTTGTTATATGATTAGCAAATAGTTTCCACAGATATAAGAACGTTAACACTTGAAACAATTTCTTAGCTAAAAAGGAATAGACGGTTTGATTTTTAACTGACTTCAAACATACCACACTGACATTACTTACTGACTATTTAGCCGACCGATATCAATGCGTTAGAATTGATAACTTTACGAGCGATGAGCAGAAAAATACGGAATTTGGTGTGCCCCAGGGAAGTATATTGGGCCCTACCTTATTCCTAGTATATATTAACGATTTATGTAACCAAAATCTCAGGCACGGTAAAATCATTTCATATGCTGATGACACGGCGTTAATTTTTACTGCTAAAAACATTGCCGAACTGTTCGAAATCGCTCAACTTAGTTTTAATTCTGTGACTAATTGGCTTCAAAGCAACTTACTAACTTTAAATGCTGACAAGACCAAATATATACATTTTTCCATGCGCAAGCCTCAACAAAACACTGCTAACTTTCACTTATATGCCCATCAATGTGGTAACCCATCAGTCAGCATGTGCAATTGTCCTTCTATCCTAAAAACCTCTAACATTAAATACCTCGGTGTGATAATAGACGACATCCTCTCTTTTAGAAATCATATTGAAAGTTTGGTTAAAAGAGTGCGCAAATTAATATATGTATTTAAAAAAATACGAACTTTTTCAGACTCTAAATTAATTACACAAGTTTATTTTGCCCTATGTCAATCTATAATTCAGTACTGTATTACTTCATGGGGTGGCGCACCAAAAACTATCTTGCTTCCTCTTGAAAGAGCTCAAAGAGCAATTTTAAAGGTTGCAAACTTCCTTCCCTTTTTCTTTCCTACAGATAAACTATATAAATCCTGCAAGGTGTTGACAGTTCGCCAGCTTTTCATTACGCACTTAGTATTAAAACAGCACACCAAGCTCACATACAATGATGACATTACTAACAAGAGACGGAATGATATTGTTTGCACGTTTAATGCAACCTCCAAACACGCCTTTGTGGAGAGATTTTTCTCGTTCTTAGGCCCATTTCTATACAATAGATTAAATAGAAAACTAAGTATCTATAAGTTAAACTATTATAGCTGTAAAAAAATAATAATTGAATTGTTCCAAACCTTAAATTATACACAGACAGAAGATTTACTTGCTGTCTGCAAATAAAACGCTTACTTTATTTTTGTGTAATTTTTCAATTATGGTACTTACTTTAATTTTACATTACTGTTAATTTATTTATTTGAAATTAGTATTAATGCTCTTTTTAGCCTGAAACACAGGTCCAACCTAGTTCAGGCAATTAATCAACTGTGTTCTTTTGTTTGTTAAGATGCTTTATTTTATTGTATATGTGCCCCCTTTTTATAAATAAACGATTTTATTATTATTTATTTTATTATTATTTATTATTTATTATTATACTTTACCTACTTTCTCCAAAAAATAAGTTTACCTTTGTAAGTCGGTGACTCTTGTTTGTTTTTTTTTGCAAAAAAGTTTTTGTTTCAGCAATTTTATTTATGGTATGATGATATTATGTCACATATTTTTTTTTATCGAGTATTAATTATCCATTGTTACTAAAAGATTAGAAGATCAAGAAAAAAATATGTATTATAGACGACAACTCTTAAAAGCCCTACAAATAAAAATGATATGTGACACCTAAAACTAAGATAAATAATTATGAAAATCGTCCACAGTTGGCAGAGTAATCGGTGAACATACATAAAAAAAAGATACCGAAGAATTGAGAACCTCCTTTTTTGAAGTTGCATAAAATACTACATAGATGTATGTATATAGGTTTACACATACTGGTAGCATCATACAAGCGCACCACACGACCGGCCGCCGCTACAGCGAGCCGCGCACTGAGCGCCATGTGGTATTATAATACTTTATACAGCTGTATCCGGATAGTCTGAAAGACAGTCCCAACATAGTTAGGAAAAGAGGCTACTCAGATGATAATGCTTACTCACCTCTCCACTATACTTGTCAGCGGGCGCTGCGGCCTCAGGGGCACGGAAGGCCGGAGTCCCAACGGTGCCCGAGACCCGCCCGGCGGCCGCCAGCTCCCCGCAGGCACCTAGGTCTGCCACCTGGACTCTGCCCTCACCCAGCAGCAAGTTGGCTGGCTTGATGTCTCGGTGGGCTATGCGCTGGTAGTGAACTGGGTGATAATGAGTATGGTTAAACAGAGAGTTAGGTTAGACACACGTACACTACACAATCTGTCAGATTTCTTTGATAGATTTTCAACTTTATTACTAAAGTATTAGGTTCATTGGGAAAAATTGTCAGTTTCGGGTAGCTTGATGTGCAGGCGTCTGTACAAGTAAGTACAAACGGCTGTTATCTATTGATCCTGACGACAATATAATATCTACATTTCATTTATTTATAACAATTTGCATTGTGTTTGAATTACATTAATTACCGTAAATAATAGTTACTACATTTATTAATTTGTAAAAGCAATGTTTAATTGTCAATACGATGGATGTTTAAAAAATACTAACTACTTAATAAACTTAATTTATGCTTTTAGTTAGTGCTTATAATACGTTTTTTAAATAAATATTACAGAATAGCAAAATAAAAACACGCCGCTTTAGAGTGACGTCATTTCATTTGTCAGCAAATCCCAAAAAAAAATATCCGCCATCTTTAAGAGTCCACCATATTAACTGACATAATTAAGTCAACCGTTGTCGTTGTCATCCAAACTTAAAATGCACGCAACATTTCGAGGTCAGTCGAAATCCGGGAATTGAGTCAAATAAAACTTTTTTTCATAATTTATTGAGTGTCTGGTGCTGTTTTAGGGTTCAGCACCTTAAAAGAAAAAAACGGAACCCTTATATGGTCACTTTGTTGTCCTTGTCTTTCTGTCAAGACCTATAATCTCAGGAACACGCGGAGGTATCAAAAAGAGATTAAATCAAGAACAAATCAAACCCATATACTCAAGTCTGTGGTCACATTGTGCTGTGAAAAATCAACCCTCTAAGTCTACGCCGTTAAAAGATATGGTTGAGGTTTAAAAATCTTTTATTGTTCCTTATATATCTGGTATGAAACCTCCTGAAAAATATCTGTAGTCCTTATCCATTCTACATACTCGGTAAAATAAATATTGTGTAGTAAGAGGAGATATGTATGCATGTAATACATTCTATGATCCTAGAAAGGATACGTTAACAAGTTTTCCATACAAATGTTTGTTTTGGTCGAACCAATCTTATGTACTGAATATGTATGTTGTGAGTATCAAGAACTTGTAGTACAGTCAACAGAAAAGTAAGACGGAAAGAGAGAAAATACTGCTTTTTCACAGGATGTCCAAGTTTTAATTATTTTGATGTAAAATGTATAAACCACAAAGTCAGACTGGTAACTCAACAGGTATGGTACCTACCATACAAAAAAAAAACAAATAACAGGTATTATCAGTACAATTAAGAACTTATAGAATGAGTAGTCTTATCGCTAAAAGCGAAACAAAAGCGAAGCGTTTTCTTATAGTTTAATAACACTTGCAAGTTAGTTGGTATCCTGGGTATTAATACCCAGGATACCAACTAACTTGTAAGTGTTATTGCAAAAACCTAACTATTTTTGCTGACTGTACATTAGAAATTTGAGGAAAATCAGTATTTTTCCTGTATCGGATAATAGGGGACGTTTATAGATGGACAGCAATGTCCTCTTGTCAATAATAAATATACTACAGTGGCCTCGCAAGTTTGGTGGAATTATTCAATTCAGATGTATCATCATTATGTATATCATTTAAATTCTGAGTTTTATTTGTCTGAACTGTGCTCTATGGTTTTGTAATTCTGCAATGTATCTATGGTAAGGAATTCTCTGCTTTTTTGACAACTTGTTCTAAGTAGCTTAGTAAATGGATTTTATCAGCCTTCGTGAGAGAAATATTTCGTAATTTTTATTTCAATTGATATTAATTGACGATTGGTATCAGATGAAATGGTGAATTATAGACAAGTATGGTAGAAGAAGAAATGCTGCGCCGACCCCAAATAACTTGGGATAAGAGCAGGAGCATGATGATGATTAATTGACAGTACTATATCTAAAGTCACGTACGAAAACCGAATACTTTAGCCGGTAACATCCTTACTAATATTATAAAAGCGAAAGTGAGTTTGTTTGTTTGTTACGTCTTCACGCCTAAATGGCGAGAAGGATTTTGATGAATTTATTTTACGTTTTCTAAAGTAAGCAATGACTTATTGTTGGACGTACGTTGTCCTTAAGTACTAACGCTGTAATAACAACATTGTAAAACCAAATGTTTTATAATTTATAAAAAGAGTAGCCATGGAGTTTCTTTCTGATTCTTCTCCATAGGAAACGACCAACTGGAACCGTGCAACTTTTCTCGACGTTTTATAAGTGTCCATGTGGCGTACTAACAGAAAAAAGTGGAGAGAAATCGCAAGGGCAGCCACCAAGGACATACCATGATCACGACCACTCTATCAAGAATGTACGATTAAGAAGAAGAAGAAGAAGATGTGGCCTACATGGGCACTTATAAAACGTATCTTACCTTTACATAACTTATATGTGAAATTCAAGTAATGTAAAGTATTTTTTTTAAACTATTTTTTATATTAGTTTCTGAGTAGCAAATACGGAGTCTGGATTTGTACACACGACGCGGCGACGGCACATTAACCTACACAAAACCATTTTAATCTGATCTCTCTACTACGGTGTGCGATCCGTAATAGAGAGATCAGTTTATAATATGTAATTTAGAATAGGTTGACCTGCCGTCGTGTGTACCTCGTTGATGGCAATAGTCCTGTCCCCTATTACATGGGACTAAAACATAACTAGCCAAATGTCGTTATGTTATGTTATGTGGTTTTACAAATGTTTACCAATCTATTTCACCGTCATTTGAGAGCTCCAAAAGACCAACAGCACAGGTTGTTCATAAATCAATATTTGAAGTTATTGCGTACTAGCTTTTGCCCGCGTTAAATTCGGGGTAACACAGTTCCCCTTTCCTGATTTACAGGTACCTGCTACCTGTAGTTTTTGCCCTTGCGTCTAATTCGTTGTAATAGCAATGCTAAGATTTCCCTTTTCTTCCCTCTTTCTCCCTCATATCCCAATCTATTTAAAAAAATTAGGCGTGAAGACGTAACAAACAAAAAAAACAAACTCACTTTCGCTTTTATAATATTGTTGAGTATGTGTGCGTGTGCCTACGCACCGATAAGTTAGTCGTAATAAACGTCAGTGCGTTACTAGCAAGCAGTGGTTTCACTTGTCTGTCCTCATACTTAACATTGGCGACGAGGATCAATCTACCTACGTTTTAAAAAAAAAAGTTAAAGTAAAAATGGCCGGCACAGTTTTTGGATTATTATCAGTATTTGATCACAATGTACAGTCCTGGGAAACTTACAAGTGCCGCATTAAACAGTGGTATGTGGCCAACGACATCACCGGGACAAGCGATCCAACGGGAGCAAAAAGACGAGCTATCTTGCTGAGCGCACTCGCGGATGGCACGCACAAGTTGGCGGCAGATCTCGCCTTACCAAAGCAGCTGCATGACGTACCGTATGATGACATACTAAAGCTTTTGGATGAGCATTTCACTCCAAAACGGTGTGGGTTCGGCGAACGTTATAAGTTTTATGCAGCTACGCAACAAGAAGGGGAGACGTATGCACAATGGGCCGCGAGATTACGAGGTTTAACGGCGCACTGCGCGTTCTCGAACGTGGAAGAAGCTCTTCGGGACAAATTTGTCATGGGAATGTTGCCCGGATCTGACAGAGAGAAGCTGTTCTCGAAAGATCTTACGGGCCTGACATTAACAAAGGCGATGGAGTTGGCGGAAAACGCGCGGAGTGCACGTGCGGCAGCGGGGGCCGGGGCGCAGGCCGCGCCTCACGACCAGCTGTTCAATATTGCGCGGTCATCGGAGGCTTCGGGATCATCGGATCGACGGGTTGCGCCTAGTTCGGGAGTAAAAGTGCAGTGTAAAGTGTGCGGCTATCATAATCATGAAACATCCCAGTGTAGGTTCGCAAAGGCGAAATGTAGGAAATGCAATGCCACGGGGCATCTGCGTAAGATGTGCAAAAAGGTTAATTATGTCGAGTCAAGAGCGGTGGAAGAAAGCGACGATGACGGTGAGTGTTTTATTATTCGATCAGTGAAACAGGAACCCATGATAGAAACGGTATCGGTCTCGGGAATTGAATTAAAATTTGAGATAGATAGCGGTTCAGCAGTAACAGCAATTTCTATGGATACTTATAAAACATATTTTAGCAATGTACCATTGTCGACAACCAGTAAACGGTTATTTTCTTATACGGGTGATGAAATTGTTTGCGAGGGTATAGCGCGGTTACAAGTAACGTATACGAACACATCGCATGTACTCTGTATTTATGTCGTGCGGGGCGGTGGTCCACCGATTCTCGGTCGCGATTTTATTTCAAAATTCAGGTTAGCATTGTTGCCGATACAATATTGTGACCAATTAGATAAAAATGATTTGTTTGAAACATTGAAATGTCGTTATCCATCGGTATTTTCGGATAAATTAGGATTATTTAACAAATTTAAAGTCAGGTTACAATTAAAGGAAGATGCGAAGCCAGTATTTGTTAGGGCTCGACCGGTAGCATTTGCTTTGCGAAATAAAGTAGATAAGGAGATAGATCGTTTAGTAGCTATAGGAGTATTGAAACCGGTTGAACACGCGCGGTATGCGTCACCGATCGTGCCTGTATTAAAACAAAATGGATCTATACGTATATGCGCGGATTTCTCCACTGGTGTAAACAAACAGTTAGTAATAGATCAATATCCTTTGCCAACAGTAACTGAACTGTTTGCTAAATTGTATGGGGGACAGCAGTTTACTAAATTGGACCTGTCCAATGCTTACAACCAGTTTATGTTAGATGATGAGTCACAAGAAATAACTTGCATAAATACTCATAAGGGAATTTTTAAACAAACGCGTTTATGTTTTGGTATTGCAAGCGCGCCGGCCGTGTTCCAGCGCGCCATGGAGGGCGTGCTGGCGGGCGTTCCCGGTACACTCTGTATGCTGGACGATATTTTGATAACCGGGAAAAATAAATCAGAACACTTGGATAGATTACATCAAGTGTTACTAAAATTACAAGACGCGGGACTTACCTTACAGAAAGAAAAATGCATGTTTTTTAAAGACGAGGTCAATTACCTAGGTTATGTGATAAATAAAGATGGACTGCATAAATCACCGCAGAAAATAAAAGCTATGATGGAAGCACCAGTGCCGGCTAATGTTAATCAATTACAGTCGTTTTTAGGGCTAGTTAATTACTACAGGAGCTTCGTTCCAAAAGCGTCTTCAATTTTATGTCCTTTGTATGACTTGTTAAAAAAGGGTAACAGATGGTGTTGGACATCGCAACACGAGGAAGCGTTCACCGCTATTAAGACGTGCTTAGCGTCAGATCAAGTACTAGCACATTTTAACCCAGATGCTACTATCATTTTGACGGTAGATGCATCACCGGTAGGTCTTTCTGCAATATTATCGCAAGTGGGCCCCGATAAGTCTGAGAGACCGATCTCTTTTGCCTCGAGGACGCTAAATGCTGCTGAAAAGCGTTACTCGCAGATTCAAAAGGAAGCGACCGCGATTATTTTCGGGGTTAGGCGTTTCCATCAATTTTTATATGGAAGGTCGGTTCCGTTTATTCTCCGGACCGATCATAAGCCTCTGTTGTCGATTTTCGGACCACACCGTGGGATACCTGAAGTTTCAGCAAACAGATTACAGAGGTACGCACTGTTTCTAAGCGGTTATAATTATCAAATCGAATATGTGCGTAGCGCCAATAACAGTGCAGATTTCTTATCTCGCGCGTGTCTGCCCGAGGAGGCGGGTACGGAAAGAAACATACGGGGCGTGGACGCGACGATGACTGATCTCGATCGCGCGTCGTACATTAATTTCGTAGTAGAAGGTAGTCTACCAGTAACCTTAAAAATGTTACGCGAGGCGACCACTGCAGATGTGACCTTGCGTAAGGTGGTAGATTTTGTGTTGAATGGATGGCCTAGGAAAATGCCTGATGGTAGTACGGATATGAAGGCATATCATGCGTGTAGGACGCAATTATCTTATGAAAATGGTTGTGTTATGCGAGGACACAAAGTTGTAATTCCGGACAGATTACAAGAAAAAATTCTAACGGAATTACATCAATCTCATTTAGGTATAGTGAAGACGAAAGCGGAGGCGCGAGCCCGTGTTTGGTTTCCGGGGATAGACGCTGCGTTAGAGCGTTTGATAGGATCGTGTGACGTTTGTATGCAACTACGACCATCACCGGCGCGGGCGCCGATTGCGCATTGGGAATATCCACCGACGCCATTTTACCGGGTACACATCGACTATCTGGGCCCTATTAACGGTCACACTTTTTTAGTGGTAGTGGATGCATTTACTAAGTGGGTAGAGGTGTATGATATGAAATGCAGTACCACTACTTCAGCAACAATTGACAGGTTATATGACTTTATGTCAAGATTTGGCATTCCGCACACGCTGGTTAGCGACAATGGTACAGCATTTACGTCACATGAGTTTGAGGCTTTTTGTAGGGTGAACGGGATTTCGCATGTGACGTCACCAACGTACCATGCGGCCAGTAACGGGCAGGCAGAAAGTTATGTGAAGATAGTGAAAAAGGGTATTAAGACAAGCTTGCTTAGTGGTAATGGACAGCGAAATGTTGATAACAAACTGTTAAAATTCTTGTTCGACTATAGGAATTCCGTTCACTCTATGACCGGGTCCTCTCCTGCTGAACTGGTCTATGGTCGAAAGCTTAGAACGCGGCTGGATCTATTGAAACCCGAACCGCCGTCGCCATCTTCCACGGCTCTTGCTAATATGGTCAACCGTAAACAGTGTTTGCAAAATAAAAACGTCGGACACAACACTCAAGTTTTTGCTACCGGTGCCATAGTTTATTATAAAAAGCATACAATAAATGGTAAATTCTCCTGGTGCAAAGGAATAGTGATTAAAAAAATCGGCAAAGTGTTGTATTTAATTAAAGATGAGGTAACTTTAATGACTTTTAAGAAGCATAAAAATCAGATACTTTTGTATAAGGGCGATGATTGCTTTGACGATAAGGACGTGGATATCGACCTAGAAGAGCTAAGTAGTGGCCCAACGACAGAAGCACAGATTACGCAACGAATGTCATCACCTGGCATCGGGGAGAATAGTGAAGACACGTCAGGTAGTTCCAACCAGACGTCATGTATGTCAGACACATCCCCTGTTGTCATTCCACAGCCTATCTCACCAGACAATACCGGGGAGGATGAGGAGTACCAGGAGGCTTTAACCGTTTCTCCGAGCACTGGTCATTCTGTTGAAGCGCCAGCGCAACAGCAAGCGAGTGAGTCTGTGCCAACACCGCGGTCCAAACGCAATCGGCCTAACGTCAATTACAAATTGTATTATTAGAAAATAAGTTTATAGTTATAGCACATTTTTGTAACTTAAATGTTTTAAAAGGGTATTTTTATGCTAAGGGGAGGAATGTTGAGTATGTGTGCGTGTGCCTACGCACCGATAAGTTAGTCGTAATAAACGTCAGTGCGTTACTAGCAAGCAGTGGTTTCACTTGTCTGTCCTCATACTTAACAAATATTAAGTAAGGATTCTGGTCCACATTAAAATTCACATGAAAAATTAGAAATTATTTGAAGATGTGTATATTGATAATTGAATTCGTTACAACTGCCAAATTTTCAATTTTAACAGTATTGGTACATTTCGTGGTGAAAATTACTGGCCCATTTAAATTATGTGCTGCTTATTTCAACGTTGGTCATCTTTGATTCGATGTATTAATTCAATTTATGTTTTAACGATTTTAATAAATGACTGGTATTGACAGAAAACTTGCCCACTGTCTAAAAACTGAAATTGTATAACATCACGGATGTTTACTTCAAAGGGTTAGGCACATCTGTTATACATAGGTATAACATCATGATTCATTAAAGAAGATTCATTCATGTGTTTTTGTTTGTTTTCTATTCTGATCAGATATTATTGAGATGTTTAACTATCTCGCTGGTTGTGCCTTTTGTTAATTTTATACATATATTTAATAAGTGGAAACTTGTAATTGGCCTTCGTTTTCATATTGTATCTGACTATTTAACTGTATTAGCTGTAAGTTTTCTTATAAGTAATAAAATAAAACACACATTTCTTCAGTGAATCATTTATTTTCCCAACGTTTCTGAATCATCTTGCTCCCGACTAAAACTTTCGTTCCCAACATCGTTGGACGGTGTGATATTAAAATATTACGACATTTTTACGACTAGATAGGAAGAAGGCGTCGGAGGGGGTGAGACCAAAATCACCCCCCCCCCCTTCATTAGCCGACACGAGACTCGAATAGATAATATTGACTGAGAATATACTTTGCTTTGGTAACAAGGTGAACCAAATTAGAGAGTTTATTAATTTTCTTTTGCGTGTCTGTTGAAACTCGGTGGAAAGTTTCTGATCTTTCATTGATACGGAGAATTCTAATCAAAATGAAAATAACAAGTATTTTTTTCAAGAAGGCCAGTTACAGGCACTTTTGAACTGTCGACAATAAAATGAAGCTACAGTCCCAGTCCAGCTACAGTACAAGTATGTAGGACTGTGTGAAAAAAAAATTGATTTCATGTTTGGGTCGGCTTCCAGTTTAACCGGATGCAGGTAAAAACCAGTATTTCAGACGAGCAACTCACGGGGATAGTAAGTATTAATAAACTTGATGGTGTGAGACTTATAATATTTCGTTCATATGTAGATGCTGTTGTGATAATGTGTGATATGTTGTGATAATAATTCGTTCATATGTAGGAGCTCGTGGCTAAATAAATAGTAGCCGCTCGGGTCGATCTTTAGGTTAAGCCGCGCTTGCCTAGGTTGGTCTGTGGATGGGTGACCACCCGTTACATACCGAATTTCCTCCGTGCCTCGGAAAGCACGTTAAGTCGTTGGTCCCGGCTGTCATTTGTAGATCTTTGACAGTCGTTACAGGAAGTCAGTGTTCCGAAAGTCTGACAACCAGTACCAACTGGGTTGTAGAGGTCAGATAGGCAGTCGCTCCATGTAAAATACTGGTATTCAGCTGCATCCGGTTAGATTGGAAGCCGACCCCAACATAGTTGGGAAAAGGCTACGCAGATGATGATGTAGATGCTGCAACAGGTATTCATATTTTGTTTTTGCACCGTCCATACATAATTAAAAAGCGACCAAGAGAGAGTCAGACTCGCTTACCGAGACATAAACAGCCATATATTTTGATTGCGTAGACTTAGAGGGTTGTTTTTCACACTACTAAGGGACTACAAAGTTGAGTATACGATTTTAATTTCAACTTGACACCTCTATGTGTTTTCGAGATAAAGGGTCAATTGACATAGTCATAGTCATAGTCATAGTCATTTATTCATTAACAAGACAGACGGACTACAACTGATCATATAAGGGTTTCGTTTTCTGCCGGGGTTGCGGGTTGTTCGAAAGAGATACCGTGGTCCCGGATCGCAAAGGGAAACAGAAGGAACATGGGTGGGTTTTAGTCACTCCAAAAAAAATAAGGATTTCGTTTTTTCCTTTTGAAGTACGGCACCCTTAAAATAATACTATAAATTTTATGTCCCTAACGAACAACAACCATCATAAAACACGAGCTACAACGAAATGTTTTAGAAGTTTTAAAGTAACGTCAACAAGCTCAATGAATAATTTTATTATTCAAACAATTAAAAAACACCAAAAACAGTTAAAATTAGCTTTATAACTAGTGACAGTTGGGAAAGGTCGATACTAAAAATAAACTTGAACTTTCCGAGATACAGGACCACAGGAGATATCCGTCGTCCACAGGAGGGGACCGTCACTTCTGAACTTGTGTACATTGTACTTAGTTTAACGACTCCGTGGGGAACACGTGCCCTTGTGAGAGAAAGCGACTGCATCGGCAATATAATTACAGCATTTCTTGTAAATTATCTCAGCTGATTGATTATTTTATCATGTTTAAACATACTCATGTTTTACAAAATAGATATCTATATCTCTATCTAAGACTTTTTTTCAATTTAAATTTGTATTATTTTCGTTTACTTTCTTTGTTTATGGTTGTATGCACTTGTAGCATGTGCCAAATAATCTTATTTTCTTTCTTTTTTTCTTAGAGCAGCCGTTGTGGAACTTGAATTGAATGTTGTTTCCTGGTTCCAGTTTTAACCTGTTTGTAGACATGGTTCAAACTGAAAGTATATTGAATGTTAGCTACGCCCCGCAGGTTTACCTGCGTAGTCCTAGATAAAAAATAGCCTATGTGTTGTATGTATACAGATTATTAACAGTCTCTGTACCAAGTTTCATTCAAATCCATTCACTAGATTCACGTTTGTATGCAGAGTAACATCTACCCATCCATCCATCGCCCCAAACGTACGCATTTATTATATTTTAGGTTATATTTTTAACTATGCAACATTCAGCGCTATTTTTCTTGCTCTTTTTTCCTGCCGTATTTTTGAGTGTCAAGTTACCTCTCTGCATTTTTATTAAATTCGCTTGTTAGTTGTGCTGACGCCAAAACGTGACAAAAAGCCACAGCGGTTTTTTGTACAAAAAATATGAGGTTGTTTAGCTTTTCATAGCAGTTTTACCCGCATAAAAGTCATATTTTATTATCCCAAAGGAATGTTACACTGGTGCAAATAGTATCTAGATCCATGCTCAGATAGGGACCTTTTTGGCCACGTACAGAGCTAATTTATTTCATATATATCTGTTTTTTTAATATTTTTACTTGTTATATTTCTTTTTTTAAATATTTTGTTACACTTTTTTGTCATGTGCGAGTCAAATAAATACTTTTTCTTTCTTTCCATAAATCATTGTATTTCTTGAAAACGTTTCAAATTTGCATTTTAAGTACCAATTAGTATATGTTGTATTCATTTCAACTGTCTCGTTGCAAGCGTGACTGCTGAACGTGGGGTCTTGGGTTCGAGTCACGGGTCGGGCAAAATTGTTTTTGTTTTTCTATTAGGAATTTCTCTGTAGCAACCTGGTGCTTGGAAATTGGCGGTGGCTTGGCGAATATGTTAAGCTGTTGGTCTTGCGCCTGACCACTACACTGTCGTGTCAGTTTGCCGTTCCATCTGATTATGAGAGTAAGCGAACAGAGAGTGCAAAAACCTGCGCACTATTATGTCTCCCACGCAGATGTCTAATCACCACCGACATCGGCAATGACCAATTACGGACAGAAAAACTATTAATGATTATTTATATCCAATGTTCGTTTAGATTCAAAAGCTAAATATCTAGCAATGTAGTTGTTGAGACTAAAACTACAGCTTACAAACACTCGTGAAACAACCCCAATGTTATCCTGGACAAAATCAAAGGCTTTACTTACGGTACTCCACCCCCAGCAGGGCATCCCGGATGTACTTCCTGGAGAGGTGCTCGCCCAGCGGCGTGTCCGTGGGGATGTCGATAACGGGGCCGCCTTCCAGCAGCTGGAACACCAGGTAAAGGTGGTCTTCTGCTGGGTCGTCAAGAACCTGGGGACCAAGGTTTATTGGTTAGTAGAATCAGGCTAATATGTGTCTATTTCTGGAATACTGGTTCTGGTTCTGTAGATGTCACATGCATTCTGACGTTCTAGGACGTGTCGTGACGTGTGACTATGTCGCATGTCGGTTTCCTAACGATACCTTCACTGTTTTGGGAGAAGTGTTGATGAAATAAATTACTGCAGACTGCAGTGGTTAAGCGATTGGCTACTACGAAGAGTTTCGCGGGTTTGAGCACGGAACAAATATGTTTATGTCCGACAAGTAGTTGTTCCGGGTCTGGCTGTTTGTGTATGTGTGTTCCTACGAAACAGGAAAAAATCCTAGTGTAGGGCAACGATTGCTTTTGTAAAGAAAATATAATAAGTTACACAGTTACACGCCTGACTCGGTTTGAACTGACGACCTACAACTTGTAACTAGGGGCCGTTGTCACTGGGTTACCGGTCACCACCTCGTTAAGTAGAACATGGAAGGTGCAGCCAGGAGGAAGGTGTAGGCTCAGTTATAAGCTGTAGTTGAAGCTTGAACGATGCGTGACCGCATTAGTCTATCTAATGTGTCCCGGGGTTGGAGCCCTAGATTAGTACAGCTTCTATTCTAAAATTCCCGCCCGGAGTCTGTACTTGTGTTGCGGGAAATAACCTCAACCCTTATTACGTGGGACTTGTCATGACTCAGGGTATGTGTAATATGATGATATATGTGTGATGTATGATATGCAATGTGTCCGGTCACGGACTAGCGATATTGTATGTACTTACTTATAATAATATAACGAATATTCTAGTAATCAAATTTATAGATTAAAAAAAAAAAACTACCATTTTTTCTCACAAAAAGTTTACAAAACTTTCGTTGATTTGCATATTTTTTTGGACTTTAATTTTGTTTTCTAAAGTAACAAAAATGTAAGCTCATCATTTTTTAATTTAAATGATAGACAATATTGTTGTCCTCTGAATAAACCTATTGTCGTCTCAGTTAAAGACTAAAACTTTGAGAGATATGATTATTTTTGTACACGCATAGAGAATATCTCAAAATGGCTGTCAAAAAGCGGGGAAGTGAATTAGACCCAAGTGTGTATCGTAATAGTATATTAAAAAACTCGTTACCTAAGTATCTAGAATATCGCTAGTCCATAACCGGTCACATTGTATAGGTAGAGGAAACTCTACCTTCACCTTTGGAAAATATAAGCGCAATGGCCGAAAAGATTTAGAAATTCACATTTCTTTGGATTTCTTAGTTATCTATTTATGTCCAAACGCCGGAAAAAAGAATAATAGTAAATATTACATTTAATATAAGAAGGAAATGAAATTAAGAACATAGCGTGATATTTACGTTGTAAATGATAGTCAATATAGCGAAAGGTCAGTTCTGTGTATAAACAATTAGTAGAGACGACATCCTCATTGTGTTTGTCGTTCATTCGTTGTTATTAGACGTGGGGATACAGAAATAACTAATATTTGTGCCTATTAGAATGGAACTAATACATACGTAAATACAAGACAGTAAAATGTTAGAGATAAAATATCAAAATCTTTTAGTCTACTTTTATAGTTTTGCGTTGGCCTTAAGTACTAAACTGTACATACGTTGGCGTGTCAACTGACGGTCGCTGACAAAATTTGTGCAGACATGCACTTTAAAATCTAAAGTAACATGTTGTCGGTATACGTCTTATTTGGTTGCTCATGCCACACACCTATGTTTTCAATAACAGTGGGACATTTTACTCAATACCAAAATAAATGACTTGATTATGACTTTCAACACTATACAAAGTACACACGACCGCAGGACAACCTATTCTTAACTATTATAACCTGATCTCTCTACTATGGATCGCACACCGTAGTAGAGAGATCAGGTTAACATGGTTTTGTGTATGTTGATGTGCCGTCGTGTGTACCATATTAATTTAAATTCTCTCCATATTACAACAATCATTATGTTTTGTAATATTTAGGTGCATGTAGGTGTAGGAGCTCGTGGCTAAATAATAGCAGCCGCTCGGGTCGATCTTTAGGTTAAGCTGTGCTTGCCTAGGTTGGTCTGTGGATGGGTGACCACCCGTTACATACCGAGTTTCCTCCGTGCCTCGGAAAGCACGTTAAGCCGTTGGTCCCGGCTGTCATTTGTAGATCTTTAACAGTCGTTACAGGTAGTCAGTGTTCCGAAAATCTGACAACCAGTCTTACCAAGGGGTATCGCATTACCCAGTACTAACTGGGTTGTGGAGGTCAGATAGGCAGTCGCTCCATGTAAAATACTGATATTCAGCTGCATCCGGTTAGACTGACAGCCGACCCCAACATATGTAGTTGGGAAAAGGCTAGGCAGATGAGGTGCATGTAGGTATCTAGGTGGCACTAAGGTATAAACATAAGCATTATTGTGTATGTGAAACTGAACAATGAGTATTCGCCGTCCTCAAATGTTTTCGGACTTCCGACATTTTCTAGATATTCCCTAAAATTGCTCATTCCAAACGAGTTCAATAAGTACTAAAGTTTAAAAGCGCCGTTTGGGGAGTTGGTCCTCTTACCTCAACCAACTTGACGACGTTAGGGTGGTCCAGTTTCTTGAGCATGGCGATCTCGCGGTAGACGCGCTGCAGCGGGTCTGGGGGCGGGCCGGGGCCAGGTCTCCGCGGGGGGGCGCGACCGAACAGCCCCGCGCGCCGCATCAGCTTGCGCTTCGAGAGGATCTTCATCGCCTGTGGGAGGAATGTGGATGAGAAGACATATTGTGTATGGATAAATAGAGAGATATTATTTAATGTTATCTATAAATGCGTGTCGCGGGTTCGATTCCCAGACGGAACAAATATTAGTATGGCCTACAGATTTTAAATTGAGTTGAATTGAGTTTAAATGTTTGTAAACGCACCCACGATACAGGAGAAATGCCTAGTGTGGAGCAACGTTTAAAAATATTTTGTTTTAAATAATAACTGCCGCTCGGGTCGATCTTGGGATCAATCCGTGCTTACTTAGGTTGGTCCTTGGACGTCTAAGCAATCATTATATATCGAGTCTCCTCCCCGTCCCCGGTCCCGGCGGTCATAGCTGCTTCATGTTTTCCTGCATTAATTACTATAATAGTCTGCTCGTCTATGCAGCAACCAACATGTTTGTTTATGCGTAAAAAACAAAACATCCTCAGGGCTCCGTAAACACATCAACAGAATCTGTTCGCGTCATTAGATTTCCTCTTCCGGCGCTCCGAGATTGACTTTGTTCTACATGAACGCGTGCCCTTTGACATTCGACAGAATATTTTGTCTGTTTCCATTGTTTCCGTTACAAACGGATGTTGCTATCCACTGTTTATGTAATCTCTTTATCTTTGTCTATTGTATGTTGCCTAGGTATTTTTTTATTGCATAAATGATGTTTATTTTGCTAGTGGGTTTTTAGCAGCATTCGTGATTGCGACCAACGAGACAATCAACAACAATCAACAACTAACCCCAACAGCACACAGGCATGTTATGGTATTTTTTAGGGTTCTGTATAAAAAGGGTAAAACGAGACCGTATAACTAAGTCTGCGGTGTCCGTCCGTCAGCAGGCTGTATTTTATAAACCGTGATAGTTAGATAGTTAACATTTTCACAAATAATGTATTTCTGTTGCCTCTATAACAACACATACCAAAAAACATAATAAAATAACCAAATAAGGGATAAATATCTAAAATAAATAAATATCTTGGGACAACTCACACACGGCTATCTGATCCCAAGCTAAGCAGAGCTTGTGTTATGGTAACCAGACAACTGATATACATACTTATATAATTTATAAATACATACATATTATAGATAAATTACACCCAGACACAGAACAAACAATCATGCTCATCACACAAAGTTTGTCCTGGGTGGGAATCGAACCCACGACCTCCGGGTCAGCAGTCAGGGCCACTAACCACTAGACCAACAGGCCCGTCAACAGGATACAACAAACATGTTTTTTTTGCCATTTATTAAAATAATGGTACGGAACCCTTAGTGCGCAAGTCCGATTCGCACCAGGTTTGTTTTGTAAACCACCAAATAATGTGTTACTTAGCCAAGAGATCGACCCCTAAATAATAAAATAACCTACCTATCTAATTACATTGAGTGCTACTTCTAATCTTCTCACAAACATCCATTTTCCTCAGTTATACGTTATTATTGAGTAATAATTGACGTTTGAAGTATTGTTCCAAGCTTATCATGATAACTTTTTTTCATTGATAGATCTCTTGGCGGCCATAAATATTTATAAAAAAATTACAACTAACTTCTGATATTCAGCTGCATCCGGTTAAACTGGAAGCCGACCCTAACATAGTTGGGAAAAGGCTAGGCAGATGATGATTTACAACTAACTATTACAACAACTATTATGTTGGTCACACAAGTACTTGCGTGGATCGAACCCGCTACACGCAGCACAGCAGTCAAACACTTAGCCACTGCGCCAACCGTGTCTTCAATGAATCAGATCAACGTCAATTGTTCAATTGGAAATAAAACATCGCCACTATGATTTTTCCTTGCATCATTTTCACGAAACGATGTCACAAATGTCAGTTTTTTTGTTGTTTTAAAGTTTCTTTTGAACATTAGGGCCAACCAATGGAATTAATTAAGAATCTTTAGTGTGATACTTATTTGAAACTATAAAGCAATGAGGAACAGGATATTTGAGTGACGTCACGTAAAATACGTAGTTGCGTATGTGCTGTAGATGTAGCCACAAAAATTACTAAAACTACTTCATCTAAATCGGTTTAGTCATTTAGGCGTGAAGACGTAACAAACAAACTCACTTTCGCTTTTATAATATTAGTAAGGATTTCTCACATCTGTGGGGAGTGTTAAGGTTCAATTTTCTGTGTTGACACAGTAACGATTGCTAAATGTTCGTGCTATTGATAGCACGAACATTTAGCAATCGTTACTGTGTCGCCAATTTGCCGGTTGGGACAGCGGAGAGGAAAGGCTTTTTGTGCGATGCAGCCTCGGTCGACTTGCACGTCGCACAAAAACTATGTCATTAGTGTTTTGGTAGGCGTATACTCCAGCCCGTCGGAGTGTCCGGTTGTTCGAAAGAGGCACCGTGGCACCGGAACACAAAGGGCAACCGAAGGAACATGGATGGGTGTTAGTTGTCAAATAACATATTTATATCACCCTTGTTCTGAATAGTTACAGTACTGATAGCAACATCTGTGTGACTTGTCTCTTTATAGTTATTTTCTTGCAATATTTTTTCTTATTCTTGTATAGACTTTTTTTACCAATTCGTTGTGTTTGTTGTGTAGTGGCCATGGTTGGCCTTGTAGATTCTTAGACGCTTGTTAACTTTTGTTAACGTACCTATTATTTTATTTTACGTTTTTGTTAAATAAACAATGACTTATTGTGGGGCCTACGCCCGGCGCCCCACGCCCCTGTCCTCTTATACTTAAGTAGGTACTAACGCTGTAACAACAACATTGTAAAACCAAATGATTTTAATAGAGTAACCATGGAGTTTCTTGCCGGTTCTTCTCCATAGACATAAAAATGGCCAACCCGAACCGTGCACCTTTTCTCTCTATGTGAAATATAAATATTTTGAATTTGGTTAGTAAAAGTATGACACCCCACCCCCGCTCCTCCCGAGCAGGAGAAGTTATTTGATGATTTCCCAGCCGAAAAAAGGCATATTCTCTTACAGTTTCATAAATGTATATGATACCTACATAACGATTGTATACTTAAGTAACTCAAGTATTTGCCAGTTTTCTTTATTTATTTTCCACTTAGGATGAATAATTTCATTTAATAACAATACATAGGCTGGATTTTGGATTCGTGCCCGGTTCATGACAATAGGCTCGCCCCCTTTAACATTTTATAAAGTGTGAGTAAGTACTAAGTATAGGTACATATTTACCTTGCCGGCGCAATGTTAAGTTAAGTAAGAGATCTACAGGTAAGTAATCAAATGACAGGGTGCATTTAGATTTCTTTTGCAGAAAACTGGCTATATGTTCTTTACAAAGATAAAATGCTAAGTTAACAACAACTGCAACTTACATAATGCGTGTCATCCTCTTCATTGTAGGCTAACTTGACGATCCCGTACGAGCCCTGAAACAACGAGTTAATAACATTCAGCTTATTAGCGGACTTAGCAGAATTACACTTTTAGCATAATGAGTGGTCGCCGTCCGAAGGCTCATGGGCTCATGTTCTAACTGAGGGCAATGACCTGTCTGTTTGTGTTGAACACTGGGAAAATTAATGGATAATGTTTTTGTGTTTGTTGGAATTTATATTTTTGAGTTTTAGGAATTCATCATTATTTTCTTTTTCTTATGTGTGTTTGTTTGATGTTTTTGTTATTTTATTCAATTTTCACATAATATTTATGTAGTATATTAGTTGTAGCACATTGTCATTATTTAATCTCGTTTAATTTAATTTAATTTATTTTACCTCAACCAAATTAATGTAGTTTTAAGTAAAATAGACCATTGATTAATAATTGTTAAAGATTCTTATATTGGTTATTATTGTATAGTGTGATCTAAATAAAATGCTGTGCTTACTTTTAATTTAGATGCATGCAATGCTATTTTAATTGTAGATGCGAGACTACGCACGTTTTTGCCTAAATAAATAAATAAATTATAAATTAGTGGTAGGAAAGTTGTAAGAAAATATTTTAAATTAAGCTTGGTAATTAAACCATTATATTTCTTTTAAATGAATGGTATATATGCCTATCTCCCCGACCGTTAATGATTACCAGCTTTGACATGTGTAATACTAGAGAAATTACAGATTAGTAAAGTTCGAAGCTACTGTACGTTTTGAATTACTTTTCTTTTGTAAGGGAGTCCCTGATTTATTGGTGGGCTCAGGCCTCCCTTTTCTCCTTCTAAAACGCTCCATCTTGTGTCGATCTCGGGCCACGTTGGCCCCGCCCACAAGAACAGAACATAAAACCACATTCGCCGCGATATACCTCGATGGCGATGACCTCCCTTAGGTTCAGTGATCAGTGACAATCTTTGGTCATCTTATAGGGTGCATTTGAATATGCAAGGAAGGTATATACATCCCAAAGCATATTTATTTAGTTTAACTTAAAAAAAAACAAACAGATTTAGAAATAAAAACTCTAAAATCAAAATTAAATCTTTTTATCTTTTCTAAAATATAAAATGTTTATAAATTAATCAAAGAATAAATAGGTCGCTTACTACGTCAGAGGGACACGAGCAGAGCAGGAGGGTGGTTTTAGTCGGTTCGAGTCCGACACTATCTCGACTGTCTCACAACCTGTGAGGCAGTCGAGATGTCCGCGGGGATTTCCCCCTCCCAACAAAACAAAAAAAATGCAAGTAGTGCTTTATGGTCCTCAAGGTTATTGACATACCTGTCCAATAGGCTCCAGCAACCGGTACTGGTTAAGTTGCACGTAGCCCGAGGCCTGCGCCAGGGACACGCGCCGCGACTCCCGGGGGGCGCGTCTCGGGCGCGGGGAGCCCTGGCCGCTGCACTCGGCCGACTTGGCTGCGTGTGACCGTAGCAGCGTGGAACGGTCGCCTGTGGCTGGGTATGTGGACAGCCTGAGAAAACAGTAAACTATTATTAGGGAAACTTAGGTATAACCTCAAATCTCTCGCAGGTATGCTGCAATCATGATGTCCTGTCATGTACTTTGTGTGTGAATAAATCCTTACTTCCTTACTAATATTATAAAAGCGAAAGTGAGTTTGTTTGTTTGTTTGTTTGTTACCTCTTCACGCTTTAATGGTTACACCGATTTTGATGAATTTTGGTACAGAGATAGTTGGGAACCAGGAGACGGACATAGGCTAATATTTTTAAAAAAAAGTGGGATGTGAGGGAGAAAGAGGGAAGAAAAGTCAAAACTTAGCGTTGCTATTACAAATCAATAAGGCGCAAGGGGAACTGTGTTACCCCGAATTTAACGCGAGCGAAGCCGCGGGCAAAAGCTAGTAAATAAATAAAATTAGCACGCTTATTCAGGTTAACAAGGTTCAAACTGCATCTACCAATCCCAATGGCCCTGAAAATACGGAAGGGTGAAGCAAAGGGTGTCGTTACTGCAATACATTTCGTCAAATATGTTTCATCTAATAGAGAGTGAGATTATTGCCACTAAATGAGCAAGCAATACTTTTTACGAAAAGAAAATCTCTATAATTCTATCTTATCTCAGAACCAAACCCATGCATAGCTGTCGCGTTTGTAACCTTTAGTACGAACTAGTTGATCATATTTAATGTATCAAAAAGCAAATTTCCAGATTTGATCAAGTTTTTTAAGTAGGTACCCATAGGTCACCACAACAAACATGTCAGGTATAAATGTGGCCGTACTTGTTGGTATAGGTACTACATCTCTATGTAAGCTTTCGGGGATCACAGTGTTACAAACCTAGTATGCCACATAGTTCCTTTCCCACCTAGTGCATATTATAACCGCCTAGTTTACCCACATAGTATGAGTAGACCACAAATTGATCGTTACACAGTTTGTGGTCGGCTGTGTACGCGACAACGCGTACGCCGATCTAATGATCTTGACACTTGCACTACTTACTGCATGCAAAGAATCTTGTTATTAAACGTAATTGCAGACACTATGTGATTATAACATGAGCTATAATTTTATTACAGTAAATTGGATGGTTGCTTTAATGATTAGTGGGTATAATATTTAATCACTTCTAAAAAGTAGTTGTTTATTTGTAAGGCCCTATGACCTTACAATTGAATACCTATGTATTAAATTGCATGCATTAGTTACTCAAATCGTTATTTGGCTCAATTGCTGATTATGTCATGTACATAAAGTTTTAAATTGTTAATCGATGTACTCTTGTATCACTGCCATTGAGGTAGGTATACTAATTTATGAAAGAGCTATGGTAGTTTTTTACAACACACAAACAGACAGACGCAGACATTAAAATAGAAGCACAAATGACATACCTAATCGTGTTTAATAAGACAGTTATTTTAGGTATTCATAACTAACAAATTACTTAGTCATTATGACTCGATTGTCATCTGACAAACAAGTCAAGTAATTATTTTCTATAGTGCGAACAAAAAGTCTTGACACTTTGAACATGACCCTATAATGACCATAATTAAAAGTCTGGAATTTTTTGCGGTCACAAATAGGTGAACACATTAATCTCTGTAACATCCTCAAGACCTCCACTGACTTGTTAAAAACATTCTTTGAAATAAAATCTTTTGTTAAACTTGACTGTGCTTGTATGAATGGTCGTAAATTATCTTTTAGACTAGTTTGAGATAAAAACGTGGCCTGTTTGGTGACAGCTTCTAATAAACGATCTGAAGGGTTGGGTTACAGGGCAAAAGGTGAAGCCCAGATATATGATGGGTTTAGGTAGCGAGAAGAGCTAATTGCTGTCATGTTAAATTTAGAAACTGTTAGATTGATTATGTCAGCTGAAAAACTTTGTGTGAATTATGGTTGTTCTCATGTTTCCGTGTAAAATATAGGTGTGTGAGGAAGAAATGTTGAAAATGTATTTCTTAAACGATATCCCAGTGTTGGCCCAGAGGTTAAGTCCTCGCCTCTCATGTGGACACGAGGACAAGAATAGGGACCAATGTGTTTTTTTTCCAATTTATATGATTTTTCTAAGTTTATTACTATATAAGGATACTAGCTGGTGCCCGATATTATGTGTTATTCCACACTATGATCTACCTCTGAGCCAAATTTCATCAAGATCTGTTCAGCTGTTTTGACGTGAAAGGTTAACAAACATCCATACATCCTCACAAACATTCGCATTCATAATATACTAGCTTTTGCCCGCGGCTTCGCTCGCGTTAAATTCGGTAGCGCCTTATTGATTTGTAATAGCAACGCTAAGTTTTCCCGTTTCTTCCCTCTTTCTCCCTCATAACCCACTCTTTTAAAAAAAAAATAGCCTATGTCCTCCGTCTCCTGGTTCCCAACTATCTCTGTACCAAAATTCATCAAAATCGGTTTAGCCATTAAAGCGTGAAGAGGTAACAAACAAACAAACAAACAAACAAACTCACTTTCGCTTTTATAATATTAGTAAGGAAGTAGGATATAGTAGGATTACTGTATAAAGTCTGGTTCATCAAACTTATCAGACAGTAGTGTTGCTGGGGAGTTTGTTCCGCCACTTCTTACCAGCTAAAACTCTAGGAAGTGGCGAAGGGTGGGCGTTTTGGGGGACTGTCTTGTGTAATGATGTCTAAAAGTGCTGATCATCAGCCTAGTATGAATAAATGACTTTTGATTTGATATAAGTATATCTTGGACATCACAGAACTGATGTCGGCAAAGGAAAACATCATGAGGGTATCCGCACTTATAATGAACTATACTATTCTTAAGCAAGCGTGGTGATCAATGGTCATGCGTTCTCTATACGAGAAAAGAGGCATTTGCCCAGCTTTGGGAGTGTAACAGTAACGTGCTAGTATTATGTAGCTTTTAAAAGGTTTAAATATGAACTGTCCAAAGCCACTATCAAGAGGTTGGAGGATGGAGGATGGACTGGATGATGACGAAGAAGTTCGTCATTTCTTTTGATGGGGAATTTCACCGAGCGTATGGCATGACTATCAAAACAATATATTAAATGGGATTTGATTCTATTTAAAATAATCACTGTTACTGGACTCGGAATTCTTGCTTTAGATTTCTACCAACTGTTTTTTGGTCAAAAACCTTAGAAAATAACTTCTTAAAAACCCACAATCTCAATAAATAAGGGTGATACCCGTCATTCCAGTTAATAGAGATATTTGGGTCAAAACGAAGATCCCGGCAAATATGACCGTTGATAGGTTTGCACCGGATTATCCTGGATGATAACCTCACTCCATATGTGTTGGGATTAGGAGGGTTAACATTTGTCCTACCCTTATTTTTTCCTTATTTACTCGGTCGGTAAAGTAATATTGGTCAAGTTGTAAAGGTACCGAACTAGATGTCGAACACGTTACCCGTTGTTATTGGTTTACCAGAATAAAAAGAGTGTGAGATTTTTCTTTTACCTGAATCAAATTGAAATAACTTTGAATACCTAACTTAGGTTTTAGTTTAACGTTTTGTCGAGTAAATGTTGACATTGGTTAGTCTGAGGGACAGTAGTGTTTATTAACATATATTATATATTTCACCCTTGTAGATTAAGACCACTAACGAAATTGGCAGAAGACATCATAAAAACGGCTGGCTTATACTGGATGAATTTAGCTCAAGATAGAGATAATTGGGCTTCTTTGGAGGAGGCCATTACCCGCAGAGGGGTTCTTGTAAATTAAATTAATACATACATGGTATAATAAGATTAATGGAGATATTAAGATAAGTTATTTTGTAATTTTTTTACTACAAATTTTATTTTTATTTTTGCTAATACAAGGCTTTTTTATTTTTATTTATTTATTTATATCATATTTCACCCCAAACAATAACAGCAAATTTTCTGCAAGAATCAGGCTCTTACCATTCATCTAACTCAATTCTGCAGCTAATTTAAGCATAACGGCTATTTACCGATTGTTAATCTATGTTCAGTTGACTTAGTCGCCTCTTTAGTGAATTCTATCGACCCCGTATATTTTCATCAAAAGTATCAAGATTAGTGTTTACCTGTCGCCGTCTGGGGCCTGCCACCTGCTCCTCTCATGTTCCCTGTTGCCACTGTGAGACACGTCCACTGCTGAGTGTCTGCAACAATAGAAGAAAACAGGTAAGAAAACGTGTGACGACTTCTTCCCACAGGAGACAACACAGATCTATACTTATAGAGCTATTCCTGTGTTTAAACTATGAGAAAAGAATCACTGAACGCTCGTCTGCTTAACCTTGTGAAGATCTGCCCGTCGTTCTCTTATAACAGTCTTGTAAACACTACAAAACTGAAATAAAGGCGTCATGTCTATGAACACATTAGAACGAACGACACAAACGTGCACAAGTGTCACACTATTCCAAATCTATTATTTCCTCTGAAAATAAAACAATTTCTCCCCTTTTCCTCACAATTTTTGGTGTCTCGACATACAGATATTAACTCAGCGGCACGTGCGAGTGAATTAGATTCGCTCACACGTTACTTATACAAAGGGGGTAGGCAGAACCGTGGGGACGTGATAAAACTCCGCGATATTTCGGACGAATTCTGGACAGTGTATCATGTTTTATAATTTACGAGGGTTGTTCTGAGGTCATCCTTTAGTGTAATGGCAGCCTGCAGGTTTATGAGCCTGTCGGTTAAAAGCACTATATAATAATTATATTTGAATTAATTACAGAATCTTAATCTTAATTACAGAAGGTCTGGTTGTTTGTACATGTGAGTTTAAATGTTTGTAAACGCACCCACTATATATAGGAGAAATTCCTAGTGTGGGGCAACGTATTAAAAAAAAACAGAATGTGAGCTGTACAAGAGTTAAAATTATAGTAAGAAAACTTGGTCGCGTATCATAACTTAATTAGCTCAATCAGTCGAGCTCTTCTATGCACATAAAACTATAAGAGACGGAAGAAATAATCCCGTATAATATAAACTAATACCAAGGACTACAATATCGTATCGTCCAAGATCGCTACTGGAAAACAATTAACTCTTTTGACCACCTTCCGCCTACCTCTTAACAGATACGTAATAAACAACAAAACATTGTTTAAAAAAATTACATTGCATTCCGTCTGTATAAGAACTGAATAGTTTGGCACGTGACGGTAACGAAAGACGCAAAATGTGACGATACTCTTGTATTGTAGTGAATCCCATCTTCATAGCTGGGGCTGCTGCTGAGGTTGCATAGATATAGTAAACTTATTGGTAACAATATTTACGCCGCTTGAAGTTCTCTGCAGCCGCAGCAACAAAGCGAGTGCAGCACATATACAATGTGTCCGGTTATGGACTAGCGATATTCTAGATACTTATGGAACGAGTGTTTTAATATACTATTACGAAACACACTTGGGTCTAATTCACTTCCCCGCTTTTTCGCAGCCATTTTGAGATATTCTCAATGCGTGTACAAAAAATAATCGAATCTTCCAAAGTGTTCGTCTTACTGAGACGACAATAGGTTTATTCAGAGGGCAACAATATTGTCTATCGTTTAAATTAAGCAATGATTAGCTTACATTTTTGTAACTTTAGAAAACAAAATTAAAGCCTAAAAAATATGCAAATCACAAAGTTTTGTGAAAAAAAAATGGTAGTTTTTTTATCAATATATTTGAGTACTAGAATGTTTATTATATTATTATAAGTACATAGAATATCGCTAGTCCGTGACCGGACACATTGTATATCGGCAACTATATTTTTCAAATCGTATGGGGTTGAAACTCCGGCCAGTCCTTGTGCTAACAGCCTTTTTAAAGGACATCTTAATACTTTTATTTGACACTTTCTGTTACTCAAAGGCGGCTATTACTTCGGTTAGACGACGTGGAACCGCCGCCTGTCGATGAGGACATTACCAGTTGACAGCGTTGCGGACGAATTTTTAGTCGCTATTTTATGTTTACTATAAGTTAGTTTCTTTAGGTTGTTTTCTAATTTATACTTTTGCTATAGTTGTAAGCCGTGCGGCGTGCGCGTGTTTCTCTGTATGTTTCTCTCTCTCTCTCTGTCTCTCATAGAAAGCAAGCCAGTTATTTTGAAAACATTTGTATTGAACAGAGTGGTGTCGCGACGATTATTTTTGTTGAGTTTATACATTATTTTTGTACATAATAAATAATAACTTCGTTCCATCTGGGTTGACACCTCTCAAGTTTTTATTAAAGTAATTTTGATAAATATTACATTGTACTTCTAAATATAAACTAATCATTTTGTTCATTAACAAAGTACAAACAAAGCTGTTTATCAGAAACATGACGTTTTAAAACCCCCACAAATATTACAAGAGCACTCTTTCTTCCCACTTTCAGAAATTGATATGGCACGTAGGCGGGGATTTAGTTACATGTCGCCCTTGCATTAAAGGAGTAGGCAGGGTTCTTGTGACTGAAGGACAAACGAACATTTTGTTGGGACGTGGGCTAAATGTAATAATAATATGTACAGCTTCGTTGGTTTCAGCTAAAATAAATGTTGACAATCGTTATTCATTTACTTTCGCTATCTTTATTCTTTGTTCGTGTATTTCTTTGTTAGCTTGCCTATCGTTAGGTATATAGGTAAATACTCCTGCCGAAAGAGGTAAGAGGAGAGGTCCTGGAATATAATAAGGCAAAAGAATGATCATGGATGGGTAACTTATTATCACAGTGATAGATCCAGCCACTTTAGTTGTTACGGATTGTCCAAAAGAGATACCGCGGCGCGGCCCGGAACATAAAAGGAAAAATAAAGTTTTAGTCAGTAAAAACGAATACTGCCTTCGTTCTGCCCGGAGCAGGGGAAGTTATTTGATGATTTCCCATAAACAAAAAATGCCAGCACAGTTGCTCTATGCCATAGAGTACACTCTATGGTGTTCGAAATTGAGAACGTCGTTTTGGGTTCCATTCACTGGACAACAAGAATTTCGAAGCGAGCCAAATTACACCATCTTCGATATGGTATGCTGTCAAACCTGTGACATAAATAGGTCATTAATACCTCTTCGTAATGTCCCCAAGAGACTTATGTCAATGACAGCAACACAATTGATAAACTGTAGGCCTACCAGAAAAATGCTATGCAATAGCTTTACCGCGGCAGTCCCCAAGTGCCACATTTTTTTTATTTGTGTGTTGATAGTGTGTGGGTGGGTGTTAGAACTGCCTATTAAGTTTAAAAAATCTGTGTTGTCGTATTTATGTTTAAGTCTCATGCAAGAGGCAAGGTTATCACCATCAGTCGTACTTCTAGACCCCGGCCTAACTAAATAAGTAACAAATGATAGGTCGGCTGTGCGCACTGCAGTTGCTGTCAATTCATCAATCAATAGTTCTGGAGCCGCTGTGTCAACAGTCGCTTTGTATGCTGTGACGCTGATTGGACAAGCTCTTAAACAAACAGGCGTTTTAACTATGTTATTTTTTCAGTAGAATTTTTGTTCCAACGATTTGCCACAATTCATACTACAAGTTGCAAATAATTGCCGGGGTTGCGGGTTGTTTGTAAGAGATACCGCGGCCCCGGAACATAAAGGGCAATAGGAGGAACGTGAGTGGGTTAAAACCTACTCACTAAAATCAGTACAAATCTGACCCACCCGTCGCTCCGCCCAGAACAGGGGAAGTTATTTGAAGATTTCCCTTCCCATCCCGAAAAAAAGTAAAAAGGTAGTGAAAGTTTGTATTTGCATTTTGCTTTTTACTTACCAGACCAACTACACAGTTACTAGGTCATAAAAAAAAAACTTGAATGTATAGATTGATTGGGTGGAATAAGGCATTGGTCAAGTGGGGTCATGCCATGCTTGCTAATTTTTTATCTTATTTTACGTTTTTTAAAGTAAGCGATGACTTATTGTGGGGCCTACTCTGTGCTTTCATGCTTAAGTACTAACGGTGTAACAACAACATTGTAAAACCAAATGATTTTAAAAGAGTAACCATGGAGTTTCTTGCCGGTTCTTCTCCATAGGAAACGACCAACCCGAACCGTGCACCTTTTCTCGACGTTTTATAAGTGCCCATGTAAGCTATGTGAAGTAAAAAGAATTAATTTATGATGCTATTTTTATTGATCTCCAAGACAAAGCCAATAGAGTTAAGAAGATACTTTCAATCCATTTAAGTAGTCAGTTAAATCTAAGTCCGATGTGATTTCAGTCTCTTTACTGCTGTTTTACGACCGCATTGTGTGCTCACACCCCAACGATGACGTCGTAAAGATATTTCATGGATTTATAGACGAAAGGTTTTTAGTCTTGGAGCAAATGTACCGGGTTTATTCCTTGTGAGAACTGCCTGTAACTTCATGAAAGACGAGTGACGGTACGATTACTGAAATGTGTACTATACACACTCCTGCCCTCCCCCCCTCCTTATTTATTTGGGTCAGTGCAGTCAGGTCATCCATATCTCTCTATTCTCCTTACTCACTACCTCAGCAGTCACCTCCATCCATTGTTTCCTTGGCCTTCCTCTCCTCTTTTAGACATCAACTTTTTCTTCTATCCTGTCCTCTAACTCTTGCGCTTGCTTATGGGTATCAGCATTATATCACAGTATAAGAAAGAAAACTCTCAAACTCCTGTATTCCAATGAAACCATTATCCTGGTACCTTTGAACTGTCAAAGAATCGACAGTTTGAGAAGGTTTTAGCTTGTTCCCGACGAGCATATTAGTTTCATGCACGATGCAAGACATGTTCTCTATGGCGGAGACTTTCTTTGCAGGTTTTAAACTTGCCAATGAATAGGAAAAACAAAGGATTTAGTACGTAGAACTACATTGGGTGACGATGTACTACGGTACAAGGATTTTTTGGCGCCTGAACTTTGTTGGCAGAGCTGTTCAGTGAACATCCGTGAAATTGTTTTCTTGTGAAATATAATGAAAAACAATACCAATATATAAAGCTGTAGCTTTACTCACACCGAATGTATAATATTGTCAAAAGCAAATGAGACGATAAGCATTAACATTGCTGATATCTTTGTTTTTTTCTTGCGGGTGGGAAATCATCAAATAACTTCCCCCGCTCGGCGAGAGGCGGAGCGGGGGGGAGTGTCAGACTTGTACTGACTAAAACCCACCCATGTTCCTTCTGTTGCTCTGTATGTTCCCGGGCTGCGGTATTTCTTTCGAACAACCTGCAATTCCGGCAGGCATTGGCCCTGACAGGCTCCTCTGCATTGCTGACATCTCTTTGAGGCGCGCGTGAAACACTAACGCTAATGTCGGAAAGTTTTTCAGGTCACAAAATAAATAACCACGGCGTAAAATATAATGTTTCTTTGTGCAGTAACGCAACAGATGCGCACGCGCCTTTTAGCCAGCAATGACTCTACTACTCAGAGCACAGATATCGTTTTGAGATTAAACACGTGTTCACAAAGACACATTGATGCAAGTGTTGATTTTATCACACTAGTGGATAATAAAGAAGTTGTTTGTGTGCACCGTGTCATTTTATGTTGCGGTATTTATAGTATAGTATCTTATGCTCTGGTTGCCGCTGTGTGGAGTTCGGTTATTGTCCCATGGGATCGTAAAACTAGGATAATGAATATCCTATGTGCTACGATCATACATTATCGTATATAAATCATACATTATCTGAGGCTCAAATAAACAAACATTCGCATTTGTTGAAACTTTGTCCCAATTTTAGAATCTTCTCACAACGTGACAGCGCGTCAATAAATGACTCCTCGATGTCCCTTTTGCTCTTTAAGTTCCAAGGGCATGTTATCTCTTTGAAGCACGTAGGGGCAGGCACAGGCCCCTCCGCGCCAGCCGTGCTGCCATAATTATATTACACAAGCAATGGCGCGTGTTGCTACGAGTACTACTACGCCGTAGGACGCCGCCTACGTTGTAGCGGACTACGTCGTAGCGAGTCCCACAGATGATGGCTACGCAAGTTATGCAACGTTTTTCGATGTCGATTTTTAGAAAAGAACTAGTAATTGTTTGGAGAAGTAGTATTTTTGGGTTCCGTCTGTCTGTCTGTCAAGACCCATTATCTCGGGAACTCATGGAGGTATCGAGTTGAAATGACATCAAATCATATCACATACACCATATACACAAATCTGTGGTCCCTTTGTGCTGTGAAAAAATCAACTCTCTAAGTTTACACAGTCAAAAAATATGGCCGTTTATGTAACAAGTTTGTACGGAACCTTCGGTACTCGAGTATGACTCGCAATTGGCCGATTATTAAAAATGAGATGAGTGGTAGAATGCTAAAAAGTGAATCTCTAAATTTGATTTGTGCAAGTGTTTTCAGGCAATTAGTTAGTATAGTAGTTCCATAACAGCTTTGTTATGGAACTACTATACTAATCTACTTGAAATAACCAACTCTCTATCGTCTCCCTCTGAAACATTGGGGACTTTCGCCAACCATCAACTTGAACTTAGCCTGTCTGGTTTACTATGATCAACTGACTCCCAAAGGAGAAATGAAATCTATGTAAACATCTGCTGATTATGCATAATTGAAATGGCCATCCTTACTAATAATATAAAAGTTAAAGTGAGTTTGTTTGTTTGTTACGTCTTCACGCCTTAATGGCTAAACCGATATGATAAATTTTGGTACAGACAGTTGTGACCCTGGAGACGGACATAGGCTAACTTTTTTTAAAAAACAAATTAGAAATGAGGGAGAAAGAGGGAAGAAAAGGGAGCATTGTTATTAAAATAGATGAGGCGCAAGGGCAAAAACTACAAGTAGCAGGTACCTGCAAATCAGGAAAGGGGAACTGTGTTACCCCGAATTTAACGCGAGCGAAGCCGCGGGTAAAAACTAGTCTGTCCATAAACTATAAAAATCGATCGTGTTTTTTTTACCCGTAAATAAAATATCAAACACGACTCCCATAATAGGTGTGTTAAGTGCGGTGTATATTGAATTATGGACAAGCACGCAGACAGAACGCTTGAACATTAATAATGCACAACTATGTCTGCTAATTGCGGCAGCACTACTATCGCATTAGATGGATTCCACTAGTGATTGGGAAATTGATATTGTGTGCTCTATGAATAAATACAAACAAACAAAGTTTCTTTTTTTAATTGCCATGCTTCTGGTGTTATAAATCAATCGTCGGTATGAGGCATATTGATACTGGCTGTATTTTTTTGTGTTTGACATTTGAAGTTGTCTGATTGTTGATTTTTGTGTGACGGTTCCGTTCAAGGTTGACTGCGTAGACTTAGAGGCTTTTTTATAGCTGTAAGGGACTTAGACTTAAGTAGATAGTTTTCATTTCTAATCGATACCCCACGACGCTTTTTTGAATTAATTATGTATTTTTGAAATTCTTTTTCTTTTACTATGGACACTTTTAATGTGCACGTCTTGCAACATCGTTCTCACATAGTTTACCATTTTAACACGAATGATGTAACCAAGGTTTTGTATCACTATTCTGATTTAAAAGAGTGTCCATGGAGTTTCTTGCCCATTCTTCTCCATAGAGATCTACGATTTGGAATGGGCAACTACAGTACTTTCGCAGTTATTATGCCTTGTGACTGGGACTGTAGCTTCATTTTTATTGTTGTCAATGTTTCGACAGTTCAAAAGTGCCTGTAACTGGCCTACTTGAAATAAATGATTTTGATTTTGATTTGACGAGTGCCCGAGATAAAGGGTCTAGACAGACAGACTAACGGCCAACAAAATAATCTTGTATCCGTTTTTTCTTGAGGTACGGAAGCATTTAAATAAAAGTTAGTAGATTATTTATGAGTCGCTAAAATGTTCCTAGTGTCATAAAAAATAAATATAAAGTAATTATAGTTACCGGCACGGTTCTTGAGCGCTGACTTTCACTTGCGCAGAAGTGAGTTATTGGGTCCCTTTGGTGGTATGAAGTGAGGCGCGGGGGCGGGGAAAGTGCAGTGATTGGCCCGTCGCGCATCGCGTCATAGACGTCACTCGGGATTCGTTCTTTTCCGTGCTGCATGTACCTCACGACGACGAGTACAATTCCGGCCAATTTAATTGACAACATTTTTAAATTATGTTATTCAAATATTTTATGTGATTTTTTATTAAATATACCGTTGGAATTATAATCAAAGGTGATATTTATCGAAAGCAAAACGGGGAAAAAATAATGTCAGTTTGTAATTAGCAAAACTATTTTTCAATTCATTATTTTATTTGTACTTGTATCGAAATGAATCGAAATATTCAATAGATAAAGTTTTTATCTACAACAAATAAAATTCGAAGTCAAAACTGCTAAGAAAAAAAAATACGTAGTAGTTTTTTTTAGTAATTTTTGACAAACTACAAGAACTAAGTTATAATCTTAATTTAGAAATACTTGTTAATTACCTACTTCTTTGATCTCAATTTCCATTTCTCAATTTAATGAATCATTATTTAATCTTTCTTTCAACCATAGAACCAGTAAGAAATTACGTAGGTAACTTAGAAAAAATAAATAATCAACGGGCGTGCGTTTTATTTGCCATATGTGTACGATGCGCAAAGCGATCCCCACCCTTCCGCCGAGCGCTCAAGATCCGTGCCGGTATCTATACACACGAACAAGGATATCGTGTCATTCAAATGACGTTGAAAGAGCCGCGGCTGTTGTTAGATTTGACATTGCTATCAAAATGTATAAAAAAACAGATGGCGTGGTTAGTTCTGATGTCACGCAAAAATACCGAACGAGAATAACTTGGGAAATGTCACTAAAACCTAAACATCCATAAAATTATTCAAGTTGGTCATTAAAATAATAAAACGTTAATATCTGTCACTACTACATCAAGGCTATCAACAGTGGTTGCCACCCTACTCCATGCACGTATTACCGGTAACTGTTACATATAATCATTTACATGAATATGTCGTGTATGAATTTATGTTGTACATGAATACGTGACTATGTCCTGTAATCATAGCTCGCAGCTTGACAGCCGCTCATAAAAATTTGCATACAAAATGGTGTGGGTCATAATTATATGTTCACGGAGACAACATATTTTGTTGTTAGGTTGAAACTGTGTCAGTGCAAGGCCTAAGAGGCTAAGGACAACATTCAACAAACTGAGCACCGTATTTTTTTTGCGGATGGGTAGTCATCGAAACTTCCCCGCTCTGGGTGGAGCAGGATTGGTAGTGTCTGTTTTTTTTAAAAAAAAAAACGTTGCCCCACACTAGGAATTTCTTCTGTATCGTGGGTGCGTTTACAAACATATATACTCACATAAACAAACAGCCAGACCCGATACAACTATCTGCAGGTCATACAAATATTTTTTCCGTGCCGAAATCGAACCCGCGACACGCAGCGCAGCAGTGGATCCCTCAGCCACTGTGCCAACCGTGCCGTCGTTCTTTCGCCTTTTATATTCCGGGGCCGTGGTATCTCTTTCGAACAACCCGCAACCCCGGCAGGCGGTGGCCCTGGCAGGCCCCTCTGCTTTGCTGATAATTCTTTGAGGTGCGTGACAGTACCACCTTCAGTGTCATTATTCGGTAACAGTGATTCAATGACACTGACAGCACTTGAACGCGGTTTAAATGTACTGATCGTCTTCAGATTCTATAATAATATCGGCTTGACTACGGATGCATACCGGATAGCATTTCTTATCGGAAAATATTACAAATCCCATAAGGTATTTTTAAAGTCTCGTCCCTCAAAAGGAAAAAAAAATAATCCATTATGGGATCACTATGTAGTCCATCTGTCTGACTGTCAAGATCCTTTATGGAACGCGACGTGGTATCGAGTTGAAATTAAAATCAACTCTCTAAGTCTACACAGTCAAAAGATACGGCCGTTTATGTCGAAAGTTTATACGGAACCAACGGTACGCGAGTTCAACTCGCACATGACCGGTGTTTTTATATACTCTGGACGCTCTTACTGTGCACTTCTTTCTACATCGTTCTCACATATTTGTATAATCTCAACATGAATGATGTAAATACGATTTTGTAATAATATTTTAATTTAAAAGAGTGTCCATGGAGTTTTGTGCCCATTCTTCTTCATAGAGATCAACGCTTTGGAATGGGCAACTACAGTACTTTCACAAGTTATAATGCCTTATGCCCGGGACTGTAGCTTCATTTTGTTTCTTGACATTCAAAAGTGCCTGTAATGGTCTAATTAAAATAAATGCTTTGATTTGTTTGGATTTGATTTGAAAAGTCAGTGGGTTACATTGTATTATGTATGGGAAAACCTAACTCTAAGATATTAATAGAAGATTTCTCTTACCAAACATTAAGTCGCATGCAAGGAGTAAGTCTTTAAGGGTCCACGTGAAATGGACTTATGTAATAGTATTACTATTGGTTTATTGGTGAGTACTAAAATAGCCGACACGTGTGCCGATAATTAACCCCCGTCCACAACGCTAGGCGATGCTACACGTCGCGGGAATCGCGCGCGCTGCTTGGGTACCTTCGCGTGAATGTCGCCGGCACTTTTTTTTTTTTTTTTTTTTCCGGGTGGGAAATCATCCTATGACTTCCCCCGCTCTGGGTGGAGCGGGGGGGCATGTCAGACTTGTACTGACTAAAACCCACCCATGTTCCTTCTATTGCCCTTTACGTTCCGGGGCCGCGGTATCTCTTTCGAACAACCCGCAACCCCGGATGTCGCCGGCACTCACGTTGCAAGTTGATTACTAAATTCAGTTAAACTATTTAATGTAAAGCCAATGGCATTGATTAGTTGTGGCTAAGTGTAATTACATGAGAATACTCAAGACTTTAGGACTTTACGGTTTGTTACATAGTGAAACAACAACGAAATTTTAAATATTTGTATGGCCTACAGATACCTTTCCGGGTTTGGCTGTTTGCGTATGTAAGTTTAAATGTTTGTAAACGCACCCACGATACAGGAAAAATTCCTAGTGTGGAGCAACGTTTTATTAAAAAAAATAATAAACACGACAACACGGTTGGCACACAGTTGTTCCGGATCTGACTGTTTGTGTATGTGAGTTTAAATAATTGTGCACGCAGGAGACATCCAAGTGTATGGAGTATGTTCCGCCACTTGATCTTACCAGCTAAAACACTAGGGAGTGGCGAAGGGTGGGTGTTTTGGGGGACTGTCTTGTGTAATGATGTCTAAAAGGGCTGATCATCAGCCTAGTTTGAAAAAAATGACTTTTGATTTCGGAGACCCGTTTATACATCTCGTGATTGCTATAGATAATATTATCGTTTATTCATTTTCTTACATATATTTTATATTTTTACATATTTCTTATAAAAAAAACCACAAAAACATTAAAAATATAAAAAAACACCTCTCAAGGTGTAACAGACACCCGGATGGAACGAAGTTATTAAACAAATAACTGGCTTGCTATCTATGAGCGAGAGGGAGAGAGAGATACAAAGAAACACGCGCACGCCGTACGGCTTACAACTGTAGCAAAAAGTGTCGTTACAACTTTTAGTCTTAATTTTTTATTCTGGCCCCCTTTCGCAACGCGCGATAAGGAACTTCGTTCCAAAAATAGTAATCCACCAGCATCAGGAACAGGTTCCGAGCTACCAATGGTCAGGGCTCTTGAGAGAGGAACCTCCTTACAATACGGGCCGTGTCCAGAAGTACTGCTTTCTGAATCAAGCCCTTGATCCAGCTGCCAAGCGATAGCCTCCTCAGATGTTGGTCGAGGCTATTGGCTATTAAGCCATTGGCCGACACGACTATCGGCACAATGACTGCTGTATTCACGTGCCACATGTCGACAACCTCGCGAGCCAGATATATGATATATAGATACTTGAATTGATTTTTTGTTTTGCTGTAGATAATATTGTAAAACAGCTTTACTTCAATTTTGGTGTGCAATAAAGTATATTCTATTCTATTCTATTCTAATATCATTATTATCTACGGCATTCTCATGACTGCCATTCTACGAGCTTATTAGTCTTACATTAAGAGGATTTCTTTGTTAACAATACAAGTCAGTCTGAAGAAGTGGTAAAGTGGCATTTAAATAACGCTAGAAATAGATGGTATTTTAATGCATTCCTAATTTGTATGTAACTAGCTTTTGCCCACGGCTTCGCTCGCGTTTAATTCGGGGTAACACAGTTCCCTTTCCTGATTTGCAGGTACCTGCTACTTGTACCTAGTTTTTGCCCTAGCTCCTTATTTATTGTAATAGCAAAGCTAAGTTTTCCCGTTTTTCCCTCTTTCTCCCTCATTTCTCATTTTTTTTAAGTTATCATTTGTCCGTGTCTTGGGTCCTAACTATCTCTGTAGCAAAATGCATCAACATCGGTTTAGCCATTTAGGCGTGAAGACGTAACAAACAAACTCACTTTCGCTTTTATAATATTAGTAAGGGTAAGAAACTCCTTTACTTTAGCCTGGCATATGCTAAACATTTTGCCTCTATCCTGATCTCCCAGGATAAACAATTTAATGGTAAAATACTGCCCAATTTCCCTTATGAAATATTCACCATCCAACCGTTTAACATAGGATCGGCGCCGGCTTCTAAATATTTTATGAAACTACCCTCATTCGGCGATGTTCATTGATGAGCGTAAACAGGAAGGGTAATGTGCTGCGGTCGGGATATGGATGGGTGACCGTCATTTAATGTCAAGTACCGCTGGTATTCTAGGTCACTTGTAAATGGGAATATTTGTTAAGTGAATGGATATCGTATTACCAGGTTTGTTGGAGTTGGTTTTTGGAACGAAGTTCCTTATCGCGAAGTTCCTTATGCGAAAGGGGGCTAGACGGGAAAAAATGAGACAAAAAGTTGTAACGACACTTTTTGCTTAAGACCAAAAGTTGTAACGACACTTTTTGCTATAGTTGTAAGCCGTGCAGCGTGCGCGTGTTTCTCTGTCTGTTTCTCTCTATCTCACATAGAAAGCAAGCCAGTTATTTTCGTTTTATCTTTCTATTTCGCATTGAAGAACAGTGTGGTGTACCGTGTCGCGACGATTATTTTTGTTGAGTGTAAACAGGTTTTTTGCACATAATAAATAATAACTTCGTTCCATCCGGGTGTCCCTTGACACCTCTCAAGTTTTATTTTTCTATCTAAATTCTTCCTGCAACAGTATATCAGTAATTTACATTGAGAAATTGTCTACCCAACCTCTATAACCCATTGACTGGGTTATACGATAGTCTTAGTTAAGTTATGATTGATTTTCAGACTGTTAGGCATCTGAGTACCTGCAACAACTGACAATGATGTACAAACGTAGCTCGAACCAACAGTTTGAATCCAGCTTTCGCTTAAGCTTCAACGTTTTCAGGATGCTGTTGCGGTTGCCGCGGCCACAGAGTACATTGTTTATAGTGACATAGAGACGTCACTCGCACATTTTGTAGCGCCCTCTGGTAATAAGTAAGAACAACTTTTCATGAAGATATATACGTATAACTACACCTTCATATCTGTAGTAGGATTTGTAAAATCTAGGGGCCTTCTATTGTTTGTTGTCTTTTCTTTAAGTTTATCTAGTAGGTTTCTAAAAATAAACTTACAAAACATAAATCCTTTATTTTAATCTTTTTTTAAAATATTTGAATGCCAACTCCTGAATCTTATCTTCCACACATAATCTTTCCGTGATCCATAATAATTTATTTGTGTCTTTACACCAATTTGTAAATGAATAAATTAGTGCACAAATCTTCAATTTTTGAAATTAATTGCACTTTGTGATCGTTGCATTTAATAAAACTATAATCACTTTCAACTATAAGTCAATATAATTCACTTGCAAAGAGAAAAACGGATACGGATACTTTGAAAACGAATTATTTGGTCATTTGCTCGCGTTCCTTTATTACCATTCAGAGCAGTTTAAAAAAATTATACATATTTTGCATTTGTGGATGATTTTATCCATTTAAACAAACATAGTCGGATAAAACAATGCATTTAAAAGGTTTTATAACTCATTATTTGTTTTTATTTCTCATAAAAATATTTTGATTATTTAATAAAAATCTGAGTAAAACGGATCTTATTTTTGGACTTTCCCAATGAACATCTTGAGAAAAGCTCTATCTACCGTTAAGTAAGACAAACTTTTGATATTCTCATACGACTAAATTAAAAATCTATTAGATTGAGTGTGTCCCTTCAACAGCAGAAGCCTACTCTTATTGGTCGGCTATGATTCGGTCACTTTTGTTCTAAGTTATATAGCACCGTGGCCGCGGCGTTGTAGTGCGTCGGGAATGTTTGCTGCAGCTCACACAGATGGCTTCCAAGCCATGATGCGCAATAAAGCGGCTTCCTTACTGCAACGCTTGCGTAACACTCGTAACGGCATCCTGAAAATGATTGCTGGTAGGCCCGAGTGCCCCATGCAAAGGGCACTGGGTGAAATTAGCTATAGGTTATTAGGTAATTAAGTAGTACTAATAACACTAACATAGTATATAAGCATATTCTGTTACTAATTCACTAACAATTATGGATTCTACTGGGTCTGGAATAAAGAAATTTTTATTTATTTTATTTAAAAAGGAAAATAAAACTTCTATAAAAATAGAGCTGTATTTAAGGTTTTCCAGAACGAAATATTTTTTAAACAAAATGCTACCAAAAACTAAGTAAAGTTGCAGCAAAACTGACGGGAGATTATATCGAGCTTCAGTACGGAAACTAATTACTTGGGAACTTCATCCCCGTCGTGTTGGAATGCAAAACAGTCAACAATGGAAGGTAAACAGACCTGACTTCCACGCTAAATTGAGAGCGGAAACAGTGACTGTGAACTAAAGATTGCATCAATCGTTAAAAGTGAATGTTGAGTGAATGAATGCACGACTTTGCAATACCTACATCTAGACTATACTGCTGTTGAGCTCGTTTGTAGACTAACCGTGGCCAGGGTTGCGGGTTATTCGAAAGAGATGCCGCAGCCCCGGCACATAAAGGGCGAAAGAAGGAACTGACTGGGTCTTCTTCTTTAAAAGCCTGACATTTCCTCCCGCTCTCGAGCGCGGAAATGTGTCAGTTGTTTGTTGATTTCCCATCCGTGAAAAAAAACAGAGATCTCGCCAAGACAGAGGGTTTTGGAAGGAAAAAGGGGTGCTTTGCCCAGTAGCAGGCCACTTGAAAGTTTAAGCAAAAAATCTACTGCTGCTGCTCTTAGTCCAGGCGTTTTGTCATGCAATCCAAAACCCAACCAACCAACTGGAATGAGCTCTCGCGGTGCGCGGCCGTTTTCTATACCGATTCTAGCGATGTCTATAATCCTTTGGCGCCTATTCTATGGAGACTTTTGCCCAAAGGTCGTAAATTAACATAAATTACAACACATACATTATTAACACTAATTTATTGAAATCACAACATTCTAGAAGCTTGAAAATGAGGACAGGAGTTCCTTAGGCATCGAAGTTTTTTTCCAATGTATGAGTTCAATGGCTGAGGCAAGAGGCTGGAGGGACGCGATAACGAGTGAACAGCTTGTACATTTGTAAAACTTTCTCCCACGGAATAACCATGGCAGAAATAAAGAACGCCATTATGTACCTACTACAATTTAACATTTATCTTTTCTTTCACATTTACTTTTTACACCACCCGCCTTTTAAAAGGTCATCACCAATAATTTGACTATTTACTTGTCATTCTACAATCTAGAGCACCCCCTCCCCGATACTATCAACATCCGCTGTATAAATTCGTTTTGTTAATCGCTTTTCCTACAATTTGGTTCGCCCCTTATCCACAAAATTGAAAGTAAACGCTTTCCTTTCTCCGCAATTTAAAAGTTAATATTATGTATTTACGCTAAAAGCTGTAGGTAATATCCGTCCGGGATATTTTATACAATGTGCTAAATATTCGTCCCGGGACCATTTCACAGATCTGTGGGCTTTTTATCAAAATGTTATAGTTAGTGGTGGTTTCAAAACGAGAGACTTGAAGTAAGTGAAGGTTTTTGTTGTTATAAATAGTTATATTTCTCTGTGAAGCTAGAATGTCCTTAAACGTGGTAAGATGAGTGTCACACACAGAAATGTTTTAATTTTGATGACACGGTTGGGGCAGTGGCTAAGGGTTTCACTGCTGCGCTACGTGTCGCGAGTTCGATCCCCGCACGGAACAAATATTTGTATGACCTACAGATAGTTGTTCCGGGTCTGGCTGTTTGTGTATATGAGTTTAAAAATGTTTGTAAATGCACCGCCGATACAGAAGGAAACGGAAGGAATTCCTAATGTTAAAAAATATTTGCTCTCTAAGTCATTATCCACGTTAGTTTTAGGGCGCTTTCAAATTAGACGGTTGATGTTGGACTGCTGCCGTACGGATGTCACGACCATGATCAGTACTGCTGCCGGCGGGCAGCACTACGACGCGAATCGTCTTATTTGAAAAGGTACGCGGCTGCAGTCCGATCGAATTTTAGTGATTTCCATCCAACCCGACTCGTCCATAATTAGGTACGTAATATGCATAAAACGTCCACGTTACGAAGGAACACGATGCGTTCGCCGCACTAGCGAACAACGACTGAGGCACGTAGGTATATGCATTGTTGCCGTCCTGACAACGGACGTGCGTCGTACTGTTCCCGCACGATCTTGCTTCGAGTCCTTTTGTATTAAAAATCATAATCGCCCGAACGCAGTACGATAACCGGACTGCAGCAGTCCGACATCAACCGTCTAATTTGAAAAATAAAACAAGCTTCTCCATTAATTTTGTCCATGGAAGGAACTGTGGAAGTGAACTGATTTACGATATACTCTATTGAATATTAAAAAAAAAATTGAATATCGGACCACAATCGACGGAGAAATAGCGTACAAATAAAAAACCAAAACAGTCTAATTGAAAACCTACTGCTTTTTTAAGTCGGTTAACATTCACCAAAATAATTTTATTTTTATGTTGTCTCTTTTATCCCATTCATCAGTTAAGAAAAGAATACGATTTGACCGAAATAATTTCGTTTGTGAGTAATATTCTAAAAATAGCTCGGATTTGTCTTGTCGACAGCTGTTGACGGCCCGACGAACATACAATATTTTTTATTCTTTGTCTATTTCTACCTTCTGTGTATACAATTTAGTTAACTGAAGAGCTCGTGGCAAGATAATAGCAGCCGCTCGGGTCGATCTTTAGGTTAAGCCGCGTTTGCCCAGGTTGGTCTGTAGATGGGTGACCACCCCTTACATACCGAGTTTCCTCTATGGCTAGGAAAGCTCGTTAAACTGTTGGTTCCGGTTGTCATTTGAAGATCTTTGACAGTCGTTACAGATAGTCAGTGTCCCGTTAGTTTGACAACCAGTCTTACCAAGGGATATCTTATCCAGTACTAACTGGGTTGTGGAGGTCAGATAGGCAGTCGCTCCATGTTACTGGTGTTCAGCTGCATACGGTTGGACTGGAAACTGACCCCAACATAGCTGGGAAAAAACTAGGCAAATTATGATATTATTTGGTAACTCTTCTATAAATATAACTAACAACCCCTCATCATATTTATAGAAAGGGGTAGTTATATATAAAGGTGTGTTCTCGGAACCTAATTTAGTTAAAATATTTTAACAGCCTGCAGAAATTAGGATTTTTGATAATAGATTTTCTTCAGTAGCCACCCGCAGTCACGTCCATGGCTAATGGATCGTCCCATATTACTTGGAACTTAAACGTAACAGTTGAGGTGAAATGGTCGTACCATAACTCCTCCATAATAACTAGGCTTAACCCTAGCGGATTCAGTTTTTTTTTTCGAAATTTTGTACAAAACCTCACAAAATTAAACATATTTGTCATGTTTAAATATCAAGTTAAAAACTGGCCATATTTTTTCCGCTCGAAACTCCGCATTCAGGAATCCAACTGTCCCAAACCTGTCCCAAGCCTTTAAGCTGAGATTTAACATTTTATCTTACATGGGCCGTCAGTGTCCATAAAATCCCTCTTCCTCCCCTTCCCACCCCCTTCCACCCCTTGACCCCACTTTTAATATTTACAGTTGTGTACAATCTCGAATACTGAATTTTCTCTCATGTTTTTAGAGTAAATAGGAACATTTTATGACCGTTTTTAGGGTTCAGTACCTCAAAAGAAAAATACGGAACCCTTATAGGATCACTTTGTTGTTCATCTGTCTGTCTGCCTGACAAGACCCTTTATCTCGGGAACACGTAGATGTATCAAGTTAAAATAAAAACCGTATACTCAAGTCTGTGGTTTTTTGGAGCTGTGAAACAATCAACCCTTTGACGACACGGTTGGCGCAGTGGCTGAGCGATCGACTGCTGCGCTGCGTGTCGCGGATTCGATTCCCGCACGGAACAAATATTTGTATGACCTGCTGATAGTTGTTTCGGGTCTGGCCGTGTGTATAAGAGTTTAAGTGTTTGTAAACGCACCCACGATGCATGAGAAATCCTAGTGTGAGGCTACGTTTCTATAAAAAAAAAACCTAGGTATATCTTCGCAGTTAAAGTATTGCCCGTTTATGTTGCAAGTTAGGACAGAACCCTCGTTAAGTGAGTCCGACTCTCACTTGGTTTGTTTTTTTAAGCATTAAATTCAGTTCCGTCTGTGAATGGAGGTTTAATCTTTAAAGGGGTGTTTGACTACTTTTTAACGGGGTTGGTTCTCCTTGTAATAAAGTTGCAAAAGCAATTTAGGTTGGTTGGTTAAAAATTCAAGACAAACTTTACGAGTTATATTCGGTCAGTAAAGTTTTCTTTAGCTGCAGTGTAAATGTAATTATTTCCTTAAGAGGGTACGTGAGGTTTTATTAGTGATGTTAAATGATGTTTATTTTGCAAATAGGTTTTCACAAAACTTTCACACGTCTTTTTTTTTAAACTAGATGAAGCCGGTGTTTCGTTTCCGACTACTCTGAGAAGAAACAGCCGAAACAAGCTCAGAGGTCATAGTCTCTTTTTAGGTCCAGACAAAATCTTGGTCAACTTACATGAGGACTATGCAGATCAGTGTCTGAGATGGTGTTTTTAAGAAAGCGCTACACAGATTGAGTGGACCTGTCCAGTCAGTGCAAGCATTTGTCAGTTATCGTGTAGCTCAACTCATAACCCAAGGAGCTCAACGACACGATGTACCGAGTATCCGGGAGAACCAACCCGGCCATACTCGTAGTCGGTGACTTGTCGGCAAAAAACGCAGATTAGACGGCTCAAGTAATGACAGCAAAACAATAATTGGTCAGAATTTGATTTTGTGATCGGATATTTTGTTATAAGTAATTATAGTAATACGAACTTTGCCTTTGATGGAATTTCATACTTGAACTTTAACTAAGACAAATAGAAATTTATCATTTAGCGTAAAAATATTTTTTTTGTGACTTTTGTTTTTTTCGTTGACTTTTCGCCAACGACTTCCGGAGTAAAGTCATTTTCCACTTTTCAGTTTTGAATTGGAATACGGATATTTTTTTTTGTAAAAAAGTTTTTTTTCAACTGATTTGTCGGCCAGTTGGCCAAATTAGTAGTCGGTCCATCTCTAGTGATATATTGCTCTACAATAACGAAAAGATTATATGAATATATGCTTGTATCACTTGTATGTATATAGTTATGTTCAGCCGTGGTGTCATAAGGTGACAGAGTGTGTAAGTGGTCTATTGTGCAAACGTTTGACAAATTACTGCACATTGTCTGTACATTATAATGGGTACCGTATCTGACAAGTTATTAAGTACATAAGAGCTCATAAGACGTGATATTATATTGTATCGTGTCTTGTGAATAATATTGTACCTCTTACACATGAATATTACAATGAGTCATCCCGAGACACTAATATGATACTTAATTGGATTAAAGTACCTATCCATAATCGCGGCCCAAACTACGTTAGTAATATATTCCAGGCTGGAAAGTTTAAGTTTCGGCCACACTGACATGCAGCTTGCTATGCATATTTATTTGCTAGAAATACATTGTTTACAAGGAAAGATCTTATATCTTAAAAAGTCACTGTATTCTGCGTGCAAGCAGGCGTGCAAATTATTTTTCTTGTGTTGGGTAACCCCCTCCCCCTCCCTCGTTCAGAGGAGCTTGTGGCTAAATAATACCAGCCATACATTTAAGCAATGTCTCAGGTCGACCGTGAACAGGTCCATTATACACCAAGTTTCGTCCGTGTCTTGGAGAGCACATTAAGCCGTTGGTTCCAGCTGTCTATTTGCAGAACTTTCAGTCAGCCAGTGCCAGTGTTACCAAGTAGTAACGTGTTGCCCAGTACCTGGGTAACGGAGGTCAGATAGGCAGACGCTCCAAACAACATTCTGGTATTAAGCTGCATTCGGTGAGATTGGAACCCCAACTATGTTGAGAAGACACCAGGCAGACGATGATGGTTACATCCCCTACGTGGAACCTAAACACAAGTTGTAAAATAAATATATTAAAGGTAGGTACCTGCACAGTACACCTCTGCCTTACTCTCAATGTAAACAAGCGTAATGTTTAGATAGTTTAACACTTACAATTTCTCACCCGAAAGTCCAGCGCCTGAGCCGTTGAGTAATGGCCGTTTTGAATTTAATTTGAGTAAGCATCGTGACAAATAACCCGTGATATTATTCCACAGGGTGATTTACTAACTCTGCGGTCAGGCGGGATATATTAATATACTGTATATTGCCTGTTCTTGCTAACATATTGTCTACTTACCGAGTGGATATATTTTTGATTTTCAATTTGTTATCGGAGCTCATTCTTACTATTACTACTAGATATATTTTTTATATTTTTATAAATTTATTTATATTATATAAGTGAAAGTGATTTTGTTTGTTATGTCTTCATTCCTAAATGGCCAAACCGATTTTGATGAATTTTGGTACAGAGATAGTTGGGACCCTGGAGACGGACATAGGCTAAAAAAGTGAGAAAGAGGGAAGAAAAGGGGAGAGAAAGATACAATTTTTTCGATCATCGCGTGGGTTAAAGTTAGCGTTAGCCCAAAGTAACTATGCCACGCGGACTAAGTCGCGGGCGGAAGCTAGTAGTTAAATAATTACAGCCGGTCGGGTCGATATTTAGGTTAAGCCGCGTTTGCCTAGGTTTGTCCTTGGATGGGTGACCATACAACATACAGAGTTACCTTCGTGCCTTGGAAACACGTAAAGCCTTGGTCCTAGTTATCATTTGTATATCTTTGGCAGTCGTTGCAGGAAGTCAGTGGCCGAAAGTCTTGCTACTAATCTTACCAAGGGGTATATATAGTACTTCTTACCCAGTACTGAGTGGGTTGTGGAGATCAGATAAGCAGTCGATCTATGTTAAGTACTGGTATTCAACTGCATCCAGTTAGACTGGAATCCGACCCTAACGTTATTGGGAAAAGGCAGACAGATGATGATGATGATTTTTTGAGTAGTCTTTTTTTTGTCTTTTCTCCAGTGGTTTTTTCTTCATCATCTTCAGACTTTATTAGTCCACTGCTGGACATAGCCCTCCCCTAATGAGCGCCATAGCGCCCTGTCTTCAGCTTGCCGCATCCATCGGTCGGTTTTATCTTACGGATGGGAAATAACTTCTCCCGCTCTGGGCGGAGCGGAAGAGATTGTCAGACTTTTACTGACTCAAACATCTATGTTACTTTTTTCCGTTTGTGTTCAGGGGTCGTAGTACCTCTTTCGACCAACCCACAACCCCGATAGGCTCCAGTGGTCCTGCGTTTGATTCTCGGGTATGGTAAAAGTTATGGGGTCTTCCATCAAACAGATTTAGTATGTATACCTACCTCGCAAAAAGTGTACTTCTTGTAGTTAGCATACAGGTAAACAAGCAAACCAACAAAATTTAACAAGTTCTCGAAATATGTAAATAGGTTCATGGTTGCACATGTGATCAATATGGATAAAACACATTCATCAATTTTAAATTCAAACAAATTGTTTGCTCAAGACCACAGGGTATCAGCACCCATATTCAGATCTGGATTAACGATCTCGATACGTCCAACAAAAGCTTGATTGACGGCATATTATTTTATTTAACTGAATTTTAAGCCTTTGTCAATAATTGGTTCGTTCACCCTACGGGAATAAATAAGTTGTGGAGTGTATTTGGATGGCATTTAAAATAATTGTGTGGATAATATGTTATGATATGGCCAGAATGGGATTGGAATATAAATAACTAGCTTCGACCCGCGGTTTTCCTCGCGTGGTAACAGAATATACAATATATCTTTTTGAATTGTAGCCTATGTGATATTCTGATGTATAAGCTATATTATTGTAAAGTTTCATTAAAATCGATTCAATAGTTTTTGCGCGAAAGAGTAACAAAAATCCATACATCATGTTAAATAAAAAAAAATAAGTAGGAATTAGTAGGATAATTGATTGACTGCCTCTTTGGTCTAGTGGTCGGAACCGGGACCGCTGAGCATGAGGTTTTGGGTACGATACCCAGGTCCGAAAAATTGTTACTGCGTTTATTTTCTCGCATTATCTGCTATGGAGTCCCGTTTTGCGCCCGGAGGATGGCAATAAGCTCGCCCCTTATAACATGGGGCTAAAAGATAACTGGCGACATGTGGGTGTACTAGTTGAAAGACCTCTGCCTAACCCCTTCAGAAAATACAAGCGTGATGTTATGTGTGTCTTTCTCTATGTTCGTGTTCATAAAAGTCACGTTTAAGTGTCAAACTTAAATCCATGGCAGACAAAACCGTTTTTACAAATTGTATGTAGGTATCGCCACATACTATTTGTGCAAACATTCGTTTACTTTTAGTACATTTAAGTGATACAAGTAACAATAGGAACTAAGAACATTTAAGTAATAGTTGTACACTTTAGGTCTGAGCCTTGATGTTATGAATGATATATTTTTTTCAATCATTCATATGATGATGATTTTGATGGATTTCACGCCCCCAAATACCATTTTCAAAATGGAAACCAAGTTTATAATTGCACGTTTTGATTTCAAAGGACACTAAAAATTAAAATTCTTATTTAACATTAATGACACTTGCAACTAGAACTGAATCTGTACTTGTATCTATACTTATATATAAAATTATTTCGTTTATTCATTTACTAGCTTTTGCGCGCGGCTTCGCTCGCGTTAAATTCGGGGTAACACAGTTCCCCTTGCGCCTTATTGATTTGTAATAGCAATGCTAAGTTTTTCCTTTTCTTCTCTCTTTCTCCCTTACATCCCACTTTAAAAAAAAAACCTATGTCCGTCTCCTGGTTCCCAACTATCTCTGTACCAAAATTCATCAAAATCGGTTTAGCCATTAAAGCGTGAAGAGGTAACAGGTACATATTTCTTAAAAAAAAACCAACAAACAACATTTAAAATATAAAAAATAGAAGTCCACCAGCATCGGGAACAGGGTCCGAGCTACCGGTGGTCAGGGCTCTTGAGAGAGAAACCTTCTAACAATATGGGCCGTGTCCAGAAGTACTGCTTTCTGAATCAAGCCCTTGATCCAGCTGCCAAGCGATACCCTCCTCAGATGTTGGTCAAGGCTATAATGCCATCCAAAACATGGGCTAGGTGCCCATGTTTTGGATGGCATTGAAGGGTGTTCTTCTACACATAAGTAGGTATTTTAATTGCATTGGGTCTGAAACTCCGGTCGTTATCATAGTTCATGTTCTTATCTCACAGTCATTCGAATGTACCTTTGATCCCAGATCATAGAGCTCCAAATTATAATAAGACCTCATTTCATGGCTTTCTGCCGCCATTTCGTAATTCACTAATGATATAACAAGAAAATATGATTACTGGTTTATTTTTGTGAATAACTGGTGAAGTCAGGGTGTACTGTGTTTAAATCAGCTCTACTTAACCCTTAGGGCAGGGGTACCCAAACGCGAGACGACTCCCGGCCACCGTAGCGGTCTGTGGACCTAGTGGATTCTAGTTCGCGACGCACTTCGCACTTATAGATTTAGTATTTTGACACGTCGCCCCAGCTAATCAACATAAAGTTGACTGTTTAGATTGCCACACAAGAATAAGTTTATTATTTAAGTGTGGGATTTGAATTGATTATTTCCGAGCCGCTTATAACTAAGTTTCCATTTTATAGGAGTGATGTAGGGTTAAGTGATTTTCTCAACAAAATCTAAGAAGCACTTAGTAGATAATTTTAAGCATTCAAAATCTGAGAAAATCGAGACACTACAAAAACTGCAGCCTCAGCATAGTTGGGAAATCAACAGCAAGATAATTACAAATTCAGTTAGCAAGTATGGTGATCAATATAGATTCCTTGCCTGTGTGAGAAGCTGCAGCAGTTTCAAAGATACAAATTACTTTTATAGCGAAAAACATTATTTAAAAAAATCTATCAGAAACAAAAAACCAAAACGTATCTATCGATCAAACAATATTTTGCGCTATCAATCATGTCGGCTGATAGTTTTATTATTTTGTATGCAAAACATATGATTTACGTATTTCAGTTTTTTGTTGAGCCCAGAAGCGTGATGAGAATAGGCAATGGTTTGTGGGGTCTGTACACGATGGCCCATGGGCCCACAGCTTGTGGTTTAATCAGTAGCTGTAGGTGTCATTTAAAGCTTTTTTTTTGGGGTGGGAAATCATCAAATAACTCCCCCCGCTCTTGGGGGATGTCAGACTTTTACTGACTTAAACCCACCCATGTTCCTTCTATTGCTCTTTACGTTCCGGGGCCGCGGTATCTCTTTCGAACAACCCGCAACCCCGGCAGGCGCAGGCTCTGGCAAGCCCCTCTGCTTTGCTGACTCTCTTTGAGGCGCGCGTGAAACACGAACGCGCCGTCGACACGGCCTTTCGTCAATTGACGGACGGACGGTGAACTACCCATTGCTCACCGTCCGCAGGCCCGCATCTACGGTGGCCGGGAGTCGTCTCGCGGCGCCCGTCGCCCGGGGCGTCTCCCGAGGCGGCTGGGTTGGTTTGAGGTTCTCTCCCTCAAACGCCCGGCCTCCTGTCATTTAAAGCTTCACTCAAGGACTGCCACAAAAATCAGGTTGTGTATTGAGCCAGCATCATCAATTCCGATTCAGGTACATGTTCTTTTTCATTTGGTTGTGTAAGTTCGCGCGGTGTGGTGCCATAGTGATTTTATTAACTTTACTTCAGCAGTTTATAAGTTATCTTATATAAGACGTGTGTTCCGTGTTCCGAATGTAAATTTATTTTTAACATTTTTGTTTTTTTGGTGTACCGTAGCTGGAAAGGAAAAACGGAACTCTTATTGGATCAATTTGTTTTCCATCTGCCTGTCTGTCAAGACCCTTTATCTCACGAACGCGTAAAGATATCTTGTTGAAATTAAAAGCATATACTCAAGTCTGCAGTTATGGATAGGCAGTTGCTCCATGTAAAATACTGGTATTCAGCTGCATGTGGTTAGACTGGAAGCCGACCCCAACATAGTTGGGAAAAGGCTAGGCAGATGATGATACTCAAGTCTGCAGTCCCTTAGAGCTGTGAAAAAATCGATGGCCGTTTATATCGCAAGTTTTTACCGGATATCTGAGTGGGCGAGACTCGCACTCTACACCGTTTTTTTTAATGATAGTATTTAGCTACTGCTTTTTACTACACGTCTGTGAAAGGCAGTGGCATGCGTTTATAAGTAAGTATGATTCGCACTCCTTACAGTTAGGTATGCGTACATTCTTTGACTTAAATATGTTCGTTAGCACTATGACTAGGCGAAATTAAACTTTTGCAGGTTTTTAAACCTCCATCTGCTGACGTAGAGAGGGGGGGGGGAGGATAATGTCCCTCTACAGACTTCAGTTCAGACAAAGAGTGGATATAATCATTTCAGTTTGGTACTAAAATCTGTAAGTTTTGTAATGTTGTTTAGTTCTTAGAGCATAGTTTTAAAGGAGAGGATTCTTTGAGTTATGTTTCAACGTTATTGACGAAGTATTATTGATTCCGTTCCAAGAATTTTCTTCATCAAATAATTTGCGACCGGAGGGGAGTGTCAGATTTTTACTATCTGAAACCCACCCGTTCCTTCTTTTGCTCTTTATGTTCCGGGCCCGTAGTATCTCTTTCAAACAACCCGCAACCCCGGCAGGCGGTGGCCCTGGCTGGCCCCGTTGTCAGTTTCAAGCTGATGAAATCATCATAAACTGTAAATTGTGCCCCTTACTTTGATGCCTCCATGATTTTATATTTGGACGCCGTTGCAAGCGCCATGAGCTGGGTATGACCGCGGGTCGTGGTCTCGTGAACACATAACACAATGTTTTACGCCTCCTTTTTCACAATGATCGGTTAAAAACATAAGTTGTGGCAGATGATCGCTGCTCCCTTTAATCGTTCGTGAGTCCAATGCGAATACCTAACATTACATTTGAATCATCAGATTTTTAGAATAGTTTTCTTAAATATTTCTTACTTTACATAAACATTTACTTTTCTCAAATCAATCATCAATCATCTTTAACAAGAGAAAATCACTTTAACAGTATAAAATTAATTAACCGCACCAAATAACTGTCCATAAAAAAGCAATCCTCCTCGCAAGTAGTTCCAGCTTCCAACATACGAAGCGCTTTTGACCCGCGCCGAGATGAAAGGAGCCGCCAAGTTAAATATTAACACAGCTACAGAACGCCGAACATACTGAGAAACTCCCGAATGTCTGTGCAATGGGATGAGAGGGACACGGAAATCTTAATGAGGTGGTGTAGATTGGCAGTTGTTTTTCGTGAAGGAGGAAGTACCTCAGGTGGACAGCTGGTTATCAGTTTAGGTGGAAAGGTAGACAGATTGATAAAGTTAGTTAAACTTTCGCATAGGTTTCAGACCGGCACATTTTATACGCGCTTATACGCGCGCCTTCGCTTAAAAAATCGAAACGCACTTTCACGTTCTTAAGATGTTTTTAATATCGTGTGGATTTCGTCACGAATGCGGGATTGTCCCGTATGCAGAAAACTTCTCGCGGCGTAAAATATCCCCGTCTCCCGCGTCCCGCGCGTTGTATGAAATGGACATTTGCGGGGGTTACGCGTGCGGGACAATCCCGCGACGTATTTGCGCGGGATGAGAGCAGGCGCGGGGATCTCGAGCAGCTTGCTTTTATAAGTTCGTCAACGCTCGTAAGACTTGTTTGTGTGGCAAAAGCTGCGTCTATACACGCATTCACGCGCTCCCAAAAACGAGCTTACCCGTGCCAATAAACAAGCTAGTCTGTAAACGCCTTAAGTGATTGCCTTAGGTCCATTCTAGATGTATCCAGGTTTTGTTAGTGTTACTATGCATGGCTCTGCTACCATGTACAGAAATTCTGACCTCCGTCAGAATTTATGGAAATCAGTTTACGTGCGTATTTTATTTGTCTTTACTTAATTATACACATTTCTGCATTACGAACACTTTACATTTTTAAACAGAGTGGCAGAGTAGTTTTTTTCACGTGGTTCCAGATTAAGGTAGAGTATTTTATGTAGGAAACTGAGAATATTTTTTTAGGAACAAATTTAGTTAGTACTTACTTACGTACCTAATTTAATCTACTGGGGTCGAGTTTTGGCTTAGATTAGGTTGGCATGTCAAGCAGGCACCGGCGTACTTCAATGTAGGTAATAAAAGAAAATTTATTAAGTACATTCGGTGAGACATATTTTTTTGTGATTTTTTTTTTAACTTTGCCCCACATCAGGAATTTCTCCTGTATCGTGGGTGCGTTTACAAACATATAAACTCACATACACAAACAGCTAGATCCAGAACAACTATCTGTAGGCCATACAAATATTTGTTCCGTGCGGGGATCAAACCCGCGGCATGTAGCGCAGCAGTCAAACGCTTAGTCACCGCGCCAACCCTGTCGCCAAAGACATGGTACATAATTGAATGTATAACACTTTGTTTAATATTATTACTTTTATCACTTAAATAACTGTCCCATTATGTTATTTAGTTCTTAAATGAAAGAACATCATTCATTTAATTTCAAAAGCGCCTGCCAGAATTGTGACAACAATATCGCACACGGCCAAAATTAAGGCGCTCTTATTCGTCAAGGCGCCTCAGGGCAAAGATATACCGTATTGTACTGACGAGAAAATAATTCTCATGTACTCGCGGCTTAAATAAATACGGTATGGTTTTTATAGAGATCTTGTGTGTATAATCAGTATGAAATTAATTTAATTAAAATGTTTTTTTTTTAAATAAGAAAAAAGGATCATTGTCTATCCTTTTTGATTTTTTTATTATTACTATGTAATTCGTGAAGGTAAAAACAATAATACTGCCCTATATGGGAATCGAAACCAGGTCCTAATGCTGCAGTCGTGCGGTTGTGACCGCTTCACCAACGAGGCAGTCAAGGATTTCTATTTTTCGTTTGTAAATAATATTATCTCAACCACTAAGACTATATAGTTTTTTGATGAGACGAAACCATTAAACAACTTCCGCCGCGCTGGGCAGAGCTGAAGGGAGTGGACTTTTACTGACAAAAATCTTATCCATGTTCCTTCTTTTCCCTTCGTTTTCCAGGGCCGTGGTATCTCTTTCGAACAACCCGTAACCGCGGCAGGCAGTGGCCCTGGTGGCTCAGCTACTTTGCTGACACCTCCTTGAGGCACGAATGCGCCGAAGACGCGAGGCCTGTCGTCGCTTCGACGACGGGGCAGACCTGCGTCTTCGGTGGCTGGGAGTCGTCTCGGGGCACCCGACCCTAGAATCAACTTCCGGCTCGACTCCTTACTAATATTATAAAAGCGAAAGTGAGTTTGTTTGTTAAGTCTTAACGCCTACATGGCTTAACCGATTTTGATGGATTTTGGTACAGAGATAGTTGGGACCCTGAAGACGGACGGAAAAATGAATGAAGAAAAGGGAAAACTTAGCTTTGCTATTACAATAAATAAGGCGCAAGGGCAAAAACAACAGGTAGCAGGTACCTGCAAATCAGGAAAGGGGAACTGTGTTACTCCGAATTCAACGCGACCGAAGCCGCGGGCAAACGTTAGTATACAATACGCCAATAAATTATTCCACCAATCGAAATATCATTATATCATGCATCATGTATATTCCCCAGCGAAGTTTACACGGTTAAACGTATCTCCCACAGCACACTTGAGATCCGTATCTAAACCAATATTTAGCCAATTTGAGCCTAAATTACGTTCATTTGCATAACCTAACATCGTTCCTAACGTAACTACTAAGCATTTAATTAGTAGGCAGTTTCTAACCCTTCAGGGTTGCTGGGAAAATAACCCGGGAAGGGTTAAATGAGGGTTGGTTTTCACAAAAAATATTGTTAGTCGACTTAACATGTTTTTACTGGGACGGTTCCAGAAGTAAGACAAAAACGTATTGTTTCGTGTTTTTGTAGGTTTATACTGTAACATATTTTCATGTTTGTTCCTTCTAAGACCACCGTTAATAATGGCTATGACAAGCAAACATCGGCTCGATAGCTAAAACTGTTTGACATTTTTTTAAACATTGACCCACACTAAGTATTTCTCCTGTATCGTGGGTGCGTTTACAAACATTTAAACTCACATACACAAACAGCCAGACCCGAAAAAACTATCTGTAGGTCATACAAATATTTATTCCGTGCCCCCGCACGAACCCGTAACACGCAGCGATGCAGTCGATCGCTCAGCCACTGCGCCAATATTGCCAATAATTGCCGCAATTGCCTGCATGATCCTGGTTTGGTCTAAAAATAGGGCTAAGAAGACATAGGTAATAGTTATGTTTTTATCAGCATGTATAGAAACAAACTCAAATCTAAATGAAGGCTCTAATCGACAAAATTTTACTAAAAATATTTAATTTCACATGAAAACAATTGTGCAGATGGATGTATTGAATAGTGCGGGCGTCGGGGGGAGGGGGGTGTATTTAAAGTAAAGTTTAGAACGTTAAATACTTGGATTAAAAAAAAAGTCATAACTTTCACCCACAATATATCCGTTACCTACTAGAATGTTCTTAGGTATTGCCTAGGATAAAAAAAAATCACAAAGACGGGGAGAACCAGACAAGTGCCTTTCGGTTTCGTTAAGGGTAGGTACTTTTACACCCTTTATTATATTGTAACCATGTTCTTCATATCGTCTCGTATCAACATACACATTGTACACAACCAACATGCAATTATTATTTGGGCTCAGTAACGTGCGCACGCGCTGCAATCCACGTCGACCGCAAGTAAACATTATCGTTTACGAGATTTTAAACAAACAGTTATAGTTGACTTTGATTTGTAGTTTGTTATGAGTTGGCTCGCCATTGTCTTTGATTTCGTATGTTTTTAATCATTTTGAAAAGACGATCAACTACATTTTTGTAATAACTTCAAGCTGAGGGTATTAAATGGCCGCTTTAGCTGAATCATGTTAGGTTTAATTTTAAATGGAAGACATACTTTATTTTACTGGCAAGATTAAAAATATATGTTAAAAAGGTAGTTCAGTTTTATTATATTGGCAACACCGAGAACGCTCATTTGAAAAAAACACGCGTCAACGCTCTCTTTTGGTTCCGGCTGTCATAGGAGATAGACGTGCTCTGCAACTGAGTTGAGTGTCAGTGAATATTGGTGTTCTACTGTGATATTACAGGTAAATTATTTACTAGTTATTAAGGAATTATTGTAATTATTGTTATGGAAGGAATAAAAGATGTGATGGTGTAACGTACATTATTTGATCTTATTATACAATGGAATTAAATGAATTCATAAAGCATTTCGGTGTTTTCTGTCATATACTCTGTCCCTTATAATGGCTATTGCAGTTATAATAGACACATTTACAATACATTCTCATAGTACCCACAATATACATAATACACATTTAGTTAAACTAGTTATCTTTTGAGATATTGGAAGTAGAATCCAACATTTCAGAAGTGGGATAGTAGCCCGCAGTCGCCTTACGTTCAAATAAAGGTATCAGTCGTTAATATCTACCCACGTCACATCTTGTGTTCCTTCTCGTAGTGATTTAAAGGTCTTAAGCGAGTGTTACTAATTTGATAAATGGGATTCCGAATGGGACTCCGCCCCTAAGACTACCCACTGACCGAATTGTATGTACCGTACATGTCCAAAGTCATGAGGTCAGGAGGTCTATATAATTTTTAATGTATATAATCTTGGGGGACTGTGCTGGGGGTCTACGGGGAAGAAAATTTTGTTATTTTTGAGCTACGACCTACCGTTTAGGAGATATTAGACATTTTACCTTTTTTTACAGAAATTGTTGGAAAAGGAGTCTAGCCCTCTTGTACAAGTTTCAGACAATGCCACGTGACAGCGAAACATCCTTTCGGCGTCGGCTAACTACGCCGACCCGAGCAGAAGCTGGGATAAGGAGTCGCAGTCGTAGCCACCGCCATGAAAGTCGCAGTGGCCGCCCAAGTCCTCGGCGCAGTATCCGCCGCGACTCTAGCCACGGGAGACGCGAGCGTGAGCGTAGTCGTAGTGGGACCAACCGTGGGCCTATCAGTGGGCGTGGGCGTGAGAAGAGTCGCAGCCAGGGCAGGCAGAGTGTGGACGCGAGTCTACGTGAACGCGAACAGGAACTCGACAGGCAACGCGCGCGGCTTCGAGAGCTTGAAGAAGATGTCGACAAGGAGCGCTGCCGACTACGTCAACGAGAAGACCGACGTCGAGAGGACAGCAGAGTCACCGAAAGGAATACAAGGTCACGTAGCCCTCATTTTAATTCTAAAGATTTTCTTGATATTATAAAAACTTTGAAGTCTCAACCAGTGACAACAGGCACCTCATTACCTACTAACAGTAACATTAATCATAAAAATATTTTACCGGATTTTGATCCATCGGTTAAGACTCAGAGAACTGATATTTGGATCAGGAAGGTCAATGAATGTGCATCTGTCTATGGGTGGGACGAACGAACAACTGTTCATTTTGCCATGCAAAAACTTCATGGATTGGCCAAAGTTTGGTACGAAAGTCAAAATTCTATTTTATTTAGTTGGTCTGAATGGCAACAAAAACTTATAAGTGCATTTCCCTGTGAATTAAACTATGGTCAATTATTGGAGGATATGCTGCGTAGGAAAAGTACATACAATGAACCTCTAGATGTTTATTACTATGAAAAGTTAGCCCTATTAAACCAATGCGACATAGTAGGTAAGCATGCAGTTGATTGCCTAATTCATGGCTTAAGCGATAAAACTATGAGGTCTAGTGCTAACGCATTACGCTGTACTCAGCCTGATCAGCTGTTACAATTTTTAATGAGTAGTCAGGACTTCTCACACTCAGCTGCTCAATCTAATAATAGGAGTAGGTCGAAATATGAACAGCACGACGGTAAAGTTGATAATAATTCATCTCGTAAATTACAGAATCGAACTTTTTCGGGTCAAATATTTTGTTTTAACTGTAAAGAGAAGGGTCATCCTTATTTAAAGTGTCCTAAGCCATTAATACAATGCACAAAATGCAATCGTGTTGGTCATAAACTTGAAAACTGTACCTTCAAGAGGGATGTCCTATCGGATCAGAGAAACAAGGCTGACCCTGTCTTAAAGACAATGCTAATATCAACTACCCGCACTAATGCAAAGTATATAAAGGATTGTACGATTAACGGAGTCTCTATAAAATGTTTCGTCGATTTTGGTAGCGACGTTTCACTTGTAACACTATCAACTGTAGAGAAATTAAAATTAAATACGGATAAAGTAACGCTATCTTTAAAAGGTTTTGGCAACGAAATTGTGCAGTCAATGGGTAGAGTGGAAGTCGATTTGTGTATAGACGGTGTAGGAGCAAAAGTCACATGCCATGTAGTTGAAGACGTGTTGTTGGATATTCCGTTGTTAGTGGGTCAATCGTTTACCGAACAGCCGCACATATTAGTTTATAAAAATGTTAACAAAATGGTTTTTTATGATTATAGTGTCGATTCGGAACTAAATAAAATTTGCGTTAAAGAGAACACAAATATTTCAATAATAATAGCGGCGGACGTAGAAGCTTTTGGTCCAATTACTGTTAAAGTTAAATCAGATTCATGCTATACCGGGAACATTTTACTCAATAGTAAAGTTATCGGGAGACCCAATCAACTATTTTTGGTTAATGGAGGTATTCATTATATGAAAGATGGTTTATTATACCTGGACATTATACCTATGATGAATGTTGTTCTATTGCGAGAAGGGTTGGTTATAGCAAGGGGTACTAGGGTACAAATAATAAATCGGATACTCACAACAACGGCTGAAGTATTGGTATCGGACCAAAATAAAATTGATGAGAGTAACGTTCACATAGGCGATACAATAAGCGAACCTCATAGGCGAGATTTATTAAAATTATTAGATAATTATAGACATTGTTTTGCCACGTCCTTAAGAGATCTAGGCTGTACTAGTGTTGTTGAAATGAACATAGAATTAAATAGTCACAAACCTATTGTCTACCGTCCCTACAGACTATCCCACAAAGAGCGCGAACAGGTTAGGGAGCTAGTCGGGGAGATGTTGGACGCGGGAATAGTAAAAGAGTCGACTTCAGAATACGCTAGTCCAATCATATTGGTCCGTAAGAAGGATGGCGGGGTAAGGATGTGTGTGGATTATCGCATGCTTAATTCCATAACAGTTAAGGAACGATACCCTATGCCTGTTATCGAGGATGAAATTGCCCGTTTATCAGGGCAGGCATTCTTCATTACGTTAGATCTTATATCTGGATATTATCAAGTGCCGATTTCAGAAAGCTCCAAACCACTCACTTCATTTGTTACTCCAGACGGACAGTACGAGTTCAACCGTATGCCGTTTGGATTGGCAAATGCTCCCGCCGTCTTTCAACGTGCAATAAATAGAGTTCTGGGTTCGTCTCGGTTTACAGAAGCTACAGCTTATATGGATGACGTCTTAATTTACGGTGCTAACGTGGAGCAATGCTTAGAGAGACTAGAAAAAGTTTTGAAATTATTAGAACAGGCAAATTTAACACTTAATTTAACCAAATGTAACTTTTTACAAGAAAAGATTAATTATTTAGGATATGAGATAAGCGCGTCTGGGGTTAGGCCAGGTGATAAGAAAACTCAGTCCGTTTTAGATTTTCCTCGTCCCCTCAACCAACATTCAGTACGTCAGTTTTTAGGCTTAATAGGATATTTTAGAAAATTTATTAAAGGTTTTGCAATACTATCACACCCTTTAAATAAGCTCCTAAAAAAGGATGTTGCCTGGGAGTGGAGTAAAGAACAAGAACAGTCGTTTACTGAATTAAAGTACAGACTAACTGATAGGCCTATACTAGCAATTTATAATCCAGCCGCTCAGTACGAATTGCACACTGATGCCAGCAAATTAGGTATAGGTGGAATATTAATGCAAAGGCTACACGACCATGATACTTTCCTACCAGTAGCTTATTATAGCCGCCAAACATCACCCGAGGAAAAGAACTTTCATGCGTACGAGTTAGAGACACTAGCAGTAATATGCTCACTCAAGAAATTTAGGGTGTATTTGTTAGGTCAGAATTTTAAAGTTGTAACGGACTGTAGTGCATTGCGTTCGACGTTTAGTAAACGCGATCTGATACCCCGTATAGCGAGATGGTGGTTACTGTTACAGGAGTTCAATTGTACGGTAGAATATCGCGCAGGGACAAAAATGGCACATGTTGATGCACTATCCCGTAATCCCGTTAGCGATGTGGAATCATTAGTAGAGTCCGAACAATTGCCTGTAGTAATGTCCATAAATAGTGAGGATTGGTTAGCCACTTTACAGTTAGGCGATTCCGAGTTGCGTAGAATTCATGATACGTTAGCTAGCGACCTGGATGCGGAAGGCTTAAAATATATGAGGGACAACTATTGCATTAAGGATAATAAATTATTTCATTACTTGGACGGGGATAAAACTCAATTACGATGGGTGGTACCCAAGGGAGCAAGGTGGCAGATATTACGTAAAAATCATGATGAAATAGGACATTTCGGATTTGAAAAGACCCTAGAGCGGATTAAGAGTAACTACTGGTTTCCGAAAATGTCCCGTTTCGTCAAGAAATACGTTCAGGCTTGCATAGAGTGCGCCTATTCTAAAAAGAGTAGCACAAATGAGGGTCACCTACATCCAATTATAAAGGTGGAGGTACCCTTTCATACTCTTCACATTGATCACTTGGGTCCATTTGTTCGGTCTAAACGAGGTAATTGCTATGTTCTTGTTATAGTAGATGCTTTCACTAAATTTGTTTTTATTAAACCAGTTAGAAGCACTAAGTCGCTAATTTCGATAAGAGCTCTTGAAGAAATATTTTATACTTTCCGTAATCCAGATCGTATCATAAGTGACCGTGGAACATCATTTACATCACACGCATTCAAACGTTTTTGCTTAGACAAAGGTATCACTCACGTGCTTAATGCGGTAGCTAGCCCAAGATCAAATGGGCAAGTCGAAAGATACAATCGCACAATAGGGTATTTTACTCTATATGAAAGAAATTCTAAAAATATACAATTCAGATAGCTTAGGCAATAAGCAATCGGAAAATGTTAGATTTAGTTAATAAAATAACTAAATAAATTTTAAAATTGATTTCAAAGTTTTCACTTTTTTAGTCTGTTGTTTTACTGAGCGAAACAGTGTCCGCCATGATTATTACGTCATACGTCATGTAAACAAAAAGTGACAACTGTCAACTGTGCAACGTCTGTTATTCTTGTATTAAAAAACTTTACATTTTAATCTTTATTGAAATAATAGTAAGATAAGTAATGAATAGGTATAATACTTACATCGAAGTGATCTTCACAAAAGTACAAACGAGATTTTTCGGACAATTGTGTTGGATCCCTTCTCGCAAGTTTGAACCAAGTTTTTCTTATATTTAAATCAGTTGGCACTTGAATCCACAACGTGTACGGTGTTTTAACATTAGTGTTTTTACATTCAGGAACAGCACACCAATGTTAAAGGTAATAACTCATTTTTAAGTTATAGAAATATACAACTAAACAGAAAGACTAATAACAGCGCATTTGTTTACATGAACAACTGACGTCATGACCACAGAGCAACATTGCGTCAAGCGTTTTTGTGATTTTACGCGCGAAAATAGAAATTGTAAAATTGAAATGCAGTTTTATGGCACTTATCGATTGAATATTTTTTTTTTGTTTTTTTTGGTGTTTTACTAGGACCCTAGGATCAAAATGAGATACTTTTTAAAAATGGGTGTAATACCGTATTCTTAGTGCACTGACTGCCCAGAATCTTAATGATAACGAAAAAGAGTGGGACAATAAAGTAGGGGCCATCCAATGGGGCTTAAATAATACTCTTCAAAAGACGACCAGTAAGACACCGTCGGAGGTTTTGTTTGGGCTCTGTATGAAATCTGAAGTAGACCCTAGGCTAAATGAAATAGTAACGGAAACTAGAGGTGAATCTAGTCTCACGTTAATTAGAGAATCAGCTAAAGACAACATTGACTTAGAGCAAAACAAACAAAGAGCTAACAACAAGAACAAACGTCCTTTCCACGTTTACAGTGAGGGCGATTTAGTTAAAATTAGCAAAACTAATTTTAACAACGATGGCAAAAGTAAAAAACTTTTGCCATCTTATATAGGTCCATATAGAGTAGTAGAGGTATTAGAAAATGACCGTTATAAAGTCGCAGCCATACCGGGCTAAACCAGTAGTAAAAATAAACGGAAAACAACAACTGCTGCTGCTCGCATGTCGCCTTGGGTTCATGTAGCTTCCTTAGAGTTAAATGATGACGATACTGATAACGACACTGATAATGATACTGATAATGACAATAATGATGATGAGAAACCAATATAGATGAAATTGACAAAATGTAAAATTGTGATTATAATTTATTTATTTACTTATTATAAATAGAACGGCCGAGGCCAATTACACTATTTAAACATATATAATATTTAAATATATATAATGATTTAGATGAATGTAAATAAAAACGGAAAAATAAGAGATGATTGTTACTCTGATTAAAAATAAAAGATTAATATTGTCTAAGTAGGAAAATGAGAAACTGATGAATTCTATTTAATTGATTGCAAGAATTGAGGGTTTGCATCAATTGGATAGACAAACAGAATATATAATTAAGTTTTTGTGAGAATGGAGGGTTCGCAATGGCTTATTTATATAATATGAAAAAAAAAGGATGTAATGAATTTTATTTAATTGGTTGTAAGAATTGAGGGTTTGCACCAATTAAGTAAATCTGGAAAATATATAATTAAGTCTTTGTAAGAATTGAGGGTTTGCAATGGCTTGATTATGTAATGAACTGAGATGACTATGAATCTATGCTATTGGTTGTGAGAATTGAGGGTTCACGCCTCTAGAATAGAAAGATGAGAGAAAGTATTGCTAAACTTTGTGAGAATTGAGGGTTCACAATAGCTTAGTAATGCATATATGATAATGATATTTCTGTGAGAATTGAGGGTTCACGGAGCTGTATGAATATGATTATGATGTAAAATATGCACATTTATTATGATTTGATATTGTTATTTAGTCTGATATTGTTATTGTTGATTAGTATTGTTTGTCATGAAAGTCAAACCAAGAGAGAGCCAAGTGTTAGGTTGTTGTTTTGAATTGTGCATGGGGACATGCACATAGTCAGGATGGTCGAGTGTTAGGTTTAATTTTAAATGGAAGACATACTTTATTTTACTGGCAAGATTAAAAATATATGTTAAAAAGGTAGTTCAGTTTTATTATATTGGCAACACCGAGAACGCTCATTTGAAAAAAACACGCGTCAACGCTCTCTTTTGGTTCCGGCTGTCATAGGAGATAGACGTGCTCTGCAACTGAGTTGAGTGTCAGTGAATATTGGTGTTCTACTGTGATATTACAGGTAAATTATTTACTAGTTATTAAGGAATTATTGTAATTATTGTTATGGAAGGAATAAAAGATGTGATGGTGTAACGTACATTATTTGATCTTATTATACAATGGAATTAAATGAATTCATAAAGCATTTCGGTGTTTTCTGTCATATACTCTGTCCCTTATAATGGCTATTGCAGTTATAATAGACACATTTACAATACATTCTCATAGTACCCACAATATACATAATACACATTTAGTTAAACTAGTTATCTTTTGAGATATTGGAAGTAGAATCCAACAATCATAATATGAATTACGTTAAAAATCTTAAAATGATCACAGACGCACCTACTAGCTTCCGCCCGTGACTTCGTCCGCGTGGCATAGTTACTTTGGACTAACTCTAAACCGCATGATCGCGCGTCTCCAGGGTCCCAACTATCTCTGTACCATAATTCATCAAAATCGATTTAACCATTTAGACGTGAAGACGTAACAAACAAATTCACTTTCGCTTTTATAATATTAAAGTAAGAATTATGATTCTGGTGCGTTTTAAGAATATTAATCGAAGTTTCATAAACACCCTCGATCTACCATAAACCATAACAATGCCATATGCGCCCTCAATTCCTGCTCATACTGTTACAGTATATGTCGTGAGGATCAAGACAACAAACACCCTTTGACCTATTCTCTCCTCATATCCTGTTTCCTTTGCCCTTCTTGTTACAAAATGTTCGCAGAGTTTAGACTAAGCTCCTTTTTGGGTTCAGAGATCCATACAGACGGACAACATATTGGCAACAATTAAATAGTCCAAGGCTGTGCAGCAGTTGTCAAGGTCGGTCTGTGGCTGGGTGACCAGTGACCATTCATTACTAGCGAGACTCTTCCTTGCTTGGGAAAACACGTTGAGCAATTCTCGGTTGACTGGTGTCGGTTGTTCGAATTTTGGGCAACTGATTATATGGAACGCCATATAGTTAGTTACTCAAAAGCTGAACGACCATTCTTACCAGGGCTGTGGTTTCGTTTTACCGATTAACATGTAAGTTATCGGGTTTTTACGCTGCAAGCTCAAACTCAAAGCGCAAAGTTCTTTTTTCGATTCGACCGTTACAAGCACTTTTGAACGACAAAACTATAAAGACACACGGTACAGTCACACGGTATAATTTTTGTGATAGTACTGTATGTAGTTGCCCATTTTAAAGCGTTGATCTCTATGGAATGGGCAAGAAACTCCATGGACACTCATTTAAAACATAATATTTTTGTTACATCATTCATGTTGAGATCATAAATATATTATTATGTGAGTGTTACTCAGAGACATATAATAATATGATAGTAAGCAACATTCTGTGCCAAAAAAGTTGCTGGTCAGTCTGGCCTCTTAATTCGTATGTGCCGTCTGTTTACGGACAACTGTTTGTTTCCTCTCGTTAATTGCCGTGTACTATGAGTATTTACTGTGAGTTCAACGAGAACGGCGCACGCTCCTACAATATTAATACATGAGATGAGGAAGAAAAGCCATTGAGTGGCTCTCATGAATTAGCGATTTGTGAACAGTCTGCCAAGAATTACATTATTTTTATGATTAGTAAATTATGCCCATGGTATTTGTTTTTCGTTCCTTTTAGTATTTTTTTGTTTAATAGCACAGTCGAGTTTAGTTTTCGCTGCGCAAGACATCAGTCAGTTGAAAGGTCTACTACCAGTCTTACCAAAGGATGTCGTGTTACCCACTAACTTGGCCGTGAAGGTCAGAAAGTCAGTTGCTACATGTAAAATACTGGTTTGCGGCTGAATTCGGTTAGACTAGAAAATTCCAACATAGTTAGGATAAGGTTATGCAGATGACGATGTTAATTAATAAAATAAAATAATTTTATTACAGACAAAGTCTTTTGGTTAGTGATAGTCAGACCTACTTCTGAAGTTGATTGTTGTCAGAACCTCCAATACTGTAATGTAAGGAACGTCATGCATCAGGTTTTCTCGTATCGGCTTGCGTAGAAAGAAACGGAAGAGAGAAATGTGACAAGCCAGGTCAAAATAATAGGTACCGTCAATATTTCAATGGCGAAAACTTCCCAGTAGACAGATAACTTGCAATCTTCGAAATGTAAGACCGGGTACTACCAACAACAGCACCCATTTCGCCAAATATCTTTAATCCCAATGTTCTAAGAGCTCAGCTTCTTCCTTCATAATAAACTTAGCAGTATTCTTGAGAAATCTTCACCCGAAATCTCCCTGCAGGCAATTTGCGAATATTTCATGAATTCCAGCTTACAATGACGCCAGTGTTCGTGTAGGGAAAGCTGCAGTACTGGCCTGAGCATAAATCATGACCGTTTGGTCATGATTATATGTATGTTGCAGTGTAATTTGGACAACTTTATAGGTCCCTGGGGCTAAGAATATTGGGGTTATACGTAAATTCTTTTTAACTTCTTGTAGATTAAAAAACTGTCTATAGGAAATTGTGCTTTTTGATTTCCATTTCTACTTTTAAGTTAAAGAAAGTCACCATAAACTCAAATTCAAAGCATTTATTTCAAATAGACCATTACAGGCACTTTTGAATGTCATAAAAATAAAAAGATGCAGGTACAGTCCTGGTCACAAGACATAATAACTTGTGAAAGTACTGTAGATGCCCATTCCAAAGCGTAGATCTCTATGGAGAAGAATGGGCAACAAACTCCATGGACAGTCTTTTAAATCATAATATTTTTACAAAATCATGGTTACAACATTCATTTTCAGATTATACATATAGATATGTGAGAAAGATATGAAGGAAAAACATGAATCATGAGGACCCTGAACTTATGATAAAACCACCCAACGTTCTTTTCTTTTCAGTATAAAGAGAGTCCTTTGCTCTACAGTGTGTACTTTATATTGCATGTTGAATGAAAGTAATTCCATGAAACATTATTATAGTATCGTTTAAACTTATTTATTCATTTATTAAAAAGGTCACCAATAGCTTCTGTATAAAAATATCTTAAAAAAATTAAATTATAGTATTGGACTTATACAGTTGCCAATTACAGGTTAACTAACATTTTTACATAATGAGTAATAACAATAATTATTATGTATTTATAATAAAAGAAACTACAAAAACTATTTTTTTTTAAAGATAGAACAGAAGTAAAAAAAAAAACGAAACTTGTTACAAAAGGAAAAACAAATGAGATCAAAATCAAATAATAAATTAAAAACAATACAATGCAATTTGGGTAGGCAAGTTGCCAGATGTAGGTTGCTGATTACTAAAACGGCAAGTCCTAAGGAGATTGATTTTGATTATGTAATTATTCAAGCATATTGTATTGAATATTTTAATTCTAGTATCATTCAAGCTATTAAAATGCTACAACTTACCGAAAATAAGTGCAGGTTGTAATGTAATGAATACATACCACTGTGATATTGTCGTAGGTGTATTGTGAAACAGCTGAACGTACCTGAAACGAACAATAATAGGTTACAGTATGAAGTAATGTTATGCTATGCTACCCAAAGATGTGTCGTTAAAGGTTGGGTGTGACTGTCAGCGGGCGAGAAAAACGATCAAAAGTATTTTTAAAGGGTTCGTTCGATGTATAAAACAAACCGATGAATTTTTTTCAAAAATGTTTAGGGACTGTGTGGATCGTTTTAGTTGCTTAAATTATTGTTTAATTTCAAGAACAAAGTTGAAGATTACACTATTTAGTACTTTGAGTCAATGGCGAGCGAGGGGCCTGGATGGAGGGCAAGCTATCGACTTTTGATATGACCCCCCCCCCCACTCCTAGTGTTTTTGTTGTTGTTAGGAGTCATTGGTATAGTTGAAATACTGCTCAATACTGCTCTAGTAACACAATTATTGTAAATTATAGTTTAAAAAAATTTAGTACCTATTTACCTTTTACGTATGGGATTAAACGTTTCACGCGCCATCTATTGGTACCGAGACTCCACGCGACATCAAAGTTCTATCTCAACGTAGGTTTAATAATTCGTAAAATAATTCAATCGATGGCCACTAGATGGCATTATTACGAATTATCGATTTGTGGTTTTTTAAACTTACGAATATATATTCAACGTTTGAATCTCACTAATACTTTAATGAACATCTAATTCTTTATTTTGCTATTCATCTTTTACATTCACAAACTCTCAAAGTATAAATCATGCAAAATGACATACGAAATAACCATTAAGCATTATTCTCAAGCGGATTTTGATGCGTTTTTTATACCAAAAAAATTTGTCACGCTCCTTCAAAACAATAGAATAAACATACCTACTGGTCTTTACAAGAAGTCATTTCTTGTGGATTCATTGAATATACGGTGAATTATAAGTTATCTCAATGTAGCATACCTTTCAAGCGCCAATTTCCGAATTCACATTTTAAAATTAAAATCACTATAGTCAGTTAATCACTTAACAAAATCGTAGGTTGTCACATCGCACCAAAAACTCTCACCACATTAGTTAGTAATTTAAAATAACATAACTAAATCAAAACTCTAAAATAATTCCCAAACTATTCAAAAGAAACAAAATAATAACAATCGTCATTCGCAATTTGTTGCACTTGTTCTTGCAACTATATTCAGGCCGGTCATCGGATGGTTAATATGCGCGAACTTAATGGACAAGCCAGGCTTTACTAGCCCGTATAAATCGCCGTATAGGTACCTAAAATTTATCAATGAATTGTATTTAATTTCTATACAAATGAAAAGCCACATTGAAAGCCAACGAGTGCGAAAGAGACGCGCTAGAGCGAGAGAGCATTACGCGCGCTTTCGGTAGTGTTGACATGTCGACGCCCCCAAGGAATAAACCTGTATTATACTATAACTGACTTTTTACTGTTATACCATTTTCGGTATCTATGGGTCGGGATACACTTATGCAATTTTTTTCATTTTTTTTCTGCGGTAATTTCCAACGGTTTTCCTTATAACACTTTTGTTCTTTGGAAATTTTCCATTTCTTATTTACTAGAACAATCACGAAATACATTATTACAAATTAAATATCGTGGCTACATTTCGGTAAAGTAATATTGCTGTAAAAAAAAAATTAAAAAAATCCGGTTAACGCGATTACAGGTTTATTATCGTAAATTTTGTGGTAGACATTTTCGGTGATGCACTGTTACAGTTATCATCCGGGACGCGTATTGCCATAATGTATACTAGCACAGACAGGGGTTGCTCTGTAATCGCACGCAATATGCTCTTGTAGCTAGAGAGCATACTGCATATCAGTACAGAGACAGACTGAAATAAAATACACTTTGCTCTAATTCGTGAGAGCAAAACACATACGAGTACAGACAATTTGGCTGCCGTAGTAGGCACCCCGACATGGACAGGTTAGGTTCGAAGGGGATGGCGGGGTCTGAAAGACCCCGCCATCCCCTTCGTGTTAGGTTACTTTAAACCTTGAATGCAGAGGTAGGAGCCCCGCGAAGCGGGGCTCCGTCGAGCCACTTTGATAGGTAGTAATCAGTGAGAGCTCGGGACTTGGGGCACCCCGACATGGACAGGTTAGGTTCGAAGGGGATGGCGGGGTCTGAAAGACCCCGCCATCCCCTTCGTGTTAGGTTACTTTAAACCTTGAATGCAGAGGTAGGAGCCCCGCGAAGCGGGGCTCCGTCGAGCCACTTTGATAGGTAGTAATCAGTGAGAGCACATTTTGCTTTAGACATATGCGAACAAACCGTATACTTATACAGACAGGTCTGTAGTCATACGTAGTTTGCTTTAAAAATATGCAAGCAAACTGTATACTTATACAGACTGGTCTGTAGTTATACGTAGTTTGCTTTAGAGTATTTGTTATTTTTAAGAGCACAAAGTGATCTAGTACAGACTATGGGTGTCTGTACTGATATACACAATGGCAATACGCATCCGGGACGTAAATTTATACTTACTATACGTATTGGCGGTAACTTGCTCGCGCTCGGCGACTCAAGAACGCGTTTCTATATGTAACGCACATTACGCACACTAAGCTTGCATTTGCTGTTCTAAAGTGACATGACGTTATTAATGTATTAGCTATTGCGCGTGATTTATGTTGCAAAGTTTAGCGTAATTTTATTTTTGAGGTAGGAAATCATCAAATAACTTCCCCCGCTCTGGGCGGAGCAGGGGGGAGTGTCAGACTTGTACTGGCTAAAACCCACCCATGTTCCTTCTTTTGCCCTTTACGTTCCAGGGCCGCGGTATCTCTTTCGTACAACCCGCAACCCCGGCAGGCGAAGGCCCTGGCAGGCCCCTCTGCATTGCTGACATCTCTTTGAGGCGCGCGTGAAACACTAACGCGCCGTCGACACGGCCTATCGTCAATACGGACGGACGGTGAGCTACCCATTGCTCACCGTTCACAGGCCCGCATCTACGTTAGCCGGGAGTAGTCTCGCGGCGCCCGGCGCCCGGGGCGTCTCCCGCGGCGGCTGGGTTGGTTTGAGGTTCTCTCCCTCAAACGCCCGGCCACCTCCTTCGCTAGCATGACTGCTTCGCAGAAGGAGGTAACCGCTTCCCATTCCCTCTCGCTCCGGGCCATGGTGCCCTCGTAGGGGCGATCGGCGGCGGTGATCTCTCGCGTCCGCCGATCGCGCCTACGAGGGCACGGCGGTGCTCCGCCCCGTGGTGGGCAGACCGCCACTGTGTGCTCCACCGTGTCCTCCGGGTGATCGTCACAATGGTGACACCCGGGCGTTTCCTCCCGTCCGATTATGTGCAGGAACCTCCCGAAACTTACTAGAGACTGGGTCCGGTGAGGACCTGCGTCAGGCGGTAGGTGAGGACGCCATACCGCCTCTCCAGACACTCCTCAAAGAAAGGACTTACCGCCACTATTGTGGCGTGCCCTGCACAGGGGTTGCGACGGTCGCTCCCTCCATGCCACCATGAGATCGCACCGGAGGTCTGTCCGTTGGGCGGCAATTTGCCGCGGATTCCCCCCGGTGTAGAGCCTCCGCGCGCCACTCGTACAGGCGTGCGAGGACTATCGCCTCCAGATCCCATGGTGGCAATCCGGCAAGGAGGCTCGCCGCGTCGCCGGAGATCGTGCGGTAGCCCCGGATCAGCCGTATGGCTACAACCTTTTGGGGCGCGTTCAGGTAGTGGGCGGCGCGCCGCCCTAAAGAACGCGCCCATACCGGGGCCCCGTAAAGGGCCATGGACCGCACGACTCCGGCATAGAGCCTACGGCAGGAGGCGTTTGGCCCCCTCAGATTGGGCAGGAGCCGCTTGAAAGCAGCCCCGGCCCGAAGTTTAGCGTCATACGTCGTGTTGATATTATAATTATTTTATTAACTAAAGAAAATAATTGATATGGCATCCAATCAAGATCGTATTTTAAAAAAACCCTCTTGTTAGAAGAATGTTGATGATGATTGACGATACTGACGATCAGTTTGCAACAAGTAAAGTATCAAAATGTTATGTAATTAAATTAACATTGTATTTAGTTTATAATTATGTACATTCGTTGGCATTAGTAGAGGTATATATTTTGATGAAAGAATAGATTGGTATCTATTATATTTTGATGAACATTTGAGCCCACTAAATAAGTTATTTGACTGCAGCCCTGCGTGTTGTGCGTGAAAAATATACTATGAAAGAATTGGAGCAAACAGATATATTAAACATAAAAAAATTAGTTAACCCTTTCAATTGGCGTCGCGATATAGATGGGAATACGATACGCTGGTCTGACGTAATGCAAATTCATGTATCATCATTCCAACAGGACAAGATTTTCTTTAAATATGGTTTTGATGAGGCATATTCTGAATTAAATATTTCAAATTCATTTCAAACCAAACGACGTGAGCGAAACCCTAAGACAAATGCTCTGATAGAAGATACTGTATTGGCACGTGGTTATCATCAACCTCTTCCTATAAGCAAGGCGTAGCATACAGATTTATTGTCTTTGTGCAATAGTGGAGCGATTCCACGGTATTACCACGCATTTTATGAATCCTTAATTTCGGCAGAAAATAGTGTTGATCGCGATGATACTGATGATGCCACTGATAATACCAATTAGTTATTAAGATTAAATATTAGTGTTTTTACTTGGTTACTTTTGTTATACTTTTACTGATTGTAATTTGTGATCTCTATGAGAACTTTGTTCCCAATAAACGTTATAATTTTAATAAGTTTTGTGAGTTTTCTTTAATTATTCTTTCAAAGATACCAACAACAAATTCATTTTATATAATCGTTTTCAATGATTACCATAATACGACTACCAAAAATTTTCTTCAAAATACGGGTTACACTACTTTACCTTTTTATGGTTTTATAAAATTTTACCACAAAAAGTCGGTAACTGAACATTACAATCTAACTCTGTAATGAAAAAACACGTTTAATAATCCAGTAAGGCAATATTATGCCCATGATTTTTAAGAATATTACAAGAATAATTCGGTAAGTAAACATTACTGGAATAATATTGATAAGTCAGGATGGTAAGATATCAATACCCTAAAAGTTATATGAAACTATTTTCGGCAATATGTATTTTGGTGAATAACTAATTCTGTGTATATTTAATAGTTACACGTAATACTATAAACTATTAGAGTAAAAATTAGCTTTTTCGTCATATAACAATGTTGTCAAGATTACCTTTTGTTGAAGAGATATACCCCAAAAACACTAAATCATTTTTCCTGTAAAATTTGATTTTTGCGATTACCGGTTTATTCCCCGGGGACGTCGATGTCACGAATCGCTCCGAATCAGACACGATTGAATTTTGTTCGAATTTGATGAATGATTGACTTTTAGTGAGTCGTAGTATTATATGGATCTGGTAAAGTAAGCGCGCGGCAAATTAATTTGCGTGTATTTAAAATATTTTTGTTCATGAATGTTATATGTTAGTTTGGGTACGTTTAGGTAGTAGGTTATATAACTATTGGTCTGATTGGTGTTATAATTTAGGGCAAGCCTGGCTTATGGCTTCTATAGGACCTTCGCTCCTGCTTGAGTCTATACTCAATTTGTGCGGTAAAATAAAAATAACAACAGCAGATTAATGCCCCGTCCCTTATGTCAAAATACAACTATCCGTAAGCAAAACTAGTCGTTTTTGTTTATTGGAACGGGGCATATACCTACAGTCCAAAATACTAGTCAAATAAAATAACATTTGGATGCTATTTGCGCAATGTTTAATATTAATTGAACAAAAAGCTCGCATTAAAGCTACATATTATATGATATTGGTTTCCTATAAAGTCACAATGTATAAAAACCGCAACAACTTGGCATTTGAAAAGGGCCCATCATGAACCCTATCATTACACTTCACAAACAGTAGTATAACGAACAAGAATATTAAGAACCATAATAAGTTTTTAAGGACTAATGCGGCTAATAATTAGTTAGCTACATATTAAATACAATATTATTTACTATTTTGCATGGCAGAATACGATTGTTTTTTGACTATACAATATCGTGTAGTTCGTAAGTTGGTAAATTTTCCATTTATGCCTTAGACAGATAATATTTACACAATTTAAGCATGACTGGTAGACAAAAAATAATGAGACGTATTTAAAATTTTGAAGGTAACAATGGAGTATTGATTTTATATGAGTAACTTAACTAAACCGACATTATCTCAGAAGTTACTGGCAAAAACTACTTATATCAATGTCATAGCAATAAATTTTAGTCAGATGCACGAAGTGATTATGCATATACCTATCTCTCTGATCGCTGTCATTGTGACCACAGCTGATGTCCGCACTTGGTCGCCCAAGTGCGACAATGTCAAGTGCGAGGAGGCCACTCCACGGAAGATGAGCACAACACGCCATAATATAACCATAAACATGTTGTTAATTCTATTTATGTCTTCTTTATACTACTGTTTGTGAAGTGTAATGATAGGGTTTATGAATAGGCCCTTTTGCATTGCCAAGTTGTTACGGTTTTTATACATTGTGACTTTGTAGGAAACCAATATCATATCAACCAATATGGTTTAGGAAACTAGGCACTTTAGAATTAGTTGATATTTTGATTTAAATAGGTACCCAAGATTTAACACTTATAAGAACCGAAATAAATGTTGAAGATTATGTGCGGTCTCATTAATACGAAATTACCAATCTTTGAATGCTCAAATTAATGTTATGTTTACATCAGCACCTTATTTTTCGGAGTTCTTTTGTAAAGTATTTTATATATGTAAAGGTATCGAGTGTTTAACTATTCACAATATTGCGTCAGTATGTCCTTACTAATTAATATCTATTATAATAGCGAAAGTGAGTTTGTTTGTTACCTCTTCACGCTTTAATGGCTAAACCGATTTTGATGAATTTTGGTACAGAAATAGTTAGGAACCAGGAGGCGGACATAGGATTTTTTTTTAAAAGTGGGATATGAGGGAAGAAAAGGGAAAACTTAGCGTTGCTATTACAAATCAATAAGGCGCAAGAGGAAAAACTGCAGGTAGCAGGTACTGTGTTATACTATACTAGTTTAACAATAAAGACGTTGTGTGACCTATTTTTGTAGCCTTTCGTTTAGTAAATAAAAGTTCAAGTATATTGTTTGAACAATTTTATACCAGCCCATACGATGAACTTTTTTGCGTCATTCGCAAATGTTCATCGTATCGTTCGTCTGCGGCGGCCAAAATGTCTTCGTGTGAGATTTTATTACATTTTAGGGTTCTGTACCTCAAAAGACGGCACGGTTGGCGCAGTGGCTGAGAGATCGACTGCTGCGCTGCGTGTTGCGGGTTCGATTCCCGCACGAAACAAATATTTGTATGACCTACAGATAGTTGTTTCGGGTCTTGCTGTTTGTGTATGTGAGTTTATATGTTTGTAAACGCACCCACGATACAGGAGAAATTCCTAGTGTGGGGCAACGTTTTTTTTTTAAAAAAAAACGGATCCCTTATAGGACAGACGGATAATAAATCCGTCTAAAACTATGTACTCAAGTCTGTATTCCCTTGGGGTTGTCAACTCTCTAAGTCTACGTATTTAAAAGATATAGCCGTTTAGGAGGCAAGTTTGTCCGAATCCCTTGATGGGCGCATTCGACTATATATTCGGCACTTGGCCGGTTTATCTTGTAACCCGGACATAATCACTCTCTTGTCCTAATCTTTATCCTCTTCATCCTAATTTATTTAGTGGATAATACCCCTACATGTGAAAGGCTTTACTGCAGGTAATTTGTAAAATTTTGTGAAAAAAAATCCGCAAGGACCTATACTCCTGTCACGTAATATTTTACACGATATCCACAAATTCAGCGAACGTTCACGATATGAATATCAATGTAAACCACAGCAGTATAATTTTATTGGCGTCACGGCACATTACAATAATTGGGTCGGCAGAGCCCTCCGATTAGATAGCGTAAATAAATTCAATCTGCGAGCCTCATGCATTACAATTATGTACGTATTGATTTTGTATAGTCGATATTTTATTTGAGGCTGTTTTTGACGTGGAGTTTTGTGAAATATTTTATTCGGGAGCTTGGTATGTGTTTATAGATACATCTTTACATCTTGTTTCCTTGGTCTAATGGTCGGAATTGCGATGTCGGTGTCTTGAGTTCGTTTCCAATGTCGGGCAAAATGCTATAGAGTTTTTCAGTGCAAATTTGGCAGCTGCCAGATGTCCTTGGATACCACGCAAAGGACTTCATAAGCATAATGATACTATAGGGTAATGATTTCAAGATAGGCACACAAAACTATCAACCTATACAATACCAGTTTATATTGATCTCTCAACTTCAGATCGTACACCGTAGATTTCCTGTACGATGAGATATCCGCATAAACTGTTTTCGTATAGGTTGATATTTCGTATAGCCTGCGGCTTCGCCCGAGTGATATCGTAAAAAAAGTATTCTATGTGTTATTTTTTATTTTTTTTTATTTAGAATGAACTCACTCTTGACCTCGATCTCGCCTGATGGTAAGCGACAGACCATAATTCCAGACTATAATCTACCTCTGTAAAATTTCATCAAGATCCGTTAAGCCGTTTTGACGTGAAAGAGTAACAAACATCCATACATCCACACATCCATCCATCCTCACAAACATTCGCATTTATAATATTAGTAGGACTATGAACACGAGAACTTGCCGAAAAACCTTCTACAAAACTAAAATCAGAATTTCCACTACACATTTCTAACTAACCCTCTAAAATCTGACTACAAGACTGTACAACGTCACGTGCGGTGACCATTTGTACCCGCAAGCTACAGTGGCTCTGTTCTGAATGGGGTTGGAAATACCAATGTAACTTGCTATCTCATGTAGACAAGAGATGGCGCTGCTTGTTCAGGAAAACCCACAAAATATTGTCAGTTCCACGTCTGAATTTAGTATTCTATTTCGCCACGGATCAAGATTTATTGGGCAGCGTAGACAGGTAGGTACATCTTTGAGTAGGGTTGGCAAAAGTTTTTTTTGAAGTGGTAAAAATATGATAATAATGTATGATATTTTTTTTGTTTCTGAGTGAGTGCGGTCTGAAAATTAGGTCGCACGTTTTTGTAGATGTTTTTGCGGTACTTTTCGGGATGAAATTAGATATGGCGGCTGAAGCTTTTAGATAGTAAGAAGAAAATGCGAGTGAATTACATAGTCAGTACGCGTTAAGAGCATTCGCAACACTACGTAAAATAACATTGTAGACTTTTTGTGTATACAAATTTGTTAAACTAAGCGCCGTTTTTGTTTCCAATAAAGGCCGTTTGGAGCGAGTACTCGAATCATTTTTGTCGCAATAAAAAACTTTTGTTTTGTATTTTGGGACATCCCTATTATTCCAGTTCATATTTATATTCAAAGTCAACCAAACAATACTCATATGTTGGTGGAACCCGTCGATTCTAAAATGAAATAAAATAAAATTGTAACACCTGTCGACAATGGGGGAATGTGGGAACAAATGGAAAGTTATTTAATAGAAATCTCTCGTGAAATTTTCTCCGTTCTGCTGATTCGACATGACGTGAGAATTGTAAAATGAATAAAACAGTTGTACACTACGTTTTGTTGGTCTAAAATGTTCTACACTTTACTTCCTCTAAAATGTTTAGTTTAAAAAAAAAACGGTGAAGGAAACATCTTGAGAAAACCCATAATTCGAAAACTTGTGACATGCCCTAACCCGCATTGGGATGATGATCGATTACGACCCACCCCCTCCTACCTTCCTCTCACAGAATGGAGGTTCGTGTCCCAGCAGTGGGACGTCATAGGCTGATTATTCTAATGGCGGACCCATTTAGTTTGTATATACCAAAACTAGGCTTCCATGTTATCAAACACTGACGACACGGTTGTCGCAGTGGCTAAGCGTTTGACTGCTGTATACGTGTCGCGAGTTCGATCCCCGCACGGAACAAATATTTGCATGACCAACAGTTGTTCCGGGTCTGGCTGTTTGTGAGTTTATATGTTTGTAAACGCATCCACGATACAGGAGAAACTCCTAATGTGTGGCAACGTTTAGTGATCTACAGCTTCTTCCGATCCCAAGATATTGTGGTAGGGCTAAGCGAAACTTAAACCTAACCTGAAACGCAGACTCGAATTATACTAAATACACAACACACCCACACAGTAAAGAAAAGGGAAAACTTAGCTTTGCTATTACAATAAATAAGGCGCTAGGGCAAAAACTACAGGTAGCAGGTACCTGCAAATAAGGAAAGGGGAACTGTGTTACACCAAATTTAACGCGAACGAAGCCGCGGGCAAAGGCTAGTAATTAATAAAATAAAGCCAATTTCATAGAAATTAAAAACATTTTCAATTTAAAGTTCCCTCAAATCAAAACTTCCTTTACATGTGACCTAATATAACTGCTGAAATTCAGGTGTACTATGTAGGAAGACTTTTGCTTAACCTTTAAGGACTGCAGGCGTGATCTTATGATACATATTTTATAAGGACGCCTGTAGGCACTACTTGGCTAGTTTATATGTTGTCATAGTAGACTAGCTTCCGCCCGCGACTTCGTCCGCGTGGCATAGTTACTTTGGGCTAACGCTAACTTTAACCCGCGTGATGATCTCTCCCCTTTTCTTCCCTCTTTCTCCCCCATTTCTCACTCTTTTTTAGCCTAAGTCCGTCTCCAGGGTCCCAACTAATTCTGTACCAAAGTCATCAAAATCAGTTTGGCCATTTAGGCGTGTAGACGTAACAAACAAACAAGCAAACTCATTTTCGCATTTATAATTTTAGTAAGGATATATAGCTAACTGGACAAGACTAGATTAATACTAACCGAATTAACAGACGCCTAATGGCATAATTAAATTGATAGGTCGAACGTGAATCCGATACACTAAGTAATAGATGTCGATATCGACATATTATGTACTTGTATGGATGATTCATTGTAATTGGTTCGGAGATAATTTTAGGGTTAAAATGGATTTAAAGCAATTTGATCCTAGAATGACTGGAACTATGTAGGTTACGGTATCGCAATTAATTTGTGGCGTCTTAGGTCCTTTGATAACCTCTCAATAGTAAAATTACGAAATGTAGATATTTACAATCGAGAAGAATGCTTAATTATTATTTTTTTTTTTTTTTTTAAACGTTGCCCCACACTAGGAATTTCTCCTGTATCGTGGGTGCGTTTACAAACATTTAAACTCACATACACAAACACCCAGACCCGAAACAACTATCTGCAGGTCATACAAATATTTGTTCCGTGCGGGAATCGAACCCGCGACACGCAGCGCAGCAGTCGATCGCTCAGCCACTGCGCCAACCGTGCTGTCACTGTGCTGTGTGTGCTGTGTGAATTATAACAGTCATCTGACTGCCAGTCTTACCACGGGGCAAACAGTCATCATCATTGTCCTGCGCGTATCCCAATTTATATGGTGTCGGTACAGCATGGATTTTTCTAGCATATTTTTTACAGTCAACAGATAGGCAACCGTTCCATTTCAAATACTGTAACTTATCTATATTCCGTTAGACTGGAAGCCATGTCTAATATGTCGGTTTAGGGTTAGGCAGACGAATGTTGAGGTATATACATCTCTGCTTATCGCTTCACGCAGGCAAGATGTATAGTGTGGGTATGTTCAGCAATACACAGACAAGCATAAAATTATGCGAGTTATTACAAAGTGCAGACACAACAACAAGATCTTAGAGCTCCCAATCTTCTGGAATCCCATAGCTTGTTCTGGATACTGCTAATAAAAGCGATAAAATCTATGAATATGTGATTGGACAATATCATGTTGATCTAAGTAAAATAAGCTAGCACTAGATTTACATAGGAATTTCTTTTGGTCTATATTACAGTCAACCGCACGTCTCATTTAAGCATCTATTTTTCATTGAAGGCGATTTATTTCGTAGTGCCGAGTTTTTGTTGTTTAAAAAGGTTACTTTGAAATGTGGTGGACTATACTTCTACAATCAGCATCTGCCTAGCCTTTCTAAAACTATGTTGGGGTTGGCTTCCGGTTCCGGTTGCTCTTACCGGATGCAGCTGAATACCAGTATTTTAACCAACATCTACAACCCAGTTAGTACTGGGTACTGGGTATACGATACCCCTTGGTAAGACTGGTTGTCAGACTTTCCGGGCACTGACTGCCGGTAGCGACTGTCAAAGATCTACAAATGACAGCCGGGACCAACAGCTTCACGCACTTTTCGAGGCACGGAGGAAATTCAGTATATAACGGATGGTCACCCATCCACAGACCAACTGTACTGGTGAACTGTACTAAAATGAGTTCCGAAAAAACATTGCGGTCATATTTGGAATGTATAGGTAAAAATATACTTGTAATAAGATATTTTTCTCTATCAGCAATCTTTTACTAGAAAAAAGCTTTTCTCCTGAAACTATATAGTCTGGTTTCCGTTCAGGTCATAGCATTGTAACTGCACTTCTAAAAGTAACTGACGACATCCGCTGGGCTATGGAAAATAAGTCCCTTACTGTTCTTGTTTTACTTGACTTTAGTAGCGCATTCAACTCGGTAGATTTCGATATTTTACTAGGTATCCTCAAAGCCATAAATTTCTCTTCTTCCGCCTTGGCCTGGTTCAACTCTTATCTCCGGGGACGCTCTCAGTGTGTTCGCCTTGAAGAGTCCTTTTCTGATTGGTGTAGCCTCACTGAGGGTGTTCCTCAGGGAAGCGTTCTCTCTCCTCTCCTTTTTTCTATTTTTATTAACTTTGTTACTAGTGTTATCTCTTCTAGTTTCCATCTTTACGCAGACGACTTGCAACTTTACCGTCATTTTACTGTAGCTGATGCGGGCTCTGCTATTGCTGCTATGAACCGAGACCTGGCTGAAATCAGCGCATGGGCTAAGTCATTCGGCTTGCAAATAAATCCGTCTAAATCTCAGGCCATGATCATAGGCAGCAGATTCATTCGCAATGCGGCAGTCGTTACATCACTGTTGCCGTTATACCTCGATGGTGTTCGCATTGACTATACTGATACAGCCAAAGATCTGGGTATCCTTATTGATTCAAATCTCTCATGGCGGGCTCAAGTCAATGAGGTCAGCCGTAAGGTACATTTCTCTTTCCATTCGCTGAAATGCCTTCAGAGTCTCCTGCCTTTAAAAATTAAAATTACGTTAGCGCAAACTCTTATTCAGCCGATTATAGATTATGCCGATGCCTGTTACCTGGATGCTACTGAGGAGCTATTAAACAAGCTTGAGCGCTTGCAAAACTTAGGTATTCGCTTTGTTTTTGGTCTTCGGAAGTATGACCATGTTTCTCACCTTCGCAAAGAACTCAAGTGGCTCCCTATCCGCCTTCGCAGGAACACCCGGATGCTATGTCTCCTTTTTAATATCTTACATAACCCGTCCTATCCTTCCTACCTGCGTGAGCGTTTTACTTACGCTCGCCCTCGGGACACCCCCTGTAGATCGCACCTCAGATCCCTCCTTAAATCCCTTCCTCATAAAACTAGTTACTATTCCTATTCCTTCTCCATCCATGCCGTAAGATTGTGGAACTCACTCCCGCCTAGCATTAGAGACTTGAAAAGCATTTCTTTATTTAAAATTAGATTAAAAGAGCATTACCTTTCCTCCCAGTTGTGAATATTTATAATATTGTATTTACATATCTGTTTATGTATTTTTGTGTTATGTATGTAATACAGTTAAATATTATTATGCTTATATGTGTACTTATATTTAGGTTAAGACATTCTTATTTTAGTTACTATTCTCTTCCTGTTCTCACACACTATTGTCTACGTTTCTTTCTTCATATTTCCTCTCGCAGGCCTGCTGGTAGAAATTTCTTTAGAAATAAGCTGTGCCTTTGTACTCTTTGTTTTTTATGATGTTTTCCTGTGTTTTTTTCTTGTGTGTACATAAATTATTAAATAAATAAATATATTTAGAAAATACGAAAAGGAGAATGCCGATTTAGTTAGGAGTTTTGGGCCCCTTAAAAAATTCGCGTGTCGCGGTGGTTTTAACTTGGTATTGTAGAACTTGAATTGCCTTTTCAGATCCTGAAATCGATTTTCAATTTTTCATCCTAGTTTAAGAGAAATCTAATTTTTTCAGATGCTGAAATTGAGGTTATAAAACAATATTCTTTTATTTTAGACATATTTCAAATTAAAATAATATTGTTTAAGAATTAAATGAAACTGAATTAAAAAAAAAACACTGCATATAATCTTCTCTTGCTTCTCTTGATTACTGTATTTATGTAGATTTATGTAGGAAGGGTTTAGGTATAGAACAGGTTATATTAAAGTAAGCCGCTCTACGACTGCTTACTTAGAACAACAATAAATAAAACAGCAGGTATTTATTCTTCAAGGAGTATATTATCTAGAAATTGAGCTGGGGCGCTTATATCATTGAAGCGACCCCAGCTTAAATACCACAATACAGTCATTGTATGAGCGCAGCATCCTACTGTACGATTTCCCACTAAGCAACTACAATAATAAGCAACGATGCTCTCTAAAGAATTTGCCCTATGTTGATCTCTAGTTATTAATAAATATGTATAATAAATCCTGCTACTCACATGTCTCGATTTAATTCTAGCCCTAACTAGATAATTATTTTCACCGAATATTAAGGGCAAATCTTCTTCTAATAATTCATTGCTTATTTCTACACTGTAGGTACCATTCGCCCGCACATGCTCCCCATAATAGGATCTTGCCTGTTTTAATTGGTAAGATCCTAAAGCAAATCTTCTTAATTCGATTAAAGACAATCTTGGAAAGTTATTTAGATGAGGAGCACTGCTGTTTATGCTTTGGAAAATCGTACGCCTTCTATTTATATGTTCCCTTTGAATAAATTCCGATAAATAATTTATTGTATTTAATCTCGACAGAGCAATATTTAGGTACTCCACAGCATCGGGTCTATCATTAATTGTAGGGTGGAACTTATTCAAAAGGGAACAAGCTATTTTGAAATCAGTCATAAGATGACTTGACGCTCTATTAAAATATTCCTGGCGAAATAGTTTAAAATCTCTTTTGATTCTCCCATTTATAACCTCTACCACCCACCGGCACATTGTTACACATCTAGATTTATTAGCCTGCTGGGTGGTTAATTGATGTTCGTTTTCGGATAATGACTCGGGCATGTGAGGTTTATAATTATAACTTTCTAACTCTCGAATCACATCTCTAAATCCTCTGTCTAAAATGAATACATCACCGGGTCTAAAAAATGAGCGCATGGGACCATTTTCAGTAGCAAACAAGGCACTCATAATCGATGAGTCATTTTTTGTGGCTTCATAAGGCCCAACACACTCTAAAATATATCCATTGCAGCAAACAAATAAAAATGGTTTGACAAGGTTGGCATATTTATGCAGACTATATGTTTTCTTTTGATACAAATAATTACTGCTGCTTTGCACATAAACATATGTGCCATCACAGATTGCAATGGCAGGTTTTACATTTAAAGCCATGTTGGCATCCCCAAAAAAACCCTCTGGAATGATTCTATTCCGTGATGCTACATTTTGGATAGATGTGTGATTTATTCCTAAATGTCGAGAAACAAACTGTTCATTTAAACAATTTCTCACAATATTCATTTTTCTTTCCAAAGTGGATCTTGCTACTTTAAAAAGTGTTGACAGTCTTTGATTACTGTCACCTGTTCGGAGTTTTACTAAAAATATGCTGAGAGCAACAGAAGGATTGGGAAAGTGATCATATAACATAGGGTTACAATTTAGAAGTTCATTGAATTGCTCTGCAGTAAGTCCCAACCAAAAATGGCATAAATGAGAATCATGAAATAAACTTAGGACACACATAGAAAACTATACATTGGACACACATAACATTCCCTAAAGTAAAAGTTAGCTGCCTGAATACTTATCTGTTTTGGACTTAACTGTTCATTTCTTTTATAGAGGAAATAATAGATATTTACAGTTGACGATGACTCCTTGATTGACCAAACATAGGCATCGTAAATGTTCATATAAATCTTGTAAATGATACATTATAAACTTACCGGTGTAGGTGTTACCCAGGATCTCAGAAGGATACGCATTGGTTCATCTAATTCTTCGATTTGACGGCTTCGAAAATTAGGCGCCATACGTAGGGAGCAATTTACACACCGGCGAGAGAGGGGGTGGTTTACCCGACCTCTACCAGGTGTAGACATTTTTGAAGAGTAAAACAAGAATCCAAGGCTCACTTAAAAACTGAAATAGTGTCACAATTTACTCGCTTATCACTAAAACAAGAGTCCCAAAGCTCACTTAAACTAAAGAGTCAATTTGCTCACTTATCACTAAAACAGGAGTCTAATATCTCAAAACAAAACCACTAGAGGAACGTAAACGCTCAGCTCGACAGTTTTCACGCAAATTGTAACGAACAGAAGTAAACACGGAGGACTAAATTCAACTCAACGCAAAACGAACGGCACGAAACAATTTGAATGAGGACATTGATTTGACAGATAGATCATAGATCTGTCTAGTCTAGGTGTGACCATATTAAATATTTTTGGTAATCGATTCACTAAATCGATTTGATATTAGTAATATTATTTGTTAATTGTAGTATTACGTCTATGGTGTGACCATTTTGTAGTTTTAGTTTTTGAAGTGTTAATTCATATGGGAGGGTAAACCGCTCCGTCACGTAACGCTTTACGGAGCCAGTCTGTCTGGCTAAGTTTTTTTTGTCACTTTTCTTGGTTTCCTTTTACTTCTGTTGTTTAACTCAAATAAAGATTGAGCCCGCCCGTCGTCTATATCGCACCTAATCAGTTAAATATATCTGGCCATTTTAGCCGACGAATTAGCAAAATATCGATATTTTCAATCGATTACTTACCATTATTTAATAGACATAGTCTGTCGTCTGGCAACATTCGCGATAAGTTATGATGGCGGAACTAACTTAAAATCAATATATTTAATATTAATTATGTTTTCCAATGCTAGGATAAAAAAAGGTTGATTAAAAAAAACTTGAACATATAAAAATACCACTTAATTTTTGAGAAGTAAATAGTCTTGACACGGTACCACAATAAGGGGCCCATTGGCGGGCATTCTCCTTTGAGATTGTGTTTGTTTATTTCCAAAACTTACACCTACTGAACTTGGAACTTATTTTCGATACATTTGAAGTATCGTTTCGAAAGAAGTAATATTAATGAACTAAACTAAAATTAAAACGACCGCGAAAACTGGCAATCCTTGGAAGAGGCCTTGGACACTTTAAATAAATTATTACTACATTTTTAATTTTCAGGGTTCCGTACCTCCAAAGGTAATAAACGAAACCCTTATAGGATCACTTTCTTGTTCGTCTATCTGCCCGTTTGTCTGTCTGTCAAGATGCTTTATCCTGGGAACGCGTAGAGTTATCGAGTGGAAATAAACATCATATACGACGACACGGACGTCACGGACGACACGGTTGGCGCAGTGGCTGAGCTATCGACTGCTGCGCTGCGTGTTGCGGGTGCGATCCCCGCACGGAACAAATATTTGTATGGCCTACAGATAGTTCAGTTCAGTACAGTTGTTCCGGGTCTGGCTGTATGTGTATGTGAGTTTAAATGTTTGTAAACGATCATGTTTGAACACGATACAGGAGAAATTTCCAGTGTGGGACAACGTTTTAAATATATATATATATATATATATACTTAAGTCTTTGAGTCCTTGGAGCTGTGAACAAATCAACCCTCTAAGTATATGCTCATCGCAAATTTGTACGGAACCCAGAGAGTCTGACTCGTATTTGGGTGGTTTTAAGATTTTGTCACATTTAAAACTGTAAACATATTTCAGGAAATAACGGCTTATTATTACAAAATTGAAACACAACCTCATCAATGTCACTTGATGAAAAAATAACCAATAGGTGCTTTAAAACCAACTTATAGCTTTAACAAACAGTTGACTGATTTCTTCTACAAATTAAATTTAAAAAATCAACTCTTTTAGAAATTCGTGTACTAAATTACATCCAAATCCGTTCAGCCATTTAAGCGTAATTGAGAACACACATGCAAACATTTTATTAGCGAATTATATTTAGATCGTATATTATTATATCCTCAAGCAGTTTCAGTGTTATTCAACTGTTTGAAGTATGTATTTGTATGGCACGTGATCGGTCAATAGTTACCTATGCTTTAGCACGTTCGAGTTTTCAATATATTTAGCATATTGTTTGAATAACTAGGCATACAGTGAAGTGGCTATAGTTTATTACTGGCAACACTGGTGTTATATAACGGGCAGTGAAAGATACTCCGACTTGTTGTGAGTCGTGTGGGAAAAAGTATTCATTTATTTATTTAAATTTCATGTACTATAGTCGTACATAGACGGACTTAATGCCATAAGACATTCTCTACTAGTCAACCTTTGGGCAACGTTGTGACAAAAGTTATGTTAAATTTATACTTAAAACTATTTGTTATCGAAAACGTATATTTTTATACAGTATTGAAACACTTTATATACATGTAAAATAAAGTAAAAAATACAAGTATCGTTGAATTCTCAGTACAAATTGGGACATAGCAATACTACAGAAAGATTGAATACGCTACTAAACTTACAAATAGGCCGTTATCTGTAAAACCGGCTAAGTGGGAGTCGGATTCGCGCACAGAGAGTTCCGTACAAACTTATGACCTTGACTTATGACTTATGATTTTGACTGTGTTTACTTCGAGAGTTCGTTTTTTCATAGCTCCAAGGGACCACCGACTTGAGTATATGGTTTTAATTTCAACACCTCCATGCGTTTCTGAGATAAAAGGTCTTCACAGATAGACATACGAAAGACAAAGTGATTTTATAAGGGTTCCTATTTAAACTAGCTAAAAAATCTTTTCACTGCAGAAACTATAACCTTTCATTGCAGATATTATAGAATATGGTTATATTTCCTAAATCAGCAATCTGGCTTACAATTGTAGTGGCACTAAAAAGGCACTACAGCAAAAAATACTACAGCGCCATCTATGTCACAAATAATATATGTTAAATGAGTCAGAAAATAACAAGTCTAATAAATAAAAACCGGCCAAGAGCATGTCGGGCCACGCTCAGTGTAGGGTTCCGTAGTTTCCCGTCCGTCACAATAAGTGTTCCCACTTATGAGTTTAAAGGTGGAGGAGGAAATTATTTTGTACAACTTTTTGTCTTTTTTGTACAAAAACTGTTGTGTCAATCAAGTTCAAAATGATTTTCCTAGAAAGTCCTTATAAAGTTCTACTTTTCAGATTTTTTTCATATTTTCTAAACTTATGGTTCAAAAGTTAGAGGGGGGGGGACACATTGTTTTTTACTTTTGGAGCGATTATTTCCGAAATTATTGACATTATCAAAAAATGATTTTAATAAACCCCTATTCATTTTTAAATACCTTTCCAACAATATCACACGTTAGGGTTGAAATTAAAAAAAAATCACTTCCCACTTTACATATAGGGTGGCTACCCTAATAAAACATTTTTTTCCAATTTTTATTTTACCACTTTGTCGGCGTGATTGATATACATATTGGTACCAAATTTCAGCTTTCTAGTGCTAACGGTCACAGAGATTAAGCGAGGACGGACGGACGGACGGACGGACAGACAGACATGGCGAAACTATAAGGGTTCCTAGTTGACTACGGAACCCTAAAAATAGGATGTCATGGTAACACTTAGCAATTAAAAAGAAAAGCCATCCCAAAAATGCATAGAAATCCACAAACAAACTAATTAAAGCTAACAGTCACAATCAATTATGGTCAAATTAATTTACACGTTACAGCGTCACAGCTTCATCTTAAAAAATCGTCAAAAGAATAGAACGCTTGCTCGACAAGCTTTTTCTTCAAACGAGTTTTGAAGCTGCTTAGAGTTGAGGCACCAGAGATTTCTGCGGGCATTTGGTTATATTAATGATGATGTCATGTTATTCCATAACATGACATCATCATTTTCCTGCCCTTGTCCCATTCTATTTGGGGTCGGTGCAACACGTTTTCTTCTTCCATGCTCCCCTATCAGACGTCACGGCATCATTTACTCCTTTCTCCTTCATATCATTCCTTACACAATCCAACCATCTTTTCTTTGGCCTTCCTCTCACTCTCCGTCCTTCAACATTCAGATCCATCACTCTTTTAGTCACATGTGCTGCTTATACCATAGCATGATTGTAGGTAGGTGTAAAAAAGCTAAAATCAAGTTCTCAAAAACAAGAAAGGTATTTAACACGAATACAGTCCATCCCACGATACCGTTACTTGCGTGAACATACGTCCATGGAGTATTTGTTAGTACGTTTGTGTGTTCCCAACCCGGCAACGTCTGGGCCACGGGTTCGACGACCGGTAGTAAGAACCGGTTACACTGGCGTACGGCGGTGACCCGGCCCGGGTCAGGGCGGATATCGGGGAGCGTTCCGGTGCTCCGGTTTGGAGATCTTAGAGGTGTACATAGAGAGTTGCTTGTGGCTATCTGATTTCTTTGAAGGGGTAGTCTAGATGTTGGAAAGGTTGCAAATAGTTGCCAAAAGTGTATGTTTGATGAATAAATCGGTAAATAGAATTTCATCGTCTGTGTTGTACACATGGCCGTACATCAATCTATTCATATTCACACGGTTGGTGCAGTGGCTGAGCGATCGACTGCTGCGCTGCGTGTCGCGGGTTCAATCCCCGCACGGAACAAATATTTGTATGGCCTACAGATAGTTGTTCCGGGTCTGGATGTTTGTGTATGTGAATTTAAATGTTTGTAAACGCACCCACGATACAGGAGAATTCCTAGTGTGGGGCAACGTTTTTTAAAAGAAAAAAAACCAGTATGTGGCCTCCGTTGTTTAGATTTTCTGAACAATGAGAGATCCGCATTAACTGGTTTTGCATACCTTGATGGGCCGTCGTGTGTTCTAAAATATCGATTTATTTTAATTCAATAAAAATAAAGGTTAAACGATCATACAAACTTGAAGTAGTTCAAAGCGTCAGATTAAGCTTTAATACCATTTTCATTAGCATACTAGGGGCGTTTAAATGAATGCCAATGAATGAAAAGCTTTTTTTTTGGGGGTGGGAAATCATCAAATAACTTCCCCCTTTCGAACAACCCGCAACCCCGGATGAATGAAAAGCTTGCTGTTGTATCCTTACTATCCTTACTAATATTATAAAAAGCGAAAGTGAGTTTGTTTGTTTGTTACGAATTGATGCCTAAATGGCTAAACCGATTTTGATGAATTTTGGTACAGAGATAGTTGGGACCCTGGAGACGGACATAGGCTTTTTTTTTAAAGTGAGTAATCAGGGAGAAAGAGGCAACAAAAGGGAAAACTAAGCTTTGCTATTACAATAAATTTGGCGCAATGGCAAAAACTACAGGTAGCAGGTACCTGCAAATCAGGAAAGGGGAACTGTGTTACCCCGAATTTAACGCGAGCGAAGCCGCGGGCAAAAGCTAGTTGGTTATAAATTCTCAACGTGTCACTCCTGAGTTACTGCAGAAAACGCGTCAATTTTAGAAACTGCTGCTTTTTTTCATCGGATATATTTTATCCAAAACCGCATAAAACAACAAAGCCACTGATTTTGAAGGCATATTATTATTCAGATAACAGTTCTCGGTAGTCACTTGGTTAAGGAGGTCGGAAGATATGACAGTCGTTTCATGTTAATACGTCTATTCAGTCGCATCAGATAAGCGTGGAAGCCGACTAACTCCATATGGAGTGACATAATCGCGACAAGGCGCACATGTGTGGCAGGCCTATAGGTGGACCGTCCACTGCTACCTAGGATGGACGAGGATATGTTTGCCACGTTAGCTACGCGCTCGCGGGAATAGTGTGGCTATGGGACGTAGGGGATATTTTATTGACCAACTTAAAAAAAAGTGGAGGTTCTCAATTCGACTCTATGTTTTTTTTTTGTTGTTGTATGTTTGTTACGCGATTTCTCCGTCGATCGTGGGCTGATTCTCAAAATTGTTTTTAATCGAAGGGATTCCCAAAGAGATCCCATATAAATGTTATCTATATTTTAGGTAATTTATACTTCAGGAATTTGGTAGCCAAAAATATATTAATCAAACAAAAGTCACCGAAGTGAATTTGTCACACAGATAGTTTATAAACTGGATTAATACTTATTATACTATTTATCCCGATATTACAATCCCGTGGAAAATTATCAAAATTCACGCGGGCGAAACCGGGGGCATGAGCTAGTAATGAATAAAACATTCGCTTTTAATGACTCGTCGTGTAAACACGAAATTGAAATATCTTTCCTTTTCCTTTCTTTCCTCACTTTAACGACTTGCCACTGAATAATATATCTGTTTATTTACATAAAACAATCAGATTTATCGAATTCCTTCGGTTTCGGCTTTAAAGTCGTTTAACATTTAACAGTTGAGCCGTTTCCGAGGTTAGCGTACATAAATTAAATTAAATAAAACAGCTGTTTATGCTAAAATGTTTCTTGTAAACCAAGGCGTGTTTAATTGATAAGTTTACCTCAGTTTTGTATGTTATTTATTTAATTTTACATACTGTGTAAATAAAAAAAATGTTGCTTCTTTCTAAAAAAAATATGGAAACCTTGAAAATGGAAAACTTCAGTTGAAGCCTTTGAAATACTCTTTTCATTGTACCAACAGAATTGACAACCCGCCATATTGAAACGACTCAGCTTTTAAATGTCCCATATTTCTATTGTCTACTTGAAATATTATTTGTTGTTTTTTTTCTGTATTCAATATAAATCGTGAGCAAGGAGCTTATGTTCAAACTGGAATGATGACGTGAAACTCAAAAGCGTTCCCAGCACGAGAGGGAGGGAGCTACAAGGATGGAGTACTTATGTCTGCAATTGCCAGTAAACAAAATAATTAATATCTAATTCCAGAGTCAGCAAACCCCATACTATTATAACCCTTCACACAACGCGATTGTCATATAGCTTCCAGTTAAAATATTAATAAAAATTTAAGAACAAAATATGTGACTTACTTCTACCCGTTTTTTTATGTGTAAATTGTGTAACAGTGTATACTATTTTTAATGGGTGTGCTTATGTGTTTAGCTATCAAAATTGATTACTGACTATAATTTTTGTAAATGGCAATAGCGGGACACGAGGTCCTAGGTAGCACGAGTTCGCGACGACGTTAACGTAACGAAATACATTAAAAATACCCGCTTCACGTGTAATATCTGCATAATTTTCTGATTTAACTGTTGCAAATAATTTAACTTATAACTACAGAGTAGGTACTTGTATTTTTTAACTCAACAATAGACGTATTTTATTTCGTTAAACTCCCCGAACTAGTATTAGGGCCTCAGAACACACTTTGAATTAATTAAGGTAATACAAACTCTATGCGCTTGAGATAAAATTAACTTTTTGAGTTAAAATTTATAGTCTACTAGCTGCCGCCCGCATGGTGTTGAAAAAAAAAATGTATTCTATGTGTTATTCCAGACCATAATCTACCTCTGTGCCAAATTACATCACGATCCGTTCAGCCGTTTTTTTGTGAAAGAGGATCAAACAAACATCCATACTCACAAACTTTCGCATTTATAATTTTAGTAGGATTATTTGTATTCATTCCAGTTAGTAGACAAGTTCCTTGATCGTGTCATAATGATGCAACTTATAGCAACAAGTGTGTTTACATAAAAATATCTTAAGTTAATATATCATTGGTTTACAACAACATTCCACACGTTTCCCTTAGTTGTTGGAACGCATATTTACATTATGTGATCATCCATACTAATATTATTGTTAATGCGATAGTTCTGTCCGTCTGATCGATTTGATGAAATTTGGCACACCGGTAGACCATAAATATCAGACTAAGCTAAATGGATTATTTATAATATATAATAGATTTATATAGAAACCCGTTGTCCGTCTCCAAAGCCAACGAAGTTTATCTGTGATTAGTGTTAATCTCGAGAAATTTTACTTAAACTTCTAACCCGTCTCTCAGTAATTAGGAGTAAACAACAATTAATTTGATTGATTGGCCGTTTTCTTTGTTCATTATAAATTGTTTTTGTTTTTTTGTACGATAACCGCGGTCTGACCTCTGTAGTGTTATGTAGTCAGAAACTAGTTTTTTTGTTATGCATATGACATCATCGATGTATTGGAATCTTGCTCTACTTGTTTATTTTTTTGTGAGATTTATTATCTGGTTTGGTTAAGGAACTGGCTCACCTTATGGCAGGTTACCTGAGAAACGGCATCAAAAATAAAACGATTTATCTACTGCATGTAGGTTTCCTTTCAATGTTACCATTCTCCCGTAGTCTGCGCCAGTCACTACCGTGTTATGTGTAGATGACAGCGCGTCAAGTTTGACGTTTATCTAAACAAATAAGATTGAAGTTTTTGCGCGTGATATTGGCAAAATTGTTGTATCTCTCGTCCACAAAAGCCATCTGCACTGAAGAGTTGAACTTGACGTTGAAGTTACTTTCATTTTTATTGTAGACTGCATTTGGTCACATTGTAAAAATGTTCTTTTATTTTTGTTGTATTTTATACTTCATCATTGTTCTTATTCCATGTGTTTTTAATTTCGTCTCATAATTTTATTGTCTTGTCAAACTTTTTTGTAACCAGTTATTAAGTGAATGCTGTGGTTTCCTGTGATTGGAGGTGCACAGTAATCAGTTCCTATATATTACAAAGTTTGTGTATCCTCTGTTGGAAATATAAAATAAATAAATAATATAAAACAGAAAAAGGATAAGAGTGCCGTGTGAAATAATAAAAGCCCATGAAATTGTTATCAAATTCCAATTGAAATCGGAAAGGGCGGCAAATAAAAAATGTATTTGCCTAATATTTAAATATATTTACGACTAGTTGCGGCCCGCGACTTTCGTACGCTTGTAATGATTAAAAATACGATTAAGTATATTACTTTCCGATTTCAATTGGATTTGGCATGTAATATATAAGTACACGGCTGCCTATATCCAAGTCTACATTACATCACTATGTGCACATCCTAAGCACTGACATTGACATTTGACATGCGCAACTCTGTTTGTCTATAATGTAATCACACGACGTCACTTACATAGTAATATCAGAGGTTGCTATTATTAGTACTTACTGAGACATGGCGATGGTTATTATTGTACAATATACATATATTATCATTAAAACTATATTTCAGTATCTATATTAATAGATAATGCGTAAATAACTGTGCAATAATAAGAACGAATAGGGAAGGAATATCTGACCTCCACAACCCGACGGGTAAGACCTATATCTACATATAAGAGAAAAACAAATAACTTTTTTTTTCGTGTAGGAAATCATCAAATAACTTCCCCCACCCTGGGCGGAGCGGGGGGGAGTGTCAGACTTGTACTGACTATAACCCACCCATGTTCCTTCTATCGCCTTTTACGTTCCGGGGCGCGATATCTCTTTCGAACAACCCGCAACCCCGGCAGGCGGTAGCCCTGGCAGGCCCCTCTGCTTTGCTGACATCTCTTTGAGGTGCGAGTGGAACACTAACGCGCCGTCGACACGGCCTGTCGTCAATAGACGGACGGACGGTGAGCTACCTATTGCTCACTGTCCACAAATACAAATAACTAAGGCAGAGTAGGAGAGAAAAAAAAACAGAGCACTTTTAAACAAATATACTTTTACTTGTTTCGATTTGTACGGCAGTAAGCGATCGACATAATTTTGTGGCTTACCTCAAATTAGTATTGATTAAGTAATTATTTCAATTCTCTTAGCTCATATTTCAACAAATATTCTTACTAGCATTCTAAATATAGTTCGCTCGGCCGGTTTGTAAATTCTCCGTAATATCCGCACGATGTCAGTGTAAACACTCCTTAACCTTAAGTATTGGGATCTGCTTCACATTAAGAGGTCAAAACCTTTACTCTGACTGATAGTTGTTTTTTGCATGAATGTGCATATTCGTGAGGAGCATTCAGAGTCGATCGCTATCCGAGTGAGTTTGCTTTTATTTGCTTCAATGAATCTCGGTGTCATTTTGGTGGGGAGTAGGCGGAATAATGGGTAACATCACGACTGTTTTCACTCAAAGGGATAGGCAAAGTTTGTTTTTATATGTTACTAGTTGGCGCCCGCGGCTTCGCCCGCGTGATGATAAAAAATAGTATCTGGAATCCAGACTAAAATCTACCTCTGTGCCAAATTTCATCAACATCCGTTCAGTAGTTTTTCCTGAAAGAGGATCAAACATACATCCATACTCACAAACTTTCGCATTTATATAATATTAGTAGGTTTTTTTTACTAATGGCAACTCGCAGTTCAACCTAAGAGGTTGTCGTCTGCTTAACCGGGCAATTCCTGTGGATGCTTTGAAATTAAGACCTCCAGCCAGGGCAAAAAACTTACAAACTAACCGACTACACGCTAAGGGCACCCCCTGTGAGGTACGAGCCTCGGTTTAGGGCATCGCTGGTGGAGAACAGCAAAGGGACAGGCTGGATCTTAGTGATATTATTTAGGGACTGATTTGAACTTAATGGCTCAACATCGCGGGATGACTAGCAAGGGCCGGGAGGGGATAGCACTTGTCCTTGGAGCCACATATAGAGCCTAGGTTAACTGGAAAACCACTTAGACTTAGAGCTGCGGCCGAATAATGCTTAATGGAAAACCCAATAACACTTTGGTCAACGAAAAAAAAAAACCAGTCTAGCCATTTTTAAGAAGGTGTTTGATTTGTTTTCACGGACGGATATCGATGATTTTGCGTTTTCGAAAATGGCTAGATTTTTATTTGGGTTTTTGTGTGTGTGATTAAAAGGAAGAGCTCGTGGCTAAATACTAGCAGCCGCTCGAGTCAATCTTTAGGTTAAGCCGCACTTGCCAAGGTTGGTCTGTGGATGGGTTACCCGTTACATAGTACATATTGGACCCGGCTGTTTATAGATATTTGACAGTCGATACAGGTAGTTAGTGTCCTGAAAATCTGACAACCAACAACCAAATTGTGCCAAAGGGTATTTACCGGGGTTGCGGGTTGTTTGAAAGAGATACTGCGGCCCCGGAACCGTAAAGGGCAATAGAAGGAACATGGGTGGGTTTTAGTCAGTACAAGTCTGACACTCCCCCCGCTCCACCCAGGGCGGGGGAAGATATTTGATTATTTCCCATCCGCAAAAAAGGGTATCGTATTACCCAGTACTAACTGGGTTGTGGAGGTCAGATAGGCAGTCGCTCCATGTAATATACTGGTATTCAGCTGCATCCGGTTAGACTGGAAGCCGACCCCAACATAGTTGAGAAAAGGCAGGCATATGATGATGGGTGTGCCACTAAAGGGTTATGGAATTTGTCAAGGGAATAGTGGGCTAATATTAGCATTTTTTAGAAGAAATATAATTTTAAAGTATAAACAGAGAGTATGTTGATATTATTGTGTTCGTGTTACTCATAGTGACGTGTAATAAAATTTACTTGTTTTTGAAAAATACACTCACTATATTACAAAAAGGAAAAGTCTGAGCTATTGCACAATTAAATAAAACATATTTACAATAAGGTATTGTAAAAAGTAATAAAATAAAATACTATGAACAGTTAAATGACATACCTATTGTAGCAACAATTAACGAACATTGTCTTTAGTACACCTATTAATATATACACAATACCTATGTAATATGCATTAAACCAACCCGTTGGTTCCGGCTATCATTTGTACATTTTGTTTAACGTTGCTCCACACTAGGAATTTCTCCTATATCGTGGGTGCGTTTACAAACATTAAACTCACATACACAAATAAGACAACGGAACTACTATCTGCAGGCCATACAAATATTTGTCGCGGGGAATCGAACCCGCGATACGCAGCGCAGCAGTCGATCGCTCAGCCACTGCGCCAACCGTGTCGTCAAATCTTCAAGTCTTTGACAGTATTGACAGGTAGTTAGTGGTCTGAAGGTCTGACAATCAGTTTTACCAGGGGAAATACCCAGGACTAGCTGGGTTGTGGAGGTCAGATAGACAGGCTTCCTATATCAGCCTGGTAAGAATACTCGTGTCCAGCTGCATCAGTTGCACTGGAAGCCAAACTAACTCAGTAAAGGCTAGACAGATGACCAGACGCGGACCGGGAGTTTGTGGGGCCCTGGACTAATACTATTTAGGGGCCTGCTTAATTAACCAAGTATTTACCGTTAGCTCAAAAAACCGTTTTCGATCGATAATTAAATACTAGTTTCATACGACGGCACATCAAGCGCATTTCCAGTATAATATAGCTCAGCTTTTAAGTTGTATATCTGCCAAATTCACAATTGTCTATTGTCTTGAATGGTGACCGCGGGCCCTTCAAGGGGCCCTGGGCTACAGCCCAAAAAGCCCTTAAATAGATCCGCCCCTGCAGACGATGACGACCTATGCATACTATTTAGATAGCAAAATAAAATTGTAGTGATGTCATGTTTTAATCCGTATATAACTGTAACTGGTGGGTGTGTCTTCAGACTGTCACGCACTGGGCTTGATTTAACATTTATATGTGAGTCTACATTATCTGCCTAGTTTTTCTTAACTATATTTAGGAATATATTAAGGAATATCTTCCGCCATACTTACTTCGGGCTAACGCTAACTTTAACCCGAGTGATGTTTGAAAAAAAAATTCTCTCCCTTTTTCTTTTCTCTTTCTCCCCCTTTTCTCACTTTTTTATGTCCGTCCGTCTCCAGGGTCCCAACTATCTCTGTACCAAAATTCATCAAAATGGGTTTGGCCATTTAGGCGCGAAGACGTAACAAACGAACATTTACCAAGTCATGTCGGTAAATCTTAGGTTTTACTGGAAAATCTTAAGATTTTCCGTAGTTCGAGCTTTTACAGTAACAATATACAAAAAAAGGTACAATAAAATGCTGGGCTTTCTTAAGAGCACGCTTATAAATATTTCGACAATGTGTCCCACAAAAAGTTGGCCGGTATGTATCAAACTTTACGAGCAGTATTATTAACTTTTTCACACTTTGCACTTACCCCCAATGTCTTTACTAACCAACTTTATCGGACAAAACAATAACTTCACGTAATTTATATTTTCTTTTATCATTTTTTATAATTTTAGAGGCGAAATTCTTTCTCGAGATACCCAAGATATCTCAGTGATTCGTACTACTTTTTGAGAAACAGAAATCCAAGTTTACTTGAGTCCGCTTTGAAAAACTATCCCTGTTGAAATTTCTTTGCTTTGACTGAAAACTTTAGAAGAAAAGAATTTTTATTAGATCCTGGCTTATTTGTTCAAAGGTTCTATCCTTAAGTAGATTCACACATTTCTGGGAAACGCTGTATAACTATCGAGAACCGTGTTACCTACTGTAAAGTCACATAGATAATATTTGTTCTGCGGCTAGTACTCACGCCACAAACAAACAAGTGGGTCAGCACAAGCTATCAAAGCAGCCACATATCTGTCGTTGTCAGAGGTACCGCTACGAACCCCTTTATTAATTGGAACCTCACTTCCTAGAAATGTAGACTCGAATTCAGAAATCGACGGAGAATTTGTCAAATGTTTTGATTTGGAAAACCTTTGAGCTTCATTACAGTGTGTTTTGGTTGTTGGTTGAAGTGGTTTTACTTGGAATAGTTTGTGTTATTGCGTCGATATAATATGTTCGACATATTACATAATTCTTTAATTAACAATTCATCTTTATTAGGCTTTTTGTATTAGACATTTTTTCTAAAGCAGCGGAGTATAATGTCGAATCTTGAATGAGACTTTTACAAACTTATCTAAATATAGATAATAATAGGCACTGGGATCCATTGCAAAAATGCAAAAACAAACACAAGAAACAACATTCGTTTGTATTTAACGATAAAAAAATGTATATTGAATAGTTTAACTTGAATTAAATACAACCGGGTCAGTTGTTTTATCAATATACGTTTTTTTTAATTAGCCTTATTTTTCCCACTCCTGGGAAAAGGACTCCTCCCATTAATTCCAGTTTTCTCAATGTTGCGCCTTTTACTGAAGGCGTTCAGCCATCTCCGTCTCTAATCATTACATTCCGTTAATAATGAATGATGAGGAATGGTTTCCACAATTACAACCATAATAATATTAAAACAGAAGCCCAAATTAAAGAAGTACCTATACATATATATATTCACAGTAATTGTAGCTCGCCTCGTCAGGATTGCGAAAACACCCAATAGGTACTTTGATGTAGTTTCAAATAACGAATAATAGTTACATATACTACCTAGTGCTTATAACAATTTCTAAAAATAAGTTTATGGATGGTAATTTTACATACATAAACTAAATTGACCATTACTTAGAAAGAGGAACCACTCAAAATGTAAATCTCACAGCAAGTGTGTACTACGCGCAAGTGTTGTAGTTCAAAGGATGGACAGCAGGTGGCTCCACTGTATCGAGTTATTCGACAGACGAAGGAAATAGTCGAGCAACTAATGAACCTTTGACCAGTTCCTTTGAGAGAGAAGGAACGCACTCGAAGCACAGTAAATATCTCGGGAAGAAGGAAATCTAATACATTTTAAAATATTCATTGTAGCACTTTAGTTGTGAGATCAAGTGGATTCAAGTTTCTTTCTTCTGTGAATGTTAAAGGTAAATGTCGTTCAATATTAAATGGATTGGAGTGCAGTGTCATCGTGTGCCTTTGGAGCACCTGAAGATACAATTCCGAAGCTATGAGAGGACGTAGGGTTTTCTTTTCGGATGGGTATCCGCTTTGGGTGGAGCGGAATGGAATGTCAGACTTATACTGACTAAAACCCATCCATGTTTGTCCTTTTGCCCTTTATCTTCCGGGATCGCTGTAGCTCTTTCAAATAACCCGCAACCCCGGCAGAAGAGGACGTACGTTTGGAAGTTAAATGACGTGTAAATTTTGTTTTTATCTTGAAACGAATTTTAATTTTGTTTGGTTGAACACGCTAATCTCAAGAAATACTGGTTCGAATTGAAAAATTATGTGTTGGCTATTACAGGCTATATTTAAGACCACGATACGACCGTAAAGAGCTGAGCTGGAGTGAAACCGCGGGGTAAAACTAATTATGGTTAAGCATGGCTACTGTTTCAGTTTGATCATTTGAATGATGATGACGTATGTTTCTTAATGTGCAAGAATTTGCAATTTAAGCAGATTATAATATCAAAAGCCAAACATAATAAATCTTCGTCCAACATCAAAATCGGATGCAAAAATAGCCTATAGACTAAAAACATAATTCTAAAAGATCATAAAATAAAAATGAAAATGTACTCATAATATTTTCGTTCTGAAACATCGCATTCCTTTGTGTGAATACATTACACTAGTGTTGTACTAGTTACAACACTAGTGTAGTAACACAAAGTTAGTTAGTTATTTCTGGACGGACTAGTTTGCTGTTTGTTTTGTACTCGTAGTATTAGTTTTCGGAGTTGTCTAAAATTGTGGATGTTAAATAATATTTTAGAAACGACTTGAGTTCTCGATGGTTTTTTTTTCATTGTACATAAATGTTAAACATTATATACTTACACCAAGAAAAATATTCTGGGTTTTTTAATTTGTTTAATGCAGTGAGAAATATTGTATATGTATATTCTGCCGCTGATCCAATTAAAATATAATAATCACATGAGACATTTTATTACGATAACGACGGTAGTTAGAGCAGACATTTTCCGGACCTAATTTCTCAAATTTGGTAAGACTTATTTGCTAACAGGCAACATTACACTCTTATAACATAGCGTCATAGGGATTAGAAAGAGGTATAGGTAATCGTACACCCACATTTCATTAAACAGCCTATTGCCATCAACAGAGCACAACTTCAACTCCATGACGGCTCCTGAGAAAATCTTGATGGAAAAACACAATAACTTTTTTCCCGATCCGGGATTCGAACACAGGACTTCATACTCAGCAGTCACACTTGCTACCACTAGACCAAAGAGGCAATCAAACACTTTTTGAAATCGAATATTTCAATACAAGTAACATCCACCAACACGTGTCCAACTGGTGGATAACAGAGAATAGGTATTTGACCCATCTGTGGGAAGGTTATAGGGTAAACCCTATGCTGGAGGTACGCTAAGCCACACTCGATTAGCCTACAGTTATTTAACATTGTTCCTCTTGTCACAAAAATAACTCTCTAAAATACTAGACTCGAAGAACTAGTTCCCATACGCCTAGTTCACCGTTCATTCATTTAATTGACCGATAACAATAAGTAAGAAGTATTTTAAGTAACAGTTACAGTGAACTAGTATCCATACTCTAGTACACCGTACTTTAATTTACTCCGGTTCTAATTTAAAAGCGTACGTTGATTTTACGATCGCCCCAGCACAGCACCACCGTGCGTGACGGATCGGAACGTGAACTATTGATAAGCCTCTGTTTTAGAACCGTTACGTACTCTATTACGTCTACTTATATTGTGAGTTAAACTGGGATTTGAACTAAGAATAGCTGCTTTGATTCGACCTGTTGGCGTTGAAAGGGGAATAATTTTGGAACTAAGTTCCTTATCGCGCGTTTCAAAAGGGGGCTAGACAGAAAAAATTAAGACCAAAAGTTGTAACGACACTTTTTGGTATAGTTGTAGCTCTGTCTGTCTCTCTCTCTCTCTTATAGAAAGCAAGCCAGTTATTTTCGTTTCGTTTTTCTATTTCGCATTGAACAGTGTGGTGTCGCGACGATTATTTTTGTTGAGTGTAAACAGGTTTTTTTGTACATAATAAATAATAACTTCGTTCCATCCGGGTGTCCCTTGACACCTCTCAAGTTTTTTTGGCAGGATCTTTGCTATTTAAAATCTTGGAATTCTACTACAATGGATTCTCCCGCTAATTCACAAAGGTTGGTAGGGTATTAGGTCAGTGAACTCAGCGTATTACACAATACTACTGGACACATGCCTGTTTCAAGTTGTGTAACTACACGTGGCTCACCACCCTCGGAGTCCAATATATCCCTTAGGAACTAGACACGTCGCTTCCAAAGCGTCTCGTGTTCACAATAAGATCATTAATTATTTTTAAGACATGGCATGCAACGATTTTTAACGGGTTCTATATGTAAGCCTTTTGGTGGCTCTTTCAGTACACACTTAAATATAAACACACCACTATCCTAACTAATATTATAAAAGCAAAAGTGAGTTTGTTTGTTGCTTACGTCTTCACGCCTAAATGACTAAACCGATTTTGAAGAATTTTGGTACAGATATAGTTGGGACCCTGGAGACGTACGTAGGCTATTTTTTTTGGAGAAAAGGGAAACTTAACTTTGCTATTACAATAAATAAGGCGCAACGCCAAAAACTACAGGTAGCACGTAGGTACCTGCAAACAGGAAAGGGGATCTGTGTTACCCCGAATTTAACGCGAGCGAAGCCGCGGGCAAAAGCTAGTTATAAATACATGCATTTCTTAATTATGAATTTTTCATTATTATTTGAATAGGAATAACCTAATGACCAGATAAAATGTATGGACGAATGAATCAAAACGTCACGTGTGTGAGGATTGTAGCGATTGATGGCGTTCAGCAGTGACTCAAAGTAAACCTTTATTTCAAATAAAAACCAATTATATGCATTTTCAAACTTTCAGAGTCAGCCATTAATTTAGTTGTGCATTCCTAAGCGTAGAATGTTCCTATAGAGAACTATTTTCAAGATACTCCATACAAATAATATTCCCAATTATGAAGTGACACATATTCGGGAATTGTTTGCAAAATATGTAGTAGTTACATCTATCATGATTTAGTTTTGCCTATGACAAAAAAGGCCTGAATTTATGAATTTGTATCTAGATTTTATATTAGAAAGCTAAAGCTGAAGTGTTTGTAGGATTGGACGCGCTTAGCTCAGGAACTACTGACTCGGATTCTAAAATTCTATTGGTGTTAGATAGTCCATTTATCGAAAAAGGCTAGTCTGGTATATTATATCACGCTACGACTTTAAGTAGATGAGCAGCAGTTGAAATAAATAAAGATTTATCCATCATTTCAATCTCAGCGCCTTTGCTTTGTCCTAATGTTTAGCTATTGTGCCTGCTTCGCGGACAATAAAAGAGAAATGGTGTTAATTTTAGGGGAATTAGAGCCTCAAAATATTCCATAATTATAAACCGTGTATCTGATGCGTGAACAAAACAAATGAATTCGTTGTGAAGCCCCAGAGCGCCGCCAGGATTACCGCCAGATCAGTACGAGGTCAGGGACGACGCCAATCACGCGGAAATAAAATATTAGGAGCCGTGTCACGTGTGAGTGTGGATTTAATTACAGATCTACGCTGTTAGCGAACCACCAAGCCGCACTGAGCTGAGCCAGCGAGGTGGATTATGATTACGAGCTATTCCCACTCATAGTAGAGAGGATGCCTGTAGACTAGCGTGCTATTTGGAAAGCTGATATTCATACCACTGCACACTGGTACGAATTGAGGATACTAGTTTCTTTTAAGGGTATCCGTACCCAAGAGGTAAAAAGGGACCCATTACTAAGACTCTGCTGTCCTTTCGTCTGTCACCAGGCTGTATCTCATAAACCGTGATAGTTAGATAGTTGACATTTTCATAGACGATGTATTTATAACATACTAGCTGACCTGGCGAAGTTCGTACCGCCTTAGCGTAGCTTTGATGCACTACTTTATTTTGTCTAGCTGACAGTTGTCCTATCTTAGGTATGACTACCTATTCAATTTGAATTGGAATCTATAATATCCTATTTTTAAAATATGCAAAATTCAATATATTTTTTCAATCTTTCAGAGACATTTTCTTAATATTTTTTCCGTAAGAACCTTCTAGAGAGTATTAGAAAACTACAAAAACAAAAATCAGCCAAATCGGTCTACCCGTTCTAAAGTTATGGCGTGACAACGGGAAACGGGTTTCATTTTTATATATATAGAAGATAAAGATATAAAACATAACAACAAACGCTAAACAGCAGAATAAAACAAATATTCTCCAATAATATACGTCTAACAATAATAGATAATAATTAATTGTCTGTATAGTCAACACTTGAAAGGTTAAATCGATCCCTTCGGGGCTGGACCAGACCAATTTCCACTAAGTAAATAACAGGTAAAAAATAACATAATATCGAAGTATATAAATAACCAAAATAATCCACAATTCGCGTGTTCGCACCAGTGAACTAGATCTACGATCATTTTATTTGGTCTGGTCACACAAGAGTCAGGGAGGCTAAATATTTGTGTTTTAGTCCCACGCGAACCCCGCCTGTAGCTCTGAATTAGGAAATTAAACTTATAAACCTAGTTTTGTTGATATCAATCTGGGTATTATAGCTTTATAACACACCGATAGAGCAAGGTAACGTGGTTCGAGGTTGCTTATCTTCTAAAAGCATATTTAAATCAAACTGAGGTAGGGTTTAAAATCGTAAATTGTGGTGTTAACCAGCTTTAATTAGATTTTTATTTCTTCATTTTCGACCATGGAAACACCAACAAAATAAAACCGGCTAAGAGCGAGTTAAGACTCGCGCACAGAGGGTCCCGTACAAACTTGCGACATAAACAGCCATATCTTTGAACTGCGTAAACTTAGTCTGTTGATTTTCACAGCACAAAGGGACCACTGAGTTGAGTACCTATATGGTTTTAATTTCAACTCGTTATCTTCACGCGTTCCTGAGACAGAGGTCTTGACAGACAAACTGACAACAAAGTAAGGGTTCCGTTTTCTTCCTTTTGAGGTATAGAAGCCTTAAAAACGGTTATATGTTTGAATATAGTCATCAAGGTTGGAAAATAATTGATGACTGCCATTATCTCTTAACACGTTAGCTGCGGCACCAATTTTTGCATACTTTCCGTTCCTGCGGCACGAGGTATAATCGGCCCGTACCGTGACCAGACGTTAGGGCGACACGCGGTCTATTAGACCCCACCTCCTTTTACAGACTAAAATCCATTTTCTGGCGCGAAATCAAAGATAAATGAGAATTTTGGTCCTTATTGATATAGACAGTGAATTGATGAACCCTAATCCACCGTCGCCCCGGGATCTGATGGCTAGTTTAGGAATTATTAGCAAAACAAAATATGGGATCTTATACACCTCGTAACGCACTGAAATAGGGCAAATTTTCGCTGCGATTAGTGATGGGAAAAATAATATCGACGTTTTTAAACTGTCTTAACTACGCAAGACTTGACCGATTTTGATCAATTATATCTCATTAGATCGTTTTAAGGGCAAAACCTGGCAAAACAACACAAAGCTATCAAAGGATACATTTTTTTTAAATAATCTAAATTGTGCTTGAAGGCGCCATAAAGAAAAAAAAACCGGCCAAGTGCGAGTCGGACTCGCGCACGAAGCGTTCCATTCTATACCATTAAGAGGCACCTATTACAGACTTATTATTGGAAAATAATGGATTACGGTTTATGCATAAGGTTTATCTTTCTATTTGTATATGAAAATCTTAATGCGGTTCACAGAATAGAAAAAAAAGGCAACCAGAAGTAGAAAAGAAACTGTCCTATTTATTCTGCCTCGGGCTTTAAAAATACAATTATGTGCTCTCCAATCGACGTGATGCACAACACTGGTCGCGGGAAGCTCGCGTTGAGTGCGGTACGAGGTCAGGGGGGATATGGGACGTTTTAGCCTCGTTCCGCACTGCATTAAAATTATATTAATTCAGTGCGGCACGAGGCCTAAGACATCCGGTACCAAGGTAGGTACACCACCGAGTCCGGAACCATTAGTGATCTCAAATATATATTTATCTCTTTCCTACACTGGACCAAACCAAAGCTATGCCATTCGCACGACAGAGAAATTCACTTTTTTGCTTGCCGCACCACAGGGAAGTTGCATCAGGGGTGATTTAGGCCTCGCTTCGCACTTAACGTGTTAATCCGATGAGACCCAATTCGACACAACTGGAGAAAGAACATCATACGCAAGGACAAGGGCTCAACGTGCTACCCGACTGGCTTATACTCATACTAGCTGGCGCCCGCGGCTTCGCCCGCGTCATATTGTAAAAATTTTATCCTATGTGTTTTTCTAGACTATAATCTACCTCTGTGCCAAATTTCATCAAGATCCATTCAGCCGTTTTGACGTGAAAGAGTAACAAATTTGTAACAAAATTTGAATTCCGGGTTGTCGCAGAGAATTGCCAAAAGTATGATGGAAGAGTGAGTGCACCTGTGATTTTCCACCCTAGCCATCGACGCTGAATAATCTTATTAGCAGACAAAAGTCTGCTCATCTTCCTCACTTACTTCCTCAGTGACTAAGGGTTTAAAATAGCATTTTTTTTGTTAAATAAACTACATACCAACATGCATTGAGCGAGAAAAGTAATTCAGCGAACCCAGTTCGTGAAATTGTTTTATGTTTTACAAATTAATCAGTTCGCAGAAGTTTTTGTTTGGACCAAACTGATTGGATGTTTGTATAAGAAGTCTGAATAAAATTAGAACTATAGAACTGATCTGTTTAATTAAAGTATTTACGGAATAGTTTATACATACTAACCTATATTTGTATATGCTTGAAAATCTTGATTCATTTTCTGACTGTTTCTTAATGGATATCTGTTAACAAATTATACTTATCCTTACTTAATATTGTAAGAGATAGTTGGGACCCTGGAGACGGACATAGGCTAAAAAAGTGAGAAAAGGGGGAGAAAGAGGGAAGAAAAGGGTAGAGAAAGTTTTTTTTTCGATCATCACGCGGCCCGCGGGTTATAGTCGTTGTTTTCGCGGGTCGAAGTCGCGAAGTTTTCTATACCAATAATATATGTATGTATAATATGTATATTATGTTGTTGTATAGCTTAATTGGCAAGAGCATCGACCAGCACGTGAGGAGGCTCTCGTGAGGCGGTCGGATAAAGGGTTTGATTCAGGAAGCGGTACTCCTGGACACGGTTCGTATCGTTAGAAGGAATCTCTTTCTGGAGCCCGGACCGCCGCAACCTTGGATCCTGTCAAGCAGTCAAACGCGTAGCCACTCCGCCATCCGTGTCACCAAATACGTATTTCACTTTGCCCGACCCGGAAGCCGAACCCAGGTCCAGTGCACCAACAAGGTTTATGTTTATTTAATATTCAAATAAAAATGTTAAAAGCAAGTCAGAAAAATGAGTAAACGAATCTATAGAAAAATATTATTGTCAAACAATAGTTAATAACCGCAAGTTTACCTCCGGAGCGAATGGCGCTGACAGCAACAAGCTGACACTTCCGTTCTTTGTAATGAGTGTTGCGAAAATACCATCCTTCGTAGTAAATGGCTTGAAAATAATAATTATTGTTGAACTGGGCTTAAATTAGATTAACGAATCTCATGTCTTCCATAAATAGCGTTTTTAATACAACGAATGTAATTTCGAGGACTCTATCACTTTTAGTGAAAAGACATTTGCTATAATCTGGAATGACGGTGAAAAAAACCGGCCAAGAGTGAGCTGGGCTAGCTCACCGAGAGTTCCGTACAAACTTGCGACATAAACGCCCATAAATTTTTACTACACTTAGAGGGTTAATTTTTTTTATTTGCTTTTCACAGCTCCAAGGAACCACAGTATATGGTTTTAATTATAACTTGATACCTCCACGTGTTCCCGAGATAAAGTGTCTTGTCAGACAGACATACGGACAACAAAGTGATCCTATAAGGGTTTATTATTTTCTTTATGAGGCACGGTACCCTAAAAATATAAGAAAATATAATCAGCTGATAATTTAGAAACCATTTCGTACGGTTTGTGGAATTTTGGACTAATACAAACTTACCGAAATAAAGAACCCACGAATGCACGAGCAAATCTCGCTATACTTAATTAGATTAATCAAACTGACGTTTAAAGCAACATTGTAGTTATTGTTATAGAGCTGTAAAATAGCAGAGATACCCACTCTCCTGCCGACCCCTTTGAGTAGTAGGCGCTGTCCGAGCCACTGAAGCGAAGCCAATTAACATGCTTTAGTGTTCCTGAAGCTTCAGGCTGTAACGTACATACTTATGTTAGTTGAAAGTTACAGTATTTGACTGTAGAGGTTTAATAACATTGATCAAACCTTCAACAGTGCTGGCTGGTTTGCAAAGAGGTTCGAATACTCAGGTTTTTAAATGGAGAATTAATAAAAAAAAGAATAGGATATTTTTGGAAACAGTATTGCTGAAATCCTTACTAATATTATAAACGCGGAAGTGAGTTTGTTTGTTACGTCTTCACGCCTAGTATATGTAGATAGTTGGGACCCAGGAGACGACATAGGCAATTTTTTTTAAAAACGATTAAGATATGGGGGAAGAAGAGGGAAGAAAAGGGAAAACTTAGCATTGCTATAACAATAAATAAGGCGCAAGGGCAAAAACTACAGGTAGCAGGTACATGCAAATCAGGAAAGGGGAACTGTGTTACCCCGAATTTAACGCGAGCGAGCCGCGGGCAAAAGCTAGTAAATAATAAACTAAAATATAGCCTGTAATTATTAATGTTCTTTCAATCCTCCAACTCTCAACAGTACTGATTCGATTAAATATGATCATCTTACGATCTATACGTAAATCTACTACAAGCGGCTATTACTCGCGGCTTCTCTTGCGTTTTGTTAGTAAATTATTCCGTTTACTTAACGTAACTTTTTTCGTTTTAAATAGGTCCCATGATAATTGGGAAAAATGTCATCGCATTCGTAAAAGAAGTTTTGGCATCAGATTAGCGGTTCCAGAGATAACTAGAAACATTTGAATTTACATTAGTATTTTTGTTGTTAATGGTTACAAAAGGGAAAGGAAAGTGAAGCAGTCCAGTGAGGAGAGGCCGTGTTGATGGCGCGTTAGTGTTCCACGCGCGCCTCAAAGAGGTGTCAGCAAAGCAGAGGGGCCTGCCAGGGATACCGCCTGCCGGGGTTGCGGGTTGTTCGAAAGATATACCGAGACCCCGGAACGTAAACGGCAAAAGAAGGAACATGGGTGGGTTTTAGTCAATAAAAGACTGACACTCCCCCCCGCTCTGAAGTTATTGAATGATACCTCCAATTGTTTCCATCAAGCTATGATATTGATCATACGAAACAGGATATACATTTAACATCCATAATATCATAATTCCCACACGACTACAATACTATAATTGTATGTAAATATTTTCAATCCCACAGAAATATAGTCGCATTGTTATCACAAAAATAACATCTTAACGTCATCATGCCATAAGTCATAGGTTTATCAATAGGTTATCAGCAGATTATTAACCGACCGAATTGCGCGTCCATCTTGTTCTGTTGGATGTTGTCATAGAGTGTGTGTGTCTTCATTTGGTCGGGTTAGGATCGCGTTTGGCTGTAAAATAGGGCAGTGAAAAACAGGATATTGTTATGTTGATGTATTTGGATGTTTTTAGTAGGTTATCTCGACTGTATTTTTAAAGGAGATTAACATATGTTTGAAAAATAGGTCACCGACAAGCGAATGACGACGACCCAGTCCCAATGGAGTAGTGGTCGGCCCGGACTAATGAGTTGACAGTAGCGGGTTCAATCCGAAACAAACATTTCAATATTAAAACTTGATTATTCCCAATTACAATGGGTATATACTTAAAACTAGTTTGAAAAAAAGATGGACGTTGGTTAATCTTCCACGGCACGGTTGGCACAGTGGCTGAACGATCGACTGCTGCGCTACGTGTCGCGGGTTCGATTTCCGCACGTCCTCGGTTCACGATTCAGCCGTTTTCACGTGAAAGAGTAACAAACATCCATACATCGATTCACCCACACAAACATTCGCATTTATAATATTTATTAGTAGCAGTCTGTAGGATTAAATAATTGATATGAATTGTTAAGTTATAATTTGTTATTGATGAATTTTATTATTTATGAAATATTATATTGCTGTGCCTTTACAGGGTAAATAATTGTACTTTAGCTATAAGACTCATGTAACATCTTTTCACATTATGGAATGCAAATAAATATAAATATAAGTTGTAATTGAAAAAATAAATGAAATGACGATCGCGAGAAATCAGAAACACACGAACGATAAAATCTTAAGACATTTAAAATGAGTATCAAGCCAATTAAGATAACAATCAACACTTAGTTAATTGTCTAACACAGATTGTTGCTAAGATACTTCAACACTCATAAGGAATCTGGTACTCGCTTAGTTTGGACCTGTACTATGACGTCTTATATTGGGATTATTTTAATGTCAATCCAGTGTGGGCATGAGACAGCGCTATAGAGGATGTGTATCGCCATCTCTTTTCTACACTTAAATAAGACTACAGCAATCCTGTTTTAAGACATCTTGGTAACTACCTGACTGTTCGGAATGACGTCAAACCTACGGGACATAGAGTGGACAAGTTAGATTCTAAAGTGTTTCTTTAATATTATTGTTGTCAAAATATCGTCATTAATAGTAGCTTCTTAAGAGATGGCAAACGTTTGAACAGAGTAGTGGCGGTCCATTGGTAATGGCGCTCACAAACGAACCTTAGGACGGGGTTCGAATCCCGGACAGACGTTACTTAGTGTAAATTACCTTAATACCTTTAATAACTGAGCAAACTTGCGACATAGGCGGCGATATCTTTTGACTGCGTAGACTTAGAAGATCTATTATTTCACACCTACAAGGGACCGCAGACTTGAGTTTATGCTTATAATTTCACTAGCTTTTGCCCGCGGCTTCGCTCGCGTTAAGTCCGGGATAACACAGTTCCCCTTGCGCCTTATTGATTTGTAATAGCAACGCTTTAAAAAAAATCCTTTGTCCGTCTCCTGGTTCCCAACTATCTCTGTACCAAAATTCATCAAAATCGGTTTAGCCATTAAACCGTGAAGAGGTAACAAACAAATAAATAAACAAACTCACTTTCGCTTTTATAATATTAGTAAGGATTTTGATACCTTCACGCGTTCCTAAGATAAAGGGTCTTAACATACAGACAGATGGAGAACAAAGTGTTTTCCTTTTGAAGTACGGGACCCCAAAGAGAAAACATCGTGGGTAAACCAGCTTGCCATAGAACAAAAGAAAAAACAATGACATGTAACACTAACCACCCAATACGTCTTCATGCCTAATTCTGGTATTGAACAGCATCCGGTTAAACTGGAAGCTGACTCCACATAGTTGGGAAAAGGCAGGCATATCATGACTAGATACGTGAGGTGTATTATGGCCCACGCCTTCTAATAGAAAAGAGCCTGTTTCAGCACTGAGAGAAATCAAGCTAGGGTAAATCCTTACTAATATTATAAAAGCAAAAGCGTCTTCACGCCTAAATGGCCAAACCGATTTTGACGAATTTTGTTACAGAGATAGTTGGGACCCTGGAGACGGACATAGGCTAATTTGTTTTAAAACAAAGTGGGAAATGAGGCAGAAATATGGAAGGGATGGGAATACTTAGCATTGCTATTACAATAAATAAGGCGCAAGGGCAAAAACTACAGGTAGCAGATACCTGCAAATCAGGAAAGGGGAACTGTGTCACAAATATCCTTTTTTTGGTATTGTTCGTCGTTTCGTTGAGCTCCTTGGGTTTTGAGTCGAGCTACACGATAACTGAAAAATGCTTGCACTGACTGGACAGGTCCACTCAATCTGTGTGGTGCTTTTTTAAAGAGACCATTTTAGACACTAATCTGCATAGTCCTCATGCAAGTTGACCAAGATTTTTTGTCTGGACCTTAAAAGGGACTATGACCTCTGAGTTTGTTTCGGCTGTTTCTTCTCAGAGTAGTCGGTTACGAAACACCGGCCTCATCTAGTTATAAAAAAAAGTCGTGTAAAAGTGATTGTGAAAACCTACTTACAAAATAAACATCATTTATCATTTGTTACCCCGAATTTAACGCGAGCGAAGCCGCGGCCTTAAGCTGGTACATTATACTTGAAAAAAAAAAATTGGTTGTTTGTAAAGTAGGTTTACGATCGAGATGTTTACGTGATAACGTCTTATTGGTGATATAAGTTATCACCAGTAGTGACATCTAAAATGAAATTAAGTACTAATTTAAAGTTTTTTTTTCGAGCCAAGTAACAGATGGCGCTACCATCTTTATGAAATGTCGCTTGTGAGGTTTTGGTGTGACACAAGTTTCTGAACATGTCACCCGACTAAAACGATTTTAAAGACGTTATCACGTCAAAAAACAATTTTATCTCACGAGTATGGTTACTTATATCATTTGCTAACTGTACAACTGATCGTGACATAGAAATAAAATCCGATTTCCAACAAAAATATTTGTGGCATCATTAGAACTTACGCAGGTGGCACAAAAACTATGGCACGCCGACGTAACGCACGTCTAGGTATTGCCACATAAGCTGGCATTGCGCAGCTAACGATATGTCATTACAAATTACACATTGAACACGGAGAATTTATAAAATACTGGTTAGCAAATAATTTTCTCGACGTTTTCGTCGCCCATGGAGGCCTTTGTGAAATAAAATATTTTGATTTAAGAACGCATTTTATTTTGAGAGTGCACTAACTATATACCTTAGAACAATTAAATATACTACATAATATTGACTTGGCTCGGTTGTCGACATGTGGGATACGGATTCAGCGATCGTTGTGCCAATAGTTCTTACAGCCAATGGCTTAATTGCCAAGAGCTTCGACCAATACCTAAGGAAGTTTTAAGAATTCTAATTCTGAAGCCCCGACAGCGTACAGGGGCCTTAGTCTGCTGTTACAATAGTGTCAGAATGGTCGATCACTGATCGCATAATGGTTGATTTTGACATCTACTACATACTAAACTTGTCAAAATCAACCATTAAGCGATCAGTGATCGACCATTCTGACACCATTGTAATAGCAGACTAAGGCCCCTGGTCGTAGGAGGGAGTCCGACGCCCGTCAATTATGGCCGGAGTAGGTGTGTAGTGGCAGTTCCTGCACCCTGTTCCCAATACCAGTGGGCTACTATTTATTTAATTAAGAAATGATATTGTGTTAAAATGAATAAACGAAATAATAATTCTAAATTAACAACAAACTATAAAAGGGCATTAAAACCTCGTGCTTAATACTGTCAGCTGGTAATGCCTCAAGTTTGTTTTGATTTTGCTTTTGAATTTGACAGCGGTGATAATAAGTACCTACTGAACAAATTCAAATTCAATTTATTCGCAGTATGTGTTGATACAATTTAGTTCTTAAATTATTAATTATAGATCCATAACACTTAGTCATAAAGATGTGACAAAAAAAAAAAATACACATAGAAAATGTTTTATTTCTGTACCAAAGTATTTTTAGCATTAGTTAGTGATTGAAGCCTCCTTTCAAGCTTTCTTCAAGGACACTCCGCTCTTCCATAACTTAAATTTACGTAGACGTTAGTTTATTTTTTTTACAACAAAATATATTTATAAAATGTATGTATGTGTGGGTTTTTTTTTTGGGATGGGAAAACATCAAATAACTACCCCCGTTCAGGGCGAAGCGGGGCGGAGTGTCAGACTGACTAAAACATACCCATGTTCCTTCTATTGCCCTTTACGTTCCGGGGCCGCGGTATCTCTTTCGAACAACCCGCAACCCCGGATGTATGTGTGGGTTTAAGGCATAATGTCGGTGTGTGTTTGTACGTGTGTGTGTAAGTAGTGTGTGAGAGATGGTTCATTTATTATACTGTAGAAGTGCTTCAGTACCTTCATATGTAAAGGATTCCATTCCATTAGCATTTTTAGGGTTCCGTAAACCAAAAGGAAAAACACGGAACTCTTATAGGATCACTTAGTTGTCCGTCTGTCTGTCAAGACCCTTTATCTCGGGAACGCGTGGAGGTTTGGAGTTAAAATTAAAATCATATCTGTGGTTGGAGCTGAAAATCAAACGCCTACGTCTACGCAGTCAAAATACATGAATATTTGCGTCGCAAGTTGGAACGCAATCCTCGGAGAGCGAGTACGATTCGCACTATATTATCTACTAGCTCTTGCCCGTCTTCGCTCGCGTTAAATTCGGGGTAACACAGTTCCCCTGGCGTCTTATTGATTTTTAATAGCAACTCTAAGTTTTCCCTTTTCTTCCCTCTTTCTCCCTCAAAACCCACTTAAAAAAAATAGCCTATGTCCGTCTCCTGGTTCCCAACTATCTCTGTACCAAAATTCATCAAAATCGGTTTAGCCATTAAACCGTGAAGAGGTAACAAACAAACAAATAAACTCACTTTCGCTTTTATAATATTAAGTAAGAATATTATTCGTACTGGCCGGCTTTTTTCTGGCTTTTTTTTGTTAAATGAACACCACACTAGTATTGTTTCCTGTATCGTGGGTGCATTTACAAATATTTCAACTTAAATCCGTCTGCAAAGATTCATCATGCTTATATGCATAAATTAACTAAGTATATGTGTTTCTACACTGTATACTACGTAACTTGTAATTAAAATCTAAAATCAATAAGTAATTTAGGACTAACTTCAACGGAAATCATTAAAATTTCCGTAAACTTAAAAATCATTAAGGTTAATTAAAACTAAATGAGATCATTGCGTAGTTAATGACGACTAAATTGCATTTGTGTTTAAATATCAGTTTACTCAATGGTATTTTTGTTTACTTCCTGATCAATATTAAAGATAAGAATTATTAAGCCGCAGTGGAATCGTACCTTTCTGAATTCAGGGCCGTTGGGGTCAATGTACGCAGGCTTTTAAGGAACCAATCTTTAGTTGGTAAGCGGCTTAAGTGTCTATAAGCAATACTCAACTGAATTCTCTTGCTTGTTTTCTTTTAACCTCTCAAGGACCGCCATTATTTACGTCAAGTATCCGTCAAGCACCGCCGGGCGGGTTCTTATCGTAAGCGTAATCTGATGTTAAGACTTTATCTTTACTACAAATACAGTCTTAAATCGGTCGGGGTTTGGTGGCACAAATTTGTGCCAGCGGGGCTCAACGGTAATCCTTGTTTACTGGCACGTTTTTGTGCCGAATTTCTTACAACTATGACTTTATAGACTGCTTTGATGGTCACGTGGTCACGACGGTACTGTTGAGCATGGGGTTTGGAGTTCTCAAACTCAAAGCATTTATTTTGATTAGATCTTTACAGGCTTTTTTGAATGTCAAGATTCCCAGGTCATTCAAAGAGTTATAAGAATTTCTCAATAGTCGCCTGGAGTCTTAATTTGTAATCTGTAGGTGGGAATAGGGTCGCCTCCTATGCACGAGGAGTCTCTAGAAAATCTGGTTTCTTACTCACGACCTGTGATGCCTAAGTCGTGGAGGAACCTACAGTGCCACGACTACTTATGACTCAAAATTAAAAATTAAGTCAGTAAGAAACAGAAAGACAATTACTGACATTTTTTTTTGTTTTATATAAAAAAATGTTGCCCCACATTAGGAATTTCTCCTGTATCGTGAGTGCGTTTACAAACATTTAAATTCACATACACAAACAGCCAGAACCGAAACAACTACCTGTAGGTCTTGCAAATACTTGTTCCGTGCGGGGATCGAACCTGCGACATTCAGCGCAGCAGTCAATCGCTAAGCCACTGCGCCAACCGTGCTGTCAATCGTGCCAATTGTGGGTATTAGGTACACCTCTGCCTAAATCTTTGGGATTACAAAGCGTGAAGTTATCTTTAAACTGGCTGCAAGTGGCATGTGAACTTCCAGTTGAATAGTTCACACTGTGCGCATCGGTTGAGGACACTTGCGCAAGAAGTGAGCAACCTTACGTTAGTCATTTTGTTAATCACTTCATTTGATATTCATTGAGTTACCTCATTAACTTTTGTACCTATCTAAATGGTTATTTGTTTATAAATAAACTTTTAATCTGTGTTTCAAAATATGGCTTTGTTTACCGATCAAAGAAAAGCAAAACTTAAAATGTTTTATTTTTCTATTCATATCTTAAAAACTCAATTATAAATATGTATTAAGTCTTAATCGACGAAGATATCGCGTTACAAACATACAAAAAATCAGTTGAATTTAGAACCTCGTCCATTTTTTGAAGTCAGTCAGTCAGTCAGTCAAATTAAATATGAATGAGATCAATATGTTAGGTAGGTATACATTGCGATCTGGAGACGGACATTGGCTTCTAAATCCTTACTTAATATTTTATAAGCGAAAGTGAGTTTGTTTGATTGTATGTTTGTTACGTCTTCACGCCTGAATGGCTAAATCGATTTTGATGAATTTTGGTACAAAGATAGTTGAGATCCTGGAGACGGACATTTTTTTTTAAAGTGGGAAATGAGGGAAGAAAAGGGACAACTTAGCTTAGCTATTACAATAAATAAGGCGCAAGGGCAAAAACTACAAGTACCAGGTACCTGCAAATCAGGTGTACCCCGAAATAACGCGAGCGAAGCCGCGGGCAAAAGCTATTCAATGAATAAATCGATATTCGTTGAAATACAAAGTACCTACACGCAGTTGTAGTCTCTACAATAGGTTTTAGAACAGAGAAACGTTGTAGCGTCGCGTTGGTGTTGTAATAAGTGTACAGACAGTTCTAGAACACTGTTGAACTCTTCGAGATCGTTTTAAAAGTCTGGATTGAAAACTTGTTGGCTGAAGTTGTATTGTATTCTGCATTTGTAAGTCGTTGTAGTTGTTTGTTTATAAAAGTTGAACATTGTACTGCACATTTTTTTTAAACAGATTAATCTTCGCTTAAGGAAACGTCAGCCGCGCCTGTAACAGTCAAATCCCAAAGAGATACATCTCGCCAGTTGTGTTTAAAACTCATAGCAGGCGACCTTCTTGTCATTAGCCGGGTATCAATCTTGACTCCTGAGGATTACTAAGATATTTCTTATGGTAGAACTCAACAAGTATGTACCTCGTGCTCAGCATTAAATATCTGACCTAGTAAATCACCCTGTATCGTGTAATTTTGGACATACCTCTGTTTTAAACAATTGCAATCGATTGGTAAATAATCAACAGTTTTAGTGAATTAAAAAAAAAGCTGTTACCTTTACAAATGAGCAATGGATTATGGAAAAAAATCTAAATTGCCGCACTAGACTTTTTTTTGTTCTAAGTTTTTATAAGGCTAATAACGTAATAATATTTACTTGTAACGTAAACCTCTTGAAATAACTGAGGATCTTTGAACTCTTGATAATAACTTAACAAAAACTTACCTACCTAGCAATTATTTGCGTGAGATTTGATTACTTATGCAGTTTTTGTGGTACTTTAATTTAGATTATATCACTTGCACGGTAAAAAGTTTGACACAAAAAGTTTTACTTTGTAGACTAAGTGGTGAAGCGAGACAACCCCGACATAAGTGTTAATAATCATTTACTGGGGATGTTTCATTCGTATGTAAATTTATGAGACTAAATAAACAGGTTTTTTTATATGAAAATAGCAATAACAAAATTGTATTTGCTATTATTTAGATTATAATAAAATGGTCCATTATAAATAGTATTGTGCCAGCTTGTTTACTTTCGTTTGTATTATCATCGTGGACCATAATAAAATAATTTTCCTTATGAACAAAATGAAAATTAAATATTAATATCCTTTAACAGTTTATTTATGGAACGACTGGTTTGACGTTGCATTTAATTTTTAAAGGTTAACTTATTCAAATTTCGAATTTTTTGTTCCTTTTTGTTATTAAACGGTCAAAAATAACTCAGGATTATGCATATATGAGTTTATAATAAAAATATAATTGATGTGCTTATTGACTGTGTGTCTAAAAGGTCAATTTGATTAAAATTCTCTATTTTTACGATCTTGTTCAACAACTATGTATCCTGTTTTTTTATGTATTTAGTTCATAGGTAGGAAAACAAGTGAACCAAACCTTAACAAAACATGTTTGTAAATTAACGGTCAGAAATAACCCCACAAGAACGGGATAAAAAGTATCCCAAACAGACAGTAAATAGTTGACTGCACGGTTGGCACAATAGTAAAGGGATTGGCTGCTGCGCTGCATGCCGCGGGTTCGACCTGATCGGGACAAATATTTATGTGACCAACAGATAGTTGTTTCGGGTCTGGCCGTTTGTGTCAAAAACCGGCCAGGGGCGGTCATACTCGCGCACCAAGGGTTCCGTACAAATTTAATAAACAGCCATATCTTTTGATTTCAGAGATTTAGAAGGTTCATTTTTACACAGCACAAAGGGATCATAGTTTCAAGTATATTGTTTTAATTTCAACTCGATACCTTCACGCGTGCTTGAGATAAAGGGTCTTAACAGACAGATGGACAACTAAGTGATCTAATAAGGATTCAATTTTTCCTTTTGAGGTGCGGAACCCTAAATAATAATAGTTGTGTTATGTTTTTTACAATAAAGTATGTTCAGAATAGAATAAACATTGTTGCATCCCGCATAACCTAGAACACGGTCTATCCGTGTGCTAAATTTTATTCATAAAATATTCAGTCGTTAAAGTGTGAAAATAGTCAGCCAGACAGACTTACTTTCGTTTTTATAATATTAGTATGAATGAATATAAACTGATTTTGAATATATTGGCAACCTTTCAGGGGTTGAATGAACTCGTAAAATTCATATTATATGTACTATAGAACTTTACCAACGCGATCCATACTGAAATATCTACAGAGTGATCTGCTGGTTCAGTCAAAACTGGAATAGACCCATAAAAATATTTGTATCAGAATAAGAATACAACAATTTTTTTGCAGTGTCAGATTTTATAGCCAAAATAGGGAGTTTATTTATATGTATACTAGCGACCCGCCCAGCAGTTTTACCCGCTGCTCACCTCCTAAGAGTCTTAGCGTGAAGTATTATACATATAAACCTTCCTCTTGAATCACTCTACCCATTAAAAAAACGCATCAACATCCGTTGCGTAGTTTAAAAGATTTAAGCATACATACAACATAGCAACAGACAGACAGCGACTTTGTTTTATACTATGTTAGTGATGATTACAACCTTTATTTTTCGCATAAAGAAAGAAAGTTAATTTAAACAAAAAACAACATTAAAAAAAACCTGTACGAGGCCAAAGAGAGGAGCTCGTGGCTAAATAATAGCAGCCGTTCTGGTCGATCTTAAGGTTAAGTCGCGCTTGCCTACCTAGGTTGGTCTGGGGATGGGTGACCACCCGCTACATACCGAGTTTCCTCCGTGCTTCAGAAAGCACGTAAACCTGTTGCTCCCGGCTGTCATTAGTAGATCTTTGACAGTCGTTACAGGTAGTCAAGTGTCCCGAAAGTCTGACAACCAGTGTTACCCAGTTTTAACTGAGTTGTGGAGGTCAGATAGGCAATCGCTACATGTAAAATACTGGTATTCAGCTGCATCTGGTAAGACTGGAAACCGACCCGAACATGGTTGGGAAAGGCTAGGCAGATGATGAGTCCTGTACGAGGCCAAAAGGCCCCTATCTCAACATGGTGCTGCAACACGATGGGTAAATAAATCAAATAAATTCCACTGCTATAGGCAGAGCGGGAGGGCGTGTCAGACTTTTACTGACTAAAACCCATCCATATTCCTTCTTTTGCCCTTTGTGTTCCGGGGCAGTGGTATCTCTTTTGAACAACATGAACCACTGTACCCCCTTCTTTCTTGTAACCCCTTCAACAATCCTTACTAATATTATAAAAGCGAAAGAGAGTTTGATTGTTTGTTTGTTACGTCTTCACGCCTCAATGGCTAAACCGATTTTGATGAATTTTGGTACAAACATGGAAGGTGGAGACGGACATAGGCATTTTTTTTAAGTGGGAAATGAGGGAGAAAGAGGGAAGTAAAGGGAAAACTTAGCTTTGCTATTACAATCAATAAGGCGCAAGGGCAAAAACTCCAGGTAGCAGGTACCTGCAAATCAGCCGAGCGAATCCGTGGGCAGAAACTAGTCTAAAATAAATTCCGCTATTTCAAAGTTGGTAAAGATTCAAGGTGAGCAACACACTGTTAAAAGCTTTCCCTTTACAACCTCCCATAGGAAATTGTTGACTGATTATAATTTTAACTTTTGATTTGATTTTGTTTTCACATAACACCTGTATTCCCTAAGGAAGTGGGCAGAGAGGTGATTTTCGCGTTTATATTCTGTGCCCTTGCCACACTCCCCCACCCCACCCACGGGTACTCCTCAAGTTAATGGGTAAAATCAAAAGTCATTTATTCAAACTATTCTGATGATCAGCACTTTTTGAACGTCATTACCAGAGGTCAGAATTAGGTAGAGTTATTTATGTATTTACACTGATTTCATACAGCGAAATAATAATGTGGATATGCCTCAAACCTCGGGATTAATTTTAGAGAGCAGAAAAAATCCCGTGATTGAATAAATAAAAAAGAAAACGATTATTGTTTTTATTATTATTTATCTGTAATATTGTTGGCCACACGGGATTTTCCATTAGAAATCCCGGGAAGATCCATATTAATATCAACATTTCGATGCAAGTACATAAATTAGCTCTACCTAATTCCGACCTCTGGTCATTACACTAGCCAGTCCTCCAAAACTCCCACCCTTCACCACTTCCTAGTGTTTTAGCTGGGTAAGAAGTGGCGGAATAAACTCCCCAGCAACACAACTGTCCGATAAGTTTGATGAACCAGACTTTATACAGTAACTAGCTTTTGCCCGCGGCTTCGCTCACGTTAAATTCGGTATAACACAGTATCTGCTACCTGCAGTTTTTGCTCTTGCGCCTTATTGATTTGTAATAGTAACACTAAGTTTTCCCTTTTCTTCTCTCTTTCTCCCTCATATCGCAATCATTAAAAAAAAAATAGCCTATGTCCGTATCCAGGGTTCCAACTATCTCTGTACCAAAATTCATCAAAATCGGTTTAGCCATTTAGGCGTGAAGACGTAACAAACAAACAAACTCACTTTCGGTTTTATAATATTATACTATATAGTAAGGAATAAGACAAAGTAGATACCAAGGTGTTACATTCGTGTATTGTCATAAACAATATTGCTTTTTTTATTTTTATTACTACTGGAATGCAACATTACGTGACAATTAGCCGATTGCTCGCGGAAACACCCGATCCTACTCGGCTTACGTAGATGACTACATTATTATTTAATGCCAAGTTGATCAAGTAATATTGAATACGAGTTTAACAGGAAATTGATGTGTGGTTTAAAAAAAACCTTAATTTATGTTTGTTTTTGTAATTTATGGTTGTTTTAATTAAGATTTTTTTGCTTGTTGCATTAAGTACTGTACGCACCTTGAGTTTGTCTTTAGGGGTAAAGTCAGTAAGATTTTTAAGTCACATAAGTAGGCAGGTTATTGCTCTATGTAAACAAACAAAATCGTTTTTCCTAGGCAAGCGTGCACCACCCTATAAATAACAAAAAAATTGGTTGTTTGTAAAGTAGGTTTACGATCGAGATGTTTACGTGATAACGTCTTAAGTTATCACCAGTAGTGACATCTAAAATGAAATTAAGTACTAATTTAAAGTTTTTTTTTCGAGCCAAGTAACAGATGGCGCTACCATCTTTATGAAATGTCGCTTGTGAGGTTTTGGTGTGACACAAGTTTCTGAACATGTCACCCGACTAAAACGATTTTAAAGACGTTATCACGTCAGAAAAAATACTTCCAAAAAAAGTCGCCGACTTCCGTAAGTAAATTTATTTTTCGTAATTTTTCATTGCTACTAAGACATATTAGCATATCGTCCTAGCATATACATAAGAAGAAAAAGTATATATTATATAAGGAAGTACCTACATAACTGTTCGTTGGTATGCGTACCAATCTAGTCTTTTTTTGTTGCGGATGTGAAATAATCAAATAACTTCCTCCGCTCCGGGCGGAGCTGCGGAGAGTGTCACTTGTGCTGAATAAAACCCACCCATGTTCCTTCTGTTGCTCTTTATGTTCCGGGGCCACAGTATCTCATTCGAACAACCCGCAACCCCCCGCCCCCCGGCAGGCGGTGGCTCTGGCAGGCCCCTCTGCTTTGCTGACATCTCTTTGAAGTGCGCCTGGAACACTAACGCGCCGTCGACACAACCTGTCGTCAATAGACGTACGGACGGTGAGCTACCCATTGCTCACCGTTCACAGGCACCGCATCTACGGTGGTCGGGAGTCGTCTTCCGGCGCCCCACGCCCGGGGTGTCTCCCGCGGCGGTTGGGTCGGTTTGAGGTTTGCTCGCTCCCTCAAACGCCCAGCCACCTCCTTTGCTAGCATGACTGCTTCGCAGTAGGAGCTGACCGCTTCCCATTCCCTCTCGCTCCGGTCTATGGACTGAACCAGGGCCGGACGCGAGAAATCGCCGTCGCCGAAAGCCTCTACGAGGCCACAGCGGCGGTGCTCCGCCCAAGCTGGGCTGCCCGCCACTGTGTGCTCCACCGTGTCCTTCGGGCGACCGTCACAATGGTGACACCCGGGCGTTTCCTGCCGCCCGATTAAATAACGTTTTAGGGAAACTGATAATACATGAAGGAGCTGCGAAAACAGTAAAATTCCATTTTAAGACGACAACGTTAGTTTGGTCAGCTTGCTTTTAATAGATAAAGAATTGATACATAATGTGCGTTTGTTTTAACAGATTATCCAGGTCAGTGTAATCCTATATTTGACGGCAAATATTAGCAGCCATGTTTAAACGGCTGATGTAGGTGTGAACGTAGCGTGAACAGTTTTTAAAAACATTTTGCGCGTTTTTATAAACTAGCGGTTTTTATTTCTTTTCGTGAAACTTTATACAAACGCCTGTACTAATTGCAATGGCCAGAAAAAACAACATAGCTGGTTACAAAGATAAACAAACGCATTTTTCAACGTAGGTATGTATCTCGTATTAACATTCTCTGCTTTTTCCAGAGCGCTGTACATTTTCGCATGTTTTCACGTAAATTGTTGGAAGAATTTCTAGCACTACATTTATCAAGATAGTTGAAGTTCTTTGTTTTTCACTATGGTTACATGTCGACAAGCTTGTTTTACAAAAGGTGATTCTAGAGTCACCTTATAAGGAATGCAGAAACAAGTTTAAAAAAACACCGGCCAAGTGCGACTCGAACAGGCGCACCAAGGGTTCCGTACGTACTTGCGACATCAACGACCATATCTTTTGATTGCTAAGACTTTAAGGGTTGATTTTTCGCAGGTCCAGCGGAATACAGTTAAAAAAGCCCATATGTGAGTGCTATGTATTATCATTGACTTGACGAAGCCCTGGTGGTTAATAGTGTCATGCTCACTTAAATGTCTCGCTGATGGTGGCGGGTGTGTCGGGTCATTTAGCTCCCTTCAAAATGGTCGAGCTGAATGGGGCTGATCCATACGTCATGTTCGTGAACGGGCGCTGTCAGTTGGGACTGGTCATTTTTTAACTACAACTTATTTAGATTTTAAATTGAATTTTGCTTTTTATTTACTCTGGACGCTCTTACTGTGCACGTCTTTCTACATCGTTCTCACATATTTGTATAATCTCAACACGAATGATGTAAATACGATTTTGTAAAAATATTATAATTTAAAAGAGTGTCCATGGAGTTTCTTGCCCATTCTTCTCCATAGAGATCAACGCTTTGGAATGGGCAACTACAGTACTTTCACAAGTTATTATGCCTTGTGACCGGGACTGTAGATTCATTTTGTTTCTTGACATTTGCCCACTCTAGGAATTTCTCTTGTATCGTGTGGGTGCGTTTACAAACACTTAAACTCACATACACAAACAGCCAGACCCGGAACAAATATCAGTAGGCTGCGGGGTACCGTGCGGGGATCGAACCCGCGACAAGCAACGCAGCAGAAGATCGCTGCGAGTCGCGGGTTCGATCCCCGTACGAAATAAATATTGGTATGACCTACAGGTAGTTGTTTCGGGTTTGACAGTATGTATATTTTATGTGAGTTTGACAGTACAGGAGAAATAGTAGTAGCCTAACGTGAGTTATGTTAAAAAAAAACATTATTTGGTTATAATGGATACTGGGATATGGGATAGACGAAGCACTTATATTGTGTCTTGTTGTTTGTTCATTACATGAACTGATGGACGCTCTACTGAAAGCGATAAACTCGGCGTTATCTGGGCCGAGACGATTTAGATTGTTTCCAACACGCTAAGAAGAAAATATCTATTATATCGCTATTTTACTAAACTACACGATTGCTTACAGAATTACGTTTATTATAGTACATTACGATATTAGTGCGTTAAGATGGTTATAACATGCGAGGCGGAATTTCAGCCCGAGCCGAAGGCGAGGGCGTAATCGAGCCGAGCATGTTATAACCAATACGCACGTATATCGTACGACGTTTTTTAACACATTTGCGAGGAAACAGAAAAAAAAACATTTTAAATAAACTCAATCTGTGAATGCACATTGTTGCTTCCCGCCATTTTAACAGCGAGCTTGCGCTGCCTACTTTCGAATTAGTTCGAAATTTGAATAGCAACAGCGCTAAGCGACAAAACCCTTTATATAAATTAAAAAAAAAGAAAAAGAATAGCAACAGCGCGCTGCTCACTAGCTGCTGGAGTCGTGCGGGCGATCAGTTCCAAATTTGAAATGGCAAATAATACTGTTATGGAATTTGTATGGACTATAACTTAACTATTTGCTTTGATAACACACGCGTTTTTTATGACCCTCTTTACATATTTAAAACCGGTGGAATTACATCAGCTTTACGAGCAAGGGTGTTAAAAATTATTTTACCTATGTTTAAATTTTAACTCTAGTTTAATATCATAACTTCACCTTTTGCAAAACTAAAACATTAAAAGCTAAGCTGGAGAGGTAATCTGTATCTCAAGACCAACCTACTTCTGGTGAAGTTGCAGCTTGTTCAGAAAGAGATACCGTGTCCCCGGAACGCAAAGGGCAAAAGAAGGAACATGGATGGTTTAGTCAGTAAAAGTCTTAAACTACCGTCCGGCCCGCCCGGAGCGGGGGGAGTTTTTTTTATGAAAAAAAGGCCATCCTACTTCTCTATATAAGATTGTGATGTGAACCAGCTCCTGTAATTAATGATGTCGAGATAAATAAATATTTATGATTATTACTAGTTTTTGCCCGCAGCTTCGCTCGCGTTAAATTCGGTATAACACAGTACCTGCTACCTGCAGTTTTTGCTCTTGCGCATATCGATTTGTAATAGCAACGCTAAGATTTCCCTTTTCTTCCCTCTTTCTCCCTCATACCCAACTTATTTAAACAAAATGCCTATTTCCGTCTCCTGGTTCCCAACTATCTCTGTACCAAAATTCATCAAAATCGGTTAAGCCATTAAAGCGTGAAGAGGTAACAAACAAACAAACCAACAAACTCACTTTCGCTCTTATAATATTATAGTAAGGATAAGGATAGTAAGGATTCACCGGTATAGTGCTAACAGTCTTCGAGTGAAATGTAATAGTAGCCGGGTCGATTTTTAGGTTCAGCCGCGTTTGCCTAGGTTGGTCTGCGGATGGGCCCACCCGTTGCATACCGACTTAAATCCGTGCCTCGGAAAGCACGTTAAGCTGTAGGTCTCGGTTGTCATTTGTAGATCTTTGACAGTCGTCACAGGTAATCAGTGTCCCGATAGTCTGACAACCAGTCTTATCAAGGGGTATCGTATTACCCAGTACTAACTGGGTTTTGGAGGTTAGATAGGCAGTCGCTCCATGTACAATATAGGTATTCAGCTGCATCTGGCTAGACTGGAAGCCAACCCCAACATAATTGGGAAAAGGCTAGGCAGATGATGTCTCTGAGTTAAATGGATGTATGACATCTAACAGAATTCTGATAGACAGTCGGTAACGATGAAATTGTATTCGTTCCGTTTTTGACATTTGACTAACGATCCCTAGAAAACGTAATCAAAAAGCTAAGCTTTAATTGGAAGAGCTTATTTGTAAACTAGTTTCCTTGAGTTCTTTTAAATGGTATGGTGACCTTTTAAATTTTAACTTGAGGATAATTTTTGGCAATTTCAAAGCTTTTTTTTAAACTTAAAACTTGTTATCTAGCACTGAGGTAGTAAAATTATTGTTTTGAAACTATTCTAAAATTAGTTTTTGTTTTGAGGCATTTATAATTAGTCATTTTTTAATAATTATGTGCCTGTTGTAAAGTTTTTGTTTTTTTGTGAACTTTGATGTTTAGCTGAACTTTTAGTTAGGGTGAGGCTGAGGTAAGCTCTTTTATGTAAGACTAGTTTTCTCTCCCGGCCTCCCTCGCGAATCTATTTTCCGTTAACGTTCTACCGGGATGTAAAGGATCGTAGATATGCCCCGGTCATGGAACACCTGGAAATTAAATATTGTCCAGGATGGTTGGATCCGGTTCTTCACTATAGGTGAATGACCAGCCCAAACCGGGCTTGTCTCGACGTTTTATAAGTGCTCATGTACGCCATTGTGAAATAAAATATTTTGATTCAGACTGATAGTTTATTTATACTTAGTTTAGTATAGATTTGGGTTTTCTTAGTACTTAAGTCCAATTAAATTTATGATTTTTCTTGATTTAATTTTAATATTTTTTGTGAGATAAATATTTAAATACTTTAAAAGGCATACAGATGTTTATGCCTTTTAAAGTATTTAAATGGCATTAACGAGATTAATCTCGCGAAAACCTGTCGAATTTTTACCTAAGAGAAACTTTATTTCGATAAACGTGGATTATTGATAATTGTAAAACCCGTTTTATTTATTTAATTAAGTATTATTGATATCAGAATGCATTACAAAATGTACAACTGTTTAGCATAATTCATATCGGAATGGGGAAGTATATTTGGTTTAACTTTGAGGAAGTAAATAAAATGTCCTTCCAATTTATGAAATTAGTGAACTTAAAAATATTTTAGACTAGTGTTTCAAAATTAAGGCTAAGTGGTGTCAGTACACTCTGGAGTCAGGATTTGTGCCCGTCAGATGGCAATAAGGCCGCCCCTTATTACATGTGATTTTTAAGCGAAAAGGAGGAGGTATTCAATTCCACTGTACTTATATTTTTTTTAATGTATGTTTGTTGATTGAGGGTCGAGTTTCAAAACTATATAAAATCATGAATTTGCGATAATTATTCCGAGCCCTACAATTATGAATAAACTTACCTTTCAATAAGTCCACCATCTTTGGATACATCAGTATTAACGATAACACCATTCATTTTGTATCACATCTCTTTTAAAAACTTACACTATAAAGGCACTTCTTCACTATTATTTTTCAAATAAAAAAAAACTTTTGTTTTTTTTTTCCGTTTTTTGTAAAAAAAGTTTTTGTTAAAAAGTTTGTATAGTTCGCGAGAATTTTAAGAGGGAAAGTGGCACGACCGTGCTGGCTAGATGTTTGGTGCCAACTGCCTCTTGTAGTATACGCGTGGAGTACAAACATAGAGTGAGGTATACATAACAGATGGGACAGTTTGTTTATTACGAATATTTTGTGGTTTTTTGTAGAGAAAGGAAAAATAAAATAAGTTCCTTATCGTTTAAGTATTTTTTTTAAGTATGAATCCGTGTACTGAGTTTTTTTAAATAAATCTAGAAAAAATAAACAATTACGTATTTTAGTTATATATCCTATATCAGAATGGTTTAAGAAAATGCTCCCAGAGAGCTAAAATACACAATACTAATTTATTCGTAATTATTTAAAAATTAACAATAATCGTAAAACGATGTTAAACCTATTTAATTCATCTATTGATTGAATACGTATTATACTAGGCATTATGATGACAATGAGGAAAAAATACTACAATAACAAATACGTAATAACTATTTTAAACAAAATTCACAGTAAGTCTGCTCTGAACCTACATACTAAATAATTTATGACATGACAAATAGCTGCATACTAAAATGTTTTCTATTTGGGTTCAAAGTACCTTTTACTTTTAATTTATTGACAAGACAACACTTATTGCCGCCAACATTTTTTTTTAAATATTTGTATTCTTATCGTTACTTCCTTACCTTTTCACGCTTTAATGGCTAAACCGATTTTGATGAATTTTGGTACAGAGATAGTTAGGAAGTTTTTTTTAAAAAAAAGTGGGATGTGAGGGAGAAAGAGGGAAGGAAAGGGAAAACTTAGCGTTGCTATTACAAATCAATAAGGCGCAAGGGGAACTGTGTTACCCCGAATTTAACGCGAGCGAAGCCGCGGGCAAAAGCTAGTATCTATATAGTACTCGACTTCTTATAATTATCAGGCATAGATTATAAGTTGTTATAATTTATGCCTTATGAATATAAAAATTCTATTAGATAAATATACCTACATTTTATAAATTATTATATTTAACCATGTAGATATTATTATCAAATAACTATTATTATTAAATATTTTTGTTCTCTGTAACATTTACGTTTCAAATCTGTATTTGAACTCTCCCAGTATTCTGCCTACTGTCCCTTCTACGTATCAACAAGTTGTTCAATGTAGAGACCAGTTGCTTGTAAAGCGAGTTGCGCGCGCAATCTCTACGTTGCTACAATACGGCCATTCATGGGATTGTCAGGGAGCTCATACACTGACCGATCAGGTGGTACGAGGCGGGGCAAAGATGATAATATCAGTGTGAACGGTTTCTTATGTGTTCTGGGATTAGATAAGTTTTGTATTCTTCTAGTTTAGTTGCATCCGGTTAGACTGGAAGCCAACGCGAGCATTGCTGGGAAAAGGCTAGGCAAGTTAGTGAAACTTCATTCTTGTGCCTGTTTTTTTTACTAAAACCCTTCATCATCTGCACAGCCTTTTCATAACTATGTTGCGGTTGGAATCCATTCTAACTGAATGCAGTGGAATTGCAGTAGTTCACATGGAGCGACTGCCAATTTGACATCCACAGCCAAGTAGTTGGATTTTAAATATTATTACAGTACTGCAATATTCATAAGCATTCGACCAGGCGTCGTATTACAGTGAAAACTGATTTTGTGTCTGATGTAGGGTTTTCTAAATTAGCTAGATCATAGAGGTCAATTAAAAATTGCTCGGAAATGAGGAATTATTAAGGTTTTTTTTTCTAACAGCTTGGTGATGAACTTTATTGGTAAACTGTTTTTTAATGACATTGACCTGTTACAAAATTTTTCGCAAAAAAAAAAACAAAAGAACGGTACTCGAATTTGACACCTCTAATATCTATTTCGAGTTGTATATTTAAAAAGATAGTGTATTATTTCTACATAAACGTAACGAAATTTAAAAGTCAAAGGATAATTATAGAAATCTTGAAACAATTATTATCATTTTATCTAATCTGCAACAACAGATAATTGTCAAACAAAACGTTGCATTACCTAAATTATTGTTAACGATATAATAACACCGTGTTGTATCTGTTTTTGGAATTAATAAGTATCGTCGTATTTGTTAATAGAGAATGTTCACAGTTAATAGATTGTAAGATTCTATTTAATAACACGATATGCTTTATTGAATTACTTACATATAAGTTTACATTTTTAAATGTATCATTATAAAAAAATAAACATTTAAAAATATAAAAAATAGTGGCCCACCGTTATCGGGAACAGGGTCCAAGCTACTCGCGCGGTCAGGGCTCCAGAGGAAGGAACCTCCTAACAATACGAGCCGTGTCCAGGAGTACCGCTCTCTGTATCAAGCCCTTGATCCAGCTGCCTAACGAGAACCTCCTCAGGTATTGGTCAAGGCTCTTGGTAATGGCCATTGGCAGATATGACTATAATAATAATACATATAACACGATATGTATTTTTATGAAATACATATAATAAGTTTGTTTGTGACGAATCTCCTATTGTTTTTTTTTAATGCATACTGCTCCTCACTGTACGCGGGAGCCCTGTGGTTCACAAAGACCCACCCAAAAGGCTTATAATGCTCTGCATATCCAATATAATAATGCATTCAAGGTTTTGCTGCGACTGCCACGCTTCTGTAGTGCGTCAGATATTTTCTGACGCATGGACTGTCAGTTTTAATTCGTTGTGGCGTATAAAACCTGCCTCGCTACTCAACAGGCTGCGTGGCAGTCCCAACACTATCCTGCAATCGATAGCTGACCGGGCAGACAGCTCCTTAATGTGGGCGCTAACTAATAGCACTCGATTAGTTCTAGTTATTAAGTACTAACATAGGCTAAGTCATATTGTTACTAACACACTGGACCACATTGTAGTCTGTTAAATCAATAAATAAAAATAATATTGAAGGAAGAACTGCCCGACCCGACAAGTGTGGAAAGATTGTCCTGGCACCAGAAAATTTAGAAATTCCGACCCCAACTAAAAGTGGGCAAGGAAGAAAAAGAAAATCTACATGTATGCTTGTTTGTAAAGTATTTATGGGCAAAATGGCCTGATAATGCTATACTATGTTATGTTAACATTCGTAATTGTGACTTGAGAATGATTTATAAACTTGTTAACATTATGTAACCTGATCGTTAAGAACCAGTTGTTTTGCCGGTTGCCTTATCCATTACTGAGCGAATTTCCGGTTGCAATTGCCACTTAAAATTGTCATATCATAAGGAATATTTTCGACATGCTGGCGCCCGCGGCTTCAACCGCATGATGATCGAAAAAAAAGTATCCTATGTGTTATTCCAGACTGTAATCTAACTCTTTGCCAAATTTCATCAAGTTCCGTTCAGCCGTTATGACGTGAAAGAGTAACAAACATCTATACATTCATCCATCCATCCTCACAAACATTCGCATTTATAATATAAGTAGGATTCATTTATTCACTAGGCTTAGCCCGTGGCTTCACTCGAGTGGTAATCGGACGTACCTAGCCACCCAGTAAAACGACTTGTCTGAATAAAACGTCTTGTTTGTTAGAACTCGATCTTCCTCTATAGGGCGGAGATATGGACGTTACGTGGTGTTACAGACGCAAGTTTAAACTTAAATAAACGAACGAATATGTAAATAAAACTGTTGTTTTAATACCACCGTGAATTTCAAGCAATCCTAGTATTTTTTTTTTATCATAAGTTATATCTATCAAGAACTAACATGTACAGGCCAAATTGTTGGAATTAAAACCACCATGAAAATAAAATACAATCCAGCCAAGGCATCGCGTTATTCCAGACAAACTTTGCCGCCATGTTTTCTAAATAAGAGGTTGAATTTAGCAAACCCCCGTGTTAGTGAGCACCTACATCTAAAAAGAACGCCTAATGTAACAGTTTCCTTACTCTTGTAGTTTCTGAGATTGCATTCGTGTTCAAAGCAAAGGGGCCAACCAGGGACACCGCTTGCCGGGGTTGCGGGTTGTTCAAAAGAGATACCGCGGCCCTGGAACACAAAGAGCAAAAGAAGGAACATGGGTGGGTTTAAGTTAGTATAGCTTTTGCCCGCGGCTTCGCTCGCGTTAAATTCGGGGTAACACAGTTCCCCTTTCCTGATTTGCAGGTACCTGCTACCTGTAGTTTTTACCCTTGCGCCTTATTTATTGTAATAGCGAAGCTAAGTTTTCCCTTTTCTTCCCTCTTTCTCTCGCATATCTCTCTTTAAAAAAAATAGTCTATGTCCGTCTCCAGGGTCTCAACTATCTCTGTACCAAAATTCATTAAAATCGGTTTAGCCATTTAGGCGTGAAGACGTAACAAACAAACAAACTGACTTTCGCTTTTATAATATTAGTAAGGATAAGTCTGACTCTCCCCCGCTCCGCCCAGAGCGGGGGAAGATATTGGTCCCAGTATCCTTCTCAGCGAGCCAGTAACATTTAAAAGTTCACGAAATACTATATCTGTAATCTAAAGTAAGACTTACCTTTAAAAATGTTATCTTTAAGCTGAAACGGAACGTGTAAACCTAATCCGCTGTCCTCCCACAAACTGTAGTTAGCGGTAAGTTTAACCCTTGACCTTATATTTTGTTTTACATTCCCGAGTAAGCAGGATTAAACTCAGGTTATAAATAGAAGGTGACCGCGTCGTTGGTGAAGTGCTGCAATAGCTTTGTGATGTGTGGGGGCGTTTATTCATGATAAAAAGAAACGTAGAACATTTTTGTCTACGTTTTTATATTATCACTAGCTGTGCCCAGCGGTGTCACCCGTAGCTCAGGTCTCTTTCCCACTTAGGTGTATAAAAAATAGATGTTGGCCGATTCTCAGACGTAACCGATATAAACACAAAATTTCATACAAATCGGTCCAGTCGTTTCGGAGGAGTTTGGTAATAAACATCACGACACGAGAATTTTATATATTTGACTAGCTAGCGCCCGCGGCTTCGACTGCGTGATATCGAAAAAAAAAGTATCCTATGTGTTACCAGACTATAATTTACCTCTGCGCCAAATTTCATCAAGATCCGTTCAGCCATTTAACGTGAAAGAGTAACAAAAATCCATACATCCATCCTCACAAACATTCGCATTTATAATATAGAAGGATTTTATAAAAACGTTACTCATTGCAAAGCTGTTCTCTATGTTTTCAATTCTCTATTTAAACATCTTCAGTATTCGAACGTTATTGCAAACCAGCCAGCACTCTTTAAGGTTTGATTAATGCTATAAAACCTTCACAGTACACACGATAACAATTCAAGCTATACAAAACCAGCTAATGCAGATATCTTATCGTACGGGAAATATGCGGTGTATGATCCGTAGTTGAAAGATCTGCTTAAACTGGTTTTGTATAGGTTGATGTGTGTACCGTAGTTTTATAAACAGACAATCTGTTAGTGATGCGCCTCATCTGGCAACACGAATTGTTTTCATTCTCCTATCCGTTTCTATCGGCCAGATCAGTTATTTGCTAGAGCTAGAATAAAATTGCGAATAGTAATGCACGCGGCAGTTTTAGCTATATGGTCGGCAGAATGCTCTGATTCTCGGTCTGGAAAATGCAAGAAAAAGTGAGATTCTGTGCTGCCAGATAAGGCGCAATTTTTTTTTTAAATTGTTTTTCCGGTTAGGAAATTAGCAAATAACTTCCCCTGCTCTGGACGGAGAGGGGCGGAGTGTCAGACTTTTACTGACTAAAACCCATGTTACTTTTTTGCTTTTTATGCCCCGACCCTTGCTTGCCTTGCGGTTCCTTTGTTAGTAGATAGGCACTCATAACTATTCTTTAATTCCTAACTATTTTTTTTTAAATCGTTGCACACTTGGAATTTCTCCTGTATAGTGGGTGCGTTTACAAACATTTAAACTCACATACACAAACAGCGAAACCCGGAACATTTATCTGTAGGTCATAAAAATATTTGTTCCGAGCTAGGATCGAACCCGCGACACGCAGCAGTGAACTGCAAACTAAAAACCTAAACACTCCTAAAGAACTCTAATAAAACAAACTCGTAAGTACACTGAGTACATTGTAAATCATTAAGGCTTATGTTTAACTTACCACCAGATATAGTAACAAATAGCAGACAAAAATAGTAAACGATCACCAAAATGAAACCCGCATTTTAATGTAAAATTATAACCAAAGTTTTAACACTTTGCTATACTATTTAAGCAAAATGACTCCAAATAAATCGTGGTTAACCCAAAAATAGTAAATGATGATTAACCACAATGAGGTTATAATTCAAGTACCTATATTTACGAAAGTTTATAAAGTGACTTATTCGTAATAAAATAGTGTGAATTAATCACCTATTAATACGCCATTACAAAATCGGCTATATCCCATTCAACGACAATGCTAAATGACGTTCAGTCAGCAACATTTGGTGATCATTTACTACATTTGGTGGTCGAATACAATTTAAAGTGCAGTCGTGACTAAAATAGCTGGTACTGTTGTAATTTTATACATTATTTTTCTGGTGTTAAGTAGATATTTTTGGTTACATAACTAAGGGTATCAAAGCATTTTATGGTGGTCATTATATTTAACCCCAATCATTAACAACTACAAAACAACAAAGATAAATTACACAAACTGTTAACTGTCCCACTAATCTTGTTAAAAGTGTACTTGTGTGAGCACCTATTTGACACTTGGCAGATAACCCCACCAGATAGAGGTGCCACGCAAAATTATGCGATACGAATTTGATATGATGCCGCCCACGTGGCACGATTTATATCGATACGAAATGAGCATCACTAATTTATCCCTGAGCGTATCGTTAGGTATGTGATCCCTGGTTTAATTGAGTGGGTAGTTTTTTATTTATTTAAACTTTATGTACAGTAGGTATACATAGGCGGACTTAATGCCATAAGGCATTCTCTACCAGTCAACCTTTGGGTTAAATAAGACAACATTGTGATAGAGTACAAAATTAATGAAAAAATAAAATAATAACTTGTTTTCGAATACTTATAGAGATTCTAATACACATACAAAAAAAGTAATAATCTAATAAATATTATAACTATTACTACGACTAGACTTCTAGCTGGGAGCTATTTAGTCTTACTAAATAAGTGTTTAAGAACTTTTCTTTTTAAAAGAGAATTTACTTTCAGCTTTTGTAATGTCAAAGGAAAGCGCGTTCCAGAGCCTTATTGTTGAAACTGCGAAACAATTAGACGTGTAAACGGATTTGGAGTAGTACAGACGCCAGCAGGTCAAGCTACCCGAAACTGTCAATTTTTCCCAATGAACCTTGAACCTAATACTTTAGCAATAAAGTCGAAAATCTATCAAAGAAATCTGACAGATTGTAGTAGCTTGATGTGCAGGCGTCTGTACAATTTTGGAAGCTCGAAAAAAAAACATACCGGCCGAATTGAGAACCTCCTCCTTTTTGGGAAGTCGGTTAAAATAAGTTTTTAGATAATTAGTAGTAAGTTTGTAATAAGTTAACGCTGGTGGGGTTTTTGGGCACAGTTCGCTCCGTTTAGAATGTACACACGACGACACATCAACCTATACAAAACCAGTTTATGCTGCTCTCTCAACAACGGATCGTACACCATAGATTTCAAGTACAATGAGAGATCCGCATAAACTGGTTTTGTATAGGTTGATCTGTCGTCGTGTGTACGTTACTTCCCACACTCGCTACTCCAAATTCACTATTGACATTGGTAGAATAGTCGACATCGGCTCTAATTGCCATTAAATAAAAATAGAATACAATAGAATGTACGTTTCTAAAGTACGTTCGCTACGTTTACTGTGGTTTTAGTACTACTCCGCGGAATAAACGAAAAGTAAATAGGTACCTACATCGATTTTTAAATTGATAATCCTTATCCTTACTACGCTAGTATTATATTATCTGTGCTAATACATAAATAGTATAGGCACTTTGTAAATTCTATTATTGGGACGCACTATTAAACAACTAGATTTTTTTTAAGTACTAACACTTTGTTTAAGATTTGCCATTGTACGTTAATATAAGATTGCAAGAAACATAAGGTTTTTATTTAACAATTACCTAGAAATTTACAAGGCCTACAATGTCCACTCATTCAAAACAATCGTTAAAATGCATATGTTTAAACAATAAAAAGGGAAAATTATTTAAAAATGACTATTTTAATCAAGTTACACAAAATGTTGTTATCACTACTATAACTATTCAGAACAAAAGGTCTAACAATGTGATTTGAAAACTATTGTCAAAACATATGATAAAAGAAAATAAATAAAAGAACAATGCCCACTTCACATACATTTAAAACCTGATAATAAAAGTTTATGTATATAAAGCATAGTAGAAAGACTATAAAATACTGTCATACAGTCATTTTTACGAGTTAGACATTACGAAGTCCAAAAAATATGACTGTGTCTATGGCAGTTGGGATTTGCCGTGTACAAATTAAACTTAAAGAGGATAGTTGAGATGCGTTCAAAACATCAAAGTTACGCCTTGAAGTAGAAAAAGCTTAAAGACCTGGGTTTCTTTTAACATTGTGATAAGCAGAATCAATTATCTGAATTTTAAATTGAATTTCGAAAGATGAACATTCTTCTTTTAAATACTCAAGCACCACCTGAACAATGTAAAATAGTTTCAAGTTTTGTACCATTTTTGTTTTAACCTAATTTCAGTTTATAACTATGCGAAACCGTCGCTCATCTTAATTATAATGTTTTTCTTCATAGAAGTGAATAATTGTATTCTTTTTGAGCGAAATAAATTTTCCTAAACCGTTAAATGTTACCAGGGCCACTATCTAGCTGACATCCCTGTATTTACGGGTTAGGCACCTCTGCATTTCGCCAGTTATGTTCTTAAGTCACATGTAATGGAACTTGATCCTATTGCTATTACTATTTAATCTAATTATTGTTCCATACTTAGATAGTATCTACTGACCTAATAATGAAACCCCAACACTTAATCACTGTGCCAAGCTGAGCAATCTCACAATTATTTCGCTAAACGACTTTTATGTGTACAACAAATTAGACTCGATAAAATATCTTCTCCGGGAAAACTGTTTTTATTTCAGCTAATAAATCAACCTACATGATGCTGGAGTTTCAATTACTAATGCAATAAAAATGTAACGTACATACTGGAGCTCTAAAATGTCCTGCTTAAGCAGAATCATAATTTGTTAAAAATATGAATTACGTGACCATTCGTAAAATGTTCACAAAGTGACAATTCTCAATATTAACTGCGTCTGTGATCGTTTTAGGAATTTTAACGTGATTCATATTATTATCCAATTATGATTCTGCTACAGCGAGCATTTTAGACCAACTGTTCGTGGGTACAGTCACGTAAAGATTTGTTGAATGACCTCAATATATTTTTATGTAATGCTGTCAATTCACTTAGTAAAGGTACACACGACGACACATCAACCTATACAAAACCAGTTTATGCTGCTCTCTCAACAACGGATCGTACACCATAGATTTCAAGTACAATGAGAGATCCGCATAAACTGGTTTTGTATAGGTTGATGTGTCGTCGTGTGTACCAACCGATTTATACGCTTTCGGGTTACGGCAAATGGTTCTCAAGTAGGTAGGAGTAGGGAAGTATTACCGTCATCACATCAATTGCTGTTCAAAACTTTAGTTAGGGAGTTTTAGTTGCTGATGCCATGTTTTTGTCACAAAGTGGTTTCCTGAAAACGGTCATCGTCACCGAGAAAGGCCCAAAAAAAGGCGTCACGATTTGGACACGTTCCTTCCGGATTGGTCAGAGGAGGCTAAACACCGAAAGAGTTGGAAAGGAATGGAGGGGGCCTTTGTCCAGCAGTGAGACAAAATAGGCTAATAAAAAAAAAGATTTTGTACAATTCAATTTTTTTAAATGATTTTATCACGTCAGATAACGAACTAAACATTTTATTTGACCAACACAAAATGAACTGTGTGTATTTTCATGTTTTAAAGTTCTTTTATATAATAACTAGCTGTGCCCAGTTTCACCCGCTGCTCAGATCCCCCTTATCACTTAGGGGTATGAAAAATAGATAATAGACTTACTGAATATACATAAAAAAATCATAAGAGTCGGTCGAGCCGTTTTGGAGGAGTATGGGAACAAACATTGTGACACGAGAATCCTTACTAATATTATAAAAGCGAAAGTGAGTTTGTTTGTTTGTTACCTCTTCACGCTTTAATGGCTAAACCGATTTTTTGAAGAAACGGGAAAACTTAGTGTTGCTATTACAAATCAATAAGGCGCTTCCGAATTTAACGCGAGCGAAGCCGCGGGCAAAAGCTAGTTTTATATATTAGATAAAAAAATTAAATGCCCCGAAAATCAAGAACAAAACCTTAACGAACCAAAGGAACTTCCGCCATTATAATTTCAACAAGTCTGCAACAAGTTAGTAATAGGTTTCAGTCAGACCAATTGTGCAACTGCCAGCACCAAGTTTGAGCACTACTGCAGAATTTATTGCACTGAAAATACGATGTTTTGTGTACTTTTAATATTTGAAATGTTGTCGAACATTTCAAATGTTACATTTTATAAAACGGTTGGCGGTTGTATGTAGTACTTGAGTGACGCGTCTGTACCTAAGTGTATACTAACACATTATTTCTTATATACACGTAAATCAAGCATTGTTCAGCGATCGTTTACATAAAATCATGTAAATAATGGAGAATGGATTATTGTAGGAAATAAATAAAACAATACGGGGACATTTTTTATTTCATTCAATTTATGTTGTAATTGTTTTAAAATAAATAAACGAAATAATAAAATATGTATATTATTTCGTTTATTTATTTTAAAACAATTTTTTTTAAAATATTATATCTTTTTCTCAAAATCCTACTATAATAATAATTATTATAAATGCGTATATTTGTGAGAATGGATGTTTGGCACAGAGGTAGAAGATTATAGTCTGGAATAACAGATAGGATATATTTTTTTTGGATATCACGGGGGCGAAGCAGCGGGCGCTAGCTAGTAAAAAATATATAAAAAAAAACAGTAGTCCACTAGCATCGGAAACAGGGTGCCAGCTACCGGGTGGTCACGGCTTTTGAGAGAGGAACCTCCTAACAATACGGGCCGTGCCCCAGAGTACTGTTTTCTGTGTCAAGCCCTTAATCCAGCTGTCAAGTGATAACCTCATATATGTTTTGATTATTATCAGTCCGAACGCTTACGAAACAGAATTCATTTAAATAAAATGTAATGAGACATGATTCTGGTTTGAATCGAAATTCGCAGATCGGGTAACGTTATTCGATTTTAAATTAGAAATTTCGTAGTCGCAACTCGGGATCTAGATTTGATTCTGTTAGAGGCTCTTTGATTGTGTGTTATGCTACACCACTGCTTAACCTTTCTTTGTAGGTATATGTGTTGATGTAATAGTCAAATGCATCTAATATATAAAATTTTCGTGTCGCGGTGTTTGTTACCAAACTCCTCCGCGACGGCTGGACCGATTTGTATGAAATTTTGTGTGCATATCGGGAAGGTCGGAATATTGTACAACATCTATTTTTATGACCCTAAGTGTGAAGGGTACCTAAATAGCGGGTGAAACCGCTGGTCATAGATAGTAGTTTAATAAAATACAGGCCATCTGCATTTTTGCTTATAAAATTACCGCAAGTTTTAGTATCTAGGCTCGCGATCGGCGGCAACTTTAAAATCCCAAATAGGATTGCATTCAACATTAATATGGATATTCCTATTTATCGTGTCAAAGCGTATAACGAATGTCGAAATAAAAACTAATTAGGGGTTTCATTAAGATTCCTTAGAGCCTTTTTAAGAGGAACCTAAATTGCGCGTTGGTGATTATTTATGAATATGTGAACCTGTATTGAATCTGATGCCTTGTACGGGTATCTTTAAAATAATGAACGTCAAAATATTGGAACAGATTGAATGTTATGTTATTACTAGCTTTTGCCCGCGGCTTCGCTAGCGTTAAATTCGGGGTAACACAGTTCCCCTTTCCTGATTTGAAGGTACCTGCTACGTGCAGTTTTTGCCCTTGCGCCTTATTGATTTGTAATAACAACGCTAAGTTTTGCCTTTTCTTCCCTCTTTCTCCCTCATATCCCACTTATTTAAAAAAAAAACTATCTCTGTTCTGTACTAAAATTCATCAAAATCGGTTAAGCCATTAAAGCGTGAAGAGGTAACAAACAAACAAACTCACTTTCGCCTTTATAATATTAGTAAGGATTTCAAGCGATTGTTTACGTTGATGTCTGTGGGGCGTTTTTAACTGATGGGCAATCAGCAAATGTCTTCTCCCGCTCTGGGCGGAGTGGGAGGGATTGTCAGACTTTTAGGGACTAAAACACATCCATCCCCTCTACATTGCTGACGGACGGACGGTAAGTTATCCATTGCTCACTGTTCCCAGAATCGCGTCTACGGTGGCCGGGAGTCGTCTCGATGTCCTGCTGCGGCGAATGGGTTGGTTTGAGATCCGCTAGACGCGGCGATGATCGATGGAGTGAGGGTTTGACCAAATGTTGGTTAAAGACACCAGGGCTGTCCAAAAGCCGTTGTGTTGACAGTATCATCAAGTGGGGAACACCTGGCTGAGGGACGCACTAAACCAGGTAGTATGGCAGAAGTTCTGGGTGATCTCTGAAATGATGATGGTCATAACCAATGTAGCTTGCAATATAATTCAGAAAAAGAACCAATGTAAATAATCGTCAATTTTCCACAGTTGGCTGAAAAGTGACAATGATGAATGAATGACGTAAGTGACAATAGGCTTATATCTATTCCTCTCTCTGCCTCGTTGGTTCAATGGTCGAAAGCGCAGCTGTTTAGCATGAGGTCCTGGGTTCGATTCCTAGGTCAGTTAAAGTGTTATTGGGTTTTACCATCAGGAATTTCTTCTTCTCTTTCAGTCACGGTGAAATGTGCCCGGTTAATGCCAATAGGCTCGTCTCCTATAATATAGGACTTGAACATAACTGACGAAATGTGAGTGTCACATTAGATACCTACACTTCTGCCGAACTCTTCGGGGATAACAGGCGGGATGTCATGTGATATATTCTAAACTAGAATGGAAACTATTCAGAAAAATATGTCCATGGGTAGTCGGCTTCCACCAATCATCTCGTTGGTTAGGTTAAGTTAATATTTTGCCACGGTACGTATGCTGTAAATCTTGAATTATTTGTGAATTATTTTATCAGCAGAAGAAATCCTTATTTTAAGTTCTTACCGTACGTTCATTTTGTATACCAAACAATCAGACATCGTTATCTTACCTTTTACGATTCCCAAGGTCTTACCTCTAATAAAAACAACCCATTAACAACGCCAACAGAAATAAACGGCCTATTTTTAGCGACGATGTCCTACTATCCCATAAACGTAAACTGAAGTAAATATGACAATGTTCGCGTGGGCGACGAAGTAAATTGTGCCTGTTTAGTGTTTGTGCATGATGTGACCTTTTGACGTAATGGGTCGTCTCAGGGGCCCTTAAAGTAGCAGTGGTAGGGTCTGTCATGCATGCGAGCCCAGTGATTGGTTTCTTAATTTACATATTCTTCAACTACTAAATCAAACGAACTTACCAAATGAAGTGTTTTCTTAATTACACAGTATCAACATACCTGTAAGCAGAACATATTATTAAATAGTTATAATTACTAGTTAAAGATTACAGTATGTATTCTGAAAACAAAACTAAAAAAGAAAGCAAACGAACGCGGTTTGTTTAAATTAGCCATTTATCGAACCGTCCAAGAGCGAGTCAGACTCGCGCATCAAAGGTTCCGCACAAAATTGCGATATAAACAGACATTTCTTTTAACTTAAAGGGTCCAAGGGACCACAGAGCTAAGTATATGGTTTTAATTTCAACTCAATATCTCCACGCGTTCTCCAGATAAAGGGTCTTGACAGACAGACAGGACAATAAGGTGATCTAATAAGGGTTCTGCTTTTTCCTTTTGAGTATGAAACCCTAAAAATAATGAGTTTGGAAGAAGATTGTCGTAAGTATATATATTTTTCTAGAAAACACAAAAAATCAAAACAAGCGAACTAAAAATACAATCTTTGTCTATTTTAAATTCGTGGTGTGGGTAAACGTTTCGACAATCAACAAACTAAGATTTTTACGCCAATAAAAGCGCTTGATTGTCAAACAATTCTGTCTGCATCGCGACTTGATAGTGAAGGACGCTTGCGAACGTAAATATTTGTGCACAGTCGCTTCGATACTCAGCTGTATTTGTTTGGCTATTATTTGAGACCGCTGCATTCGATTTTGTTGATCGTTTTGCATTATAGTTATAAAAATACTAAAAGAATAAAAAGGAGAGGTAACAACTACTTACTTAAATACCTACTTATACAATATCGTCGTTGTTGGTAAATATATGTACGATCTGCTCAGCTTTACAACAAATGTAATAGGGAAACTTATGTACACAATAAAAAACTAAACGAATTGAAAATAATATTAGCTGAATGGATTAAACCGCTTAATTATGAAGAAACAGAGGCATTATTATTATAAATATACTCCAGCAATACCCTAAGGCTCAATCTCATTCGCTCATTACATACTCTCACCTACACACATAACACACACATACAAATCACTCTGAATACATCATGTACACACACTTTCACAACCATATTATTTTAGTTTTTGTACGTAGATTAGTTTATTTTAATTTTTATTATTGTTTTATTATAAACAAGTTTACAGTTAAAACCAACAATGTATGGAAGAGCGTCAAGTCTCCTAATACAGGCTTTTTAGCTTAAAAGGGGGCTCCAATCACTACTTAGAACATAAGAGAACTTGTAGAGCTAAATATTTTTTTTTTCATTTTTTCATATGGTAGGTACTTGTTTTAAGTCCTTTTTAGAATACCTCAAAAGGAAAAAAACTAGACCCTTGGAGGATCACTTTTTTGTACGTCTGTCTGTCTGTCAAAGCCCTTTTTTTCTAGTGGGATATCAACAAATGACTTTCCCCGCTCTGGGCGGAGCGGGGGGGCATGTCAGACTTTTACTGACTAAAACCCACCCATGTTCCTTCTATTGCCCTTTACGTTCCGGGGCCGCGGTATCTCTTTCGAACAACCCGCAACCCCGGCAGGCGGAGGCTCTGGCAGGCCCCTCTGCTTTGCTGACATCTCTTTGATGCGCGCGTGAAACATGAACGCGCCGTCGACACGGCCTGTCGTCAATCGACGGACGGACGGTGAGCTACCCATTGCTCACCGTCCACAGGCCCACATCTACGGTGGCCGGGTCGCGGCGCCCGGCGCCCGGGGCGTCTCCCGCGGCGGCTGGGTTGGTTTGAGGTTCTCTCCCTCAAACGCCCGGCCTCCTGCTTCATTAGCATTACTGCTTCGCAGAATGAGGTGACCGCTTCCCATTCCCTCCTGTCAAAAGCCTTGAACAGTATCGTGCTTTCCGAAGCGCAGAGGAAATTCGGTATATCGGAAGCACGGCTTAAACTATATAGGATAGACCCGAGCGGATGTTATCCTTACTAATATTATAAAAGCGAAAGTGAGTTTGTTTGTTGGTTTGTTACCTCTTCACGCCTTAATGGCTAAACCGATTTTGATGAATTTTGGTACAGATATAGTTGGGACCCAGGAGACGGACAGACTATTTAAAAAAAAAGTGCGATATGAAGGAGAAAGAGGGAAGAAAGGGGAAAACTTAGCTTTGCTATTACAAATCGATAAGGCGCAAGGGTAAAAACTGCAAATCAGGAAAGGGGAACTGTGTTACCCCGAATTTAACGCGAGCGAAGCCGCAGGCAAAAGCTAGTAAACGATAAATCAGATCAGTAGTTCCCATCTGACTGTTATAAAACAAGAAAACTAACATAATCTTAACCGAGTCATAAATGAGAACCATAGAGTTTATAAGGGTGTCTAATGTCTTTCATTTTCAAATGACTCTGTCTTTCTGAATTTCTATCGATGACGTGTTTAATTCATGAACAAAACGAATGAGGTAATAAAAACTACACTTACATTTCATTGTGGGTATAAAACAATAATAATGAAATAACCATTCGTTACACAATCAGCGCCTACGAACTATAATGACTTGTTCATTAACGAAATACTGTAGTGATGGGAAATGTTACACGAGCTTTCAGAGTATCGTAGCGAACGTTTTGTTTTTTTTTTTTTAATAATGAGTATGGTAGTTCCAGCTTCACCAGAAAACCCACACGTGTGATGTGTATTAAAATATTTTCATACGGGGTTTATTTTTTAACTGACTTTAAAAAAGGGTCCACCCTTTATAGCAGAACTTTATTTGTCATAATTTTATTTTGCATAACAACTGATAGTATAAACTTCATTTCGCAGAAAATTGTTTGGCAGACACTCATTTATCATACATTCAAAACTCATAATTTTGTAAGTCAGAATCATCTCTAGACATAAATTTCATATCCATAATTAAAAAGTAGAAACATCGTATCGCAAAAAGTTCACAGTCAGAATCGTCTTTTGGCATATATTTCATATCGATAATCATTAAACGGCAGAATTGTCATATCGCAGAAAGTTTATAGTTCGAATCATCTTTGTCATTTATTTTAATTATTTATTTCTTTAAAATAATCACATTTATTTTAGTTATTATTTAACTGAATTTGAAATAATGTCATTTAATACAATAAGTAATTATCCTAATCTAAATAGTTCTGTTCCGGGTAACCTACTAAAAACGAATCTCTTTTTTCTATTAATGCAAATCGTTTCTGGCGTAGGAGGTCACAGATTTAACCTAACCTAACCTAGCCATTTCTGCCATCTGCATAGAATGCCAAGTGAAATTATACCAAATAGTCATCGCTGTAAATGAACATTATGCTAAACGATATTATGCGAAATTTGAATTCTGCCAATCGTTATTATACTAAATGTAATTCTGTCATCTTAAAAGTATGTCATTGTAAATTCGAAGTTTTAAACATTATGCCAAACGATAATTATATCAAATCATTTTTATGCATTTAAAATGTTCGTCTAAAGAAAATTATGCTAAGTGTGTTATGCCAAATAAATTTCGGAGCATCAAGATTCTGCCAGATAGAGGGAACCCTTTAAAAAAAGGAGGAAGTTCTCAATTCGACTGTTTATTTGTTGTTGTTACGCGATTTCTCCGTCAATGATTGTGGGTTGATTTTTATTTATTTTTTTACAATAACTCTCATATATTTTCCCTTGTAATGTATGTGGATGATATGCTTATATCTTTTAGTAGCAACGGAAAATAATATTCGAAAAGAATTAGTGTGAAAATACATCACATATTTAAAAAAAAGATTTTGAACTAAGCCGTTTTTTTTAGTTGTTAAATATTGTAGTTTCATTCCCACATATTAAGTAGATACCTTAGGCCAGAGTTACTTACACACAGTATGGTATTCGAAACAACACGAAATTTAGCAAGCTCACAAGCGTAAATTTCCAAAACATTCCAACTAATACACCTTTATAAAATGCAATACATCCTTATTAAAATGAAAGTTTATCTACTTAACTAGTCGATAATACAACTCATTACACCACTACACTTATTGTATCGTGTGATAATATGCATAACAGCAATAATTAAATAACGATTCATCTTACGTGTGAGCCACGGAACGGCGCTAACAAGAACTAATTAATGTACTAAAATAGTGCTGGGCCATGTTAGTCACACACGCGAATTGTTTGAGAGACGTGTTTTGGATACCAATATGAAATAAGTTCTTGACATAACTAAGTTGAATTACTATGTTTTTTATAAATAGGTACGATTACGAATCACCTGTCAAAGAAGTAATATCCAGTTTTAACAAAAACTGGCCTTTTCAATAATTTGATGACTTTTTTTCTTCGTATGGGAAATCATCACATAACTGACAAGTCTGACACTTACTTCCGCAAAGCGTAGAGCGGAAGTGAGTGTCAGACTTGTACTGACTAAACCCATCCATGTTCCATGTTTTGCCCTTTGTGTTCCGTGGCTCAGGTATGGATTAAAATGACGTCTTAAAGCAGCATCGATGTGTAATTCCAATGTGGGAAAGAAACAGATGTACAGAGACTTTCAAGCGCCATCTGTTACCCACCCTGGAATAAGATTAAAATATTAACATGTCATGATAGTCCACCGGATCATTGAGAAAGAAACTGAACCCCCTTTTCTTCAGTCATCAAATAACTTCCCCCGCTCTGGGCGGGACGGGGGGTAGTGTTAGACTATTACTGACTAAAACCCACCCCATATTCCTTCTTTTACCATTTATGTTCCGGGGCTGCCGTATTTCTTTCGAACACCCCGCAACCCCGGCAGGTGGTGGCTCTGGCAGGCTCCTCTGCTTTTAAATCTTATAAAACATATTTGGCGCAAGCTTTGATTTAGCCAGTTTCGTTTTTGTTACACTAATAATTTAACCTATGTGCGGCAATAACAAAAAAAAAGCTCAGCCAAAGCCTGTACTTAGTAAATATTAAAAATCACGCTTATTTTGATATTATTGCTTAAGTTTGCAAACTTCAAATTCCTAATTAAACACAAAGTTTTACCCCACGGTATTGAAAAACTTCGCGACATAGCGTCAAAAGGCTCCGACACTCCGCTTCGCTTTTATAGCGAATCCCGACTTTAACACACGATCCTGCCAAAAGACTCCGATATCCAATCAATTGGTGACACATGAGAGCTTCAAGTGGCCTAGACAGACGTCATCAACCTTTTAGATTTAATGGCAGAAGAGAGCACACATAGTATTTGTAAATCGTCAGCTAAAAAGCTCGGGGTGATATCGTGTATTTCGACAGTTCAATTCAACTGAACCATCATCGTACGAAATAGTTGTAGCTGAGACGTTATTCCTGTATTCATATTTTTGTTCAAACTTCTGTCTTAATTTCAGGTAAAAAGAACCTCCAAAGATGTTTTGGCGCTTGGATGACATGGGGCGTTGTTGGAAAATATTTGTGAATGTGTTTCATTAAATCGTTTTAAACTAAAAAACACGCTTTTTTAAGTCACGTGACAAATATTAGGTCCTTACATATGAAATTGGCGTTTTGTATGGAAGGAACAAAAAGTCGAATATTTTTTAATATAATATATTTAATTAATCAAAGTATGAACCATTGTTTTCAATGCACTTTTGCCATCTTATAGGTAGTTCATTGATCCCTTTACTAAAAAAACCAGTCGGACGGGAATCAATAAAATCTTTGAAGGCGATTTGGACTGCCCCATCGGAGTTGAATTTTTTCCCTTGCAAAAAGTTATCCAAATTGCGAAAAAAATGGTAATCTGTTGGAGCAAGGTCCGGGGAGTACGGAGGATGTCTAAGACATTCCAATTCAAGCTCTTCTAATTTGGTAGCCGTCTGTTGCGCAGTGTGTGGTCTGGCGTTGTCGTGAAGCAGCAGTGGCGTGGAGCGATTGACCAGCCTTGGTTGTTTAGCCGCTAGCTTTTCCATCATGGTTTGTAATTGCTGACAATAGACATCAGCTGTAATAGTCTGGCCAGATTTGAGAAAACTGTAATGAATAATACCGGCACTAGTCCACCAAACGCTTACAAGTAACTTTTTTGGGGTTAATTTTCGCTTGGGGCAGGATTTGGCTGGCTGGCCAGGATCCAACCATTGCTCTGAGCGCTTCCGATTATCGTAAAGAATCCATTTTTCATCACAGGTAATGATTCGGTTTAAAATACCTTCATTGTTGTGCCGGTTCAGTAATGTAACGCAGCAGTCGACGCGCGTTTGCCGGTTTGCTTCAGTCAATTCGTGAGGTACCCACCTTTCAAGCTTTTTAATCTTCCCAATTTGCTTCAAGTGAATTAAAACAGTTTTATCACTAACATCGAAGCCTGCAGCTAACTCGGACGTGGTTTGCGATGGGTCCGCTTCCACAATAGCCTTCAATTCTCCATTATCAACTTGGGTCTCAGGCCGTCCACGGGGCTTGTTCTGCAGGTCGAAATTTCCAGAACGAAAACGTTGGAACCAAAAACGAACTGTGTTTTCTTTTGCAACATGACCGCCATACACATCATTCACCCTTCGAGTCGTTTCCGCAGCACTAGTGCCACGGCGGAACTCGTACTCGTAAATAATGCGATATTTTAAATTTTCCATTTTGTAAAATGAGTGACGCAAACAGAAAAAACAGAAGAAAAAAAACAAATGAATGACGGTCATCGAAGCACAAATACATGAGTAAATAGCTGTACAAATTTGAATTTGGAATTCCTTACCAAAGAGGAGAAATTCGTGATTAAAGTGGCCAGTACGAAAAACGCCAATTTCATATGTAAGGACTAATATTTTTGTATTCCTGACAGCAAACCCATATCATGGGGGTGCATTTCAAATAGCCTGTCCACCATCTTGGACCTCCGCCATATTAGATTTAAGTCACGTGACTATTTTTTCGTATTTCTGACAGCAAACCCTTTCATTTGATACCCATATCATGGGGGTGGATTTCAAACAGCCAGTCCGCCATCTTGGGGAGGCATATTGGATTTGTAATGACGTCTCCTAGCTAGTCATGTATTATCATCAGAACTCAGAGCGTGTGAGCAAAATTTCATCCTAATCGAAGACCGGGAAGTAGGTCAAATTAGGATTCCAAGATTTTCTTACATGCATAGTTACAAGTGAACCTAATTTATGCGAGTTAAAAATTTAAAATGGACGTTTTTGTTTAAGGTACGAGAAATTGGCCTAATGCACAGAATTCCCGCCAAGTTTGAGCACCACTGGCCTACTTAGCGGGCTTGTAAAGTTGCCACACTTGTCCCTTTGAACTACCAACTGGCTCTCGTAGCTCTTTTTGGCTGAAGTTGATATTAAAGTACCTCTAGTTGGGTGTCAAGCCGGATTATGTTGCCAAAGTTTAAGTTAGTTAACAAATGCTTTCATTGGACACCGCGGTTTTTGTTGGTATTCATGAAACCTTTTACATTAGCCTACATGACGTGGGATAGTTTAAGAGGCTAGAAAACCTGTCAACAAAAAAAAAGTAGTTTCCTTCTGATCGCATCGCACGCTTTGAATGAGCCTACAAGGAAATGTTAAGTATAGTGTAGCTCCGGGATTACGGGTTCTTTGAAAGAGATCCTCCTCCTCCCGCCCCGCCTAGAACAGGTGGAGTTTTTTGATCTATAGGGACTGTATTTTCTCATCTCTATTGGATATTTGCTCCGATGATGTCAGCGTGCAGTAAACGGTAATAAAATGAACTGCTCCTCACATCCGCCCGTGACAGCCGAGATCCCGTTCCATTTGACACACAGATTTATAGCTATTAATGTAAGATGTGATATTGATATTAATTGATTGTGATCATTTTATTTGAGGTTGGTTATTAAATCGACAGCAAGTAGGGGCCTAGTAATTAATCATTTTTAACGATTGATCATAATGCCACGCATATTAAAACAATGCAATATATTATTTCAACTTCTTGGTAAAATCATTTATATTAAGATTTAAGATGTGAGAACGATGTAGAAAGACTTGCAAGTTACGAACGTTCAGAGCAAATTCTCTCAACTGCCACTTGCAGCATTTTTTCGCAACGAGTGACGTCACAAGAATAGAATAGAAATCATTTATTTGCTAAAAATGTAGATATACAAATAATGCGGCCAAGGAATCGCATCCCCATACAAACATTGCCACCCTGTTTCACCCCCTTATCAAAGCAGAGGGGCCTGCCAGGACCACCGCCTGCCGGGGTTGCGGGTTGCTCGAAAAAGATACCGCGGCCTCGGAACATAAAGGGCTAAAGAAGGAACATGGGTGGCCATCCGCAAAAACAAAATTAAAAAGCGGTTGAATTTTGTAAATTCCCGTATTAGTGATGAGCACCTACGTTCTAAAAATAACGCTCATGCAATAATTAAGACTTGTAACACTTGTAGTTTATGTGATTTTGTGAAGAATGAGGTAGTGATTTTCTCTTTTATATGTTTACAATACATATATGTAGATGAGTAGATATGTATGTCAGTACAAACTTCTGATCTATAAACAATTAGGGCTTCAGTAGATAATAATGAATCTTAGTTAAGTTAATCTGTTGAATAATTGTATAAGATTAATGTCCGTCGGCATTGCCGCTTGTTCTTCGTTTTCCTCGATTATTCTGTTAGCAACAAGTTTCTAACCTGAAGCAATTAATTGGGGGAGTGTGGGAGGAGGCGTGTTTTGTTTTTTTGGAACGAAGTTCCTTATCGCAAGGGGGTAGACGGAAAAAATTAAGACCAAAAGTTGTAACGGCACGTTTTGCTATATTTGTCAGCCGTGCGGAGTGCGCGTGTTTCTCTGTCTGTCTCTCTCTTTCTCTCTCATAGAAAGCAGCCAGTTATTTTCGTTTCGTCTTTATATTACGCACAGTGTGGTGTCGCGACGATTATTTTTGTTGAGTGCATACAAGTTTTTTGTACATAATAAATAATAACTTCGTTCCATCCGGGTGTCCTTTGACACCTCTCAATTATTTTTTGAAGAAATATAATAATATCTATTTCTTGGACATATTATTTTTTAGACATATTACTTATAAGAAGGGGATGAAGAGCATGAGGTCCTGGTTTCGATTCCCGGGTGTTGCAAAGTGTTTTTCGATTATTCTATCAGAAATTTCTCAATTGCAGCCACTAGAACTCGTGTCCGGTCGATGGCAACAGGCAAACTTCTTGGATAGGTTTTATTAAATGGGACTAAAATATGGCTGGCGAAATATGGGTGTACTAATATGTACAGACGCCAGCAGGTCAAGCTACCCGAAACTGTAAATTTTTCCCAATGAAACTTGAACCTAATACTTTAGAAATAAAGTCGAAAATCTATCAAAGAAATCTGACAGATTGTAGTAGCTTGATGTGCAGGCTGTACAACATTTTTAAATCGTTTAGTTTTCTCGCGTGTATAGCAGATTCTCAATTTTTTTAAATAAGTTTTTATTGATAAGGTCACTCGCAATTCAACTCACACACACAAACAAATGCTGCTCACTAGTTTATAAGTTTTTCTAAATTTAACATTTGCCCAATTGTAATTTTAAACGACAATTAAGTGTAATAGTCTCAATATTGTTAATATTTAAGGGAAAGAGCGAGATAGTCCGAACACAAGTATTATTAATAACTTACTGGGGGTACCTATCTTATTTATACACCATGTTACTGTTTTGAGAGAAATTTTAATTTTTTTTTATTTAGATTTTATTTAAACGGATATTATTAAGTGAAAACCCACATAACATTGAATTGCTTAAATGACGTGATAAAATCCAAGGTGTGAGCTTCATTTGTTTATTTACATTATTACCCTTTATGCTATTGAGACCAGTTCTATGTCCAACATAAAGTACGTTATTTTCTAATATAAATAACATAAGTTATTACTTATACAAACATTGAACATCTTATAGAGCATTTGAAATTATGATATCTGTTTAGCAGCAGTATGTTAAGTGATTGACCACGAGATGGAGCTGTTAGCAAATAAATGGCCTGATGTGTTAAATAAATAGGTAGAACTCTTTATGAAGTTTGTTTTCAGAGATAATTATCATAGTTTTTGTAGACTTAAAAAGATACTAATTTAAGAATATCTCTTTTTGCCTTAACACCATTGTTCATCAGAACCAGCTGTCAAAACTATTGACATTATGAAAACGAAGCCTTTTGTTTTTTTTTTGGCAACTGAGCCTATATCGACTATTCTGCCAGCATCATGTAAAAAATGTAGAAGTAAAAACCAAGTGTGAGTCGGATTCACGCACCGAGGGTTTTGTACAAACTTGCGATATAAACATATCTTTTGATTGCCATAAAACCTTATATGTACTCAAGTACGTGGTCCCTTGGAGCTGTGAAAAAGTCTCGACCCTTTAAGTCTACGCAGTCAAAAGTCCTGAGGTCGTTTAAATTGCAAGTTTGTACAGAACTCGCACTTTCCTGGCTGTTTTGATCTGTTAGGGCGAATGTTACAGTTTAAATGGCAGTTCTTCAGTGGCATGACCTTTACCATTAAAAGTTTACAAGGTAAAAAGCCTAACTGTAAGTATGTACTCATCTATACGACATGACCTACTTAGTAAGGCTTTCATGACATCGCAACTTCTCCAACTTTCTCAATTTATTCAAACTTTTTCCATGTAGGTATACAGAACATTTCGGAATAAGTATTAATAAGGATTCTGATAAAATTACTAATATTATGTAATGCTGAAGAGTTGGTTTGTTGAAAGCTCTTAAGAACTGGTTCGAATTAGAATTATATATTTACTAGTTTTTGCTCGCGGCTTCGATCGCGTTAAATTTGGGGTAACACAGTTCCCCTTTCCTGATTTGTAGGTACCTGCTGCATGTAGTGTTTGCCCTTACGCCTTATTGATTGTAATAGCAACGCTAAGTTTTCCCTTTTCTTCCCTCTTGCTCCCTCATTTCTCACTTAATTAAAAAATGAAAATTTGCCTATGTCCGTCTCCAGGGTCCCAACAATCTCTGTACCAAAATTTATCAAAATCGGTTTAGCCATTTAGGCGTGAAGACGTAATAAACACCGGGGTTGCGGGTTGTGTCCGGGGTTGCGGGTTGTTCGAAAGAGATACCGCGGCCCCGGAACGTAAAGGGCAATAGAAGGAACATGGGTGGGTTTTAGTCAGTAAAAGTCTGACACTCCCCTCCGCTCCGCTCAGAGCGGGGGAAGTTATTTGATGATTTCCCACACTAAAAACAAAAAAAAGTCGTAATAAACAAACAAACTCACTTTTGCTTTTATAATTTTAAGTAAGGACTAGCGACCCGTCCCTGCTTCGCACGGGTGCAATGTAGATACTAATATCCTAATATTTTACATATAAATCTTCCTCTATAATCACACTAGCTGTTTCTGGAGATTGCTGAAAACTGAATTAAAATCCGATGAGTAGTTTAGTAGTTGTAGCGAACAGACAGCAGAATAGACTTCATTTAATACTTTAAAAAGATAGCATTAAGTTTATAATAAACAAAGACGTATTTTTTGTTTATTATACCTTCTTAAGATAATCAAAATTAATGAAAGAAAAAAGAAAAGAAAACATATATATTTGGCACTGGTCACTTTCAAGTGCACATAACAATAAAAAAAAATCAAAAATTAAATCTCACTTAAAGCATTTATTTCAATTGGACCATTTTAAATTATAATATTACTAGCTTTTGCCCGCGGCTTTGCTCGCGTTAAATTCGGGGTAACACAGTTCCCCTTGCGCCTTATTGATTTGTAATAGCAACGCTAAGTTTTCCCTTTTCTTCCCTCTTTCTCCCTCACATCCCACTATTTTTAAATAAAAATTAGCCTATGTGCATCTCCTGGTTCCCAACTATCTCTGTACCAAAATTCATCAAAATCGGTGTAGCCATTAAAGTGTGAAGAGGTAACAAACAAACAAACAAACTCACTTTCACTTTTATAATATTAGTAAGGATTACAAAATCGTAAAATTACAACATTCATGTTGAGATTATACAAATATGTGAGAACGATGAGAGTCAAATTCAATTAAAAATATAAATAAATTAAAAATTAACCGTGGCAGAACACTACTATTAACTAAATACTAATAAAATTAAAAAAGAACTGCAAGACAAAATAACAGTAAAACGATAAACGCGCCCATCGGCAAGGAAACATGAACGTGTTTCGCATGTTCCCAGACTTCCAACCGTAGAATATTTAATTAATCTGTGCATTACGTCGCTCAAAGGGGCGAGCAGCCTCGCGCGACGGTCTAATGAAAAATTCTGTAAACCGTTTATGGAAAATGGTTTCGAACCCATCACATCTTTTGCACCTAAATACCCCCGTGCGGCAAAGGCTGAAAAGCCGAAACGTTTTCTAAAGTTTCACTAGGTGAGCGAGCGACCTCTGGGAAGACTAAAACTGTGGCGAGGTAGTGCATCCTTACTACCACCATCCACTTCCACAACTACCTTACCATATGTTCCACCTGCTGACAGTCTTCTACCTGGACAAGATAAGACGTTTTCAACGCGCGCTCGTGTTAGTTCCTTGTGTTGTAGCTATGTAACTACGGCGTAGCTAACGATAATGGTAATGTCACTGTTACCGCGCTACGCTGTCGTAGCAATATCCTTTCTGCTACGCGTTTACCTAAATGTTTATAAAGGTAAGTCAGCCTAGAAACTAGCCACATTTAAGGCTGGAAACAATTAGAATAACATCTAATTGTATGCAATTTTTAAATTGACGGCACGGTTGGCGCAGTTGGCGGTTGCCTGCTGCGCTGCGTGTCGCGGGTTCGATCCCCGCACGGATTTTTTTTGTATGATATGCAGATAATTGTTCCGGGTCTGGTTGTTTGTGTATGTGAGTTTAAATGTTTGTAAACGCACCCACGATACAGGAGAAAATCCTAGTGTGGGGCAACGTTTTTGTTATTAAAAAAAAAATAATGTATGCAATTTTCAAATATTATACTATAAAAATAAAGCCCTTTAAAAATCAAAATCAATGCACTGTTAATAAACTCTCCTTACTTTATTTTGTTTGTATGTATGCAAGTATTTATCGTTATATTTTATTTGTAAATGTTTTCTTGAAAACTTTCTGTTATGCACCCTGCACCTACTGTGTTTTCTCTCTGCATCACCCTAAGGTAGACTGGTAGAAAATGCCAAAGGCAATGTACTTTTTATACATATGCATAAAGTTTAAATAAATAATCAAATAACGCATAACTTTAATTTGCTCTGTAAATGAAAAATACCGCTTTTTCGTCAAAATTACCATGAATTCACTGACGAGACCAAATTGATATCACGAAAAGTTGTCTTAACGTAATAATAATCTGAATTAGTAGATATTTTCTCACAAAATATCTACTAATCCCATTTCAGAAACTTCCTCCATCATTGCTTTTTGATGAAAATAGTAAACGACAGAACACAGAACTATTAATTAGTCAAATGTGTGAGATTCGACCGAGTTACAGAAACCTTCGGTGAGTTTCATGAATTTCATTAAAATAAAGGTGTCATTAGTTACTCGTGCGTGTAAGATTGTCCCTGTGAAATGACATCTTTATACGTAAAGCAGTTTTTGGGGTTCCGTGCATCAAAAGGAAAAAACGGAAACCTTGTTGGGTCACTTTGTTGCCGGTCTATCTGTCAAGACCCTTTATCTCGTAAACGCGTAAAGGTATCGAGTTGAAATTATTGATTCGTAATAGCAACGCTAAGTTTTCCATTTTCTTCCCTCTTTCTCATCACAAACCACTTTTTTTTTATTAGCCTATGTCCGTCTCCTGGTTCCCAACTATCTCTGTACCAAAATTCATCAAAATCGGTGTAGCCATTAAAGCGTGAAGAGGTAACAAACAAAGAAACAAACTCACTTTCGCTTTTATAATATTAGTAAGGAGACTCAAGCCTGTGGTATCTTAGACCTGTGAAAAATCAACCCACTAAGTTTACGCAGTCAAAAGATATGGCTGTTTATGTCGAAAGTTTGTACGGAACCCTCGGTGCGTGAGTCTGACTACATTCTGTATTAAAATATTATGATTATCTTACTAATATTATAAATGCGAATGTTTGTGAAGACTTGATAAAATTGGCACAGAAAGATTATAATCTGGAATAACACATAGGATACTTTTTGTTTTCGATATCACGCGGGCGAAGCCGCGGACACCAGCTAGTTTTCAAATAAATCAAAGCTCTGCCACATTTTACCATTCATTCACATTATATTTAAAACAGGTCAATATGTTTCAAGAAAAAATAATTAAGAATGAATACATTGGTCAATATGTTTCAAGAAATAATAATTAAGAATGAATACATTGGATTAAATGAGGAGCTCGTGGCTAAATAATAGTAGCCGCTCGGGTCGATCTTTAGGTTAAGCCGCGCTTGCCTAGGTTGGTCTGTGGATGGGTGACCACCCGTTACATACCGAGTTTCCTCCGTGCCTCGGAAAGCACGTTAAGCCGTTGGTCCCGGCTGTCATTTGTAGATCTTTGACAGTCGTTACAGGTAGTCAGTGTCCCGAAAGTCTGACAACCAGTCTTACCAAGGGGTATCGTATTACCTCCACAACCCAGTACTAACTGGGTTGTGGAGGTCAGATAGGCAGTCGCTCCATGTAAAATACTGATATTCAGCTGCATCCGGTTAGACTGGAAGCCGACCCCAACATAGTTGGGAAAAGGCTAGGCAGATGATGACATTGGATTAAATAAAAAAAATATCAATAAAAATATAAATAATCATGAAAAGGTTAGGTTACTGCCTTCGTGAAAAAAAAAATAAAACCCGGCGAAATATGCTTGTCATGAGGACTGAATAGAAATTCAAATTGCTGGCGACTGAAAATAGACCAAACACAGTATCTCTTGTTTGTTCAGTGGATTGAAAAGCTGAGTTTGGCTCACCGACGTATTTCCGCGAAATGAAAATGTAGCAATTATGATGGTTGATCTTTAAAGACGTGGTCATTTATTCGAAAGTTAGTTTGTAACGTACTGGACTGTACTGATCCTATTGGACTAAAGACGTGAGTTTATTTATGTATTAACTCGCTTTTGCCCGCGGCTTCTCTCGCGTTAAATTTGGGTTAACATAGTTCCCCTTTCCTGATTTGCAGGTACCTGCTATATGTAGTTTTTGCCCTTGCGCCTTATTTACTATAATAGGAAAGTACTATTTTTTCCCTTTTCTTCTCTCTTCCTCCCTCATTTCTCACTTTAAAAATATTGCCTATGTCCGTCTCCAGAGTCCCAACTATCTCTGTACCAAAATTCATCAAAATCGGTTTAGCCATTTAGGCGTGAAGACGTAACAAACAAACTCACTTTCGCTTTTGTAATATTAAGTAAGGATTTAATACACAATGTACAATTAAATAGTACTAACAATTATTTATGTAAGTTTTTCTCTCTATTCACCTTTTCACGTATTAACGGGTGAACGGATTTTAATAAAATTGGATAACAGTTAGACTGCAGTGCAGCAACCAGGGTTACCTAACTCAGGGATGTTCTGCTTGCGAAGATAGACTAGGGTATAAGGTTCGTCATGCCCGATTGGAAAGGGAGCATCTGACCAGACGGATATTGGGTGATGTGTCTTATTTATATTCTTCAATACTTCAAAAAACCGGTCAAGGGCGAGTCAGACACGCGCACCGAAGGTTCCGTACTTTGCGTCATAAACAGCCATATATTTTGACTACGTAAACAACATGGTTGATTTTTTCACAGCGCAAAGAGACTACAGAGTTGAGTATACGGTTTTAATTTCAACTCGATACCTCCACGCTTGCCTGAGATAAAAGGTATTGGCAGACAGACAGACAGACATCAAAGTGATCCAATAAGGGTTCCGTATTTTCTTTTTGAGGTACGGTACCCTAAAAATGATTTAAGCTCTGACCCCATTAAAAGTTACAAATTCGGCCACAATTAAGGCGCTGCACAAATCATGGCACACACTTCCTAAAACGTCTAGATTTTCGTCGCAAAGTTAGCCGTATCTGTACATCCCACTAGCCAAAAAAAAATACCGTGTATAGTTGAATACATAAAGTAAAGACTTAAATAAAATCAGTTAACAAAAGTGGTCTAGTACTACGAAAAAAAAATGTTTAAAAAGACCACGAAAAAATTTTTTTCGTCTCGAAATTCTCAATTTTTTCAGCGACAACCATCATATTTTTTATATCTATAAGAAAGGAAATGTTATATACTAAAGAGATATCTAAAATTTTTCAAACAGGGAACTGTATTTTTTTTTATATTCAATTAAAACTGCAAAATGACCTACATTTTGGCGGACATGATATTCAAATAAAATCAAACACCGAAATATTTTCGACCTTATTTCTATTCTTTCGATGCAATACTGTCGTGTACTTGTGTCAGAACATGCCCAGCATGCAGCTAGCCTCACTTCCGCGAATACCTAAAGATTAGCTTATTAAAACTCGTTTAAAAATAACGCGTCTCTTTTCATTTAAAACGTAATCTGTAATATCCGTCTTAAAACACATTTCATTTTCCGCGGCCGCTTGCTTCCCTCGTTTATGAACATAATGTAAATACATAAGCCAAGCATGTATATTATTTACTACATAATGGGAGGAGGGCTGCTTCCAACAGATCTCATCTTGTGTTCGTCAGTATTATCTGACAGCTTTTATGAAGGATCTAAGAAACTAATTATTACTTTCATGATGTTTTTGTAGGTTGTTTTGGTTTTTATTCATTGTTAATGGTTTTGCTATCAAATGACGCTCAAAGTGAAGTGACAAAATCTCACAGTTCATAATGTTCGTTTATTCATTTCCACACATTAAAAAAAAAAGAAAATAACACATTTAAAAATATAATGAACTAGCTTTTGCCCGCGGCTTCGCTCGCGTTAAATTCGGGGTAACACAGTTCCCCTTTCCTGATTTGCAGGTACCTGCTACCCGTAGTTTTCGCCCTTGCGCCTTTTATTGTAATAGCAATGCTAAGTTTTCCCTTTTCTTTCCTCTTTTTCCCTCATTTCTCAATAAAAAAAAAAAAAATAGATTATATCCGTCATTAGGGTCCCAACTATCTCTGTACCAAAATTCATCAAAATCGGTTTAGCCATTAAGTCGTGAAGACGTAACAAACAAACAAACTCACTTTCGCTTTTATAATATTATTTAGGATAGTAAGGATAGTAGTCCACTAGCATCGGAAGCAGGGTCTGAGCTACCTGTGGTCAGGGCTCTTAAGAGAGGAGCTTTCTTACAATACTCACTGTGTCCAGAAGTACCGCTTTCTGAATCGAGCCCTTGATCCAACTGAAAAACGAGAGCTGCCTTGGATGTTGGTCAAGGCTTTGGCTATTAAGCCATTGGCCGACACACTGCGGCACAATGACTGCTGTATTCACGAGCCACATGTCGACAACCTCGCGAGGCAGATATAGATACTTGAATTGCTTATCTTTATCTGCTTTCACGAAGTTCTCGTCATGCCCTACTGCAGAACCGTTATTTCAACATTCATTAACTGGATCTATTTAACTAATTTCAGGCTATACTTGTTTCTTTCAACGATAATAATAAAATCTTTATTCACATAAAAAGGTTACAAATTGATTTAAAGTCTCTGATTCCTGAGCTAGGTTCAAAGACCTGTATTACAGAAATCGGTGGCCTTTCTCATGTTTTGGTGACAAGCAATTATGTAAATAAATGCAGTTTGCAGATTATCTGCCAAATCTATTTTAAAACTATATATATATATTTTTATATAACAAAGGTAAGTGAGTAATTAGAATTGTGTCATGTGTGTGTGTGTGTGTGTGGGTGTGTGTGGTGTGTGTGTGAGAGAGAGATAGCTAAGTCAGACTGTGTGCTTAATGAGTGGAGTGAACGATAGGATTGTTTATTTTTAAATTGAATAAACCCGTCTCAGATGGAGGTTATCGCGAGACGGCTCCCGGCCACCGCAGGCACAAGTTTGTGGACAGGTGTGCATGGGTGGCTCATCAACCGTCCGTCAAGTAAGGCCGTCAGATACAGACTTTAGGCAGATGATGGTTCCTGTTCTGGGAGGCAGACTTAGCTTTGTCGATATGAAGTTACCGAAACTTGATTGCTCTATCAGCCATCGCCAGGCTGTCGTACTATTTGATAAGAATACAGCGTCGAGCTTAGCGCTGCCGCAGCGTCAAGTTTCATAGCAAGTCAGCGCCGCGTTCAAGGCTGTACTCTTGGGGAATAGAACTACAAATACTACAATTATAAAAGTTTTTATCCACGTAGTTACCTTGTATGTGCCCATCTGTTAGTTAAACGAATACCTAATCTTATTTACGAAATGGCTTGAAAATAAGTAACAAAAAGTTGTAACTTGGTACCCGCAGAAACTTAGTTACTTAACAATTTACAACTACGGATAAGTGAGGGAGAAATAAGTGTTATTTTTACGAGAAAAAAGTTTCTTGAAGAAAGAAGCAATTTCTAGAAAAAAAATCGAGATGAAGAATTTATATGTGTCAGTGATGTTATGATGTGTTAGGCGATTATCACACTGCCACGCATCACGTTGCATGTTGCGTGTCAACGCACGTACGCGCGTACTTACGGGAGTGCAGATCTGCATCATCGTGCGGGTTTTTTACGCACTCACGCGCGTAGTTGCGTTTTGTGGATTCACGGCGGCTCTGACACATTTCATTCAAAGCCGTTCAAAATCACGCATGGCACTGCGAGACTCGGTGTGCCATACCTTGCGTCTCGCTTCGCACCCACGCGCGTGTGCGCATGTTTCACCGCTTATAGGCGCGTAATCTGAATGAACGCGCGTGGATGCATTTTCTGTGTGTTGGACTGTGCGTGTTTTCTATACAAACGGAAATACTTACAAGCAACGTTAAAACACGCATTCACGCGCTACGCTGCGTGGTGCGTGGCAGTGTGTTAATCGCCTAAGTTTGAATGTACGTACGTAATTTATCAATGTAAAATGTCAATGTCACTGAACTGTCTTGTGTCAAAGAAATACTTTTTAAATTACTGTTAATACTTGCTGAATATTCTCCAGCGTTTGATGGTTTATTAACATCTCATTGCCAAAATTGTAGTATCTCTCGTCCAAAAACCATTTATGAAGAGTTGCAGTTATGTAAAGTTTTGACAACGAGGTTTTTAACATTGTTTACCTGTACCTACCTATAATAAACAGGAGTTCTAAAACGACCGTTTCAGCAGAATCATAATAAGTTAATAGCATGCATTTTTTTTGCTCTGGCCGTAGTGGGAAGGGGGAGTATCAGACTTTTACTGACTAAAACCCACTCATATTCCTTGTTTGCCCTTTTTGTTTCGGGGCCGCGGTATCTCTATCGATCGACCCGCAACCCTTGTATTTGTTCAACTTCAGGGGCGGATTTTTATTTCAGTTTAATATTTTGGGAATCCTCTCAAATAAAAAAAATCTTTCAAATCGAATGTCACTGTAAAAAGTTATACGTGATCATATATAAAAATATATATACTGTCGAATTGAGAACCTCCACCTTTTTTTGTCGTTTAAAAATAAGTTGTAGATCCATGTAGTAAGGTATCTTTTTAATTAAATTCCCCTTGAACCTTGGTAGACCAAACTTCGTTTTAGCTGCAGAGTTAGGGAATGAACCGTTAATGTTATTTGTTAGTTTCGTATAAGTTAGTGTCGGTAAACGAAGTTTCCTTAGTTTAACTTATAGAGCTGCTGAGCGGGGTCTTATTAGACTAGGGATGTGTATAATTTTATTTACTTTTGTAAATTAGCTATAACGTCTTTTAATTTTAAGTTTATTTTGCACGTAACCTTGAACCATTTTTAAAAATAACTTCGTCACCTAAGCTACTTCTTATAACATTAATATCTGACCGTGGAATTCCCGTCAAAATAGGACCATCCATTTTGGAGATTAACTGAAAAAAAAGACGGACAGACATACAGACAGGGCTCCTTTTGGCTCCCACTTTGGGGTGAAAGACTCGGATTTGGGCATCGCGTGTGATAAACAAACTTTTACAAATAAATAAAAAAAAAAAAATGTTTAGTAATTTAGGAGTATGAAGAACAGGGTGTAAAGCTCTTCATCTCCTATAGAAAAGTGAGGATCCTCCGACCAGACGGGTGTCGTGTCTGGTGAGACACTGCCCGACAGTTGTTATCTGACTGGCCTGTTGGTCTAGTGGTTAGTGGCCCTGACTGCTAAGCTGGAGGTCGTGGGTTCGATTCCCACCCAGGACAAACTTTGTGTGATGAGCATGATTGTTTGTTCTGTGTCTGGGTGTGATTTATCTATAATATGTATGTATTTATAAATTATATAAGTATGTATATCAGTCTGGTTACCATAACACAAGCTCTGCTTAGCTTGGGATCAGATGACAGTGTGTGAGTTGTCCCAAGATATTTATTTATTTATTTATTATTTATATCTTCTATACTCTGAAGTCGCGGATAACATTGCTGGCGTGATGTGGGAATTGACAATTATCTCTTCAGTTGTAGGCCATGTCGGGGGCGCGAGTGTTCTACGCGCACCTCAAAGAGATGTCAGCAAAGCAGAGAGGCCTGCCAGGGCCACCACCTGCTTGCGGGTTGTTTGAAAGAAATACCGCGACTCCGGAACATAAAAGGCAATAGAAGGAACATGGGTGGGTTTTATTCAGTAAAACTTTGACACTGCCCCCCGCTCCTCTTTAAACGTTTGTCTCGTTGGTGTAGTGGTCGCAAGCGTTAGTGCTGAGCATGAACTCCTGGGTTCGATTCCCGGAAATTTGTGTACCAGTAAACGGCAATTACTCTCTACATTTCTTCTGTGTGGTACTAACAATCGAAGTAAAACGGCTGTGACAGGCTGTGACGACAAAACGAATTTATAAGCGTTCCTTTTTCTGCTACTTTGCAAGAGAAACCCAAAGATGTAATTTGAAAGGTGAAAGAACACGTGACATAAATTTTCCAAAAGAATTTTCTACAACTTTCTATGACTACGGTCAAAAACATTTTCTCTCCCCAATGTCTTATTTATTTCGCACACAAAGAAACTCTCATGGAATCCAATGAAACTCCGCGAACTTGCGAAAAACGAATTTTATTTACAAATTCTCCCCTCGGTAGCTTACATCAGCATTCTAATAGGTATAAGGACGCAGGAATGATGCCCACAAAGTGGAAAATGTTGATGAAAAACTTGAGAAAGATCTTTTGTTCCTAAAAATTTCTTTATTTTATGGATAAAGCAGTATAAAAGTGGTTCGTTAGTTCAGTGATTCAAAGTGCGGCAGCCGAACATGAAAGTGTTGGGTTCGAAACGGTGGTTAGGCAATTAAGCGCTATAAAGTTTTTCAAGTTAGTTACAATTCTGTTTTTAAAATCAACACTACGCCAACGACAACAGGTATGAAAAGCACTATCTGTAGAGAAGATTTCATTTAAAAACCAGTTGAGTTGAAAACCTTTTCTTTTTTTGAAGTCGGTTAAAACTGATGTCTAATAACATTATAAAACCTAATATTTTTTTAAAGAGTTAATGGTTACTCTTTTAAAAAATATTATGACTCATACTATATTATGTTGTTTTTTTTGGAAAAAAAACGTTGCCCCTTACTAGGAATTTCTCCTGTATCGTGGATGCATTTACAAACATTTAAACTCACATACACAAACAGCCAGACCCGGGAAAACTACCTGTAGGGCGTACAAATATTTGTTCCGTGCGAGGATTGAACCCACGACACGCATCATTAGTTTCTTGCTAGTTCTTCTCCACTTTTCCATCTCCATCTCCACGACCAACCCGATTCTTCCACCTTTCCTCGATGTTTTATATGTGGCCATGTAGAAAATAGGCCGAGGTATGTCAAATAAAAATATTTGATTCATATTTTGGTGGCAATACAAAAGATGAATAAAACAAAAGTAGACTTGTTTTCCACATTTTAGTATTTCTTTTGTAGTCGCTTTTTTTTTTGGCATTGCTTATATTTCTATGGTGGTTACAGTTTAGCACTTAAGTGGGTTCGTAGTGTATGGTCTCCACATGTTACTTGCTTACTTGAAGTTTAAGCAAATAAACTACCCATTCCAGTTTCCGATTATGCAATAGTTATTTATATTTCGTGTGGTTAGTGTCTAATATATGGTCAGAATTAGTGTAACCTAACTCACTTAAAGACCCATTTTGCTTCATTTCAAATCGTGAACTAAAAATATTTTCCAAGAAAGTCATTTGAAATTTTTTTAAAGTCAAAAGTCAAAATCATTTATTTCAAGTAGACCAGTTACAGGCACTTTTGAACTGTCGAAACATTGACAACAATAAAAATGAAGCTACAGTCCCAGTCACAAGGCATAATAACTGTGAAAGTACTGTAGTTGCCCATTCCAAAGCGTAGATCTCTATGTTGTCTTCTATGTCTTTTAGATACCTACCAACGAAAAATGTGCTAAAATTAGTATTCACATCGAGTTTTATCTAAAAACCTTCATTAAACGTACATCTTATTGACGTTCTCCTTTTAAAGACATCTTATTTTCTGGTCGACACCAGTTTTGGGCGCCATCTTTAATAAATTAGTGTGGCTCTTTAAATACAGAACATGTTCTAACGTTTACTAGGCTGAATGTTCTGTTTAACACATCTATTTTTGTGTTCTGGCAACATTAAGTTTTTCTTTTTTTAATTATCAGGTCTTTTAATCTGTTTGTAAACACTTTGTCTAGAAAATAAAATGACTCGTGTGAATAATTCGTGTCTGTTTCCTTTAATCTCCTTTTTCGTGCAATCTAGTACTAGTTTTATGCCTGACATGGGGCACATTTTTTTTTGGGGTGGGAAATCATCATATAACTTCTCCCGCTGTGGGCGGAGCGGGGGGGGGGTGTCAGAGTTGTACTGACTAAAACCCACCCATGTTCCTTCCATTGCCCTTTATGTTCCGGGGCCGCGGTATCTCTTTCAAACAACCCGCAACCCCGGGAGGCGGAGGCCCTGGCAGGCCACTCTGAACACATGGGGCACTGACCTGGCTTTAAATGCCTTCAAAAATATTTCATCAGGCATGCTTGTGTCTTCACGATGTTTTTCTTAACTTTACTACGCGTGATAATCGAAAAAAAATATATCTTTCTTTCTCCTTTTCTTCTCTCTATCTCCCCCATTTCTCACTTTAAAAAAAATGTCCGTCTCCAGGGTTCAAAGTATCTCTATACCAAAATTCATCAAAATCGGTTTAGCCATTTAGGTGTGAAGCCGTAACAAACAAACTCACTTTCGCGTTTATAACATTAGTAAGCATTTTTTAAATACATTTAATCTGCAGCTAGTCCGCTATAAAAATAAGATCATAAAGGAATTAATTAATGATAGAGAATACAATACATCATATTTGATGCTCTTGGCTCCAGGGCCAACAATGTATGGGCGCAGAGCAATGTCCTTTATAAACCGCAAGACGTTTTTAAAGCTCTCGAGGCATGCACCCATATCCATCCCCATAAATGGTTCGTTTTGCACCCCAACATCATATTTCAAGGTAAAATAAAACAACACAAAAACCCTCAAAGAAGCCAATGAAACACAAAACTCTGGAAATATGAATTACTTGTAAATTTTCTTGTGAGTTTAATATTAGACGTGCTGTAACTATGTTTTTATGGGTAGGTACTTTTTATACAGATGTACAGTAAACTGCACTGATATCTTGACATTTGGCAACTTTTATTTTATTGTATAACTATAAATAAATATGAATGATATGCAATCATTTGGGGTTTGCATATCACATTATTATGACTAAGTGTTATGGTTTTCTAATTATTTATGTTAAGAACAAAATTGTACCAACACTAATACTTACTAATATTATAAAAGCGAAAGTGAGTTTGTTTGTTCGGTCGTCGCGCTTAAATGGCCAAACCGATTTTGATGAATTTTGGTATAGAGATAGTTGGGACCTTGGAGACGAACGTAGGCTAAAAAAAAGTGAAAAAGGGGGAGAAAGAGGGAAGAAAAGGGGAGAGAGAGCTATTTTTTTTCGATCATCACGCTGGTTAAAGTTCGCGTTAGCCCAAAGTAACTATGCCACGCGGACGAAGTCGCGGGAGGAAGCTAGTTGAGAATTAATTGAAATTTAAAAGTGATTTTATACTATTTTGTGGTTTACCAGTAGTAAGTGGGTTGTGGAGGTCAGATAAGCAGTCGCTTGGAGTAAATTGCTGGTCTTGAGCTGCATCTGGTTATATAGGAAGATCCCAACATAGTTCGGACAAGGCTTGACAAATGTTGATTTGTTATACTGTTCTGTTTGCAATTTTGTGTAGTATTTAAATGTTGTATTTGGGTACGCAAAAGTTCTTGTCTAAAAGTTAAGACCAGGAGAAATCACTTTTGAATTTTACTAATTTATTTTCCACATACATATAAGTGATGTCGACTGTACAGAGGGTTTCTGCTTTGTGAGTTGAACATTTTTGGTTCATTTCCTTCGCTCTCCTTTGATGGTGAAATCTCTTTGAAATATCCTCAGCGATTAGGTTGAAAATGCTTACAGGTATTGGAGATTATGATGTAATTACAATTCATTTTGTTTAATATAGAAAATCGACCGAAAATCACTCATGAAGACATTAACAATTTAAACAAGAAACAAAACAATAAAAATTGTATAGACGGTCGTTTTGCCTGGGTTGGTCAATGGATGGGTGACCACTCATTACATACCGAGTTTCCTCCTTCTTTGGCAGTCGTTACAGTGCAGTGACGCAAAAGTCTGACAACCAGTCTTATCGTATTAACTAGAACTAACTCTGTTGTGGAGGGCAGATAAGCAGTCGCTCCGTGTAAAATACTGGTATTTAGCTGAATCCGGTTAGACTGGAAGCCGACCCCAACATACTTGGGAAAAGGCTAGGCAGATGATGATGATTAATTTGACCATTATTGATTGCGACTGTTAATTTTAATTATGTGTGTGTGTGTATTTCTATAGATTATTGGGATAGCTTTTTCTTTTTATTTGTTACTACCTTTTGCCCGCGGCTTCGCTCGCGTTAAATTCGGGGTAACACAGTTCCCCTTTCCTGATTTGCAGGTACCTGCTACCTGTAGTTTTTTCCCCTGCACCTTATTTATTGTAATAGCAAAGCTAAGTTTTCCCTTTTCTTCCCTCTTTCACCCTCATATCTCACTTTAAAAAAATAGCCTATGTCCGTCTTCAGTGTCTAAACTATCTCTGTACCTAAATTCATGAAAATCGGTTTAGCCATTTAGGCGTGAAGACGTAATAATCAAACAAACTCACTTTTGCTTTTATAATATTAGTAAGGATGTTGTTACTGTCGTGACATCTTATTTTTATTTATTTCACTCGTTTATTCATTTTTATATTTTTACATATTAAAAAAAAACAGTACCACTCAATCAGTCCACCAGCATCGGGAACGGTCTGAGCTACCGATGGTCAGGCCTCTTAAGAGAGGAACCTCCTAACAATACGGGCCGTGTCCAGAAGTACTGCTTTCTAAATCAAACCCTTGATCCAGCTGCCAAGCAATAGCCTCCTCAGGTGTTGGTCAAGGCTATTGGCTATTAAGCCATTGGCCGACATGACAATCGGCACAATGACTGCTGTATTCACTTATTATTTTCTTACTTATTTGACTTAAATTAATTAAAGTAATGTACGTATATTTTTTTGTGACTTGTTAGAAGCTTTTACCAATACATTACTATGAATATGATGATAATGAAGTGCGTTATAGAAGACAAAAAGTGTTTTGACAGTATTTGCATATTGATTCCATACAAATTGGCCTTACAATCTGTAAGAACTTCAGGAGATATTTTACATACGTTTATCTAAAATGCATTAAGCGATTACTTTGAGAGCTTTCAATGTAAAAGTTTTGATCAAGAAATCTAGTTTCTTTGAGAGATAAGACCTTATTTTGAACTAGTCTCAGGGTAGATAGTTTGTCGATAAGGGAGCGTGTCCTGTTTACTGAAATGCTTTAGTTTCTACCCTACTCTTCTGCAGACTAGTTTCGTATATTCCAAGTGGCTGAAATACGATACAATTTTCAATATAGCATTATAAAAGTTGAACGAAATCTTTTTAATATATGTTACGTTACACTGTAAAATATTTTATAATAATTTCGTGGTAATAATATAGTTTCCATTTGGGTACTCTATTCAAAGCTAAACATTTATTTATTAATTATTTATATAAAACAATTATTAATTATTTATATAAAATTAAAAATAATTAATAAAGTTAAAAGTTTTATTATTTATGTAAAAGTTTTATATTCTCTGTCAGAATTGGAAGACAAATGATGGTAAATAGTTTTTATATTAAATCATTTATTTACTTTTTTGTAATACCATTTATATCCAATTTAGACTTTTTGCAATTTATTGATTTATAATCATTTGACATCTATTTATAATAATTAATACAGTGACTATTTACAATCCATCGAAATCATTTTTATATTGTTTAGTGATATTTTTATTGATCATTATTTATTGTTTTTGTATTTTTTAATTCACATTGTTTTTTAGCTGTTACAAATTAATTAATGTAGCACTAGGAATAAATAAATAAATATTTTGGTTATTTTATTTTAAATAATATAAAATCATCGTCATTATGTGTCTAATGAGTTTTCAACCAACTTAAATATAGTATAGCGTTCACTCGCGTAACAACAGGTGTTAGTTTTAGAACTTTAAATTACAAAAACACACACTCATAATGTTTTGCCAAAAAAATCTAAACGGACAATTATCCGTTAAATAAAACCATTTCATGGATATTTCAAACGTTTGGCTATGTTAAACAGGGTGTCAACTAATCGATCACAAAGCCGTTAACCATGTACTCAGTACAAACACATTTTTGAGTGGTTTTATTTACTTCTCGTAAAAATATTGATAGGAAACGACCTTTCTGCGTGAGTTTTACAGTAGATCTCGATGTTACGCAAATAAAACATGTGCTGATGGTTGCATTGTATATCACGGGGTCGGGGAATATCCTACTTATAATATTAAAAATGCGAATATTTGGGGTCTTCGTAACACGTTTTCTTTTTCCATTCGTCACGGCTTCATTTACTCCTTTCTCCTTCATATTATTCCTGTTTTTTTTTTGGGTTGGGAAATCATCAAATAACCTCCCCGCCCTGGGCGGAGCGGGGGGGAGTGTCGGACTTTTACTGACTAAAACCCACCCGTGTTCCTTCTATTGCCCTTTGCGTTCCGGCGCCGCGGTTCGACTCGCTGCCCAACCGCCACCGCGTACGGACGTGCTACCTGCTCGCCCCGCCGCTATTGTGTTGTGTCAGTGCTCGCCGATTCGTCACGCTCGCGTGACGTCATCCGTAGTCTCGGACTACGCCCGCAACAATTGCTGTCTTTTTCAAGACAGCTCTTGTTACAGTATTTCTCTTTTGGAGATTGTGTCAAACGTTATACGTGCCCCCTCTGGGAAAATCCACTGTTTCGTGGTTCTTGGTGGAAACCTTACGGTGCCAACGAAGCCAAGAGGTGTTGACCCGATACACCGAGTCTACCCCCTTCAGGGGTGACCAAAATTGGAAGGGCACTGAACACACGGCCTTGGGGGATCTCCTAGTCGCGCCCAGTTGCTTAACCCCGTTCTCTTCCAGCATTCACCCGGGTCGTCTGGGTGTGTCAACCCCAGCGCCCCGGACCGGTCTTACGACCCTAGGGCCCCGCTGCTCAATAAGACTAGCAGCGGGTTTACAAGCTTAGGGCACACCATAGGTACTCACCTCCCTGTCATACACAATCCCGACAGGGGGGCTACACACCCCCGGGCCCACCCACCCGGGGAGTTAGGATTTTTAGGGCCTTAGGTGAGCTTCACTCATGCCGGTTAACTTTTAACCGCCTTAGGGCTTTTTTTCCATTATGGCGTCAGAGAACCCGCACAAGGCGGTTCTCCAACGCTTATTCAAGGATTTGCCTCATTTAGAGGCGAAATATGGCGCCGAACTCGCAGCACTGGAGCGCAATTCCATTGCGCAGTTCAGTGACTGTCTCGACAGCCCGCTCTCGCCGCCGCCTGCCGACAAAGGCAGGCCACTTAGCGAGCTAATCCCGCCGCCGGTGACTCGCCCTTTGTCCGGGCCGACAAAGGGTTCTGAGAAACCGGTCCCCGAAAAATCCATTGTTCGCAGTACAATGGTGCCGACAAAGGGTTCCGAGAAACCGGACTCCAATAATCCCATTGTTCGTGAAACAATGGCGCCGACACAGGTGTCGTCCGCACCTGAAATTATGGACACGTCATGCCCGGTATCCGATTCCGAGCATGCTGCTGAATTCTCGGACATCACTTCGACCTCGGAAGACGAGTACCAACTCGTCGGAAAGGGAAAGAGGAAGAAGGGCAAAAGCTCGCAGGCCACCAAGGCCAAAAAAGCTGCCGAAGCGCCTACCTGCCCTCCCTCTCCCCTCCCCTCGACCTCCGCCGCCGCTGCTCATACCAGCCGGCCAGCTAGCCCTAGCGTTGCCCCCGCTGCGACTTCAGCTAAAAAGCTGAAACCTCCTCCTCCGGTCTTTCTTCAAGAGAAAGCCAAATGGACCGACGTGTCCAAGTTGTGTCTGGCTCACAAGATCCAGTACACCAAGGCCACCAACACCCAGCAGGGTATTAAAATAACAGTCCCGACCGCTTCTGATTACAGGGAGCTGATCCGTCAACTGCGTGGAAGGAACATCGCCTTCCACACCTACACCCTCCCAGAGGAAGCGCCCACTCGTGTGGTGATCAGGCGCGTCCCGAAGGAGATCCCGTCAACCGACATCCTAGAAGACCTCAAGGCCCAGGACATCCCAGTCTTGGCCGTCCACCGCCTTCACAAAGCGAGAGGAGGCGAACAGTACGATATGGTACTGGTCGTCTGCGAACCAGTGGAGGGTCATCATCCCATTTTTAAAATCCGTTCCGTCTGCTCTCTTACAGGCATAGCAGTCGAGAAACCGTACAGGTCCCACGTCATCGGTCAGTGCCACCGATGCCAACTCTACGGGCACAGTCAGAGGAACTGCTACGCGCCTCACAGGTGCGTCAAGTGCCTGGGCGACCACGGCACTGCTGACTGCCCACGACCGAAGGACATCGCTCTCTGCACAGAGCCACCCAGCTGTGTGCTATGCGGCCAGTCCGGGCACCCGGCTAACTACCGAGGCTGCCCCAAAGCGCCCAAACCATCCTCCTCGAAGTTGGCGAAGCGTGCCCACGCCCGCCAGCAACGTGAAAGCCCCTCTGTGAGGTTTCCCTCCTCGCAGATGCCAGAGCGCCTCAGTCCACAGAGGCCCATCCCATGGACTCAGCAGAGCCACCAGCGAGCGTTCCCAGCTCTCGCTCAGGCTAAGTCCAACACCATTCCCGGGCTCTTAGATGCCCCCGTCCCTCCGCCTATTACTCGCGAAATCGTTCCCGCGCCCTCTCAACCCGCGCTCTCTCAACTCGCGCCTTCTCAACCCGCGCCCCCTCGTCCCGTGGCCTCCGGCGCCGCGGCCGGACGCGGTAGAAGGAATTACGAGATCATCACCAAGGCCTTTGGTGCTTTTGTCACCGCAGAAGCCGACCGTATGGCAGACGAAATCGAAGCTGCCAATGGTGATGCCGCAACTTTGTCACGCATCTGGGAGTCATATCCCACGATCCTCTCAAACCTCCGAGAACTTACTTTTAATAAACCTCTCAATGGCTAACAAAAATTTAAGTTGCTTCAAACCCCGTTCCCTCAAGTTAGGTTATTTTAACGCCAACGGCATTAGAGACCAACGTGATGAGATCGCCTCGTTTTTGCGCGACCATCAAATAGATATTCTCCTCATCCAGGAAACCTTCCTCAAGCCTTACCATCGCGACCCGAGAATTGCCAACTATCGCGTAGTTCGCAACGATCGGTCGCGCTGCCACAAAGGCGGTACGTTAATTTATTACAAGAAGGAATTGCACTGCATCCCTCTAGATCCTCCTCCCTTAAAGTCTCTCCTCGAGGTATCCATTTGTCGGCTTGGTATGACCGGTCACCAGCCTATCTCCATCGTTTCCGCGTACATTCCTCCCGCTAGTTCATCAGAGGATCATACACCTCTCATGGGCGACCTGACTTCCCTATTCGGCTTGAGTGACTCCGTTATCATAGCGGGTGATCTCAACGCCAAGCACCCCGCCTGGAATAGTTCGACGACCAATCCCAGAGGAAGAGCCCTCTTCAACTTAGGTGACAGACTTAACTTTGACCCCATCGCGCCTATGGAACCCACCCACTTTCCCCACGACCCCGCGCACCGCGCCGACGTTCTCGACTTAGCGCTTCTCAAAAATATCAACCTTAGGTTGCATACCATTGAGACGATTCACGAACTAGACTCGGATCACCGCCCAGTTTTTCTCCACTTAGTTCCTCGCTCGGGCCCTTCTGACCCCAGCCAGCCCAAACCTGCCCAAGTCCAAGTGATAACTGACTGGAAGAAAGTCAGCGAAAAGCTGAACTCCGCCACGTCACCTCACCTGGACGCCATCCCCGATCACATAGTTTCGGCCGCAGACACGACGGCCGCTATCGACTCGTTTACAGAGCACGTTCAATCCATACTAAAGGATTGTTCACGGGAAGTCCCAGCAATGAGTGATCATCGCTGGCGTCTACCCGCTGACGTACGTGATCTGATAACCGAGAAGAACGCGGCCATTCGTGCCTACAGCCATTTTCCCTGCGACGCGAACAAGGCTCACATGCGCTCATTACAGCGTGCTGTAAGGAAACGCACTAGCGAGCATCGTTCGAATCGTTGGGACAATGAGCTCAGCGAACTGGAACCCACCCACCAAGCCTTTTGGCAACTACAGAGAAGAATGCGCGCCACCGAGGAGGCTTCGATGCCCCCGCTCATTCGTCCGGACAAAAGCGTCGCATTCGATGACTCTGAAAAGGCAGAATGCCTAGCAGACAGTTTGGAGTCCCAGTGCTCCCCTAGCACACAACCGGTCATCAAGCGTCACCTCGACAAGGTGAACGCAGAAGTAGAACGTAGAGCTGCCCTACCTCCCGTAGAAGACCCCGATGATCCTCTGCCCCTCGTCACGCCCGACGAGGTGCAAGACATCATCAAAAGGCTTCAACCACGGAAAGCTCCCGGCTCCGACGGTATCACCAATAGGGTAATCAAACTCCTCCCCGCTCAGCTCATCATCCTTTTGGCGGCCATCTTCAATGGCGCCTTGAGCAACAACTTCTTCCCCCAGGTATGGAAAGAGGCCACTGTTATCGGTATCCCCAAGCCAGGCAAGCCCAAGTCTGAGCCCACGAGCTACCGACCCATCAGTCTCCTGAACGCACTCGGCAAAATCTATGAGAGACTTATTTATAAGCGACTCAGAGACTTCGCCGAGACCAAGAGTCTCATTCCCAACGAGCAATTCGGCTTCAGGACCGAACATTCGTGTATCCAACAGGTCCACCGCATCGTCGAACACATGAGCGCTGGCTTCCAGCGCGGGGCGATGACGGGCGTACTATTCTTCGACATAGCGAAAGCTTTCGACAAAGTCTGGCACAACGGCTTATTATACAAGCTGTACTCACTAGGAGTGCCGGACCGTCTCGTGCTCATCTTACGGGACTTTTTGTCGAACCGCACCTTCCGCTATCGCATAGGGGCCTCATTTTCTTCCCCTCATCCTATTAGGGCCGGTGTCCCTCAGGGTTCCGTCTTATCCCCCCTCGTCTTCACGCTGTTCACTAGCGATATTCCCAAGAGCAAAAAAGCTCAGTTAGCTCTGTTCGCGGATGACACGGCCATTTATTATACTGGCCGCTGTACAAACGCTATCGCCCGTACCCTCCAGATCTCAGCCGACGTCCTAGGCGCTTGGTTCAGGAAATGGAGAATCGAGGTGAATCCCGGTAAAAGTCAGGCGGTTATTTACTCCAAACCGCGCTTTAATCCTCCGATCCCCAGTCCGATCTCTATGTACGGCAAGCCTATCCCCTGGGAGAAGCAAGCCAAATACTTAGGTGTCATTCTAGACAGTCACTTGTCCTTCGCGGCACATATCAAAGCGGCTCGTTCGCGCGCTGCCTTTGCTATGGGTAGGCTTCACTTTTTAATTCAGGCAAAAAGCAAATTGTCACTCAAGTGCAAATTGCGTTTATACACCGCGGTCATCCGTCCCATCATGACATACGCATGTGTCGTGTTCGCCCACGCCAACCCGCGTTTCCTTCATAAGATGCAGGTCTTGCAAAACCGATTCCTTCGTAAAATCACGGGAGCCCCTTTTTACGTCCGTAACGATAGTCTTCACTTAGACTTAAGAATCCCCACCGTCGCTCAATTCATGAAGCGCCTTACCAAGCGCTTCTTTGACTCCGCGTTAAAACATCGCAACCCCCTTATCGCATCGGCCGCTCGATACGATCCCTCGCGAATAAGTAAAATTCGTCGTCCACGTCATACCCTCGTCACTCCTGACGATGCTACAACCCTGCTTCAGGAGAGCAGCAGGGAGACTAGCACTCTTCGAAAATTCAGACGCAAAGCGCCGTCATTCCGTCCTCGCCGACGAGGCCCGTCGCGACGTCCCGGTAATTGTCCCACCCGTCCCTTGCAAGAGCCAGCCCGCGCTGCTGAGCCAGTAAGTCCAAATCAGCCCTTAAATAATATCACTCAGATCCAGCTTGTCCCTTGCTGTCCCTCAGCGACGCCCTAAGCCGAGGCTCGTACCCCACAGGGGGTGCCCTTAGCGTGTAGTCGCTTAGTTTATAAGTTTATACCCTGGCTGGAGGTCTTAATTTTTAAGGCATCCACAGGATTCGCCCGGTTAAGCAGACGACAACCTCCTTGGTTGAACTGCGAGATGCCATTCCTAAAAAAAAAAAAAAAAAAGCGCCGCGGTATCTCTTTCAAACAACCCGCAGCTTCATATCATTCCTTACACAATCATCCATTTTTTCTTTGGACTTCCTCTTCCTCTCCATCCATCAACATTTATATCTATCACTCTTTTGGTCTCATGCGCTTCGTCCTTCGTCATTAACATAAAACGATATAAGTAAAACTGTAATGAGTTAATAAATTTTAAGGAGTTTTTCCACTCACCTGGTAACGTTTTAATGTCGTCAGTACGCGTATGATTATAAAATCGATAACTTAATATCGAGCCTCCAGAGACAGGAGCATAATATATTATATTGAAGGTCACAATCCCATCAATTTTCGATAGGAAGTAATAACATATGATGGGGTATCTGTTACCGATGTAATACGCCGTATAGATATTGAAAAGGATTCACTTAATTCGAAAAAAAATAAACTCTTTAGAACTTCGAAGAACATGTTTTAACCCCCGACCAAAAATGAGAGGTGTTATAAGCTTGAAGTGTGTGTCTGTGTATGAGTGTATTTATGTGTCTGTCTCTTGCATCGTAGTTCCTGAACGGGTGGTACGAATTTGATCATTTTAGGGTTCCATAGCTGAAAGGAAAAAAACAGAACAAGACCCTTTATCTCGGGAATGCGTGGAGGTATTGAGGTGAAATTAAAACCATATACTTTGATTTATGGTCTCTTGGAGTTGTGAAAAAAATCACCTCTAAGTCTATGCAGTCAAAAGATAGCCGTTTATGTCGAAAGTTTGTACGGAATCCCCGGTGAGCGATTCCGGCTCGCACTTGTCCTGTTTTCGTATCATTCTATAGTAAAGTGAAGGTTTTTATTGTTAGGGAAATGAAATGAAAATCGGTCCAAACGTTCTTGAGTGTAACACGAATTAGTTTTACATATTTAAAAAAAAAAATTAAGGACAGATTTTTCTACACAACCTATGTTAGTAATTTGAAGCATTATATATGGACAGGTCCACTCAATCTGTGTGGTGCTTTCTTAAAAAGACCATTTCAGACACTAATCTGCATAGTCCTCATGTAAGTTGACCAAGATTTTTGTCTGGACCTTAAAAGAGACTCTTTTACAAAAATCTTTAAGACAAAAATCTATGACCTCTGAGTTTGTTTCGGCTGTTTCTTCTCAGAGTAGTCGGGTACGAAACACCGGCCTCATCTTGTTCTAGAAAACTTCCTTGCAAAATAAACATCATTCATCATTTAATATATTAATGCTACTCACAGAATCATTAAAACTAATTCATACAAAATAAACAACGAACTAGTAATATGATGTTTACCTGGGTATGTCTGCGAGGCGTGGCGGCCGTGCGCGACGCACGGGCGGCAGAACGCCCACCTGTGGACAAACAGACAGATTTTATATGTATGTTGTGTTATTTGGTGACTTATACCATCGTATTGGATGCGGTGCAGGTGGCTAAATACTAGTCTAATACAATATGAGTTTCGTCAACACGAAAAGACGAAGATTGGATTTGTCTGTAAACGTCCTAAAATAGAATATTCATTTATTCTATAAATATTCATTTATTTGCTGTGAATGAAGGTATTTACAATGAGATGGTTACAATAATTTGACTTATTCGTCAAGTCGCGCCTCATAAACTCGCGACTGCGCGCGAGTTAGCAGCTTCCGATTTTACCTATTTTTAACCGACTTCAAAGAAGGAGGAGGTTCTCAATTCGACTGTTTTTTTTTTTTTTGTGTTTGTCACCTCATAACTCTGGTCTGGGTAAACCGATTTTGATGATTCTTTTTTATTCGAAAGCTGGTGGTTGTCGTTCGGTTCCATAAAAAAAATATCAAGATCCGGCCAGTAGTTTTTGAGTTATCTTTAATAATGCGTATTAGATTGACTTCGTGTACGTTGATGATATACGTATTTAAGTTGTCGAAGACAAATGAACAAAAACCGCTATGTACTATGATTTGGAAGGTCATCGCAATTTTTGAGGTGATTGTATTTTAATTTGGTGATAGATCTTTAGTGATATACAACGGAACTCTTCAATAAATGACAGCAAATCTGCCGTGATTGCTGCAATCACATGTATAAGTATGGGTTTCGCCAGGGTAGGCCGGCGAGTGGGAGCAGGGTGCCCGTACCCCCTCCCCACCCCTCACCTAGTCATTAAGAAACATAATCATCAGATCAAGTTTAGTATCAGCTGTATTCCATAGGCGATGATGCATATGATTTCTAAATTGGTTTTAAACTAAAGCATAATTTAGATAGTATTTAATACTATAGCGTGATGTGGAACTAAAGCTTGTATTTAAGACGGGACCTACGCACTAAAAAGCTAAAAATAACCGTGTTTGCGTATTATATCATAATACTATAACTAAAAATACTGAAATAAAAAACTTTTTTGCAAAAAATAAAACCGACTTCCCAAAAAAAAAACTAAAAAGTGGAAAATAACTTTATTTCCGGAATTCGGTGGCAAAAAAGTCAACGAAACCAACAAAAGTTATTTTCCACTTTTTAGTTTTTTTTTTTGGAAGTCGGTTTTATTTTTTGCAAAAAAGTTTTTGTTGTAGTTAACTCGCGACCGAGTGAAAATCTCACGTATTTACAGTCATCTACAAAAGTGTTTTAATAAATTTAATATAGGAACCTACTTTACATTTCCAAGACACTATTCTTTCTAAGAACCTTTTAGCAGTTTTCAATTTGCCTTCTTACAGAACAACATATTTCAGTTTACACGACAACGTTTACATTGCGTGACAAAGGGAATAAAAGCTCTTATTGCGCGAGCTCCGTGCCTACATGTGTTGAGCATGAGTGTGCCGGAATGTTCCCACGCTCTGCGACTATGTAGACAAATGTGCTTAGGGTAGAGTTGTGATGTTTGTGGGCTCTTTTTGAGGTTACGGGTTCGATTTCAGCTAAATACAGATTTATTTGTTGTGCGTATGAAGTTAGCGACATACATTATATTTTAAACTAAGGATGATTTTCGGATGGGAAATCATCAAAGAGCGGGAGCTCTGGGCGGAGTGGAAGGGAGTGTCAGACTTGTACTGAATAAAACCCACTCATGTTCCTTTTTTTGCTCTTTGTGTTTCAGGGCCGCAGTATCTCTTTCGAAACTAGCGGCACACTCGACAGGCAGTGGCCCTGGCAGGTTCAACAGATTTGATGACATCTTTTTGAACACGAACGCGCCGTCGATACGAAACTCGCTTTATAGTTAACTAGCTTTCGCCCGCGGCTTCGCCCGCGTTATATTCGGGATAAGACAGTTCCCCATTCCTGATTTGCAGGTACCTGCCACCTGTAGTTTTTGCCCTAGCGCCTTATTTATTGTAATAGCAATGCTAAGTTTTCTCTTTTTTCCCCTCATATCCCACTTTGAAAAAAAATAGTAACAAACAAACTCACTTTCGCTTTTATAATATTAGTTAGGTTGTTGGTTTCTTCAAAAAGGTCAAGCACTTTCTCGAACATCATTTTAGAATTGCATTTTGTAGAACTGTCAAAATAAAAGGGCTTTTAACTCCGAGTATGACATTAAGTAAGTAAGTTATTTATTTCGCAAATACGTCAGTACAAGGTGACAAATTAAGAAACAAGTAGGTCCAGCCACATTTTACCAATAAGTACGCAAAAGTTGTTGTTTCAAGCTAATAACAAATTAAAAAGTTCATTTCAGATAACATACAAAAATAAATCTACTTTTAAAAGTAAACTTAAAAATAAAGTAACAGAATAAAGAATGGTCAGATTAAAATTATTTCTCGTAAAGAAATACCTCTTAATCTTAATTTCGGGAACGTAACTTAAGTAAAAGGGCTTAAGTAAAGGAACTTAAGTAAACCTGCCCGCTTGACATTTTTATCCTAAAACATTTTGTCGATAAACTCAACCTGTCTAAGGACGACCCTCCACTGCAACCTACGTAAGATATGTACGTAGAGGTTGGGCACGTTACATGTAGCCGTTCTTCTTGGTGTTACTTTGACCTTTTTTCCTCATGAAAAATCATCAAATAACTTCCCCCGCTCTGGGTAAAGCGTCTGGATACCTCCTTCGCTAGCATAACGGCCTAATAATATAAATCCTACTTCCTACTATCTTACTAAATATATATAATAATATAAATGAGAATGTTTGTGAGGATGGATGTATACTATATGATGTATATATGTTTGTTACTCTTTCACGTCGAAACGGCTGATCGGATCTTGATGAAATTTGGCACAGATGCAGATTGTAGTCTGGAATAACACAGCATTTTTATTGTCATCTTGCGGGCGAAACCACGGGCGCCAGCTAGTATAGTACTACTACTATTTGTGAGGATGGATGTATGGATGTTTGTTACTCTCTCTTTCTCTCTCTCTTTCACATAAAAACGGCTGATCGGATCTTGATAAAATTTGGCGCAGAGTTAGATTATAGTCTGGAATAGCACATAGGATTTTTTTTTGATCATCACATGCTAGTAATATATATTACTAGCTTTTGCCCGCGGCTTCGCTCGCGTTAAATTCGGGGTAACACAGTTCCTCTTGCGCCTTATTGATTTGTAATAGCAACGCTAAGTTTTCCCTTTTCTTCCCTCTTTCTCCCTCACATCCCACTTTTTTAAAATAAAAGTTAGCCTATGTCCGTCTCCTGGTTCCCAACTATCTCTGTACCAAAATTCATCAAAATCGGTGTAGCCATTAAAGCGTGAAGAGGTAACAAACAAACAAACAAACAAACAAACAAACAAACTCACTTTCGCTTTTATAATATTAGTAAGGATGTGCAGATGAGCAATAGCTTATTGTGGAGCGACGCCTTTACTCTCACTAAAAGGTTTGTTGCGTTACGAATAAGGTTTGAAATGTAATGGAGCTTTTGCATAGTAGACTTTATTGAGGTAGAATATTGAATTAATGTTTGAATGAGTAGATAGGACTACAAATGCATTTTTTAAAATAGTCTTTATTTAAAAAAAAAAAATAAAGATCCATCTGAAACCCTATATTTCAAAGAATGTTTCAGTATTTATACATCTATATGTATATATCTACGTATTATTAACATGTATGTTTATTTTATGACTGATAATTTAAATAAAAAACCTGTTTTGTCTTTTCTACACACTGTGTCTACACATCTCATCCAACTTTCCTCTCGCAGGTCTGCTGGAAGAAATTGCTAATAAAATAAGCAGTACCTTTGTGCTCTTCTATCTTACTGTAATGTCCTGTTAAGTCTTTTGTGTGTACATAAATAAATAAATAAAGAATGTCGTCAATTTTAGAGCTACAACAAAATCTATGCAAACATTTACACAAAACCAGCATTGCTGTTTGCATCTGTCTTTTAAAATCCGTTTTTCAATTTCTACGTTTTAAGTTCAAGTTCAACAGCAAAGAATGCAAACTAGATTTAAAATGGCGTCACTGATTTACATAACAACGCTATCTATCTCACAGAGATTCTACAGAGAGTCTTACATTCGTGTATTTTCTTTGATTCCTACGTTACGTCGTTTTATCAACATGTCTCACATACCGAACATGTTCTGTCTCTTTATTACAACATGTCGCTAAGGATGTGTTCACACGAGGACAGTGATATTTTAATGTGAAGAAGAATGTTGTATTCCTGCCGGGGTTGCGGTTTGTTAGAAAGAGATACCGCGGCCCCGAGGCATAAAGGTTAAAAGAAGGAACATGGGTGGGTTTTAGTCAGTCCCACCCGTCCCTTGCTAGAGCCAGCCCGCGCTGCTGAGCCAATAAGTTTAAATCAGTCCATAAATAATATCACTAAGATCCAGCCTGTCCCTTTGCTGTCCTCCCTCAGCGACGACGCCCTAAGCCGACGCTCGTACCCCACAGGGGATTCCCTTATCGTGTACTCGCTTAGTTAGTTAGTTTTTACCCTGTCTGGAGGTCTTAATCAAATCTTCGAAACGAGGAAATCCATGTGCAATGAAACTATCCGACTACACGCTAAAAGCAGCCAAGCCTTCTTTATTTAATCATTGAGACGTTAGTTTTTACCTCTATATACTTTGTCACTAGTTTTATTAATTCGTCTTACTTCTTACTTGGAGAACTTACTTCTATATAATATTCTTGTTGAAATAAATATCGTATCTGTCCAAATTATATAGCGCAGTCAACTAAAACGACGCCTTTCACCATTTTCATGGGTTCGTGAGAAGAAGGCGTATTAAAGTCCCCAGCAACACGTCTATCTATAACTTAGACGAACAAAATACCTAATGACAATACTTTTTCTGCTTTGCCTTCGAGTCGAAATTGTGTCGTTCATAGCAATTTCATCAAATACAAATACATTTCCCAGCAACGCAATCCTATCTACATTTTAACATATTATTAACATGTAACGTAACTCGCTCGCTAACACAATACAAGTAATAAAGTCCCACTAACTCCATGTGAACGAGACTTTATATAGGCAGCAATATTATTACCCCGTGGCCACGAGCTGTACGGTCAAGCTACACGCGTGTTACGCGTGGCGATTCTATACGACAATGGAGAAAACAATTTAAAAAAAACATGCTCGCATCTGATCCAGCCTGTCTCTTATTGTCTTCTCTTATTCTACTAGCGAGGTCTAAGGGATGGTCCTTATTCTAAAGGAGATGTCTTAGTTTCTAGCTGCGTTTTTTTAGTACGTTGGGAGGTCTTAGTAGTAAGGCAGCCACAGGATTACCCAGTTAAGCATCTTTCTTTCTTTTTTTTGAAAACGTTGCCCCACACTAGGTATTTCTCCTGTATTGTGGGTGCGTTTACAAACATTTGGCTCACATACACAAACAGCCAGACCCGAAACAACTATTTGCAGGTCTTACCAATATTTGTTTCGTGCGGGAATCGAACCTGCGACACGCAGCGCAGCAGTCGATTGGTCAGCCACTATTATATGCGTATGACAGTATTATAGATGAGGAGAAATCTTTTTTTCTATGTGAGCTTTTAAAAAGTATGTCTGTTTCTGCTTTGCTCATCTGTGCTATGATGAATTCTAGACTTGTTTATTTCATGTGCAGTCTGTGCCTAAGAAGCCGTGCTGCCAAGAAATAACTGATGCTTGTAAATCGCATCACATGTAGACTTCATCGCAGCTTTATATCCATCTGAACAAAATTTTAAACAGACAGCGGAATTATTAGGCATATAACGAATTGAACATTATCGCAGGAGAAAGGGTTTTATTGATAACATCTCACTTGCGTGGCAGTCGGGTTGCTACCCTCGTCTGAAACAGTCTTTATTGCTTTTGAAGAACATTGTTCCAGAATGTTATTGATATTATTCGTGCAATATCAATAAGTGGAGAATGTATTGGTTTACTTAATGTGTAATTGATTTTAAACGCGTTTACATAAGGGTTTAGATCCGTAGCAATTGATTTTTGAATTATTGTGTGATACAGTGGATCATCATCAGCCTAGCCTTTTTCCAACTATGTTGGGGTCGGCTTCCAGTCTTACCAAATGCAGCTGAATACCAGTATTTAACTTAAAACAGAAAACAGTATTTAACTTTAATTTAAAAGAGTGTCCATGGAGTTTCTTGCCCAGCCTTCTTCATAGAGATCTACGCTTTGAAATGGGCAACTACAGTACTTTCACAAGTTATTATGTCTTCTGACTGGGACTGTAGCAGCATTTTTTTTTGTTTTCATGACATTCAAAAGTGCCTATAATGGTCTAATTGAATTAATGATTTGATTTGATTGATAACATGGAGTGACTGCCTATCCTATGTGCCTGACACATCCCAGTAAGTACGGTACCACTTGATGAAAGTGCTTGTCAGATTTTCGACTTTTGGAGCCACTGTCTAGCTGTAACGACTGTCAAAGATCTACAAATGACAACAATGGGACCAACGTAGTCACGTGCTTTCCGAAGCACGGAGAAAACTTGGTATGTAACGGGTGGACACCCATCTGTAGACCAACCTAGGTAACTTGGCTTAACATCAATTATTTAACCACGAGCTTCTATAATGGAAGCAGGTTTCTATTTGTATGATTTATATTTTTTGTTATAGTTAATGTCATAAGTTTGTAAACATTGATATCGCTGATACAATGTCGCTTTTCTTTTTTACCTCTTTATTTTCATTTTATTTATTTATTTAAACTTCATGTACAATAGTGGTACATAGGCGGACTTAATGCCATAAGGCATTCTCTACCAGTCAACCTTTGGGTAAAATACGACAATATTGTGATAGGGTACAAAAATTATATAAAATATATAATAAATATATGTCTAAAACTATTTGTTAACGACAAAAGCATATTTTTATACGGATACTAATACACATATACATATCAAATAAACTAATAAATACATTTAAAAAATAAATAAAAACGAGAACTTTAACAGTAATTACAATGACTTTTAATTGGTAGACGGACCTAAATAGTGGTTACGAACTTTTCTTTTAAAAATAAATTTACTTTCAGCTTTTTTAATGCCAAAGGGTAGCGCGTTCCAAAGCTTTATTGTTGAAATAACGTATGATTTGGACATAAAACCGGTGCGGTGTAAAGGGATTTGGAGGAGTAGATTTTTGGAAGCACGAAGGTTACGACTGTGAGAACTGCCCAACACATTAAAATAAGTTTTTAAATAGTCAGGAGCATACGGATCATTCATGATAGAGTACAGCATACAGAGAGATCTGAGGGACCTCCTGAGTCGTATAGGCAGCCATTTAAGCTGAGTACGGAAGGAAGAGATGTGATCATATTTACGAAGGCCAAACACAAAGCGAATGCAATTATTAAGAAGACGATCCAATTTATTGAGAAGTTCCTGGGATAGATCAGAATAACAAACATCAGCATAGTCGATAATGGGAAGCACAAGAGACTGTACCAAAATGAGTTTAGTGCTAGATGGGAGAAAGTGCTTGAATCTATAGAGAGACCGCAGCGAGAGAGTGACTTTCTGGCTCACTTGAGCCACGTGCTTATTCCAGCTGCAACAGTCGTCAATGTATAACCCCAAGTCTTTTACGTGAGGCGAGAAAGAAATTATTGAATTTTGATACATTAGTGGTGCAAGTTGACTAATGTTCACATTTCTCAAATAGTGCGAGCTACCAATGAGGATGGCCTGACATTTCCCTACGTTAACAGAAACCCCAAATTTACCAGACCATTCCTCAATAGTTCGGAGATCAGCATTAAGGGATGAAATGCATTCATCAAGGTTCGCAATATCTGATTGAGCGTATAGTTGCAAGTCATCAGCGTACAAATGGTAAGAACATTTGAGGATAGCAGTAATGGAGTTAATAAATAAAGAAAATAAGAGAGGAGAGAGTATACCGCCTTGTGGAACACCAGACATCAGGTCGCACCAATCAGAGTAATCCTGATCAACACGCACCGCCTGCCGGCGACCACGAAGATAAGAAGTAAACCAATCACGTGACAAAGAAGACAACCCAATTTGAGACAGTATGGCCAGGAGAATGTCGTGATCAACGGTGTTAAAAGCATTGGAAAAATCTATTAAAACTAACACCGTTAACCTAGAATTCTCCAAGCCATCTCGAATATCTTCTGTAACTTTAAGCAAAGCCGTGGCTGTGCTGTGGCCAGGTCGAAAACCAGATTGGGAACTGGACAAAAGATTATTTTTAAAAACGAAAGAGGATAATTGTTTAAGAGCAACTGCTTCTAGGATCTTAGACAGGAAAGGGAGAATGGAGATGGGTCTAAAGTGATTAGCTAAAGTAGGATTAGAAATTTTAGGAAGAGGGATAATGTAAGCCATACGCCAAATCGCAGGAAACACACCAGATTTCAGAGATGAATTGATGATGTAAGTAATAATTGGGATTAAGTTTTCAATCATAAGAGATAACATAGTACGACTGACCCCATCACAGCCCACAGCCTTAGATTTAATTGAGGTAAAAAATTTAAAGACCTCATGGTTAGTCACAGGGGAGAAAGAAAAGGAGTCAGGAGGAAGTATTGGCTTGGAAGTAATTTCCTGAATAGTGTTATCCTTAATACCAACCGCAAGCGCAGCAGACGTTGAAAAATGTTTATTAAGAGCATTTAAAGGCAAATTAAGAGGAACAGCACTAGAAGGCGACTTTGTGAAGCCAAGCGACTTAAGAAACTTCCAAATATCAGCCGGCGACGAATTAAGGACATTTTCACAAATGTATCGGCGTTTAGATGTTCTTACCATCTGGTTGCAACGATTTCTAGCCAACTTGTACAGGTCCCAGTACTCCCCACTGCGATCCCGCCTATATTTTCTAAACGCCCGGTCGCGTCGTCTCATTGCCATCCGAACTCCAGGGGTTATCCAAGGAGCTGGGGGGCATTTTCAGTTCGGATCGTTTGCAGTCCACTAAGGTGTACACTTCTGCCAGCTTTTAAGGGTTGACGGGCGTGATGTTATGTAAAATTTGTCACGTTTACCAAAAAAAGTATTTTATAATCCTTACTTAATATTATAAAAGCGAAAGTAAGTTGTTTTGGTAGTTTGTTACGTCTTCACGCCTAAATGGCCAAACCGATTTTGATGAATTTTGTTACAGAGATAGTTGGGACCCTGGAGTCGGACACAAGCTATTTAAAAAAAATGAGATATGTGGGAGAAAGAGGGAAGAAAAGGGAAAACTTAGCTTTGCTATTACAATAAATAAGGCGCAAGGGCAAAAACTACAGGTAGCAGGTACCTGTACATCAGGAAAGGGGAACTGTGTTACCCCGAATTTAACGAAAGCGAAGCCGCGGACAAATATAATGTCATAATAAGTTTTAAGATAAATTAAGGTAATGTTAGTATACATTACAGCGAGATTTGTGATGACAAAAAGAAAAAACTGCCAGAAAAATACAACCGCAAATATTAGGAAAATGCTTTTACATAAAATAATAGAAAATTGATTGAGTTTCACAGATACCCCAAGGTTGGAAAGGGGCTGCAACCCTTTCTTAAATATGTATCCGATCAGTAATTTGATCGTGAAATGGTTTTACAAAGAGCGGAGGTATTATGTTTCTGAGTGAATTTGAAGTTAGTATAGAAATGCTATTAAACGCTGTGTTTTGAAAATACTTATTCAGTATAGAAAATAGAAGATATATATATGGAATTAAGAGAAGAAGGTTGTGTACAATTGAAGAATAAATAAAATTCCCTGACACAAAAACACTAAGAAAGGAAAAATATACTAATTTACATATATTTCGGCTGGAGCCAGGACTTGGTGAAGGCAAGTGGCCTCATGAGGTCATCCGGGCAGGACCTTGACCGATTCTCGGACATGTTGTATCAAAAACCTCAGTATATTGTTGATAACTGATTTATTAATACAAAATTACAATCAACTAATCGTTTCACTAATAAACTTTCACAATAAATTGTATTTATGACTCAGGTGTGATCCGCATCACAATTCCGAGGTGTTGACACTGCGACTGCTTCGGTAAAAACTGACTTGTGCCCGCTAGCGCGCCGCCTTATATTACTCGTCCCCCACCTCGCCTGACTCATGGAGTGGTACGATGATGTCACATTGCGCACGTGCACGACGCACGTGCGCCGTTGCAGCTGTGTTTGTCTTCTCAGCGCCGACACGGCCATTCTGCACAAAGGTCGCCCTCGACCTTAAACAAAGAAAAACTGCGCAGAATATCAAGGTTCAACTATGTCACACATTACAAACGTAAGGAGGCTCCCGTCCTCATCTCACATACGATACACATTGGGAAGTAAGGAGGCCCCTGTCCTCAACTTACGGATAAAGCATACTTGCAAACATAAGGAGGCCCCTGTCCTCAACTTACGTCCAGTACATACCACAAAGTAAGGAGGCCCCTGTCCTCAACTTACACTCAACACACATACTTGCAAACATAAGGAGGCCCCTGTCCTCAACTTACGTCCAGTATACACCACAAAGTAAGGAGGCCCCTGTCCTCAACTTACACTCAACACACATACTGCAACCATAAGGAGGCCCCTGTCCTCAACTTACGTCCAGTATATACCACAAAGTAAGGAGGCCCCTGTCCTCAACTTACGCTCAACACACATACTGCAACCATAAGGAGGCCCCTGTCCTCAACTTACGTCCAGTATATATCACAAAGTAAGGAGGCCCCTGTCCTCAACTTACGTTTAATACATATCGCAAAGTAAGGAGGCCCCTGTCCTCAACTTACGTCCAATATATATTGCAAAAATAAGGAGGCAACTGTCCTTAAGTTATATTATGAACAAGTTATGCAATACTTTTAGAACAGTTATGGAGTAATGAAGTTTTTTACCTTTACTACTGTAGACTTTCCTCCAGAAGTTGAGTCGAAGTTAGCAATAAGACTGCCAAGACTGACAGAGTTGGACGGTGTAGTATGTCTACACTCGGTTGTTCCGCTAGTTACTAGTTAGCTGCACCCCTTCTACGAGCGTGTCCAAGCGCGCGCGCGAAGACGAATTCTTAGATGGCGCTGTTTGCATTGTGCCATCAATCCACGACACGGCCATCCCTGACTAGCACCCGTCCTCGGACGTAGTTCCTGTGGACAAAATATGCTCAAAGAGTAATCTAGCTCGGCTTTCCTGCCAATAAAAACAAAAGGTATCTGGGTATAGTTATCAACTTTAATGGTTTTACTATGCCCTGTCACAGTACTCCCTGCTCCACATAATTCATTGAAAAGAAATCCGATCAACAAGTTACAAAACAAAGTATCTAACAATTTTATTACTTTTTATCATAGTTCATAAGCAACGCATACTCAAATCTAATTCTCGAGAAACTTTGTGATCGGGGATCTCCCTCACACGATCATGAAGGTATTTGTATATTTGCTTAGAGTCAAGCGCCTTTAGTCGGTATCTATCCCCGTCTAACACTTCAATGATCTCGAATGGGCCTTTGAATTTAGGAACTAATTTTGTTGGAGTCTTTTCCCTCAATTTAATTAAAATAATCATTAACAACTAATTTAGAAACGTGAACCTTATTTTTATGAAATCGTTTTTATCGTAATTAGCATTTTTTTTTTTTTTTTTGTAAAATTCTGTGTCGCATGCCCTCTCATCTCATCTAAATTAACGTCAGTCACGTCATTATCAACGGTCACTACGCCAAGAGGACGTGCTACCCCTACGATCATTAACTCAAAAGGGCCAGATTCAGTCACCCTATTAATAGTGGAGTAAATGGCCAACTGAACCTCTCCCAATGGTTCCTGCCAAGAGCCGTCACGACTAGTCTTTACAGCTGTCAACATAATTTTAACATAATCTTTGATGAGAGAGCATTCGGCACCAGAATCGTAATAAAAATGGATACGACTCACCAGAATTCATCAGCGTACCGCTGGCATTACTGACTTGCTGTACCACCATCACAGAATGCTGCAAAGCTACTGGCGTTAATACCTCCTCCCGCTCCTCGGCCAAATTAACCCTCTCAGCCTCATCTGCCATCCTCCCGAAGCAGGACGACTCAACATGTCCAGTCCCGCCACAGCAATTACCCCCGGGCTCCGGACGCTCTGCGCGGCTCAAGGACTCGCTGGAACCAACGGCCCAAGACCGCCCGACCGCGTCCTCCCACCGCCCCTGCCACAATGTGCCCGTACATGTCCTGGCTTAGTCACAATAAATGAGACCACAAGAGCCATTGTAGCGAAGGGCTGCCCTCTAGGGGGCGTCCTCTCGCCCCTACTATGGAACCTAATAGCGGATAGCCTAATCCGATGTCTAAACGCCGAAGGCTTTTACACCATAGGCTACGCCGACGATATCGCTACCTGATGCGCCAAGCCCTAAGAATAATGGAAAAATGGTACGAAGAATACGAGCTAACCGTAAACCCCTCCAAAACCGAACTAGTCCTTTTTACTAGAAGAGGAAACTGACAACACTACAGCTGCCGATTTTCTTCGGCACCACGCTAAGCCTAGCAACTGAAACCAAGTACCTGGTCGTTTATCTGGACAAACAACTAAATTGGGCAACACACGGACTATATCACCACCAAAGCTAGCATATCCCTATAGCAGTACAAAGGACTACTCGGCAGGAATTGGGGTATAAGCCCCAAAATTATGCACAGGCTGTACCCCACAGTCATCAGACCCATAATAACATACGGCTGATGATGATGGCCCAGAACAGAACTGAGCACGACCCAAAAAGACCTAGAAAACTGCAACGCCTTGCCCGTGTAGCGATCACCAGTAGCATGAGAACCGCACCAACAGCAGCCCTACAAACAATGCTAGGGCTGTCGCCCCTACATCTCACGGTACCGGAGGAAGCGGCTCTTGCGGCTTCAGACTAGAAGTCTCTGGCACACTGAGTAATGACTCCAGGATAAAGCACACCAAAATCAAAGCAGGAGCCGTCTAAAGGCAACCTCTGTAAGCAGCACCGACCGATAAGATCACCAAGATACATTGCCTCCAAAAACATTACGACATACAGCTCACGGAGGAACCATGAGAATACACGGGATCAAACAAACTGAGAATATAATACAGATGGCTCGAAAACCAGAACGGGAACAAGGGTTGGGGTCTTCTCCTACGACCTAAACATTAAAATTTCTAAACCACTCGGAACGCTCAACACAGTCTACCAGGCTGAATGTATGGGCATTATTCAGGCCGTCGTAGCCATCGAGGCCAGAGGAGTCGCGGACACCAACAACCGAATACTCTCCGACAGTGCCTCTGTTCTTCAGTCCCTAAACAATAGCTGCTTCAACACAGCTCTAATATACGAATGCCACAACCTACTAGAACGAATGACCGCACACAACCGCAATACATTAACCTTACAATGGATCAAAGGACACAGTGGCTCCCTAGGCAACGACGCAGCGAATGAACTCGTCAGACGGGCGTCCATCTCTCCAGCACTAGGACCGGAGCCAATTGAACCCATCCCTTTCAGCCAGATACGCAGCTGGCTGAAGGAACACACCTTTTCGAATGTACAGGAATCACTGAAATTGACACTGGATATACTAGGGTCACTTGCGGACGCCCTCAAGAACCCATCTGCTTCTGGAAGGAGGTGGGCTGGCTAGAGTATGCGTAGAGTAGCGGCCATCAGGTGCATGGCATACGCACAATGGTCCATTGCAAGGACTAGGTGTGGAAACCGGACCCCCCTCCAAGAAGCGGAGTCCACATGAAGAAAAAGAAGATGTCCTGCTTCCTACACCCAAAACAAAGCATATGACCGTCTCCAATGCTTCTCAATCCCGGTCGCTTTGCAGGGGTTTCATCCCGTCGAAGCTCTCGTTGTTCGACTGCAGCCGCCACCGAAACCAATTCGGGAACTGAGGAACATTAACCAGACAACAAACGCAATCTAAGGAACTCATCGTTGACGCAGCCAATCATGGCCCCCACAGCATCCCCGTCCTTGTCACCATCAATGACCCGTCTCCAGACAGGGGCCCGGTTGTCGCCAAAGGCACCGGTACCCTCCTCCATGTGAGCACTCGGAGCCGAGGAAGCTCCGAGGTCCATCCCGCTTCTGATTTCGGCTGGAGCCAGGACTTGGTGAAGGCAAGTGGCCTCATGAGGTCATCCGGGCAGGACCTTGACCGATTCTCGGACATGTTGTATCAAAAACCTCAGTATATTGTTGATAACTGATTTATTAATACAAAATTACAATCAACTAATCGTTTCACTAATAAACTTTCACAATAAATTGTATTTATGACTCAGGTGTGATCCGCATCACAATTCCGAGGTGTTGACACTGCGACTGCTTCGGTAAAAACTGACTTGTGCCCGCTAGCGCGCCGCCTTATATTACTCGTCCCCCACCTCGCCTGACTCATGGAGTGGTACGATGATGTCACATTGCGCACGTGCACGACGCACGTGCGCCGTTGCAGCTGTGTTTGTCTTCTCAGCGCCGACATATATTATTTTATATATATTTAGAAATGTTATTTTTTATCCTTACTTTAATAAAAGCGAAAGTGAGTTTACTTGTTACGTCTTCACGCTTAAATTGCTAAACCGATTTTGATGAATTTTGGTACAGAGATAGTTGGGACCCTGGAGACGGACACAGGCTAACTTTTTTTTAAAACAGTATGAAATGAGTGAAAGAGGGAAGAAAAGGGAAAACTAAGCTTTGCTATTACAATAAATAAGACGCAGGGGCAAAAACTACAGGGAAGCATTTACCTGCAAATCAGGAAAGGAACTGTGTTACCCCGAATTTAAAGCGAGCGAAGCCGCGGGCAAAAGCTAGTATTATATATATATTTCTTTTAATATATATTTAAACTAAGCGTTATCGCGTCAGTTCACAACAAACTTAGAACCCCTCTTTTTTGGTCAAGGGTTTAAACTTTGCATACCATAAATTAAAAAAAAGTTACATTAAAAAACACAAAGGCCTATTACTTTTTTAACTGACATGGTCACTGGTTCGTTTGTTCATTCAAATCTGTATCCGTATCCCGTTTCTATGGTTTTAGTAAATATAACATGTTTTTTAATTGAGCTAATTTTTATGCTGGAATATTGGGCCAGCTTCCATCTTGCATCATATGCCGCTGTCATTTACGCTATTGACGATCTTTTAACTGCATCAGCGAACTATAGCTAATCTAAATATGAAGAAGACAAGGCATGGAAGACGAAACAAAGGAGATTTTAAGTAAAAAAAACCTCTTAAACGTAATCGATGATAATGTTTTGGTACTTAGCTTCGAAAAATATTGAAGTGTAATTACATCCTTACTAATATTATAAAAGCGAAAGTGAGTTTGTTTGTTACCCCTTCACGCTTTAATGGCTAAACCGATCTTGGTGAATTTTGGTACAGAGATAGTTGGGAACCAGGAGACGGACATAAAAAAAAAGTGGTATATGAGGGAGAACGAGGGAAGACAAGGGAAACTTAGCATTGCTATTACAAATCAATAAGGCGCAAGGGCAAAAACTGCAGGTAGCAGGTACTGTGTTATACCGAATTTAACGCGAGCGAAGCCGCGGGAAAATGCTAGTTTTGTATATACCCATTAACCACTCATCATCTTCCATTCATTTCCTTTCTTCCATTCCATTCATTCGTTCCCACATACCCATCTTATTGTCAAGGGATATGATTTATAACAATTGTATTGCATTCTCATCACATCCGCTGAAAACAAATTTCAGAATGACTGCCAGGATATCCAGTGATAACATAATTATGTGAGATGCAATAAATACAAATCGAATACTGGTTTTCAGAATTTCAGGCCATTGAGTACCAGTAATAACTGTCAAAAATCTACAAATGATATACGGGACCAACAGCTTAATGTGTGCATGGACCAGCCTAGGTAAGCACGACTCAACCAAATGTATTATTTACTTGCTTTTGCCCGCGGCTTCACACGCGTTAAATTCGGGGTAACACAGTTCCCCTTTCCTGATTTGCAGGTACCTGCTACCTGTAGTTTTTGCCCTAGTGCCTTATTTATTGTAATAGCAATGCTAAGTTTTCCTTTTTCATACCTTTTTCTCCCTCATTTTTCTTTTTTTTTAAAGTGAGGTTTGGCCCATTTCCTGGGTCCCAACTATCTCTGTACCAAAATTCATCAAAATCGGTTTAGCCATTGAGGCGTGAAGACGTAACAAACAAACAAACTCACTTTCGTTTTTATAATATTAGTAAGGATCACAATGAGGTATGGTTATTATCATTTCAATAGACATTCATAGACTGTTTTCATTACAAAGCTGTAGAGATTCAAATGCCGTTATTCACAAATCCAATCGGATGCTTACCGGAAAACTTTCGATAGGAAATTGAATTATATGCCGAGTTCCAATATCAGCTGGAAATGGTAGATTTTGTTCGGGGTCACTGCAATCAGTGAAATTGAGGTGGTGAAACGGCCATTTTAGTGAAGAAAGGAAGAAAAATCTTTCTATTGTTGTATAGAATCGGCGTATCTCGTTGCTCACAATCGAATAAGATGAAGTTTTTGTCCTTTAGAGTTGTAGCAAACCTTATTTGAATGTTGTTTAGATTTCCGTCTGTCTGTCTGTCAGACCTTTTATCTCGGGAACGGGTGGAGACATCGAAATTAAAACCATATTCTGTGTGAATCTGTAGTGAAAAAGTAACCCTCTAAGTCTACGCACATATGGCCGTTTCTGTCGCAAGTTTGTACGGAACCCTCGATGCGCGACGCCGACTCGCACTTGCTCACTAAGATTGCTCACTAATTTGCAAAATTCAACACCTAGAGGACTAAAAAGGATAGCAAATTAAGTATAGGAGAAAGCAATTCCTTGGTTGATTGACTTGAACTGTATAGGCATGTTTTTACGAAATTAAAAGACTAAATAAAATCATGCCATGACACTGAGGAGAAACCTCTTTGCACAGCTAGTTACTTAGATAGTGTAGTTGTCTTCGTTACATACAAAGTCTCAAAAAAGCTACTCACAAATATATGCCATAATAGTAATAAAAAACACGAAAAGCAAATTGTTTTTTCAGGACATAGGAGTATACTACCGCTCCTCTTGGCACAACCCCAGCTTAACGTATTTATATCTGTTTTTCAACCTACTTACGCCTAGTTACATATTGGGTTGAATGTTTCACCCCGAATATATAAAGCTGTCTGGTACGGCCTGATCTACTTTGTAATTTTACTGATGTTACCGAAACTCTGTTTGGTTCTCGACGAGCCGATAAAACTAACTAAAATAAACTTTTTCTATGGCTCTGGTACTAAATAGGTTTAATGAAAGGAACTTACTCTTTGAGTTAAAAACTATATCTCTCATTACTTCATGGACCTCGGAGATGCCATACATAAAAAAAAAACTATTACTATGATGATGATACTCAAATCCGGGAAAGTAAATGTGACCTTTAAAACTCATATGAGCTCTCTAAAATGTTATCTAAAGCCCTCACAAAAAGTTATCACAGACATCGGTAAAAGAAAACGTCGTGAGGAAACCTGGACTTATAATTAATAGCTTTTGCCCGCGGCTTCGTTCGCGTTAAATTCGGGGTAACACAGTTCCCCTTGCGACTTATTGATTTGTAATAGCAACGCTAAGTTTTCCCTTTTCTGCCCTCTTTCTCCCTCACATCCCACTTTAAAAAAAATAGCCTATGTCCGTCTCCTGCTTCCCAACTATCTCTGTACCAAAATTCATCAAAATCGGTTTAGCCATTAAAGCGTGAAGAGGTAACAAACAAACAAACTCACTTTTGCTTTTATAATATTAGGAAGGATATAATTCTGAAATCGCAAGCGTGGTAATCAATACTCGTGCCTTATCTATTTGAGAAGAAGTTTTTGCCTAACAAAGGGACAGACAAAAGTTGATATTATTATTATAGTTGTACTAGCTGTCACCCGCCGCTTCGCCCGCGTGATTCTATGTGTTATTCCAGACTATGATCTACCTCTGTGCCAAATTTCATCACGATCCGTGTAGCAGTTTTGACGTGAAAGAGTAACAAACATCCATACATCCATCCATCCATCCTCACAAACTTTCGCATTTATTATTATTATTATTTATTAGAATAAGTAGGATATTTCAAATATTCATTACGTTTATGTTTAAGCTCTAAGTTTATAAAAGTTTTGAGTTAACTGCTATCATATCTGATGATATGAGATAAGATATCTCAAGAAGACCACCCAGCAAATTCTAGATCTTTGTACAAAATTATGTAGCGTCTGAAAACTTGTGTCACACACTTCGGTACAAAGTGAGCCCTCAGGGAATACTAGATTTTGCAATTAGTGTGTTGTTATAGTTAGATATCTATTGTATCTATAGATAGACGGGTTTAAGTATGTCCCTTGTATTACGATGGGAGCCTATTCATATCCAGAGGGGCTTGCCAGGGCCTCCACCTGCCGGGGTTGCGTGTTGTTCGAAAGAGAAACCGCGGCCCCGGAACGTTAAGAGCAATAGAAGGAACATGGGTGGGTTTTAGTCAGTAAAAGTCTGACACGCCCCCCCGCTCCGCCCAGAGCGGGGGAAGTTATTTGATGATTTCCCACCCCAAAAAAAAAGCCTATTCATATCAACTGTACACGAATTGAAACGCCATGGTTGCTATAAAGAAAATTTTCACGGAAAACCCCAATCACACTTTGCCCGACGCGAGAATCGAAGCCAGGATCAGGCTCAGCAATAGTGCTTGCGAACACTCACCAACAAAGCAGTTGGAATAGGCTAATGTCTATTGTTTATTATGCAAGCGACTTTCTTCTGGAATTTTCTGTCTATGACGGATGGTAAGTCTTTCAAAGGGAATCGTTGTATTACCTTCCCCGGCTCTCGGTTTTGGAAACCAGTTAAATACTCACTCCATAGGTGAAAACCGGTCAAGAGCGAGTCAGACTCATGCAGCGAGGTTCCGTACAAACTTGCGACATAACCAGCCATATCTTTTGATTGCGTAGACATAGAAGGTTGATTTTATCACAGCACAAAGGGACTACAGAGTTGAGTATATGGTTTTAATTTTAATTTGAAACATCACGCATTCACGAAATAAAGGGTATTAACAGGCAGACAGACAGACAGACAACAAAGTGATCCAATAAGGGTCCTGCTTTTTCCTTTTTAAGGTACGGACCCTAGAACCCTACTACTACTACTACTACCCTACGGTAATGTATTCGGTTGCACCCAGAGAATTGAAGGCTACCACGACATAGCTGGCTAGGTAGACTGTAACGATAATAATTCTAGTTTATTAAAGTAGGCTGTAATCCTTACTAATATTATAAAAGCGGAAGTGAGTTTGTTTGTTACGTCTTCATTTTGATGAATTTTGGTACAAATATAGTTGGGACCCTGGAGAGCCTATGTCCTATAGGCTATTTTTTTTAAAAAGATTGAGATATGAGGGAGAAAGAGGGAAGTAAAGGGAAAACTCAGCATTGCTATTACAATAAATAGGGCGCAAGGGCAAAAACTACAGGTAGCAGGTACCTGTAAATAGGAGAGGGGAACTGTGTTACCCCGAATTTAACGCGAGTGAAGCCGCGGGAAAAAGTTTGGTAACAATATAATTACAAGTGCTAAAGCCAAGAGGTTAATGACCTTATTTGTTTATTTCATAAAGCCAAAGACAATTTGGCAACTTAGCCAAAGCTTTATTGTCCACTAAAGTTGAGAAATTAAGGTTAAGTTACGCGACATGATTACAAGGTTTTATTATACTTTGTCTAGACTGTCCTTGTCATTTTGTCAAGTAGTAAACAAATTTAATAAAAAAACGTGTGGCACTCGGGGACTGCCGCGGTAAAGCTATTGCATAGCATTTTTTATCAACTTATGCAATAAATAAAAACAATCTAAATAAAATATTTAAAAAGTACTTCCAATGAAAAGAAGTCGCAAAAAGAAAAACAAGAACTTGGGTTTGATCCAGCGTAATGTCGATTGACTATCCGATTCTCTACCAAACACGCTATTAGAACATTAAAATCGGGATTGAAATAACTGACCGTATTGTGTAAACGACGTTAGACAATGTACGGCCTTCAAGCCACACCTCCGTGCCCGTCGGAGTGGGGAGCGTCAGGTTTTTTTTCGTTACGGAATTTCTGGATTCGGTCCCCGCGCTCAAGGCCCGCGATAGAAGCTATGCAATAGCTTAAAAAACTAGAAACATAATAAAATCGTTTTTATTGCTGTTTTAGGCTACCTTACCTCGAAAAGAAAACACGGAACGTTTATAGGGACACTAGTTTCCGCTCGCGACTTCGCCCACATGGCATAGTTACTTTGGGCTAACGCTAACTTCTACCCGCGTGATGATCGAAAAAAAATATCTTTCTCTCCCTTTTCTTCCCTCTTTCTCCGCCAATTCTCACTTTTTTTATTAAAAAAATCCATGTCCGTCTCCAGGGTCCTAACTATCTCTGTACCAAAATTCATCAAAATCGGTCAGACTATTTTGGCGTGAAGACGTAACAAACAAACAAATAAACTCACTATCGCTTTTATAATTATTAGCGAAAGTTAGTATAGAATATATTAAGAACACTTTTGCCTAACACTTTGGGGATTACAAGCTAACGCCTGACAATATTAAAAAGATGTCTTTTTAATATTTTCAGTATTCTAGTTTCAGTATAAAAACTTAAACCAACGACTTGACGTTGACAATCATCAACGTCATAATCATCTGCTAAGTTTTCCAGTTATGTTAAAGTTGGCTTCCAGTCTAACCGTGTGCCACATGAAATATTTGTGAAGAAGATAACGGATCTTACAAAACAAAGTTTTTAAGTAGGTTCTTAAGTAAGATATTTCCTACACACACAACACTCACTTACACAAAAATCCTTAAGCACACAAATGTCACGAGAATCAAATCTTTTTTCACTGTGTAATATCGAGCTGGGCCGAGCAAGAGAGAAAATATATGTCGAGTTACTGAAAACGTGCAACATACGTGAGAAAATATAAGTATATCGGTGGGTATGCATGGAAGTTCACGCTCAATTAATACTCAAAGAGAGACTCAACCAGTACCCAACAATCGCAAGCCCTCTCAAATGTATACACAGTCTAACAAAGCAACGAGTGAATGAATGTAGTTAATTAACACCCTGTATCACACGCCGACCATACGTTGAGCTACAGATGAATGAAAAACAAATAAAAAACGGTGTGATGGGGACGAGGAAACAATTACAAACACAGGGTTGGACCAGAAGGGTTCAGCAGAAGGGTTAAAGTATTCACAATTCAAAAGTTTGATACGTAGCAATACAGGTGAGTGTATTGCACGACATGAATCACAAATATGTTATGACTTATGACCATGAGAGGTCGGAATTAGGTAGGGTTATTTATGTACTTGCATCGAAATGTTGATGTTAATATGGATCTTCCCAGGATTTCTAATGGAAAATCCCGTATGGCCAACAATATTACAGAAAAATAATAATAAAAACAATATTCGTTTCTTTTTTATTTATTCAATAACGGGATTTTATCTGCTCTCTAATATAAATCCCGGTATTGGAGGCATATCCACATTATAACTCTACCTAATACAGACCTCTGCTTATGACAAACATACATACACAGATTCATAAATGATTCGACTATTAAATGTGCATTTTATGATGTTCCATGAATTAGCATTAAAATCATGTCCTGCATGTCCTGGTATTTACTTTTCTGATCGACGCTACTGAAGGCACCCAACGTCAGAGGGGCCTGCCAGGGCCACCGCCTACTGGGGTTGCGGGATGTTCGAAAGAGAGACCGCGGCCCCGTAATATAAGGGCACAGAAAGAACATGGGTGGGTTTTAGTCAGTAAAAGTCCGGTACTCCTCGCTCCGCCCAGAGCGGGGGAAGTTATTCGATAATTTCCCATCCGCAAAAAAAGGCTCTAAACTAAGTAAAGTTCTAGACTGACAGTTAATCTCATAATCCTTTCTTTTCAGTAAACGGTTACGGCAATCGTTAAAAAGTAGACGTTGAGAACTAGTTCAAGTTGCAGTATTCAACTTATATCCTTTCGATTCTAAACAAAAGAAACTTCACAGTAACCGTTTGACATTGAGTGGGAGTAAGTAGCAATTCTCATTATAAATTTATTTCGTACTTGCCGTAAGTACTAAGCTCTACCCACATAACTTTTCAATTTAATTTTCTGGGACGCAAATACCTTGTGACCTTTTCCGGGTTTGATAATATTTCTCTGCCTTTTTTTAAAGTATTTTTGGCGTACAGCAATAACAGGATTGTAGCTTACTTTTGCATTTGAATAAGGGTTAGGACAGATTATCCCGTGAAGCGATCGTCTACAAAAAGGTCCACCATTTTATCAATTTTATTTATTGTCATTCCTAGCGCATTTTTCTGATGTTCTCATGACATTTTGTTGGATTCTTGTTGTCATTTCTGTACCTAGCTATATCATATTATTGTTTGTGGGTTTGTGATCACAGTTAACTTGTGGTTTGGCTCGCGTTCTTTTTCATGAGACCTATTTTTTTTTGTGGTTGGGATATTACCTACCCTTGTCCACCGGTGTCTCTTTCGAACAACCCGCAACCCCGGCAGGGCCCTTTGCTTTGTTAAAATCTCTTTGAGGCGCGCGTGGAACACTAACGCGCCGTCGACAATAGACGGACGGACGGTGAGCTACCCATTGTTCACCGTCCACAGGCTCGCATCTACAGTGGCCGGGAGTCGTCTGGAATACCCACTTAGGTAGGTAAACGAGTATTCATGATTCTTCTCATAAATTCGATAAAAAACGGGTTTATCTCGAGAACGCTTTTAGGTATAGAGTTGAATTTAAACCATATACTCAATCAGCCCACTCTGTCTTCGCAGTCAAAAGTTTAAGTCAGAAGTTTGTTTGTTGTTTCAACATCTAGAAACCAGGGACCAGCCAACGGTTATCGGGTGAGCTTGTATTCTATCGCGAGCCGTCTTCCGGCAACTGTAGATGCTAGTCTGTGGACGGTGAGCAATAGGTAGCTCACCGTCCGTCCGACTGGTGATGACAGGCCGTGTCGACGGCGCGTTCGTGTTCCATGAGCGCTTCACAGAGATGTTAGCAAAGCAGAGGGGCCTGCCAGGGACACCATCTGCCGGGGTTGTGGATTGTTCGAAAAAGATACCGTGGCCTCGGAACACAAAGAGCAAAAGAAGGAACATAAATGGGTTTTACTCAGTAAAAGTCTGACTCTCCTCAAAAGAATAGGCGAGTATACTATATTACTAGAAAAAATGTTATGTTAATTAACTTCCTTTTAACTTTCAAATGTTCTCTACTGAAAATTAATATCCTTTAGGTCAACAATGAATGTAATAGGCAATTTAAAAAAATAACATAAGTCTTACCATCACAATCTTGGATGAAAAACTTGGCCCCGACCGCCCCTAACTAGTGAGACTTGGCAATGAGCCAAGATTTAAAAGAAAACAGATTTATATCTTGCAGTTTATTGGACTATAATGCTCTATTAAAGTGGGCAGTATCAGACTAATTTATAGTCATTACTAATTTTGCAGCATGCAACAAAATTTGCGCTAGGTTATGTCCAGCATTTGCTTGTAAAATGTTTTTTACAAACAATTTCAACATACTAGTTTTTACCGTGTTCCATGTTCGAAGACTATACGTATGATTATGGCTTATTCCCATGTCTTCGCCCACGATGAGAACTACACGAGAACAGAATACCGGTATCCTATCATTTATTCATCCTTACAACGTCCTGCGTGTACAATACAACAACGCTTTCAGGATGCTGTTGCGGTTGCCGCGGCGTTGTAGTGCGTCGGGAATGTTTGCTGCAGCTCACATAGATGGCTTCCATGCCATCATGCGCAAGAAAGCGGCTTCCTTACTGCAACGCTTGCGTAACACTCGTAACAGCATCCTGAAAATGATTGCTGGTAGGCCCGACTGCCCCATTTAAAGGCACTGGGTGAAATTAGCTATAGGTTCATGTTATTAAGTAGTAATAATAACACTAACATAGTATATAAGCATATTCTGTTACTAATTCACTAACAAATTAGATACAGGAAAAATCCTAGTGTGGGGCAAAGTTTAAAAAAAAATGATTTTGCTGGGTCTGTTTTTTTTATTTAGCCCAAATCATCGTCTACCTGAGTCTACATTTTATATCTATGCAGCTAAAGTGCTAATGGTAGGTAACAGAGAGTGTTTTTTTTTTGGTGTGGGATATCATCAAATAACTTCCTCCGCTCTGGGCAGAGCGGGGGGGAGTGTCAGACTTGTACTGACTAAAACCCACCCATGTTCCTTCCATTGCGAGACTAAGCGGACGTGTTTTTCGTTGATTATAACGATATTGATTTGAGTAATTACGAATAATGTTATTGCAATAATTTGTTGAGTCAGTGTTTTGTGTTAATGTCGAGTGTGACTAACAAACCTTTTTCGTTGTGAAACATGAACTAGATAGTTTTTAGATAATCAGCGTTTTCGGTGTTAGAGGAATGTCGAACCCAGGAGATAGCCCCTTCGGCCGCAGCAAATTGGTAAGACGAAGTCCCCCACCGACGCCGCCGCATGCCGATCAACATCAGACGAGAGAACCAATACCGCCAGCATCCACGGAGAACGAACTACCAGCTGAAGTCGTCTCTACGTCGGAGATTCAGAGATGGCTAGGGTCCATCGACACAATTTTGAGTGAAATTTGCTCGATTGTTGCGGAGGGAAAAATGAATTCCGACCAAAAACTCCGTGTCACCAATCTCTGTCGAAAAGTGAACCATGGGACGTCTCAGATGGCCGTGTTGTACCAATCTCTGAAGCAAAAGTCCATCCAAGCGCACACAACCATCCAGCACCTTCAAGAGCAGCAGAATGTTACGGATTCCCTGTGTCAATTTAAAGAAGTCGTGGAAACGAAAATGAGCCGAAACGAACCAGCAAATACTTCCTACGCTAGCATGGTGAAGAAAGGCTCTGATAAATTTATACGCCCACTAAATATCAGTGCAGTCGCTATTTATCCCAGCGACAAAACTAAAACCAGTGACGACACCAAAACGTTGGTACAAAAAATTATATCGCCTGAGGAAATGAAACTCCATGTCCGCGGACTAAGAAAAATTAGAAACGGAGGCGTCATCATAAGCACCCATAATAAAGACGACATCGACAAATTAAAAAGCTCACAGAAGCTAGTTTCCTCAGGCCTTACAATTGAAGAGCCATCCAAACGCCGTCCTAGGATTGCTGTTATTGGTGTCCCCGTTGCTCTAACAGAAAAAGAGGTGTTTGATTGCATTTTCTTGCAAAACTTGGCCGATAAATTGCCGAACATCACTCGTGAGTCCTTCGTAGAAATTATAAAATTGAGCCATAAGTCAGGAAGGAAAGAAAGACCTACTTGCAACTACATATTGGAAGTTCCTGCTAATATCAGGAAAGTTTTGATGGATCAGGGTAGAATTTTCATTAATTGGACCTCATGTCCAGTAAGAGACTTCACTATTGTGACCAGGTGTTTTAACTGCCAGCAGTTCGGACATGCAGCCAAATTTTGCAGAGAAACGAGCTCTACTTGCAACCTCTGTGGCGAAACGGGACATTCTTTCAAGGAGTGCACTAATAAGGATTCTCCACCTCAATGTGCGACCTGCAAACGCTTCAAGAGAAAGAATGATCATCCGACTGGTGATGTAAATTGCCCAGCACGTAAATATGCAGAGGACAATTACATTAACTCTATTGACTATGAAGGCGCCTAGGAGCGCCGCCGACTAACAAGTTAATTAAGCACATAGATAGTAGGTTAACTTTTACATATAATTTCCTTTTTATGGCCAATCAGCTAATTTCTGATCTAGATAAATTTTCCGTGTCTGAAGCAAAAACTTGTAATGTGGAGGAATGCAAAAACATAGTCTATACTGGGGATAACACACTGAATATGCATACACAAAATATTCGTAGTATAACCCGAAATTTTAACGGTTTCCAAGTATTGCTGCAAGATCTTGATATATGTTGCGACATTATCGTTCTAACAGAATGTTGGTTGTCCAAACAAACGGCAAATTTACCAACTCTCGATGGCTTTAATCTTCACAAAAGCGATAGAACATTCAACCAGAATGATGGCGTCGTGGTTTATATTAAAAATAATTTAAGAACATTAGTAGATGAACCTTATTTTCCAGGCTGCAACTGCTTAATAATTAAAATTATTCCCGATACAGTAATATTGGCTATTTATAGGCCTCCATCCCAGGGTATTGATGGGTTTTTGGACTCTCTTAACACTAACTTAGGAAAATTATCTTCGTTTAAAAATATCATACTGGTAGGTGATATCAACATAAACACAGCTGCGGTAAAAATCGACACTCATGCACATAAGTACCTCAATATTTGCTCATTTCATGGATTATTACCAGCTCATTATCATCCAACCCACCAGAGTGGCTCCTGTCTAGATCATATCCTTATAAAATCGAAAAGCCCATCAAAAACGTTGGTTACTAATTCATCATTAACCGATCATCAAGCTGTTTTACTAACGTTGCAAATAAGCTCACCTAGAAATAAATGCATGCGTAGCTATACTAAACTCAACATGACGAGTCTCGAAACTGACTTACGCGGTATTAATTTTGACCCCGTTTATAACTCGAATGACCCAAATGATTCCCTACAATATTTTGTAGATTTATTGCAATCTGCGCTTAGGAGAAATACGTTTAACAAAATAATACCTAGCAAGTATAGTAACATTAAACCATGGATTACGCCCGGACTGGTTCGCTGTATCAGACATAGAGATAAACTCCACCGAAAATCGAAAAATGCACCGGATAATAAACTACTAGCAATTACATACAAACGGTATAGGAATTTCTGTAATAATCTGTTGAGAAAGCTAAAAAACCAATATGATCAGAGTCAACTACAGAAAGCAGGTAAAAACAGCAAGCTTATATGGAAATTCATAAAAACTAACACTTTTAGATCAAAAAATTCCAAACCAGCCTTTGATCTTCTATCTTCTGAGCTAAGCCCTACTGAAGCAGCAAATAAAGCTAACAACTACTTCATTAACGTAGGAAAAAACTTAGCAGAGAAAATCTTACTTTCTAGTTATTCCATTCAAAGCCAAACTATGACATACGCAACACAAAACTCTTTCGTCTTATTAGATACCGATGTAAATGAGATAGTAGGTATAATAGATGGATTAAAGGAAATTTGTGCCCTAGGGTGTGACGACATACCAAATAGCATACTCAAAAGATTTAAATACCTCATTGCCCCTCCTTTGACACACATTTTTCAGCTATGTTTAACAAAAGGAATTTTTCCTAAATTGCTTAAAAAAGCACTTGTTACCCCAGTGTTTAAAGCTGGAGATGAGAGTTGTGTAAATAACTACAGGCCAATTTCAGTTCTAACAGGCCTCTCAAAGATATTAGAAAAAATTATAAACTCTAGATTAATAAAATATCTTGAAAGTAATAAATTACTTTCTGATCATCAATTTGGTTTTAGGCCTAAAAGATCTACAAGCCAAGCTGTTCATCATCTGACTAATTTTATAAGCACTAACCTAGATAACGGCATGCACACAATAGGGATATTTTTAGACCTAGCCAAGGCTTTTGATACAATTTCTTGTACCTTGCTTTTATCCAAGCTGGAGATGATGGGAATACGGGGTGTACAATTGCAACTGTTGTCTGATTACCTCAGCGACCGCCATCAGTGTGTAAAAATAGGTCAATGCATCAGTTCTGAGCTTAAAAATACCTGTTACGGAATCCCACAAGGCAGTATTTTGGGTCCTACCTTGTTCTTAATATATATAAATGACCTATGCAATTTGACACTCAAAAATGGTGTCATTATGTCATATGCGGATGATACAGCTCTACTGTTCGCAGCTAAATCAACAGTCGACGTCTATGATGTTGCACAGAAAGGTTTTAATACTGTGTCTAACTGGCTTCATAAAAATCTCTTAACACTAAATATAAACAAAACAAAATACCTATTATTTACAATGAGAAACGCTTATCCAACTCTTACTAATCTAAGCATTCAAGCGCATAACAATTGTAATTTACATAATGCTGACATTGCATGCACTTGTCCCACTTTAGCGAAAACAGACCATATCAAATATCTAGGTATTACGATTGACTCAAATCTGAACTTCCGCAAACACATCGATTTATTATGCACCAGAGTGCGTAAACTAATCTACATTTTCAAAAACTTACGTCACATTGCCCATTTTCGATTAATTAGGCAGGTTTATTTGGCTTTGTGTCAATCTATCATTACCTACTGCATAACATCCTGGGGTGGTGTCGCTAAATCAATTTTGCTGCCCCTAGAACGCGCCCAACGAGCAGTTTTAAAGGTTGCTACTTTTCGTCCATTCAGATTCCCTACACATCAGCTTTATATAGCATGCAAGGTGCTAACAGTACGTCAATTGTTTGTTTTGAACGTGATCTTATTACAACACACTGAACTTTATTTTAACCCAGTACCCTCAGATAGGAGGAGAAAAGATTTGGTTTGTGCTAACCTTCGGACGAAACATGCTTTTGCTAATCGTTTTTACTTATTTTTGGGACCCTACTTATATAACCAGTTTAACAGAGTACTAAAGATTTATAGTTTAAGTTATAATAGGTGTAATCTACTAGTTCAGGAATACCTGGCAAAACACAATTATGCAGACACGGAAAAACTACTAGAAATTGTGAAATAAAGTCTGTATGTACACACTCTAATAAAAGTCTCTGTTTACCTAATCTACTCTATCTACTTTAACATTATTCGTTAATTTATTTTAACATAATATTATATCTTACATTCGATAAAATAACATAATATTTAATAATATAGAAGTCTTAATATTATATACCTAAATAATTTACTTGTTAAGTCGTTGAAAATAATATGTCTTTTCTATAAGTTAGCTACTAATAAATTTACTAATGTCCTCTTTTTAAAATGTTTGACGTAAATTGATGGCCTGAAACACAGGTTTTCATAAACCTAGATCAGGCAGGTCTACATAATAGTTAGAATTAATTTTCCTCTATGACGATTAATGTAAATCATAGTTTTACTTATACTTGAATAAATTTTATTTTATTTTTTTATTTATTTATTTATTTATTGCCCTTTACGTTCCGGGCCGCGGTATCTCTTTCGGACAACCCGCAACCCCACAGAGAGTGTTTTAGAATTCTATTTAAGCTTTTTCTCTGGGATGAGAGCCCGTCTGAGATATGTTTGGATAGCCACCTGCTAATTAACTAACAAAAATAAAAACCGGCCAAGGGCAAGCCATACTCACACTCGGTTCCGTACAGTCTTGCGACATAAATGACCCTATCTTTTGACTGCGTAGGCTTAGAGGGTTGATTTTTGCATAGTTCCAAGGGACCACAAACTTGACTACGTGGGTTTAATTGCAATAAGGAGTCTTGTCATCAGACAGATATATAATGGATAGATAGATAATGGAAAGAGAGTAAGAAGGCCGTCGCCCTGTAGTGCCAGACAATAATAAAAGTCACATAAAACCAGGCGTTTCTTTTTTATATACAGACAATTTCATCCAACACAGATGTTCCCATACGTCGCGTGTTCGAAAATAGCGTGATTCAGTCTCATATATCACTGCTCGTAGCTTGTTTACGACTAAGGTCCTGTCCGACCTCGAACGATGCGACTTGCGACAAAAGTTCGGTCGAACTGGCTTGGACAGAGCTAGATACTGGGCTTTGGTATTATATGTACGCGTCACGATTCACACAGTAGGTGCATGAAAATGGCTGTCGTAACCGAGGCAGGCCTAATAGATTCGCTGTCTTTACGACCTAAACACGTTATTATCGGGTAAGTTAGAGAAAGTAAATAATATAAAAAAAATGGTGAAACCATGAGGCAAGCCTTTGCCCAAAAAGGCTGATAAAAAAATGTTTTGTAAAACTATTGTATTTTGTTTGCGTTACCGTGAAAGAGTACACACAGTAAGAAACCCAGGATGTATGTATGTACGCAGCAGACCTGCGAAAGGAGATATGAGAACGATATGCAGACGATAGTGTGTGTGAGAGTACGAGAAAACTATATGCGTGTGTCTTAACCTATTATAAACTTATACATATAAGTAAATATTGATAAATACTTGTATAAAAACATAATGCTTAACGATTGAGAGGTAATGCTGTTTACCGCTGTTTTTAATAGTAAAATGGTCTTTAAATCATAAATTAATACTTATTTTCATTTAATTTTAATGGATCGCACTTCACTTGTAAACATCTTCTTTTAATCATTTTCTTCGTAACCGCTGTCGCAACACGCGTGTAGCTCGTGGCCAAGGGTTTAGTATTGGTTGCCATTTACTGCCTCGTTTAAAAGCAGCAAAATATTGCAGGGTCATAGTTTAAACTGTTGCTGCATTGTGTAAAGGATTGCATGTGGTTAATTGCATGTGTCTGGCTATTTGTGTGATTTGTTGGTTGTTTAGGTGCCATTATGTTGGTGCGGTGGTGAGGTTGGCTGATGTTTGTAAATATTCTTTTAGATACTATTCGCACGTCAAATATCCAAATATTATCAACAACTTGGAAGTTATTTTTTTAAGCGGAACGCACGCTGAGCGAATCCTTCTTGTTGTTTTTGTAGGTATTCTTGTATTTTGATATGCGTTGTTGTGTGTTAAATCGTTGTAGTACATAGTTGGACAAATTTCATCGGTTTTATTTAGTCCCATGTAACAGGGATTAAATTTTAATCAATTTTATTACTACAATACATTTTCAATCTTCAAATTCATGATTACGGTTTTATAATATAAGCCTTGATTATTATTTTTATGGAAATATTTGTACGCCATTATTATGGCAGGATATGCAGGAACTAATATTATAACATTTGTTTTGTACCATATTCTTACAAATAAACATTTTTGATTTGATTTGATTTGAGTGATCATAATTTCCATCATTCGGGCACAAATCTAGACTGACAATAATAACTAAATAAGACTTTGCCCGACCCGGACCCGAGCCCTAAACCTCTTGTTCAGCTTATAGAACTTGCGACCACAAGACCAACTAGACATAGTTATATTTAAAAAAGTATCTACTATTCAATACTTGATAACTGTAGTGTTTTACCATAATGTGTACTTACAAGGTAGTTTATAATATTTAGATCATTAATTACCCTGTATAGCACAGCAAAAGGGTAGACGTGAGGAAACTCTGTTTATACAGGGTTATAAAATATTGTAAAACACCGACAACCTTGCAGGACTGTATTACAATCATCATAAACAACAACTTTTGTTCTATGATTTTTTACAAAATTTTATACATTTACCAAAACCAAATCTTCAAGATTTCGTTGTCCTATCTAACACATTTCAACTCCGTATTTTGCTGTACTTACATACCTACAACGCCGCTTGTAGGTACGTTTGCTTCGCATAGATTTCGTAATATTTAGAGCGTTCAATTTCAATATTTTTATTTTTGTATGAAAATCTGATGAACTAAAATATGATAAATGTTTAAATGTCATAGAACAAAAGTTGTTGATTATGATGTTAGTAACATGGTCCTGAGACGTTGCCGGTGTTTTACAAATAACCCTGTATATTGCAGTACTATAGTATCAACACACGAAATTAGCTCCGGTAAAACACTAGACTACAGAAGATTGCGTGTTAGCTTCAGTTTCCGGCTACGTATCTTAGGTAAGGTAATAAAAGGCTGAAGCCAAACTATCCTTTTAAGTCTGTCCGCCAAGGTTGAGTACTTCCTTACTCGCGCACTCGACCGTCTACTTGACTTGCTCCTTTAAGTTTATTTCAGAATCTCTTTACTTTCTCAAAACTGTGACGGTAGAAATGAATTACGGGTTTATAAAAATGAAGAGTTCAAACTCAAAGCATTTATTTCAACTAGACCATTACAGGCACTTTTGAATGTCATAAAAACAAGAACAAAAAAATGATGCTGCTACAATCCCGGTCACAAGGCATAATAACTTGTGAAAGTACTGTAGTTGCCCATTCCAAAGCGTTGATCTCTATGGAGAAGAATGGGCAAGAAACTCCATGGACACTCTTTTAAATTATAATATTTTTACAAAATCGTATTTACATCATTCGTGTTGAGATTATACAAATATGTGAGAACGATGTAGAAAGACGTGCACAGTAAGAGCGTCCAGAGTAAATAAAAAGCAAAATTCAATTTAAAATCTAAATAAGTTAAAAAAATTACCGTGGTAGTTAAAAAAATGACCAGTCCCAACTGACAGCGCCCGTTCACGAACATGACGTATGGATCAGCCCCATTCAGCTCGACCATTTTGAAGGGAGCTAAATGACCCGACACACCCGCCACTATCAGCGAGACATTTAAGTGAGCATGACACTATTAACCACCAGGGCTTCGTCAAGTCAATGATAATACATAGCACTCACATATGGGCTTAATAATTATACAATACTAGAGAATTGATTCTATACATTGCAAAGATAGTCTTACAATCTTCTGCAGCTTCCACTATAGCTTCGGGTACTTATCAATGAGTTTACCCCTATGCTTGAGGAGCAGGACCAGCATTGAGCCAAGCATTTTTATCATCAATATAATCCCCCAACTTATAATATGCTTGCCTACATAGTGTGCGTTTAATACAAGATTTAAATTTCGTTTCATTCAGTTGAAGAATGTGGGGAGGTATTTTATTGTAGCATTTCAAACAGTACCCCATGAAAGATGAGTCTACTTTAGCTAACCTGAAACCCGGCTGAACCAATTGGTCCCTGTTTCTAGTATTATACTTGTGTCTATCACCTCGTTTACCAAATAGATGCAATTTTTTTCTGACGTACATGATGTTTTCATAGATATATTGACAAGGTACTGTCATGATGTTAATTTCCTTAAACTGATCTCTTAGAGAATCTCGCCTACGTAGATTATAAATGGCTCTAATGGCTCTTTTCTGCAGAATAAATACAGACTCGATGTCTGCAGCCCGTCCCCAAAGTAAAATACCGTATGACATTATACTATGAAAATAACTAAAATAGACTAGCCTCGCGGTATCTACATCAGTAAACTGACGGATTTTTCTGACAGCATATGCTGCTGAACTAAGCCGTCCTGCAAGAGATGTTATATGCGGACCCCATTGTAGCCTTGAATCGAGCGTTATCCCCAGGAAAACAGTTTTATTGACGAATTCTAGTTTCTCTTGATTCAATACTATGTCACAATCACTACTTTTGACGTTTGGTAGAGCAAATCTTATGCACTTCGTTTTTTTCCCATTTAATACCAAATTATTGGCGGTGAACCAATCATTTACCTGTAATAGGGCGTTATTTAAGTCGTCTAGATTTGTGGCACGTCTATTTATCTTAAATATTAAAGAAGTATCGTCAGCAAACAACACCATTTGTGGTTGGTTTTTAAATAGTAGAGTGAACAGTAAAGGAGTAGGAGTAGAAGTTGGTAGAGTGGGGAGAGGGTTTAAGGAGTTTCCTAAGATGCGATCTACAAGAAGCATCAGAAGGTCGGGAATAGGAAAATCGTTCCCACAGATAGAATGGCGTTTTAGAGTTATGAAGGATGTTAAAAAACAAACACAATAACTGTGCCTTTATTTGATAAAAAATTGGTATTTATTCATACACACATTCATAAAGGAAATGTATACATTTACATTTCCTTTCCATTGCCGTCATCTCTAAATTCTGAGCAGAAGAAAAACTCACTTTGAGGTTTATCCGCCTATTTATAGTCGGGCGGGCGGCGCGCCGTAGGGCGGACATTATATTACCGCGTACCGGAAGTGAGCAAGGCAAGGTCAGGGTGCCGCCCTACTTCTTGGGCGCGGGCGTATTTGGCCCAAGTTCTTAAAATCAGAGTTTTCATGAATGAGTTAATATAATCTATATAGGAACTGACTAAACAAGAAACTAAAAATACCGGTCAGGAGTGAGTCGGACTCGCGCACCAAGGGTTCCGTACAAACTTGCGACCTAAATAACAGCCATCCTTACTACTATTATAAAAGCGAAAGTGAGTTTGTTTGTTACATTTTCACGCCTTAATGGCTAAACCGATTTTGATGAATTTTGGCACAGAGATAGTTGGGACCCAGGAGACGGACATAGGCTATATTTTTACATATTTTTTATTTAAAAAAGTGGGATATGTGAGAAAGAGGGAAGAAAAGGGAAAACTTAGCATTGCTATTACAAATTAATAAGGCGGAAGGGTAAAAACTGCAGGCAGCAGTAACCTGCAAATCTGGAAAGGGGAACTGTGTTACCCTGAATTTAACGCGAGCGAAGCCGCGGTCAAAAGCTAGTATCTTATAACTGCGTTGACTTAGAGGGTTCATCTTGTCACAGCATAAATAGCCTACAAAGTTGAGTATATGCTTTAAATTACAACTCGATACCTCCACGCGTTCCCTAGATAAAGGGTTTTGACACGCGGACAAAAAAAATATCCAAAAAGGTTTCCGTTTTTTCCTCTGAAGGTACGGAACCCCCTTAAAATGGCGTCAAAAATCTCGTCCCCAGGTTTACTTATGATTGGCGTACACATGACCATAAAAATAGTCATTGCTGGTATTGAAAACATGGGAAACAAACGGACCGGACTCGGTCTTCTAACCAGATCCTGTCCGGATCGTTTGGTTCCGTTGAAAGCCGACGCCTAAATAATAGAGAAAAGCCTAAGCAGATAATGATGTTGTCTAGTGAACAAAGCACGATATTTATTTATCTTTACTAATATTATAAAAGAGAAAGTGAGTTTGTTTGTTACCTCTTCACGTCTAAATGGCTAGACCGATTTGATAAATTTTGGTACAGAGATAGTTGGGACCCTGGAGACGGACATAGGCTATATTTTTTAAACAAAAGTGAGAAATGAGGGAGAAAGAGGAAAAACTTAGCTTTGCTATTACAATAAATCAGGCGCAAGGACAAAAACTACAGGTAGCAGGTACCTACAAATCAGGAAAGGGGAACCGTGTTACCCCGAATGTAACTCGAGCGAAGCCGCGGGCAAAAGCTAGTTTATTATAAATAGAACGGCCGACGCCAATTACACTATTTAAACGAATATAATTGATTAAATTCAGTCATTAGTTCTTCTCAGAGAAATTTAAACATTCTAACAGTATCACCTTCCATTCATCCGCAAACATATCAAAACCTGTGTTAGAGTTCAGGAGAGCGTTGATAGCCCCCAGTGTCCTAGGAATAGGCGACTTGGAGTGCGCAACAGTACGGCAGGTTGGAACAACCAGCAAACGATGTTTCCTGCCACGACAGTAATTGTCATGATACACTGAATAGTTATGGTGATTATGCTAAAGTCACATAATTTGAGAGTTTTTGATTCATGATGCTTTGTTTTCCTATAACTTTTTCCGTAGATATATCCCATTTTAGTTTGTGTTGTCAGAATTTTCCTGCCAAACAAAATATATAAATATTCTATAACCATTCGTAATATAACATTCATTAAAACTAGTTGTTTACTAGTGCGGTGTACCAGAATTGTTTACATTAAACACAATCGTAAACGAGATTTCAATTAGTGCACCCGATAAATTGGAAACTTTGCACAGTCAGTAAACAAATAAGTATGAACTGTATTAATATATAGTTACTTTGTACTCTGTATGTACTTTTTTTTTGCGGATAGGTAATCAACAAACAGCAGTCGACGACACAGTTGGCGCAGTGGCTGAGCGATCGACTGCTGCGCTGTGTGTCGCGGGTTCGATCCCCGCACGGAACAAATATTTGTATGACCTGCAGATAGTTGTTTTGGGTCTGGTTGTTTGTGTATGTGAGTATACATGTTTGTAAACGTACCCACGTTACAGGAGAAATTCCTAGAGTGGGGCTTACCCCGCTCTGGGCGGAGACGGAGAGGAGCCTGCCAGGGCCACCGCCTGCTGGGGTTGCGGGTTGTTCGAAAGAGATATCGCGGCTTCGGAACATAAAGGGCAAAAGAAAGAATATTATTGGGTTAATTCAGCAAAAGTGTGACACTTCCTCCCGCTCCGTTATTTAATGATTTCCGATTCGAAAAATAAGGCTGACTGAGAAATGAAAATAAAATAACCTCAAATTGTTGTGTAAAGACACGTTGACATAATTTATGTAGTTAATATAAATTAATATCTCGCCTGTAAGTTCAGTGGGTAAGTTAGGTACCTACGTAACAGTACTTCGCCCCTTTCAGAAATCATGTAGTTTTGGTGAATTGATGTGTATCTGTATAATTAACAAAACTTAATTTAACTCGAATCAGCTGATAACGGTATTCTAACATGTTATAATGTGTATCCTTACTAATATTATAAAAGCGAAAGTGAGTTTGTTTGTTACGTCTTCACGGCTAAATGACCAAACAGTTTTTGATTAATTTTGGTACAGAGATAGTTGGGACCCTGGATCGGACATGGGCTATGCTTTTTTTTAAAAAAGAGTGAAAAATGAGGGAGAAAGAGGAAAGTAAAGGGAAAACTTAGCTTTTCAATAAATAATGCACAAGGGCAAAACTACAGACTACAGGTAGCAGGTACCTGCAAATCAGGAAAGGGGAACTGTGTTACCCCGAATTTAACGCGAGCGAAGCCGCGGGCGAAAGCTAGTACTTTATATTAGTAAGTTAACATAATTACATATTGATCTAGTTATAGTTGAGTAGGTAAATACTAACCTGTGTCTACGTAAACATTAATTAGCAATTAACACGAATATGTGCACGTGAACACATGGGACTTTTTAACTAACTTATCTTATTTGTTGATATACGTAATTAAAGGTATGTTTGTGTTTGTAGAGTCAGAAGTTGAAACTGGAATAAACTTAAATCAATTTCTTTTGTTTTTTCTTGAATAACACATATTTTATTTTATTTTTTTTACAAAAAAATACGGTTTTTCTTAGCATATCATGGGAATTCATGAAAAAATGTGTGTAATGTTTGAGAATCTTAAAACATTATTTTATACTAGCTCTGCCCAGCGGTTTCAGCCACTACTCAGCTCCTAAGTGACGGCACCAAACGTGCCGTGTGGCTGCTACGATGCCACGGGTTCGATCCCCATACGGAATAAATATTTGTGTGGCCTCACACAAATATTTATTCACACCTCTAGGTAGAGGTGTGTGTGTTTCGGATCTGGCTGTTTGTGTATGTGAGTTTAAGTATTTATTAACGCACCTACGACTCCTGAGAGATTCTTAGTGTGGGGAAAAGTTATTTTTTTAAATCGGAAAAAGAAGTACCTATTGAAGCATGATGTTATATTGTTTTTCGATAATTTAGCTAAAAGCAAAAAAATCGTAACTCTTTATAATATTAGTTTGGATAGGTACTACAAATGAAGCTCATAAAACCATGTTATAATGTCAGCAATGGTTCAAGTTAACCTTTTGAACGCCAGTGGTCAAGACACAAATATGTGACAAAAATTGAGGTAAAATGAGATGGTTAGCGTGGAAGGCACACACATGGATTAATGCTGTGGCGTTAAAAAGTTAAAGTATTTTCCAGCTTGTGGAATTGTGCTTTTGGTATAACCTTATTATACTACTAGCTTTTGCCCGCGGCTTCGCAAGCGTTGAATTCGGGGAAACACAGTTCCCCTTTCCTGATTTGTAGGTAACTGCCACCTGCAGTTTTTGCCCTTGCGCCTTATTTATTGTAATAGCAAAGCTAAGTTTTCCCTTTTCTTCCCTCTTTCTCCTTCATATCTCACTTTTATTTAAAGTATTAACCTATATCCGTCTCCAGGGTCTCAACTATCTCTGTTAAATTTATTAAAATCGGTTTAGCCATTTAGGCGTGAAGACGTAACAAACAAACAAACTCACTTTAGCTTTTATAATATTCATCATCATCATTTTCCTGCCCTTGTCCCATTCTATTTGGGATCGGCGCAACACGTTTCCTTCTTCCATTCTCCCCTATCAGACGTCATATTATTAGTAATAGTAATACTATTATAAGTGAGTTGTAGATTCACCCTGGACACGAATCTAAATCGCCTCGCCGCCGCCTATAAAATAACCCCTCCCTTATCAACAAGGGTTTATGTGGCAGATTAGACAAGCGTGGACATGTAGCCGGCACGTCCGGTTGCGCCGACGATACGGTAACCACTAGATAACCACCAGATAGCCACGTTAACGGGGCTAGTTTCATGTTCGCAAAGGTTTCATAAGATCTACGGAAAGATATAGGGGTGCCTTCTAGCTGTTGGTCCTGATCTTGTGCACACTGTTACTATGTTTTTGCATAGTCATACGTGCTACAACATTATTTGGGAATGAAAGAGGTTTCGAAATTCAAAGAATAATAGGTACAGTTATCTGTGATGCCAAATTTTGCGAGTGTGCATCAGTGCATGTTACTTTTGTGAATTGCTCACTATAATGATGTATGATTTTTATTATTTTAATTATATTCTTTTTTTTAAACGTTGCCCTACACTAAGAATTTCTCATGTATCGTGGGTGCGTTTACAAATATTTTAACACACAAACAGCCAGACCCGGATCAACTACTTGTAGGTCATGCAACTATTTCATCCGTTATTTTTATCCGTGCGGGTTCGAACCTGCGACACGCAGCACAGCAGTCACTCACTCAGTTACTGCGCCATCAGAGGGGCCTGGCAGGGCCACCGCCTGCCGGGGTTGCGGGTTGTTCGAAAGAGATACCGCGGCCCCGGAACGTAAAGGGCAACAGAAGGAACATGGATGGGTTTTAGTCAGTACAAGTCTGACACTCCCCCCGCTCCACCCAGGGCGGGGGAAGTTATTTGATGATTTCCCACCCCCAAAAAAAAAGGTACTGCGCCATCTGCGCCGTTGATTTGCCGTCGAGTGCCGTATGTGATTGAAATGACGATATCTAGTTGTTTTATTGTTGTAGTTATGTTCCTTCCACTCCTCCACTATTCTTTTCTGATTCATCTTGTTTCAGGATCCAAAACAGTTAAATTATCGAGTTCCATTTTTTTGGCGCTTCTGGCATTCAATCTTTGCAGTGGTTCGGGAATATTGTGACAAGCTCGTCCTTTAAAAAAACTGAAACTACCCAGACTGAGACAGACATATACATTTTAGTACCACTCCACTTCTAAATGATATTTTAATGCACCCTAAACAAAAATGCTATATACGTATACTAGACTATTCCAGGCTTAGCGCTCGTGGGTGTAATTAGTGCCAGCCGGCTGGACTGAGCCTAAAGTGCCGCTTTTGTATCAGTCTATAACTAGGTCTAAAATATAGGCTAGCGTACTTTCACAGTGGGTTTTAGAAATCACGGCTTTTAGCCTGGTTAATGGAAATGGCCGATAATAATGAAGTAAAATTGTGTAGAAGATCTGGACACTTAGAAGAATACATCAATGCGTGTTCCTTTTTTTCTGAGAAAACAGGTATTGGGCCTTAAGAGGGATAATACCTGATAGACAGACAAAGATTGTATTGAGAAATTAAATCTGGATTCTGTTATTGCAAAATAAGATTTGGAAAAGGGAATAACTGATAGCGTGAGGGTTGACAAGGGAGGAAGCCTTTTGTAGCCTGAGAGTCCGACAGTTTCAGATTCAGATATATTTATTTGCAACAATGTAGATACAGGTATAAGGTGATACGAGTATGTATGGCATGCAAATTTACAAAATAAATTAATAGTTTATCGCCAATTATCATGTCGTTGTAATTAACATTAATAAATCCTTACTATCCTTACTAATATTATAAAAGCGAAAGTGAGTTTGTTTGTTACCTCTTCACGCTTTAATGGCTAAACTGATTTTGATGAATTTTGGTACAGAGATAGTTGGGAACCAGGAGACGGACATAGGCTAACTTTTTTTAAAAAAAAGTGGGTTGTGAGGGAGAAAGAGGGGAAAAAAGGGAAAACTTAGCATTGCTATTACAAATCAATAAGGCGCAAGGGGAACTGTGTTACCCCAAATTTAACGCGAGCGAAGCCACGGACAAAAGCTAGTACAATATAAATAGTCATTGAAATTTGAAATGAATTGCATGGTTTTTAAATTATAATTAAGCATATAGGTATTCTACGAACACAAGTCACATTTATTTATTTCTTAATGTATCAAAACTTTATACACACGTAAAAACTGTACAAAGGCGGACTTAATACCTTAGTCATTTACTACTACTCACCGCTTTATTAAACGGTATCTTATTAGTCAGTACTAACAGGGTTGTGGAGGTTAGATAGGCAGTCACTCTTTGTAAAACACTGGTATTCAGTTGTATCCGGTAAGACTGGAAGTCGATCCCAGTGTAGTTGGGGAAGTTTAGGCAAATGATGGAGTCTATCTTTCAAATCAAAACATACTTCCATTTCTCTACACACTAAAACTAAAATAATCACAAACAAGTTAACTTTAAGCAATCAATCAAATTATAACAATCTTAATCTACAGTATCGTTGTAAAACCAATTTTAATAATATAAATCATTAATTTAGTCCGTCATTTTCACGTGAACGACGAACTTTGGCTTGTTCGTAAAGTTATGGCTGAAGTTCGGATTGGGAGGCCAGGCGTAGGTTTTTTAATTTATGGTTTTAATATTAGACTTGTAATTAGGTTGGTCGTTTGAAGGCTTAACGGGGTAAGCAGAGTTTGGACGCTTGTCATCTTTGCCAGTAAGAAAATTGTTTCCTGTCGATATTTTATAGTTAAGGCATTCTCAGTTAATAGTCACATTGTACATGAATGCCCAAATATTATAGAACAACTAGTTGTGCCCAATGATTTCACCCGCTGCTCACCTCCTTTACTTGAAAGCGCTACCCTTATCACATAGGGGTATGAAAAATAGATTACGACCGATTCTCAGACCTACTGAATATACAAACAAAATGTCATAAAAATCGGTCAAGCTGTTTCGGAGGAATACGGCTACTAAAACTGTGACACGAGAGTTTTGTATACAACTAGCTTTTGTCCGCGGCTTCGCTCGCGTTAAGTTCGGGGTAACACAGTTGCCCTTTCCTTATTTGCAGGTACCTGCTACCTGTAGTATTTGCCCTTTCGCCTTATTTATTGTAATAGCAAAGCTAAGTTTTACGTTTTTCCCATCTTTCTCCCTCTTGTCCACTTTAAAAAAAAACAAGCCAAGCCCATGTCCGTCTCCAGGGTCCCAACATCTCTGTACCAAAATTCATCAAAATCGGTTAAGCCATTTAGGCGTGAAGAAGTAACAATCAGACAAACAAACTCACTTTCGCTTTTATAATATTAGTAAGGATAAGGATACTAGAATTACAACTTACGCTATGGGCTATATCTCGCGTCATGTTAAAGGATTCAGGCAGGAGTCAGGTATTGTGCCCAGTTGATGTTGTGATGGAAGAAATGTGGGGATGGAAGTATGTATTATTAGCTACACCTCTACCTAATCCTTTGGGTATAACAGGCGTAATGATATGATGAACTGACGCCATTAAAGCGTTGAAAAGAAATACTTTAATCAGCCACTTAAGTTTCGCCGAGTGTTAGTGAAAATGGGTTTCAAGTATGTATGTAAATCTGTCTATTAGAACATTTTAGTTCTCGATTCCACAGACACTTCAATTTAACGTTACAGTCACTATATTATAGTTTTATTCTTTAAACGGAGTCAACAGATATCAATTTCAGAAAAAAAAACACTAATGTTGCCAGAACTCAATAGTAATGGGTTAAGTAGAACATTCAGCCTGGTAAACGTTAGAACGTGTTCTGTATTTAAAGAGCCACACTATTGAAGATGGCGCCCAAAACTGGTGTCGACCAGAAAATAAGATGTCTTTAAAAGGAAAACGTCAATAAGGTTTCTATATCCGAACTCGGTTTGAATACTAACTTCAGCACATTTTTTGTTGGTAGGTACCAGATAACTTTGAAATTAATCTTTTCTTTAAGGATGGTAAATAATTTTTTTTTGGGGTGGGAAATCATCAAATAACTTCCCCCGGAGTGTCAGACTTGTACAGTTACTGACTAAAACCTAACCATGTTCTTTCCATTGCCTTTTACGTGCCGGGGCCGCGGTATCTCTTTCGAACAACCCCAGCATGGTCAATCATCAAATAACTCCCCCAGCTCTGGGTGGAGCAGGGGGGGGGGAGGGGGGGCGAATGCCATACTTTTACTAACTTGAACTCACCCATGTTCCTTCTTTTCCTCTTTGCGTTACGGAAGGTATTTATATTCGCGGATTTTACCTGTATCCGATTTGAAGAAAAACTGCCTTATAAAGTTTCTGTGAACATTAACGGGAATAAATAACTAGACTGCCTCTTTGGTCTAGTAGTCGCAACTGCTCACTGAGAGGTATTGGGTTCGATTCCCTAGTCAGACAGTGTTTGGGGTTTTTCATCAGAAATATCTTTTTTAAAGCTACGATATCTAGATCTAGCTCTTCCCCTATTACATGGGAATTAAAATATGACTAGCAAAAAGTGGGTATACCATTTGGTACACTTCTGTCTGACCCTTTGGGTTATTATAGACGTGATGATGTTATTTTTACTCAAGAAAATATGAATGACTAGACTGTGTTATTCCAAACCATGGCCTACCTTTGTGCTAAATTTCATCAAGATCCGTTCAGCCGTTTTGACGATATAGAGTTGTATGTAAATGTAAAATAATGGTACTCAGCTACATCTAGGTAGACTGGAAGCCGACCCCAACATAGTTGGGAAACGGCTAGGCATACCTAATTCCTTAATATCGACAAAGTAACAAAAGGTTTAAATACCCCTCTTAACTTAATGTCTTACTAAATCGATAATTAATTATTTCCTTCATCCCCACATATTTATGATCCCGTTTTCCATTTTCTTAATGAAATTCATCACCCAAGACGTTCCAACCCCGCTAAGCCGAACAATTACCCGCTGCATCGCTGCGGAGCGTCTATAGGATTAATCTATCAAGCGCTTGCAGCGGCTGATGGACCTTTGTTCTAGTTATTAAGAACGAAAACTGTGAATAGTATTATGTTCTTGCTTTTGTTTTGGAGAAAATTGATTTTCTTCAGCACTTTATCCGACTTTGAATATATGCTTAAGCTAAGCTATGCTATCATTGTAACTTAACTCGTGCTCGATTCAAGTTGAATCTCAAACCAACCCAGCCTCCTACCAGGGTTGTGGGTTGTTCGAAAGAGATACTACGGTCCCAGAACATAAATGGCAAAAGAAGGAACATGGGTGGGATTTAGGCAGTACACGTCTGACACTGCCCCCCGCTAAACCCAGAGCGGGGAAAGTTATTTGATGATTTCTCATTTGCAAAAAAAACAACGTATTCGCCTCGGAAGACTCCCGGCCACAGTATACGCGGTTCTGTGGACGGTGAGCAATTTGTAGCTCACCGTCCGTCCGTCCAGTGTCGACAGGCAGTATCGACGGCGCGTTAGTGTTCCACGCACGCTCAGAAATGGCAGCAAAGCAGAGGGGCCTGCCAGGGCCACTGCCTGCCGGGGTTGCAGGTTGTTTGAAAGAGGTACCGTGGTCCCAGAACATAAAGGGCAAAAGAAGGAACATGGGTGGAGTTTGAGTCAGTAAAAGCCTGAAACTCCCCCTCGCTCCACCCAGAGCAGGGGAACTTATTTGATGATTTCCTCGATTGGTCACGACTGGCATGTATGTTATATGGATGAGATAAATTTCTTACTAAATGAATGAATGATAAATGGAATGAATCATATCTGTCAGAATTGTTAAAACATAACTCATGTCTAACTATATCTTCGTCTTAACAAATATGTCTAGACATAGAGTAGATATTGATGTCAGATCAAGTTATAATAAAAAGACAACGGTCGGATGAAGAAACCTGTCATTTAAAATAGTACGAATTAAGTGTCAGTCTGTCAGAAAAAAAGGGTTATGTCTCGGGATGAAGAAGGTATACGGCGAGTACCTACCAGAGAGTGGATACCTTATTAAAACGTCAAGGTTGGCTAACATACGTCAGTATGCCACGTACTCACGTATTTCAGTCAAAAAACGACTAGGTTTTTTTATCGGACATAAATTCAGTGGCAGAGGAGCTCGTGGCTAAATAATAGCAGCCGCTCAGTTCGATCTTTAGGTTAAGCCGCGCTTGCCTAGTTTGGTCTGTGGATGGGTGGCCACCCGTTACATACAGAGTTTCCTCCGTACCTCGGAAAGCACGTTAAGCTGTTGGTCCCGGCTGTCATTTGTAGATCTTTGACAGTCGTTACAGTAGTCAGTGTTCCGAAAGTCTGACAACTAGTCTTACCAAGGGGTATCGTATTACCCAGTACTAACTGGGTTATGGATATGGAGGTCAGATAGGCAGTCGCTCCAAGTAAAATACTGGTATTCAGCTGCATCCGGTAAGACTGGAAGCCAACCCCAACATAGTTGGGAAAAGGCTAGGCAGATGATGACATAGATTCAGTGGCAAAAATGGGAAATAGTGTTCGATGTGTTTCTGTTGAGACAAACATCATTTATGATATTGCGGTCGCAAGCGACTGCTAAACACGGGGTGCTGGGTTCGATTCCCAGGGCCGGCAAAAAGTGTTATTGGGTTTTTGCCATTAGGATTTTCACAGTAGCAGTCCGGAGTTTGGAAGTTGGTAAGATCACCCCGTGGCACAAAAAGTACGTTAAGCCGTTGGTGCTGCGCCTGATCTCTCTCCGGTCGTGTCAGATTGCCGTCCCATCGAACTATGATGAGGGAACCCCTATGAGAATTCCCTATGAGATAGGCCGCCGTGACCGAAAGCGGTCAGAAGGACTGTATATTTACGATCATTAAACTAGCCACAGTTACTATGAAAATCTGCAATGCTAGAATCGTCAGAGATTAAGCTTATTTGGTTAATTAAGATCAAAGTCGCGTACACACACATCTACTCTTTAAGAAAAAAAAACACAACCTTTCTCCTCACAAAATAAATTAGACATGTTACCACTTAATTTGCAATTAACTCTTCTACTACAAATTATATCTATCTAAAACAAAAGACTATATCACGAACCCATCCCGGGCGTACTCGCAACTTACTAATCTATTTTACACTGCAGTTTCATTAGTCCTTGAAATACCTCAAGTAACTAAGCTTGTTCCGCGGAAAGTCCGACATCCGAGCTATATTGCTTCATAGCTTGAGATAGCATAGCTCGAGGGAACTCACTGAAACTATGCTAAATAACGCGTGATTCTAAAGCTGACACACCACTGGCCTCGATGATAAGCGATTAAAAAGCGCGACGCGAATATATTTTGTAGTTGTAGCGCTCACATTCCTGTATCGATGGTAAATTACATTTTCATCGTAACAGAAGCGCGACAGCATCGCAAAAGTCATCGTTATTTACCTACTAATATTTTTCGGGGATAGGAAATTATGACTAAACTTCTTAATTATAAAATAACGTTGGGGAGTGTCAGGCTTTTACTGACTCCAAACAACCCGCAACACCGAAATGCGGTAGCTCTGGCAGGCCCCCCTGCTTTACTGACATCTCTTTGAGGTGCGCGTGGAACACGAAAGGTCACTAAACGGTCCAAAGCCGGGAGTCGTCTCGCGGCGTACAACACCTGGAACGTCTCCCGTGGCGAATCCTCTTACCCCTGTCCCATGTTATATGAGGTCGGTGCAACACGTTTTCTTCTTCTTCTCTTCCCTGTCATCGTCACGCTATCATATGCTCATTTCTCCTTCCTACCCACACACAATCCATCCATCTTTTCTGAGATCTTCCTCTCCCTCTCAATCCATCGATATTTATATTCATCACTTTTTTAATCACATGTGCTGCAGAAAAGCACACAATTTACGGTATAGCGACGCGGCGACGGCGGCGCCGCGGATAGGATCGATATAAAATCATCACAGATAAAGTAGTCTCCGATGGCATAATCACGACTGTGTAGCGGCCATATTGACGTTTCCATCACTACAAAAACTCGCACTAGGCATGGACTGCGCACACATGGGTACAATGAAAACAAACACACTCTTTATACAATGCTGTGAAGGTCAGATAGGCTTTGTTGTTGTTTGTTTTGTTGCATTTCAATACTGAGTTTTCGATGCATTTGCTTAGATTAGATGCCAACCCTAAGGCCTGAAACTGCGTTAAACGGGCACCCGCGACAGACACCCGCCGCGTGTCTGCAAGCGTGGGCTCTGTGGGTATGTGAAGGACCCTGTCACAGGGGCCTAAAGAGTTCATTCGCTTGACCTCATATGACATTGCGACACTGTAGTTTCACAATTATTACTCTTTTTCTGTCGAAAGATATTTTCACAAGCTTTTCATCAAGCGTTATTGACTGAACAAGCCTGCGCGTTTTACCGCTGGCGGGCCCCGCGCGTCTCCCCGCGTCGGTTCACTTTTGTATGAAACCACGCGGGTGTCCGTTTAACGCAGTTTCAACCCTAATACAGGTGGGAAAAGAGTAGTCAGATGATATAGGTGGGATCGTCCACTGCGACACAAAGTTACACGTGAGTCACGAAATGTGGCTGACAAACAAATGAACCGCGCCACTCACGCGGCAAACCTCGCCGTGTATATTCTACTAGTGGTGGACGGCCAACCTTAGTCTGAGTTTAGTCGAGTTTACATATTGTAAGACCTTACTTAGTCAGGATTGTACCCACATATTGTTGGAGATAGGGATAGTTTCGGGACTCGAAATCTTCTAAGTGAATGGAACTTTGTGAGCGATCATAATTATTCAGTGATCAGACGTCCATTGTTGATCAGGGGTTTACCAATGTTAGGTAGGTTATTACATATTATATAACCTTGAGGATTTCTTGTCAAGGGGAAAAATCCCACGAAGACCCTAAAAGTTTGTCAAACAACACTGGGCTCTCCTTTCAAACCCTTGTTGACTGGTTAATATTTACACAATCTAGTTTTTTAATTAAGTTTGTGCTGATAAGAGAAAAATATTCTTTCAGCAGCAGTTTGCAGAGTTCACTGCAGCAAAAAATATTAAATTATACTTGAGGCTAGGTAGTGAGTTTTTAACCGACTTCAAAAAAAGGACGAGGTTCTCAATTTGACCCTATGTTTTTTTATGTTTTTTACCTCATAACTCTGGTCTGGGAGAACTGATTTTGATGATTCTTTTTTTATTCAAAAGCTGGTGGTTGTCGTTTGGTCCACACCACAGTCGGTGGTAAAAAAGTCAACGAAACCAACAAAACCAACGAAAGTCACCGACTTTCGGAAATAAAGATATTTTCCACTTTTTAATATATTTTTGGAAATCGTTTTTTTTTCTTTTAAGTTTTTTTTTTACAACAAAACATTACGTTTGAATTCCACCAAGGACTAGGCAGAGGTGTGCCTTATTGTCGCCAGTAACATTTAAGTACCATGAAATAAGGGGGAGTCTAGCCGGGGTTGCGGGTTGTTCGAAAGAGATACCGCGGCCCCTGAACATAAAAGGCAATAGAAGGAACATGGGTGGGTTTTAGTCAGTACAAGTCTGATACTCCCCTCCAGTGGGGGAAGGGAAGTAATTTGATGATTTTCCCCTCCGCAATAAAAAGGGGTAAGCCTATTGGCATCAACCGGACCCAAATCAAGACTCCGTGACTACTACTGAAAAGCGCCTGATGGAAAAAACCCAATAACAATTTGTATGACCAAGGAATCAAACTCAGGAGAACTTCATGTTACTAAACCAACAAGGCAGACAATTTGACGACACGGTTGGCGCAGTGGCTAAGTGTTTGATTGCTGCGCTACGTGTCGCGGGTTCGATCGAACAAATATTTGTATGACCTACAGATAGTTGTTCTGGGTCTGGCTGTTTGTGTATGTGAATTTAAATGTTTTTAACCGCACCTACGATACGGGAGAAATTCCTAGAGTGGGGCAACGTTTTTTAAAAAAAATATATGTAAAGAGAAAATAAAGTAGGTAATTAACCAAACAATAAAGCTAGATTCAGATCGTCAAACGTCCTTTGTCAGTCAAATTCAACATCAAAGCATAGCACTTAGTATTCCGGCATCGCAGCATTCAACAAAATTAGCCGGAATTCGTTTAGGGGGATCCTCTGAAGCGTGAGCTTAACCGGGACGGATCTCGGATCTCCCCGGATTTCTTCGGGACGTTAGACGTGAATATGGAATAACGGTGGATGATTGAGAGCCTAATATTTAAAGGTGACAAAGTTTATGCGGATGTTTGTCAGCGGGAAAAGGTATGGCTTTTATTGGTTTAGTTGGTCATTTGAAACTTGATAAGGTGGTTTATGTTTTTTTAAATTAATACGTTGCCCAACAATAGGAATTTCTCCTGTATCGTGGGTGCGTTTGAACACACTTACACAAATAGCCAGACCCGAAACAACTATCTGCAGGTCATATTTGTTCCGTGCGGGAATCGAACCCGCGACACGCAGAGCTGCAGTTGATCGCTCAGCCATTGCGCCAACCATGTCGTCAAAACGTTATAAGTTAGTTATAACAGCCCGCTGGATGGTGAATGGCTATAGCTTTTTTTTACGGGTGTTATCAAATAACTTCCCTGAACATATTCCTTACTAACTAAAACCTATACATATTCCTTTATTTGTCCTTAATGTTCCGAAGCTGCGGTATCTCTTTTGAACAACCCGCAACCACAGTAAACAGTGGCTCTGGCAAGCCTCTCTACTTTGCTGACATCTCTTTGAGGCGCGCGTGGAAAACGACGCGCTGTCAACACGGCCTATCATCACTAGACGGACGGACGGTGAGCTACCCATTGCTCACCGTCCACAGACCCGCATCTACGGTGACCGGGAGTCGTCTCGCGGAATGGATATGACTTGCCAAAAGGTTGACACTAGAACCTGCATAGAAACATAAAAAAACACACACTCAAACTGAAATTCATATGAATTGGGAGGTTTGAGATATTTCTTTTCCGTATGAAAACCTTTAAAGACTACGGACTCTAATATTACTAAGACGCTGCTATCCGTCCGTCGGTCCGTCCGTCACCAGGCTGTATCTCATAAACCATGAAAGTTAGACGGTTGAAATTTTGCAGCTATACCGAAAAAAAATACAAAAAATCTGATGGGGCTCGCACGCCAAGAAACTATTTTTTTTGTCGTTTTTATAGATAGAGGACTAGCTTTTGCCCGCAGCTTCACTTGCGTTAATTCGGGGTAACACAGTTCCCCTTTCCTGATTTGCAGGTACCTGCTACCTGTAGTTTCTTCCCTTGCGCCTTATTTATTGTAATAGCAAAGCTAAGATTTCCCTTTTCTTTCCTCTTTCTTTCTAATTTCTCTCTTAAAATAATATATTCTCAACATCTCTGTACCAAAATTGATCAAAATCGGTTTAGGCATTTAGGCGTGGATACGTGACAAACAAACTCTCTTTCGCTAGGATAGACACGCACTTATTTTCGATTTATTACTACTTATAGAATGTACCATATATTACGTTCCGTTCTACGTAACCCGCGCACTCCGGATGTGTCGCATATAATAACGGATATTACATACATTTCTGTATTCAGTTGTTTGCACGGAGAGTATAATATATGCTAAATTGTTTGTAATGAACTTCGCTCTACAAACAATTGGAGTTGTTTATTTTGTTTGAATATTACTTTTAGCTGAAATTATAGGCAGTCATGATATCAATTTGGTGAACATAAGTCAAAAACTTTAAAAGCCTATATAATTTTAATTGAATACACGATACAGTTTTCGTGGTTTTACAAGACATTGTATTATAACTAAACAACATAATCTGATTTCTGATTTTCTGATGGTTTTAATTAACGATACCATGTCGGCAATAAAAAAATAGTTCGGTCGTTTGGTTGATGCTACTTGACTTAAACCATTGGTTGTAGTTAGGACATGTTGGTTTGCTTACAACTTTATCCTAACCATCTGACATCCACAACTCAATATAGGACACCCGGATGGAAAGAAGTTTTTATTTATTATGTACAATAAACCTGTTTACACTCAACAAAAATAATCGTCGCAACACCACACTGTTCAATGCGAAATAGAAAGACGAAACGAAAATAATTGGCTTGCTTTCTATGAGAGAGAAAGAGAAAGAGACACACAGACAGAGAAACACGCGCACGCCACACGGCTTACAACTATAGCAAAAAGTGTCGTTACAACTTTTGGTTTTAATTTTTTTCCGTCTAGCCCCCTTTCGCAACGCGCGGTAAGGAACTTCGTTCCAAAACAAAAAAACACATCAATGTTCTATAATTCAATTGATTGTCTATCCAACCCCGTCTAACCCGTATAGTGACATAATTATATATTTATCACATAACATATATATTTTATGTCGGGCAATGTACATGGTTGTAGGTTCAGCAAACCGAAACGTTTACACAAATTGTGAGAACAAATACTGAAACTTGAGTGTTTATCGTGGAAAGTGATTTCTTTAGTCGAAGACTGAACCTAAACAAATTGAATGAGATTGGAGAATAGTTATGATTATATCAGGAGGTATTTTGGTATACGGCGGCTATTTATGTACTTATTAGATAAATATTATATCATATCAATGGGGCTGCTGGCAAAAGATTTCAGGATCCTAGACTTGAAGATAGAAGTCTATCTTTCAATAGCTCAACCACAATGCTTATTTAATTGTTAAAGACGGTAGATTGTCTTTCAGTTTTGTCATCATTTGCTTAGCCTTTTCCCAACTATGTTGGGGTCGGTTTTTAGTCTAACTGGATGCAGCTGATTACCAGTAATTTACATAGAGCGACTGCCTATCCTCGACCTTGACCTTCACAACCCAGTTGGTACTACGTAATACGATAACCCTCAGTTCTCACTGTTTTCAGACTTTCGGGCCAGTGATTACTTGTAATGACTGTCAAAAATATACAAATGACAGTCGGGAGCAACGGCTTTACGTGCTTTCCGAGGTACAGAGGAAACTCGGTATGTAATGGTATGTCCCAGTTATGTAAATGCCAAATACAAGACGTCAGAAAACTGTCTTCAGGGATAACTTACTGGATAGATTTTATTTTATCAAATAGGAACAAAAAGAAATCGGCCCTGGCGTTTAGTCTGTATAGTGCTTCAAAAGAATAAACATACATACATACAGAGACTGGTGAACACATTACCCTCCTTTGCGGTGCGCAGTCGGATAAAAAGCTACGTTATGGGATATTACTAACAAAAACATAAATAACTTAATATCTAATAATGTATCCCTTAGCGTTCATAGATTACCATTAATGGAGTAGACATTGAATTGCTAGGACATAAGCTGCTCATTGATGACAGCCAAACCACTTATTATAAGTGAAAAACAGAAACAATTAAGTATTATACACAAAAAAATACTAAATTATAAACCTAAGAATATAAATTAATACTTATATTCTTAGGTTTATAATTTAGTATTTTTTTATAGTTTAGAATAGATATTAATCTAAGATGGTACTTATAGTAAAAAAGTATTTATATAGTTATATTAAGTAAGTACAAACCAATATTTCATAAAATGTTTAAGAGAATCACTTCTCAAAGCTGCCATCTCCAGATCGCTGTTTATCCCTAAGTGTACAATTCTCGCCACTCGCCTCGGCAAACACTCCAGATTTGTTTATCGACACAAATTGTGTAAACACAGCGTTTACCGGCTGTTCCCAAGATCTACGCCTTCCGCTAACCAGCCAGATATATCGGCTACAAGATATTTATAGTCTTAAAGTTGCCAATAGATATTTGAAGTTGAAAATTCAGAGACTGGTTTAAAAATATTGCTTTGAAGTTTGAGTTATTGAAAACGACCTTTTACAGAAATCGGCTATTACTAACTTAGAACTTAAATAAACCACATTTTTTGTTAAAAAATGTGGTTTTTATATAGATAAACCACTGCCTAGGCCCAGATGCTTAGGCAAAATTACGCCTTTATTTCCCTGAGAAAATAAAGGCGTAATTTTATTAACTATTTATCATACTATCTACTGTCTATTCAAATTAAGAACGTAACAGAAACATGATAATTTTCTGACGCGATTCAGGGAGAATGCGTTTGTGCCTGCAATGAAAGCAAACTTGTTCCTGTGACTAAAAGTAAGATATCTACATATATTATTACCATCATCTCCGGGTTCTGTACCAAATGGATAAAGCCCTATTATTAGTACTCCGCCGTCTGTGACCAGGCTTTATCTCATGAACTGGGTTAGACAAATGAAATTTTCATAGATGATATATTTCTAAAGAGAAATATATTTAGTATTTTCTCTTATAGCTACAAGAGAAAATACTAAAAAAAAAGTACGCAATTATTATGACAAAAGGTTAAAAATGCTAAACCCTATAAAAAGCAAAAAAAAAAACTTTTAACACTACGTAAGTACCAACTAAAGCATGTCAGACTATCTACTCGGGACTTTGTGCCACCTTTATGTCGGAGGCATAACCGCTAATTTTGAACTGCAAATGGTTATCTTGGCCTGCTGTTGACCGTACGTATGAAAGGCGAACGGCAGGATTCGTACCGCATACTTTTTTTGTTGTTTTGTGATACAATTTGTACCACTTATTAAGGCAACTAAACCATTCATTTTCATGTAACGTTAGTATTTTTAGCACACCGCATTAATGAATTATATCAATTAAAAGATTTAATTAATTAAATGTAATATAATCTTAAACTGAACGCAACTAAATGTGGTTATGTTTTTAGAAGTTGCCATTTGTAAAATATCACGAGGTTTAAAATGATAAATGATTATTTAAAAATTGAAATAAGCGTAAATAAAATTAACCTATTACACATTATACCTAACAATGAATAATTATTGCATACAATCTTAATTATTAACTATTTAACTATAGGAATTATTTTCGCCATCAAAGTTTTTTTGTATTGGCAATTTTTTTGACAGGATAGAAAAATCCCGAAAATCTTTTCTTGTGCTGTCAATGCTGTCATGCTGTGTTGTTATGGTTTGTAGTTTGTAACTGTATCTGAGCTACAAACTACAAACGAGAGATATAGCAAATTATCTGGCCATTTTTACGTTGAGTTGAGCTACTGGTGCTCCGTACTCAATCTGTTGATAGTACTTTCGCGAAAGGACGCTGTATCCGATGAGAGTGAAGATATCGTCAATACTAATCGGCTGTGGGTATATCCTAGAGATGTAAGTGGTTTCCAAATAACATTTTGCGTACGCGTGTGTCAGTTACGTTAAGTGATAACTTTTACGTGTTAAAAAGTAGTCCTTACCATTTAATCTACGCGATATGATACTAAATAAAACCGTTTAAAATAAAATGTGTATACTAAAACAAATCTAAACATTATTTGAAAAAATAAACACTTGTGGTTGTATAAATATTTACATTTTGTCCTATATAATGTGTCCTATATCCTGTATAAACACTTGAGTGATCGTTTACATGTATTGTTTACTTGCCTGTTATAATAGTTATTACTCTGTTAGTATGACTGTCATAGTGTCATAGTCATATAAAGCAATGTTGTAGTGTCATATAAAGCAATGTTGTTCACTCAAAATCACTTAATTATTTTCAGATAACACCTGCTGACTTACTCATTCACATTCTTCTGATAATATGCCGAGGAGAAGCATAATATGCCATCTAAGTGTTTGTGTTGTATGCGGACAATCCATACTATGAATCAGTTGACGCAGGATTTTGATTAAAGATGCAAATGAAAAGAACAAATAATGGCTAACACAGTTGCTACATGGATCCAACCACGAGAGGTATATATCATTTACACATATATCTTGATTTGATGTATGTATGTGTTAAAACAATGTAAATTATTTTCCACTAATACCATGCATTTTTAAATGCAAGCTATTCTTTATTAATATTTTTTATTTTAGCTTCATTCTGAAGATGAAGCTTGTGTACCGTGTTGTCCAAGAGCTAGAAGAACTAGAGTTGTTTCACCAAATAAAAATATTCAACCCATTGTGCCTGATCATCTGGAGGGTGATCATTATGATTTGATGTGTGCTGTATGTGGTCAGTCTATCCACCCCAAAATCAGATCAAGAGTGGAATCGCAACAACACATAATTATATTTATAGTAATTAGCTTATAAAAATGTGTCATGCAAATGGCAATTACTATTTTATGTTGTTAAATCTGGGACAGTCATGATGTTGGCTCTACTATCAACAAAAGGATACTGGTTTTTCCATTGTCACATAGCCCTTTTTCTCATATTAACACAACATACATATTTTTGGTAAAGGTTTTCTGTAAGGTGAAAACCAATCATTGGATGTTATAAACTATTCTGTAGCTTGGTCATGATGGGCGCAATTTATATCTTATCAAACTTAGTGTTTAATTTGTATTTCATCAATGTTATTTATTTACAGATGTCATCCATGAATGAAGTTTGTGGAGTTTGCTGGGGCCAAGCTTGAGATTTGAGCTTCTATGTTCCAGATATATGAACCAGAAGAAAGACCCCAACATATTGTATTGCCCAATATAAGAAGAGCAGCTGAAACACCAAGACACTGCATTTTCCAAAGAGTGCTTGGAACCAGAGCCAAATATTGTGCCTAAAGAAACCAGGCAAGCTGTATTGGTTAAGTATCAATATTTTGTACCAAGAGGAGCTCGTATTTGCTCCTTACATAGACAGGACGCTAATTATGAAAACCTGTATACTGCTGAGTATAGCCTTAATAGCTTTACTTCCACACACAGAGGAGATAATTTTTATTTTAATGGAAGGGTTAAGAAACATCTCTTATGAGAATATTCAAAACTACCCCGATAACCAAGTACAGTACTTTATAGGCATAAATAAACAACGTCAACAAATATTGGATGTTACACCGAGGCTTAGGAATATGCATCGGGATAGTTTTGCATTAACAGCCTTATTGTGTAAATTAAGGACTGGGGATTCAGAGGACAGATTGTCATATCTATTTCAAGTTCCGATAAGGACCCTAGAGACATTAATGTCTGTAGCAATAAATATTTTGCTAACTGATTATGTTCCAGGATTTCTTGGTTTTTCTCATTTAAGAAGGGAGCAAGTGGCAGCAAAAAATTCATACATTGCCGATCACATTTTTGTGAGCCTAATGCACCAGCTGATCAAAAACCTGCAATCACAATAGCTGATGCAATATAAATATATATACAAAAAAGTAGTAATTACTTATTCCAAAAGGATACATATTCCCTTCATAAATATAGGAATTTATTAAAGTCATTTGTCCTCTATGCCTCTGATGGATATATTATAGATGTACGCGGACCATATAGTGCCACTACAAATAATGCCACCATAATGAGTGATTTATTAAACGCAACTGAATTTAATGATTTTTGTAACTGGATGGGATGCTGCTCACATGTTATGAGCATTATTTGGTACCTTAGTAACGCTTGCCATGAAGGTATGACCCGACCTGCCCCTTTCTTAGATAAAATAATATTAAGAATCAATTAGGTAATTATAACAACAATAAAATTAATGTAAGTGCCTGCAAAAACAAAGTTGTTTTATTTACCCACACTCAAAACTGCATCAGCACTTCATCATTCATCATCATCAAACTATTGCAGACCACTGGTGGACGTAGGTCTCCTAAAGCACTCTACTGAATAGGTACAATTCTCATGTCAATTTGCTAACTTAATGATAAATAAAACATTACAAAGATAGCACCAGCTATCTAGAACATCGTTTTTCACCAAAACAATGTTTATGTGCTTACACATAATAATATTTTTTAGGACATAACCTCAAAAATAAAACTGGTTTAAAAGGCGTTTATACCTTTAAAATCATTTATTCATAGAAGCACTCATCAAATACAATAGTACAGTCTATCAGCACAACATACTGAGACGAGATTAACAATATAGGGCTTTCGCGCACAACCCGAGAGTCGCGGAGACACTTCTTCCGTCTGACCTCGTTGGCGATCGGGGGTTCTCTGAGTTCTCTCTCTGCGTCCGCGGCCGGCGCGGGCGCTTTGCAGCCCGCGTGCGGCGGAGGAGGGGTGTGTCACGTGGCATGGCACAGCGTAACAACAGCAGCTTACAAACCACAGCCTACTTAATATTATTCCCCGCGTTATACTGGTTATAACTTTTAGGTCCCAATTCCTAAAAATCTAAGAATTTCAAAAGGGCTTGCCTATCGTATTGACTACCAATTGAAACAAAAATATATCCAAAACACGATATTTTATTAGGGGTACTAAACTCCCATACAACCCTGCCATTCGCCTTTTTGATTAAATTTTGTCGTGTCGGGGGACCGCTCTAATTTATTAGCCTAACGTTAGAAGCTCACATTAAGAAGTCCTCAATCCCATTGTCATTTTTCATACAAATTTTTTGAGTCGTTCCTAAGATTGGGGGTTAAAATTATTGTTTATCATTTATTTAGATAGAGTAAAAAGTTTTTTTTTAATTCGTTACTTACGTTAACATTTTCGTTGTAATTTAAATATTATTTTGTTTACTTATCTTCTTCTTTCTTTACAAGTAAATCTTGTGAGTCATACTATTCGTCTGTTTCAATTTTTTGTCCAGTGTTGTTGTATCATTTGGTGTAGTTGTGTACATATTTACGAATTTTGTGATTGATCATTTGATTTAGGTAAGTATTTTTGAAGGTAAAAAGCGGTCCCCCGACACGACAAAATTTAATCAAAAATTTCATACGTACGGTCAACAGCAGGCCAAGATAACCATTTGCAGTTCAAAATTAGCGGTTATGCCTCCGACATAAAGGTGGCACAAAGTCCCGAGTAGATAGTCTGACATGCTTTAGTTGGTACTTACGTAGTGTTAAAAGTTTTTTTTTTTGCTTTTTATAGGGTTTAGCATTTTTAACCTTTTGTCATAATAATTGCGTACTTTTTTTGGGTCGGGGGTGTTTTTAAATTTTTAATTTAATTTTTTATTTTATGCTTTTTAAAGGAGCTCCTTAATTTTTCATTCTTACATTTAATTTCTTTTATGTCTCTTGCCATTTAAGGGTAATTTTGTGTTTTATTTTTAAATTTTGGTCATTCTAGATTTTCAGCAAAGATATAAATCGGTTTATCCGTTTTATTCCGGCATTCCAGGGTTTCATCCGCCACATCCCATTTCCAGCATCAGGTCCTCATCAATTAGAAATATGAAGAGAACTAGTCAAGACAAATTCAACGAGCCCAAACTCGATGGGTTTACTAAAAGGCAGTCCAGGTTTACATTTCCTATCTTCGAGCCCTAACAGCAGACCAGCTCAGTGGTTCCAGAAGACATCAATGTTTCAAATGTCAGATCCTACATATGCTCGCAAGTAAACTGAGCGTGGAACATTCCTATCACACCTAACAAACGACCTGATGACCTTGAAGACCTGAACCGATTTCCACCAAACATAGCTAAGAACACTCTCGACTGATATACCTTTCAAACAAAAAAAACCGCATTCAAATCGGATCATCCGTTTGGCAGCTACGATGCCACAGACAGACACATACACATTTACACACACACACAGACACGTCAAACTTATAACACCCCGTCGTTTTAGCGTCGGGGGTTAAAAAACAGAATAAAATAAATATTTAAGGGGGCTCAAATACAAAACCATGTTTTTTCTGCCATTTTATAATCGTACGGAACCCTCTGTACGCGAGTCCTACTTGCACCTAGCCAGTTTTTTTTTTAATTTATTTGTCTCGTTTTGCTTGCTGATGGACACTACTAAAAGCGCCAAAAACGACGCCAAATTAAGGGCTGACTCAGTTGATTACCATCGATCGAAAGCATAGCGTTCAATGCATTCGTACAATAATTGATTCATAAGCAGTTATTGGATACCCAATGTTCAAGAGTAGACATTAAGTGGCAGATACGAAGATATATCTAATTAGGTCAGGCAAGCGCTTCGGACTGACAGATTTATTGCAACGGGGCTTTAAGCCGACTCAGTTTCGGCTTTCGGCTAAACTTCAGCTACGATTAACAACACTAATAGAAGTATCGATCTTAGATTTCAGGGAAATATAATTAGATAAATAGCTTTAATTCTCTAGTTACAAAATGAGGTTTTGTAAATAATTTGTCTAGACAAATTAATTAGGTTCGCTCTATGCCTATTTTACAGTAATTTCAACTTTTTATTGTTCTCGCCACGTGACGAAACCGCAGGAACCACTATATTTAATAGAATTTTCACCACCTGCAAAGCTGCATGAAATAAGGCTCAATGAAGCTCATTGCATCCTATGATAAATGATGTTTATTTTGCACGTTTTTGAAAAATCTAGATGAGGCCGGTTGTTCGTACCCGACTCCTCTGAGAAGAAACAGCTGAAACAAACTCAGAAGTCATAGTCTCTTTAAGGTCCAGACAAAAATCTTAGTCAACTTACATGTGTGGACTATTCAGATTAGTGTCTTAAATGATCTTTTTAAGAAAGCACCACACAGATTGAATGGACCTGTCTAGTCAGCGCAATGTACAATGGAATTGGTTCTACATTAAAATTCATTATTAGACGGGCCTGTTGGTCTAGTGGTTAGTGGCCCTGACTGCTGAGCCGGAGGTCGTGGGTTCGATTCCCACCCAGGACAAACTTTGTGTGATGAGCATGATTGTTTGTTCTGTGTCTGGGTGTGATTTATCTATTATATGTATGTATTTATAAATTATATAAGTATGTATATCAGTTGTCTGGTTACCATAACACAAGCTCTGCTTAGCTTGGGATCAGATAGCCGTGTGTGAGTTGTCCCAAGATATTTATTATTATTTATTATTATTTCTACAAAACTACGAAAAGGTAATAGATTTTTAGAGAAAAGATAATAGTTACTTACATATTTTTCTACACAATTGCACACTTCAGTAAATATGCTTCTACAATGAAGCCACCCTAAAACATTTCTCCCTGCTGGTATTGTGGTTCGTGGGAGAAAATGCACCAGGCGAGCGCAGTACTTTATTGTTGTTACATATCTTCGAATAGCTTTGACGACACGGTTGGCGCAGTGACTGAGCGATCGGCTACTGCGCTGCATGTCGCGGGTTCGATCCCCGCACGGATCAAATATTTGTAAGGCCTACAGATAGTTGTTCCGGATCTGGCAGTTTGTGTATGTGTAAGTCATACCGCTTTCCTCAAGATGCAAATTTTGTTCGATACCGATTTAAGAGCAGTGAAGATTAAAATTTTCTGAAATTCCTGTTTAAAATTGTTTTATTACATAATCTTTGAGTGAAAACATAATAATTTGCAACCAATCAAGTTACCTCTAACCCTAGTTTTATCGTATAAACAGTAGCTGCCCTAATATCGCAACATAATTACGATTGATCAATAAAATTGGGTCGCTCGCCGTCCGCCAGACGGACTGATTGCACCAACTCTTACATTATTACAGCAAAACATTTGATTTAATATGCTTTTGTGTTTATCTTGATTTATGAATAGAGTGGAGAAATTTGTAAAGTTTTTGGTGTTGGGTAAAGTGACTTTGGAGGTCTTTGGTGGCTTTTATTTTTGGATGGCAGGGCGTGTCAGACTTTTACTAATTAACACCTTGATCCATCCATATCTTTTGCCCTTTGTGTTCCGTAACTGCGGTATCTCTTTCGAACGGTAGGCAGTGACCCTGACAGGCCCCTTTGCTTTGCTGACATATCAAAAAGGCGCGCGTGGAATACGAACGCGCCGTCAACACGGCCATCTATTTCCCACTATGGAGTAAGATTCAAATAATACAGCTCTAAACCTATTTCTTTGGTTATTAATGTTAGGTATTGCTTGTAGCTAACTTGTTGGTTATTTAAATGGAAGCCTAAGTTATTTATGACACGATTTTGCTCCACAGTAATGTTTACAAACCAACCAGATATTTACTGAAACTCAAAATTAATCATCTTCAACCATGCCTAAATAATTATGAAAATGAAATCACCGTTGTTTGCGTAAACAACGTGCCCGTTACAACGTAAATAATTATGTTGTGTTCAATCTAATTAGGTCAAGAAGCTCTCCGTCTTACAACTTCTTTGTTCGTACAAGAAAGACGTGGTTTCGGTAAAACGTGGTTTCGGCCTTCGGCAAACTAAGGACGGACTTATTTTTAGACCGGGGTCTGAAATTTTGTGGTTCTATAAATATTATGTTTGTTTTTTTCTCAGGACATTGTCTTGTCAGTAAAATACAAACTGTTACGCAGTTTGGCGGGTTTACTAAATGTACAACAATTTTGGTGAATGATTTATTATTTATTTTAAGATATAATATTCAATGGCATTCATACATTTTCACTTCTAGTCAATTTCACAATTCAATCTAATCCAATTCAGTACAATACAATTCAATCTATCTAACACATCTTTAGTTAGCAAAGAAACACAGTTTAACAGCGACTCTCAAAATAGTCACAGCCTGTATCTTTGTGACCCAGACGCAGGACGCAGTGGCTTACCTATCGATACAAGCCTACTAAGAATAATCTGATTTGGTATGAAAATATTTGCTTATTCGATTTGCAAACAAGAGCATCGTTCCTCTTAGTAACACAATTATAATACTGATCAAGTTAATTTGCTAGCGGATGTCACTATGACAGATTTATCGCGGCCACGGCTTTAGCGACGCCCTCCATCAATTTATTTTGAGTTTCGGAAATGAATTTTAATAATATTCGGCTTTCGGCCTTAGGCTGAATTTTAGGTACGAATTAGTGATGCTATCTCCATTATTGCAATAGCCATAAAACTGATAAGTAGAATTGCTGTTATTTAAGTTTTGTTTACTTTACATTTCTGTCTGGCGATGGTAGCACTTGTAAATTTTACAAGGGATTTTTATTTTTAAACTAGCTGACGCCGAGTGACGCTGAGTGAAACTGCGGGGTGCAACTAGTGAATGTTGAAGTGTAGTTGTAAGAATTTTCTGGTGACACAATAATAACTTTAGAAAACTTATCCCATTAAACTCTGAACCTAGCAGCCGATGATGGATCGTCTCTTATATAATTAAAACTAGATAATACTACGACATTAGATAAAACATTTATTTTTTGTTGAAAATATCCTCTTTTGGTTTCTGCCACTTTTATCTGTGGAAAATTCTAAATTTCGATGTTTCATATCCATCTAAATCTCTTAAAAGATTATGTTAGCATATCCTCATCTCTTCATTTCAATAGTCACTATTTTCTTAGTAAACCCGTTTCATCCAGACTCTAACCAACACAAACACACAACACCAAATCTAAGTAACCCTAATCATTAACAAATATTTCCATCAACCGGGAATTGAATCCCGGACTCCAGTCACAACTTAAATTACGTGTTATGAACTTCAGAGCTGAATCTGTCAATATACACTTGAACTTTGTATAAGTAAGGACTTAGCTAGCTTTAGTTCGGGCCGTAAGTTTCGACAAACAATAATGTAAGGCTTATGAGTGAGTTTGACATTCTAAGTTACTTGACTGTCAAAAAGCTTGACTTAGGGCCGATTTTTCAATCATTAGCTAATTTTTACCTAAAGAGTAAATGTCACGTTTTGTTCTTAGAAAAACTTATTCTTCGGGTAAAACTTAATTGGAGATTGAAAAAAGGCCTTTAGTTGGTAAATATGTTTTACACAGGAGAATACAAGCTATTTTTTTTTAATTGAAGTGATCCTACTAATGCCCATGACTATTCGTTGTTTCCCTAGCCTATGAGTTTTGAATATCCTCAAAGTATTATTTGTTTTATTTGTGATGATGATGACACATATTTTTTTATAAAAAACTTCTTTGTAAAAAAAATACCCGACTTAGCAACGGAAAAAAATATTACTTACGAAAGTCGGTGACTCTTGTTTGATTCATAGATTTAGCAATTTACTAGTCAGTTTTTTTTTTTTATTTTTTTTTTGGGTTATTTCGTTATGTTATGATGGTATCTCACAAAAAATCTAATACAGAATAAATTGTTCTTTGCTACAAAGAGATATTAATATATCGCCCATATGCATTAGAAGAAAAGAATATATATTATAGAAGATAACTCACCCATAGTATTAATAAAATAAATCCATTCATGCATTGGGATCCCTTCGGGACTATATCCTTTCGATTATCAAAAGAATTTTCAAAATCAGCCACAATCGACGGAGATATTGCATAAAAAAAACAAAAAAAACATTCCAGGATAATAAATAGACGCGACATTAATAAGTCATACGGCACCTTTAAACCCATCTTTTCACAAAGTCTATAAGCCTCGGTTCACACGATCTAATTGGCAGTCAACGCCGCACGCGTACGCGCCCCGTGCGGTGGAAAGTGGCAACTTGGCTCAAAGCTTGCCGCCATTGTTACGCGAATACTAAAACTTGCTGAGTTTTCAGAATTATGCTACGTTACGACTAGGGGTGGTAGAAAATATAATATAGAAAAAATAGCCGGATCTACTCAAAGAAGCGCGGAATTTTGAAAAGAGAAAATTATTAATTTTAAGCTCGTGTTTGGCATATCAGACAGTGCGGGGAGTTTAACATAAAAAATCAAAACTGAATAGATAGAATGAATAACTTAATATAAGGTTTTAATGTAGTACAGTAAGGCAGAGACTTCTGTCGACCATTTTGCAAGTTATTACATAAATAACAGTAAAAATTTTTATTAATAATAAATAAAAGTTTTTTTTATAATTATTATGTATGTTAATTTTAATATTCTTTGTATCAACAAAAACACAAAAAAAATATATAAAACACTTTTCTCATAAGCAACCCGACAACGGTGACAACCCTAATTAGTGAACCTGCGAGTGAAACGTCGACGAGGGTAGCGTGACGAGTGACGAGTCCAGATAACATTGTGTGAACACGCCTTTATAAGGGCGCTCACTAAACAGATAGTTTTAAGGACTTGCTGTTCATGAGGGGATTGTCACGTCCCTTTGAAATGAGAAGGGACAGACAGAGTTTTAGAATTAAGTTGAATAGAACGACTTCTGTTATTCAATAAGCTTTTAAAAAGTTTTAAGTATCAAAGAATAATTAAGACAATATAAAGCACTAACTTTTGCTCTTTTTTTCGCATGGAAAATCTTTAAATAACTTTTCCGCTACGACCGGGGTGGGAGGGGGAGTGTCAGACTTTTACTGACTTAAACCCATCCATGTTCCTTCTTTTGTGTTCCGGGGCCACGGTATTTATTTCGAACAAACTGCTACCCTATACTAAACCCACCCACATGGGTTTTAGTCAGTAAAAGTCTGACCATCCCGTCTCACTTTTTCTCCACGATTTCCCATTAGCAAAAAAATTAGTCAAAAATGATTGTGACAAAAGTTTAAATTCCTCCAATTATCATTGATTTAACTCTTCAAAATCTATCAACAGGTCCTCATGAAATGAAAACAAAATATCTTTTTACTTTTTTTCCGAAGCAACAGTCTGACCCGAGTCTGACCTCTTTTCCTAGTGTAATCTTATCAGTGACTGTGCTCTATGATTAAAAACAATGTCGGTCGCAGCTTCGCCAGCCTTCTTTATAATTTTAATGTCCCTAGAGGGGGTGGGGGTGGGGGGACCGGGGGGACGGGGGCCTATCAACAACGTAAGATTGAAGCTTGTCCTGTGTCATTAAGTTTTTGCTTTGATTTTCTTGAAAGTAAGCCTTATTGAGCTATCAGAGGATTTATATTATATTAAACTCGGAACATTTTTCCTTGACTTTTCGATTGATTTTTTATGCAAGTTATTAATGTTATGATTATTTAGTCTTTAGACTGTAACGTGGGTCTAGAGGATTGTTATTTTGACTGCATGCAGCATGAGGTACTAGATTCGGTTCCCGAGTTTGCAAATTGTTATTAGGTTTTTCCATTAGAAACTTCTCAGTATGAAGGTAGATTGACAGATACGTATAATATTCTTTTTAACACCCTTGCTCGTAAAGCTGATGTAATTCCACCGGTTTTAAATATGTAAAGAGGGTTATAAAAAACGCGTGTGTTACCAAAGCAAATAGTTAAGTTATAGTCCATACAAATTCCATAACAGTATTATTTGCCATTTCAAATTTGGAACTGATCGCCGCCGCCCGACTCCAGCTAGTGAGCAGCGCGCTGTTGCTATTCAAATTTCGAGCTAATCGCCGCGCGACGCCAGTCAGTAGGCAGCGCTAGCGCGCTGTTAAAATGGCGGGAAAGCAACAGTGTGTATTCACAGATTGAGTTTATTTAAAATAAAAAAAAAACAGTTTATTCGGTAATTTAAAAACTTGGCTGCATGCTCTAGTGTCTTTGCCAACATGTTCACGCAGCCACGGCAGAAAATAATCCTCGCGCCATTTTTCTCAAATTTTCTTTTCTTTGTAGGTACTTGTATTGTGAATACCTTTTTTTTCTGTTTCCTCGCAAATGTGTTAAAAAACGTCGTACGATATACGTGCGCATTGGTTATAACATGCTCGGCTCAATTACGTCCTCGCCTTCGGCTCGGGCTGAAATTCCGACTCGCATGTTATAACCATCTTAACGCACTAATATCGTAATGTACTATAATATTGTTATACACATCATACAAATTACAATCGAGTCGAGTCGTAGATTTGTGCACGTTTGACGACAATAGGCTAGTCCCCATTGGACTTGACAGTACGAACACTGCCTAACCCTTCGAGGATTACCAGCGTGATACACGTCATAATTAAATTTTAACCAAAAACTAATGTTATAAGTATTGCATTTATACATTTTTATTTTTACCTCGTTACGTTTCCTATAGTAATATGCTCAGTACTAACTGGGTTGTGGAGGTCAGATAGGCAGTCACTCCATTTAAAACGCTATCAGCTGCATGCGGTTGAACTAGAAACCAACCCCAACATAGTTGCGAAAATGCTAAGCAGATGATGGTGTGCCAAAAATATGTTTCGTTTTACATTAGTTTCAGATTTGCTAAATTTAAAACACACCCATTTAAAATAAACTGTCTCTTTGATATGCTAAACTAAAAATCACTCAACATTATAGTATACTAGCTTTTGCCCGCGGCTTCGCTCGCGTTTAATTCGGGGTAACATAGTTCCCCTTTCCTGATGCAGGTACCTGCTACTTGTGGTTTTTGCTCTAGCGCCTTATTTATTGTAATAGCAAAGCTAAGTTTTCCCTTTTATTCCCCCTTTCTCCGTCATTTCTCACTTTTTTCAAAAAAAAGTTATGCCTGGGCGTCTTCAGGGTCCCAACTATCTCTGTACCAAAATTCATCAAAATCGGTTTAGCCATGTAGGCGTGAAGACGTAACAAACAAACAAACTCACTTTCGCTTTTATAATATACAATATACAGTCCGTCATTCACTCAAAAAGATCAATACACGTTTCCCAAAGGAACAAGGATCCTCCCAAACGCACACAATATCTCAAGTACTCGCAATAAACTAGTGAATAGTCTCTTCATCCCTCTGAAGTTACCCGTCCGATCCATCGACCCTCATTCGGCTATATGTAACCCTCTAATTTCTTACATAAAGCGGACTTGTAGACCCAATTCACTGTGAAATCGGTATGATGTTCGTACCTGCTTTTTGGTAGATATCATTATCAGTTATAGGAAATTTTGTAAGAAATTTTCTAAAGAAATTTCTGCCAGCAGTCTTGCGAAAGGAGTTCTGAGAACGAAATGTAGACGGTAGCTCTCTCATATGAGAAAAATATGTGTGTGTGCCTTAACCTATTGCAAACTTACAAACATACATTTAAGTAAATATGAATAAATACTTGCATAAACACATAATGCTAAATCATCGTCATAATTTTCCTGCCCTTGTCCCATTCTATGTGGGGTCGGCGCAACACGTTTTGTTCTGCCATTCTCCTCCTTTCTCCTTCATATCATTCCTTATACAATCCATTCACCTTTTCTTTGGTCTTCAAATTCAAATCCATTTATTGTTTTGAATTTGAATTTGAATTCTTCTTCTCCCTCTCCATTCATCAACATTCAGATCCATAACTCTTTTAGTCACACGTGCTTCGTCCCTCCTCATTACATGTCCATACCAAGACAAACGACTCCCTTTTCAATTTTCCTGTAACAGGCGCAACTTTCAAACTTCCCGTAATATACTCATGCCTTCCTTACAAAATCTTATTAAAATTATAAAAACAAAAGTTTGGAAGGATGTATGTATGTTTCTTGCTCTTTCACGCAAAAACCAGAAAATGGATTTTGATAAAACTTCACAGTAATATGGCATACATTTCAAAATAACATATAGGCTACAATTCATAAAGATATATTGTATATTTTATCACCACGCGAGTGAATCAGCGAGGCGCAGCTTGTGCTTAAATATTTATGCACAAATCTGCTTTCTTCTGTTTATCTTATGTTCTTCTCATAATCGTATGATATTTTTGTGGTAGAGCGTTCTGAGAAGGAAATGGAAGAAACGTATTCCCGAATCACTTTACTGCAATCGATAAAATCTGAACTTCCGTGTGAACGTTTCGACATCAAAGCAGGGTTATAAATGTAACTGGAAAAGTTTTATGTACGGTAGAATAGCAACGAGAGAGTTGGGGAGCAATGAAAAGATTGATTGTCGCCATTTGTAAATGGTTAAGTAGGTAGTAAACATTAATAGCCAACGCCCTACACATGATCTGTTGATCTGAGCTGTTGCAGCTTGCGACGCAACTGGGAGCAAGACGCGCGCTTGTGTGATTTGTATCTTACGTGAGAGTTCCGTCGTAGTGTTGTAGTCGACTAGTTTTTTTTTCTTCTAAATGTTTCTCCACACTAGGAATTTCTCCTGCATTGTGGCTGCGTTTACAAACATTTTAACTTACATACACAAACAGCCAGACCCGGAACAACATGTAAGTCATGCAAATATTTGTTCCGTGCGGGGTCGAACCGGCGACACGACCGCAGTAGTCAAACACTTAGCCACTGCGCCAACCATGTCAATATGCTCTTAGTAGTTTTTCATTGGGGTTTTTCGCAGTTTGTAGCGCAAACTAGCCGCTTCAGTGTAGGAGAATAAATCTTGACCAAGCGAAAACAGATACCTACGTACAAATGGAAAAAAAGTGTTAAGCCAACCCCGAATAAACAAAGATAAACTCAATGATTCAATAACAACGCTACAAATAATGAAAGAAAGAAAACAAACCGCGAAATGAATGAAAAACAAAACACAATCGCTCGAATTTTAAATCCGCTCCAACAAAAAAGTTTAAGAGCGATTGTTTAAAACATTCGGTAGATAACATCACTGCCCTTGAGTGGAGGTCACGAGGGGGACGCAGTGACCTTGACCCAATTAATGACCTTCGATCTGAGGGTCGCTTTCAGATTCGATGGTGTTGATTAGGCACGAAAGGTGTTGTTATATAATAGGTAGGTATATGTCATGCTTGTGTTGCCCTTGGGGTGAAATGTTTGAAGGGTATGTCATTCCTGTACTTATTTTAAAAAGGGGTAGGTAGCCTGTGGTTTACCCACAAATAATTATTGAAGCAACAATAATGTACCTAGGACTGTGTAATATTTTACTTGATTTGAAAAGAGCTGCATGCTATTTTTATGCATTCTTCCCTCTGGGATCTGCGCTTTTGAAAGCAACTGCAATCTTTAAGTAAGTTTATACAAAGTTGTATTACTGGGGAGTAATTTGTTCCACCACTTCTTCTTCTCAGCTAAAACACTAGGAAGTGGCGAAGGGCTGGCATTTTGGGGACTGTCTCTTGTTATGTTGACGTTAAAAAAGGGCTGATTATCACCCTAATTTTAATAAATGACTTTTGTTTTTGATACCTGTGGCTAGCCTATCTATAGTCTAGACTCTAGACTATAGGTAGGAACCATGCATGTTGTTTTTGACTTTTCAAAAACTGTAACGGTCTATTTGAAATAGGTTTGTGTAGGAGTGTAAAAGAGTTCTAAAGACAGTTGAACACTTAATATCGTGTGCTGTGTTTCCTATTATTTGTTCTTAAAGGAACTGTTGATTGCTTCATAGCCAAGGGCCTAGGTCGACTGGCCTTCATCATGATAAGAGGATTAGAATGATCGAAAGTTTAATTTTAATAAGTAATTTATTTATTTCATGTAACAATGCGACTTATTTTAGGTAAAATCAAACACCAAAATATTGGAATGCATTTCAAAAATTATGTCAGAAAAATACAACAAACTGAAATCACAAATTAAATTAAATTATTGCAGTAATTAATGGCTGACAAAAACGGTATAGGTACGTAGTGTTATTTTTATGTTTGGATTACAAAGAAAGCTTATTTTATGAAGTTACTAGCTTTCGCCCGCGGCTTCGCTCGCGTTAAATTCGGTATAACACACCAAGCAGACCTGTAGTTTTGCTCTTGCGCCTGATTGATTTGTAATAGCAACGCTAAGTTTTCCCTTTTCTTCCCTCGTTCTCCCTCGTATCCCACTTTTTTAAAATAAAAATTAGCCTATGTCCGTCTCCTGGTTCCCAACTATATCTGTACCAAAATTCATCAAAATCGGTTTAGCCATTAAAGCGTGAAGAGGTAACAAACAAACAAACAAACAAACAAACAAACAAACAAACAAACTCACTTTCGCTTTTATAATATTAGTAAGGATTTAAAATCATCTAAACAAATCTCAACCTAAAAAATCGGATTGGATTTAATAATTGGCTATTTCAAAACGCTTGGTTGACACTTACCGTGACCCAAGGGCTGGCTTTTACTTTGGCCAGAGGCTTAGCGTTGCCATACAACGTGGCAACGTGGCCAGTCTCTTGGGGATGTTGCCAACTGACAGCGTTGAGGACGATTTTTTTGGCGCTTATAAGTTAGTTTCAACTTTGTTGAAATATTTGGTTAGTGAAGTGTAGTTGGTTTGTATAATCTTTGTATAGATATATAAAAGAACTAACTAACTTATAAATTAAATAAAAAATCTCCTTCAACATACAACTGCAAAAAAGTCATTAAATGTTTAAGCAACATTTCTTTCCCACACATTAACTTTATCCCGACCATCAGCACACACACGTCACATTACCCATGCCACGATGTCTGGCCATCTATAACATGCAATAGTCGTGTAAACAACGAGTTTGTTTGAGCAATAAATGGCGGGCAGACACGCAGGCGATACGCTTAGTAACGTGGGTAAGGACTTATTTAGTCACGGGTAAGTTGAAGGTCAAGGTCAGGGTAAGAGGGGTAACGGTTTGTTGTGCTCAGGTGATGGGTTAATGTATCTGGTGGTTGGGTGTCAAATTACTGATTGATATATGTATCTTTCGATCGGTTATTTCGCACACGATTTTGGTAGATATTATTTAGCCGCGGCTTCGGTCGCGTGATGATACAAAAGTATCCTATGTGTTATTTCAGACGATAATCTATCTCTGTGCCAAATTTCATCAAGATCCGTTTAGTAGTATTTACGTGAAAGAGGATCAAATATACAGCCATATTTACAAACTTTCGCATTTATAATATTATACTAGCTTTTGCCCGCGGCTTCGCTCGCGTTAAATTCGGTAGCGCCTTATTGATTTGTAATAGCAACGCTAAGTTTTCCCGTTTCTTCCCTCTTTCTCCGTCATATCCCACTCTTTTTTTTAAAAAAAGCCTATGTCCGTCTCCTGGTTCCCAACTATTTCTGTACCATAATTCATCAAAATCGGTTTGGCCATTAAAGCGTGAAGAGGTAACAAACAAACTCACTTTCGCTTTTATAATATTAGTAAGGAAGTAGGATGCTGTAGGAATAGAAGAAGACCAAACAGCCAACGGAATGAAGATGTGGCAGATGATAAGGCTTTAGAATGATGGTACTACTGAATTTACGATAAATAGAGAAAACATGAGCCAAGAACAAATCAGACTCGTGCACCAAAGGTTCCGTACAAACTTGCGACATAAACAGCCATATCTTTTGGCTGTGTAAACTTAGAGAGTTGATTTCACAGCAAAAAGGGATCACAGAGTTGAGTCTATAGTTTTAATTTCAAATGTCTACCTCCAGGCGTTGCCAAGATAAAGGGCCTTGACAGACAGACAAACAACAAAGTGATTCAATAAGGGTTCCGTTTTTCGCTTTTGAGTTGTGGAACCCTAAAAAGGGAGAAGAATTGTTTTAACCCGGAGAATAATTTATTACAGGCTTAGAAGACATAACGATTCAGAAGGATGTATGTTAAATACCTGTATCCTTACAATAATATTAAGTAACAGTTTGTTTGTTACGTCTTCACGCCTAAATGGCCTAACCGATTTTGATGAATTTTGGTACAGAGATAGATGGGACCCTGGAGACGGACATAGGCATTTTTTTAAAAGAGAGAGATGAAATAAGGGGGTGGACGAGGAAAGAAAAGGGGAGAGAATGATATTTTTTTTTCGATAATCACGTGTGTTATAGTTAGCGTTAGCCCAAAGTAACTATGCCACGCGGTCGAAGTCGCGGGCGAAAGCTAGTAGCTACATAAAAGCTTAATTCTATTTTAGGAAAACCCTACCAACATACTCAGGTACTGCCAACCATTTAAAACTTTTTCCTCCCCAGGGTTAAACGATAAAATAAAAAAAAACTTTTATCGAAATATCGTAAACCTGTCACGACGGTATGGATAAACACATGGTCCGGAACATAAATTACCCTCCACGAGTTTTAAGAGCTTCGGTTAAGACCGGGAAGGAAGGAACGAATGAACGAAATCGAACGAACTAAAGTTATCGCACTAGTTGCTGTTTAGCTGGAGGCAAATAACTTACTGTAGAATGGCACAATTTCCGTTTCGTATTTGAAATGGAAGTAGGTTGTATCTTAGTGAGATTTCTCTTAATGCCATCCTACTAATCCTTACTCATCATCTGCCTAGCCTTTTCCCAACTATGTTGGGGTCGGCTTCCAGTCTAACCGGATGCAGCTGAATATCATTATTTTACATGGAGCGACTGCCTATCTGACCTCCACAACCCAGTTAATACTGGGTAATACGATACCCCTTGGTAAGACTGGTTGTCAGACTTTCGGAACACTGACTACCTGTAACGACTGTCAAAGATCTACAAATGACAGCCGGGACCAACAGCTTAACGTGCTTTCCGAGGCACGGAGGAAACTCGGTATGTAACGGGTGGTCACCCATCCACAGACCAACCTAGGCAAGCGCGGCTTAACCTAAAGATCGACCCGAGCGGCTGATATTTATTTAGCCACGAGCTCGCTACTAATCCTTACTAATATTATAAAAGCGAAAGTGAGTTTGTTTGTTTGTTTGTTTGTTTGTTACCTCTTCACGCTTTAATGGCTAAACCGATTTTGATGAATTTTGGTACAGAGGTAGTTGGGAACCAGGAGACGGACATAGGCTAACTTTTATTAAAAAAAAGTGGGATATGAGGGAGAACGAGGGAAGAAAATAGAAAACTTAGCGTTGCTATTACAAATCAGTCAGGCGCAAGAGCAAAAACTGCAGGTCTGCTTGGTGTGTTATACCGAATTTAACGCGAGCGAAGCCGCGGGCGAAAGCTAGTAATATTATAAATGCGAGTGTTTGTAAGGATGAATGGATGGATGTGTGGATGTTTGTTACTCTTTTACGCCAAAACGGCTGAACGGATCTTGAAGAAATTTGGCACAGAGGTATGTATATTATAGTCTGGAATAACACAGGATACTTTTTGTCGATATCACGCGGTCGAAGATGCGGGCGCAAGCTAGCGATTTTATAAAATGGTTTAAGATCAATAGTATCTGTTGTGTCATTCTAAAAAGAAAAACTAATTGGACACGCCTTTTTTTTGGATGGTAAATCATCAAATAATTAACCTCTCCGGGCGGAGTGGAAGGGAGTGTCAGACTTGTACTGACTAAAACCCATTGTTAAACGGTGTATGTCTGTGGTATCTCTTTCAAACCAACCAACAGCTAAATAGAACCGTGCAACACCTACGCCCTGCGCCATTTTTTAAAAACACAAGTGCTCAAGGGTATGGTGCAACTGAAAGTAGCGGTTATTTTAATTGTTGAGTAAAAACGTATATTAAAACTCTTTGATTGTACTTTGCCTTAATTAGATTAACTGTTGATTCTTCACTGCGTGCTGTTAATCTAGTACGTGCTCGGTATTTATTACTCCAGTTTTGGTTTTTTTTTAAACGTTGTCCCACACTAGGAATTTCTCCTGTATCGTGGGTGCGTTTACAAACATTTAAACTCACATACACAAACAGCCAGACCCGGAACAACTATCTGTAGGCCATACAAATATTTCATCCGTGCGGGAATCGAACCTGCGACACGCAGCGCAGCAGACGATCGCTCAGCCACTACGCCAACCGCGTCGTCAAAATTTAAGTCCGAAAGACTTTTCGGATTTTCGGACTGAGATCTTAGAAGCACAAGTCTTAAAGTATTTAATACAGGATATACCTATAGGTTAATTATCAAATTAAAAGTATATATCTCTTCTAAATTAACAGTACGCAATAAAAATCCCTCATTAACAGAAATAAAAAAAAGGTTAATCAAAAAGTTTTAATGTTAACTTCAAGCTTAACCGTAAAAATAATTGCCCATTTCAGTTGTTTTGACCATGTATGGGTGGACTTTGGACAATGACGGGGTAATTATTGCCACAATTTAAGGTAATTACCCCAAAGTTAAACGACAGGGTTCAATTAAGTCACAATTTGACAGCCACTTCATTCTACAGGATTACCGAGTTTAAATAGGGATTCTTGATTAATTTGACGATTAATAATGTTAGTTAATTATATTGGGAACAAAGGGTATTTGTATTTTAGTCTAATTAAATGAGTGGTTCTTATTAATAGTGTTTTAGTTTTGTATTTAATTTTACTTTTTTTAGGGTTCCAAACCCAAAGGTTATATCGGGAGCCTGTTACTAAGACTCCATTGTCCAGGAACAACAACAAACAGTTAACAGGCTCTCTCATGCACTGTGGAAGATAGAGAGTTGAAATTTTTACAGATGATGTATTTCTGTTGCCGCTAAAACAACTAATACCAAATAATTGAATAAAATAATATTATGGTGCTCCCATACAACAAACATGATGTTTTGCCGATTTTTTAGATAACTAGCTTCCGCCCGCGACTTCGTCCACGTGGCATAGTTACTTTGGGCTAACTCTGACTTTAACCCGCGTGATGATCGAAAAAGAAAATCTTTCTCTCCCCTTTTCTTCCCCCTTTCTCCCCCTTATTTTACTTTTTTTAAATTAACCTATGTCCGTCTCCAAACTCCAACTATCTCTGTGCCAAAATTCATCAAAATTAGTTTGGCCACTTAGGCGTGAAGACGTAACAAACAAACAAACAAACTGACTCATTTTCGCTTCTATAATATTAGTAAGGATAGTACGGAACCCTTCGTGCAAGAATCCGAAGGGGACATTATCTCTCTTTTTCTTGAAACTTCCAGAAAAGCATGTTAAACTCCCTTAAACACACAGTTAAGGCTAACTAAGATTAACAGTACTTAGACGACATTGAGATAATCCCCACATCACCCGCATCCATCGAGAGGGTTTGACCCTCCTGTTGTCACAGTCCCTTATAAGCCCACTTACACCCAGCCAGCAACTTCGTTAATCCAAAGCACATGACGACATACTAATATAGAGAATTTATAGATAAGAAATTTTGATGAATAAAAATTTCTTGTTGTGGGCGCCTCCATCCATAGCTAAACATGTTTGTGCCTTATAAATAAGTATTTAACACCACTGTATACCATGTTTTATGCAAATAAATATTTTATTTTATTCTGTCTATTTTTCTTTTCCTCTCATTTTTACATTTTTAAATATTTATTATTAAACAATAATACATCCATCCATGTTATAGCGTACAAATATCGAAGAGGTTGGCGGAGGAGTATACTCCGTACTCACCACATACCCACGCATTTTTTATGAATGGCATCTCGCAGTTCAAATTATGAGTTCGTCGTCTACTTAACCAGGCAATTTCTGTGGATGCCTGATTAAGGTCTCCAGCTAGGGCGCAAAAAAACTTGAAAACTAAGCGATTAGATGCTAAGGGCACCCCCTGTCGGGAACGAGCCTCGGCTAAGGGCGTCGCTGGAGGAGGACAGTAAAGAGATACGCTGGATCTGAGTGAAGAGTACTCACACATGTTCCTAGCTATATTATTAGATCTATGCTATAGAGGCTAAGCCTTAATACAAGACTATTGAAAAGTTCCCAATGAAAAATCCAGTAATTTAAACTTTACTTGACTGGGGTAGAAAAATCGCATTACTGACCAATAGACCAAAATGGTAGTCACAAAGAAATAAAGTAATGATTAAACAAATTCAAATAAAATATTGGAAATAAAATGGAATTCTGAATTGTAATTGAATCTTCTCCCGCCTGTGGAAGACAAATGTGACCCGTTACCATAGCGAACATAACATACAGTAGTGCAACTAGAAACAAATACTCAAAATTGGCTCACACATGCACAGTATTTACACGAATTTTAAGCATTCTGCAGGTTACACGTTACTCCCGAGTAATTGAGTACCATAATTATCTGTTTTTTTTTTCTAACTAAATATACTTGCGTTTGGTCTCCTGATGTGAAGCGATAATGTGGCCTAGGGCCTGGAGCACGCTTGCCTATAAGTAACTTGATTTTTGAATATGCACTTGAACTTTGAAGAGGTCCTGATTATTATGGGCATGGAGCAGAGAAGCTGGCAGTGAATTCCACGGACTGGCGGTTTGTACAATAAATGTGGAAGCATAGCGCTTTGTTCGAGTAATCATTTTGGGGATTGGGGAATTAGATTATGCATTTTCTATATAATAGTATAGGAAGAAACACACTGCACATACGCATAACACGCTATAGTACCGGGTCCGCCGCATCTAGAAAAGGGGTGACGTTTTGTGGGTAGAGCTGCATAACAAATCTTTTTATTCACATAGGTCTACATGGGCACCTATAAAATGTCGAGAAAAGGTGCAAGGTTTGGGTTAGTCGTTTCCAATGGCGAAGAACTGGCATGAAATCCATGGTTATTCTTTTAAAATCATTTGGTTTTCAATGTTACTGTTACAGCGTTAGTACTTAAGTATGAGAGGACAGCGTAGGCCCGACAATAAGTCATTGCTTACTTTACAAAACGTAAAATAAGCTAAGAAGTTAACAACCCCCACACGTTTAATTTCCCAAAAAAAAACACTAAATCTTGTTGCTTGTTTTACTGGTTATCTTTGTACTGTGGTGTAAGCTCTGACCAAGGCCGTCCCTTGCCCCAACGACGTAGTTTCACGTTCACTTGATTGTCAGTCACTGTTGCTACTCGTATTATTTGTTTTTCTCTAAAAACGACTTTCTAACCGTGTCTGTCTGACAGGAAATAGCTTAGAGACTCTTTTGTTTTTTTTGTCCAATATTTTCCTATCCTTTTTGCTCTTTAGCAAAATAAATCGTTCAGATATCTAAAAGTTATCTTAGTGTAATTATTTAGTTAGAGAACAAAAAACCTAATCTCGAAATATTTTTTTAGTTCATTTTTATTTAATTTTAGTCACTTAAAGATATCGAATTTAATGAATGCTTATTAGTACATACTGATTACAGAAAAATCATTACGCCTTTACAATCCCAAAAAGGTTAGACAGAGAGGTAGGCTCTAATAGTAAACATTCGATTTGCCAATGTTGTTGTGAATTCCGTGTAATTACGACGGGGCGAGTCCATTGCCACTAACCGGACACAAATCTAGACTCCTTGACTATGTTTGAGAAATTCCTGTTGGAATAATCTAATAACAATTTGCCAGCACAACAAGACATAAACTTATTTTTTTATTGTCTATCTATGTTTTTCTAAATTGATATAATTATTTAAGTTAATTCTTAATTTATTACTTTTACGCTAAAAACTCTTTAAATCAGGAAGTTAAAGAGTTTTTGGAGACATAGAGGCCGACAGACAGACAGGCAGATGGAAAACGAAGTGATCCTGTTCGGGTTCCGTTTTATTTTTTAATTTTGTGCTACGAAACCCTAAAAATGGCTGTGCTAAGAGCTTCCTAACTACCGAATTTACAAGAAATTTCACTGAAACTTACCGAGAGTAAAGCATGCATTTTTTTTTGCAGATGGGAAATCATCAAATAACTTCCCCCCCTCTTAGTGGAGCGGGGGGCAGTATCAAATTTGTACTGACTAAAACCCTCCCATGTTAAACAAAGAGTTGAATCTGTTTTCAAAAACAAAGCATGATTGCAAAAAAACCACTAACTGTTTATCTGTCCAAACTAAATCATCAAAATACTGAGGATCTTCTTAAAGACCACCCATAAATTTCCCACCTAAGCATTTGCCAATTCTATATTATGGATGCATGCGAACTTCCACAACTCACACCCACATACTCATACATTGCACACACACACACGCACACACACACCCCTTCACTCCCGCTACATATTACAGTAAATTAAGTCAATGGTGTATGCTTTTATTTTTTATTTTTATTTAATTACTCTCCTACATGTTACTGTAATTTTTATTCAGTCGTGTTTATTATTTTTTCTATTTTTTTTAATTTTATTTAATTATGATGTAAAGAAAATAATTGTTTAATCCAATACGTTTTGGCTTCAAACATTGTCTGCGGAGGGACACTGATCTCATTGAAGCCCTGACCTCTAAACTACATAGGTAGAACCTGTATCTTAGTTTTTTTTTTACTTGTTATAAGTCTAACCCATCATTTTAACTTTACTTGTATTTAGTTGTAGGCTTAAGTTTCAATAAAGATTTTTTTTTATCATTTTATTTTATTATGTTCCTTCTATTGCCCTTTATTTTCCGGGGCCGCGGTATCTCTTTCGAAGAACCCGCAACCCCGGAGTAAAGCATGCATCACGCTATAGTTACAGTTTGCACAAGGAACACGCAGCAGTGGTCGCTGTCGCAGCCCCATCGGATTAGTATTCAAAAGTAAGTCTCTCAGCTGCATCAACAAATACGTATTTCTTTCAAAAACATTCGTCACAAACTTCAAGCAGGCTTTTTCGAAAGTTTTCTTTTGAATAAATTTCAATGGAAAAAGTTATACTGCCATAAATGAGAAGAGATTATCATAGCCAAGGGTTGACCTTGAGCTTTGAGTAAAGGTCGCAGTTTGACCTTAAACAACTCTGATAGCTATGGGCCTTCATGGTCAGTTGAGGGGTGAGCGCACGAACGGTTAAAAGTTAAACGAAATAAACTTTTAATGTAATATTTTGTTTGCGTGTTTGATAAGCCGATTAGTTTTTGTTGTTAAAGCTAATTAACTATAGGTTCTTAATTTACGGAAAAGATTAGGTACCTACATAAAAATTCCACCATGGCAACTGTGTGTATTATTGAAGATATTTTTATAAAGGAGCTGTTGGTGACCTTTGTTAATCCTTACTAATATTATAAAAGCGAAAGTGAGTTTGTTTGTTTGGTCTTCACGCCTAAATGGCCAAACTGATTTTGATGAATTTTGGTACAGAGATAGTTGGAACCCTGGTAACGGATATACGCTATTTAAAAAAAAGTGAGAAAAGGGGGAGTAAAAGATTTTTTTTTCGATCATAACGCGGGTTAAAGTTAGCGTTAGCTAAAAGTACCTAACTATATCACGCCGACGAAGTCGCGGGTGGAAGCTAGTGAATTAATAAACATGAAAAAGAATCGGGTACCTACAGTAGAGTTGAGATCTTTACGAAAGAGAAACACATGTTATTTTAGTCCTGTACCTACTAACTTCCATACATGTTCATAAAACTTTCACTTTCTTTCATATAACTTCCATAGAAGAGAATTGTAATGTCTGTAAATTTTAGTTTTCTGGGATGACAACACAGCCATTGTTGTTCCACTGGTGTTACTTAATCGTACTCTTCTTAGTCCGGCCCTGGTTCAGTCCATGGTCCGGAGCGAGAGGGAATGGGAGGCGGTCATCTCTTTCTGCGAAGCAGTTCTGCTAGCGAAGGAGGTGGCCCGACGTTTGAGGGAGAGAACCTAAAACCGCAAGCCGCTCCGGGCGTCCGTTCCCGCTTTACGACGACTCCCGGCCACCGTAGATGGACGTCTGTGGATAGTGAGCAATGGGTAGCCCACCGTCGGTCCCTCTAGTGAAAACAGACCATGTCGATGGTGCGTTAGAGTGCGGCCTGTCAGAGCCTCCGCCTGTTGGGGTTGCGAGTTGCTCGAAAGACATACCGCGGTCCCGGAACACAAATTTTAGTAAGTAAAAGTCTGACACTCCCCCTCGCTCGGCCCAGAGCAGGGGAAGTTATTTGATGATTTCACATCCGCAAAAAAAGATGCAACATTCTAAAATCGTACATCAGAACTTCTTTTTGGCAGCTTTGGTTGTAATACGTTCCTTTGATTTTTCTAAACCCTTTGAAAACAAAACTCTTAAAGTCTATTTTCGTTTCCCAAGAGTCAAGACAAAAATAGATGAACAAAATTCTCATTAAGGTTAAGTAGTTTTCCAAAGGCGAATGCATTTCTTTCACTTCCGAGTCAGTGGTCCTCAAGTACTGGTAGGCTTCAGTAATCCATATTGCGGCTTGGCTGCCGTCCAGCCTCTCCACGACTTGACTCAGTCATCTGGTCCTCAAGTGGACTGAACTAAGATGGAAAGCGTCTCATTGTTAAAATACAAGTAATATAAATGCGACGGTTATTTTGCTGTTTATTACAAAGGGGAAAATCACGCGTGGGTAAGTTTGTTACTCTTTCTTCTTAAACGGCTAAACGGATTTGGATGGAATATGAAATGCAGATAGCTTACACGCTAGATTAACACATAGGCTTACTTAGACAGTTACTACAAACTTTGTATCCTGATCTGGCGTGGGTATAACCGGTCCGCAAGGTACAGCTAGTTTGAAATGTTGAATGGTATTGCAAGTTTGATCTTAAGGAAATGCATAAATGAAACGCTTAGTTTAAGTAAAAGTGGATTTTAAATTACTGCTTTTTTGTGCTTACTGTACGAAATTGTCTGTCCAGATTAAATTTCCTTCCATTTTCCGAAGTAATTGCGATGATTTTGGATAGTTCTTTAATTACAAATCACTTCTAATAATATGTTTTGGATGTATATGAAACTGAATTCACAGAATAGTAGATACCTAAGCCACCACATTTATAATGTGGGATTCGTATAAGGTATTTAATTAAATTTATAAGCGTGTCAATACGATATTATTTTTATAAGTGTACTAGCTTTTGCCCGCGGCTTCGCTCGCGTTAAATTCGGGGTAACACAGTTTCCCTTTTCTGATTTACAGGTAGTTTTTGCCCTTGCACCTTATTTCTAGGTACCTGCTACCTGTAGTTTTTGCCCTTGCGCCTTATTTATTGTAATAGCAAAGCTAAGTTTACCCTTTTCTTCCCTCTTTCTCCCTCATATCTCAATCTTTTTTTTTGTTTAAAAATAGCCTATTTACGTCTCCAGGGTCTTATCTATCTCCGTACCAAAATTCATCAAAATCGGTTAATCGTAACAAACAAACTCACTTTTGCTTTTATAATATTAGTAAGGAAGTAAGGATAGTAAGGATTATTTGAAATTGTCCTGTTTTGTCTTTTCTACAGGCTGTGTTTATAATCTCATCCAACTTTCTTCTCGCAGGTTTGCTGGAAGAAATTTCTAATGAAATAAGCAGCACCTTTGTCTAGTACCTGTCTTAATGTAGGTAATGCCGTGTTAAGTATTTTATGTGTACATAAATAAATAAATCAATTACTACATAACTATAATTGACAACACGGTTGGCGCTGTGGCTGAGCAATCGACTGCTGCGCTGCGTGTTACGGGGTTCGATCCCCCCCCGCTCGGAACAAATATTTGTATGAACTACAGGTACTTGTTCCGGGTCTGGCTGTTTGTGTATGTGAGTTTAAATGTTTGTAAACACGCCTACGATACAGGAGAAATATCTAGCGTGGGGCAACATTTAAAAAAAAATCACTGCTTTATAGCGCACGTTGTATAACACTGTAATAAAGGTGTTCATGTTATATTTAACCGTTTTTATTTTGGGAAGTCAACACCCGAAGACAATCGATCTACCTCAAGAAATTGATATTCCCTTGAATGAAAGGTCGGGGATCTTAAAGGTCAAACGGCTCCTTGTGAAATTCTTATATTAAGCTTTAGTTATTAGCCTGGGTTGCGGATTGTTCGAAAGAGATACCGCAGCCCTGGAACATAAAGGGCAAAAGAAGGAAAAATGGTGTTTTAGTCAGTGAAAGTCTGACACTTTCCCCCGCTTCACCCAGAGCGGTTGATGTAAACGCACCCACGATACAGGAGAAATTTCTAGTGTAGTCTAGAGTATATTCAGTAAGTCTCAAAGCCCTCTCCAGAAAAGGAGCTGAGCAGCGGGTGAAACCGCTGGTCACAGCTAGTAATTTCTAGAATTGTAAGTATGTAGTAACATAACTTAAAACCCAGTAAAGTATCTTAGTCGCCATAAATTATATTATGAAACCTATGTAAACCAATAAAACCCGTCATAAAATTCTATTAAGTACGTCGTTTCGAGTTGGATCTTAATTTCTTTTGTTCAAATAACTAGTTTAATTTCTCGAGCTATGCGCAATGAATACTTGAAGTGGGATGAAACTGAACACATAATTTGACTACTTTCAATTCAATAGGAATTGTTTAGAATTACCCAGAAGTTAGCTTCTCCGTTTCTTAATAGGGTTTTTGGGTTTCATACGTAAAACCGGCCAAGTGGTGAGTTCCGTACAAAATTGTGACATAAAACATCCACATATTTTGACTGCATAGATTTTGATGGTTGATGGACAGCTCCAAGAAACCACAGATCTGGGTTTATGGTTTTAATTTCAAGTCGATACCTTCAATCGTTCCCGAGATAAGGGGTCTTGACAGATAAACGGACAATAAAGTGATACTATAAGGGAGTCGGCTTTTTTGTCTCTTGAGGTATGGAATCCAAAAAAACGAAATATAAGTAAATCACTGGTGGTCATGGATCAGAACCCAATCAGCGACTTTACTATCTAGAATCTGTCCTAGAATGCATATGACACTTTTTTTACTTAAAAAAAAACGTTTCCCCACACTAGGAATTTCTCCAGTATCGTGGGTGCGTTTACAAACATTTAAACTCACATACACAAACAGCCAGACCCGGAACAACTACGTGTCCGGGTTTACAAATATTTTTTCCATAAATTAATGATGTGCTTATTTCGCATATTACTTATAATTTACGTTGGAAGTTAAAATATGTATTTTATTATAATAGATATCACCTAAGCTGCCCAAACGATATAGGTAATATTGGTTTAGACCACCCATGTACATACCTTTTTGATAGTAAAATGCAGTTTTATTTTTAAATCGGTTAATATTTGGTAAAGAAATCGCATACCTATAAAAAAGACGAATTGGATACCTCCTCCTGTTTTTGAAGTGGGCTAAAAAGTACAAGAAGTATCATGAATTAATGTGTAAGTACCTACGTAGATTCGTCTGTTGTAATTTCAGCCACATTATTTTAACCAAATAACTATCCTTTTCAGAACCCAACATCTCAGTTCACAAATACTACCAAAACTCATTTATCTCCGTCCTCCTGAAATCTTAATTTTCTCATTCAAACAAAGATTTTAATTTCGCCAGACTTTCCTCTGAACTACATACATGTAGACAATCGTCTTCAATATTAGCTTATCATTTATGAGCCAATCGGAATTTCCAATTACTTCCCTCGCCATTGAAGGAAATGTGGCCCCAGCTGCATGTGGGGACAGCCATTTAATTTGCTAGGAGACTGAAGAAAAATATCTGTCTTCAAACTTTTAGGTAGGCTTGAATGAATGAAAATAGAGGACGCTGTGGTTGAAAAGATTGGGTATAAAAAACAGTAAAGTAGGAAATTCACAGTCGGTGTGAATTTATAAAATCAACTCAATTCAAACTCAAAGCATTTATTTCAATGAGACCATTACAGGCACTTTTGAATGTCATGAAAACAAAAAAATAATTAAGACAAGATATATTTATTTCAAAGTACACACATCAAAAGTATCTAGGGATCAACATATATTTTTGCAATAAGTTTTCTCCTGATTGATATTAATTAAAATTTTCTTTAAGGATTCATCAAATAAAGTGTTTTCGTTTGTCACAGTAACGATAAACCAAGTCACCTTTGCATTAATAAAGAAATTTGCCATTTTCCTAATAAAGGGATTTTTGACATTTGAACCACTAACATTAAAGTTCGAAAAAAAGACTGAAATAACAGTTTTCTTTAAAATTTTATTGGGTAACTTAAACAATTAATAATCCGTGTTTCTACCGCGAACACTAACAACACAAGAACATCGGTTTGGCATACTCAAAATGAGTTCATCCAAATCACGCTGTGGAATGGCCGCCCATGTTCGTTGCAACAACAAAAAAAGGTCTTCTTGCGACTGGATACCCTCCATATTCGGCAGAGCTCTTCTCTGTAGCATATCCCATGCATGCTCAATCGGGTTCAAGTCTGGCGACTGAGCAGGCCAGGGCAGGACATTGATGTTAGCTGCGGCGAGAGCCTGTCTTACAACTCTTGCGGTGTGCGGTCGTGCATTATCGTGCATTAACTGAAATAAGGGACCGATTTGCACTTGTAGAGGAACGATGACGTCTGATACAATCGTCTCAGCATAAATTTGAGCGTTGAGGTTGCCTCTGATCCAAATCAACTCAGTTCTTCCGCCGATCCAAATACCCGCCCATACCATGATGGTTCCACCACTATAAGGATGGACTTCCTGGCAGGATTTTAATCGCTGTTGGCGTCCAGGGGTTCTCCAGTGTCGTATACGTCTTGTATCCGGTCTCATACCAAAACGAGACTCATCAGAAAAGCACACGAAACGCCATTGTTCTTCTGCCCAATTTCTGTGTTCAAGAGCCCATTGATATCGAATCCTACGATTGTGCATTGCTATAGGTGGTACCCGTAGCGGTCTTCGGGAATGAAGGTTCACTTCATGCAAGCGGTTTCTGACTGTTTGGTCGCTAATTAAGTTCTCTGAAGAGTGATGAAGCCTCACGGCTAACACCATGGCGGTTATTGTTGGAGCTCTTCGAGTTAAGATTTGAATGTATCGGTCTTGTCTCCGTGTGGTGCAGCGATACCGTCCTCCATGGCGCTCAGCCACGGTACCAGTGCTTCGGTAACGTGTCCAAAGTCGACTGATAACACTCTGACTTGTATTCAGAGCTAAAGCTACAGTACGTTGCCGGGAACCAGCTTCTATCATTCCCACGGCTCTGAGCATTTCTTCCCTGCTTAAATGACGTCGCCGCTCCATAATAACGTTGGTTTTAATCAGTAGTAGGGAAACAGTAGCACTAATAATGTCTTCAATGCGTTGTATGTTTTTATAGGGAAAATATTGACAGCTTATTTTCATCTTTTACTCGAATTTGATTGAGAGTTCCTGATTCAAATTATGAAATGCACCAAAAAGGATCCATATAAATTTATAAAATCATAAATTTATTACAAAGCCACATCTCAATCTCAAGAAATCCGCATAAAAATGCTTGATCCCTAGACACTTTTGATGTGTGTATATGGTACATTTGGATCTTACATTCTTCAAGATATCAATATTTGACGACACGGTTAGTGCAGTGGCTGAGCGATCGACTGCTGCGCTGCGTGTCGCGGGTTCGATCCCCGCATGAAACCATTATTTGTATGGCCTACAGATAGTTGTTCCGGCTGTTTGTGTATGTGAGTTTAATTATTTTTAAAAACGCACCCATGATACAAGAGAAATCCTAGTGTGGGGCAACGGTTTTTTTTAAATAAAGATAAGAAAGAATATGTGAGTGGAATCATAGAGTCTATGTGTCACGGAACCTTCCGGGGTTGCGGGTTGTTCGAGAAAGATACCACAGCCCCGGATCACAACGGATAAAAGAAGCAACAAGATGGAGTTTAGTCAGTACACTTCCTTCCGCTCCGTCCAGAGCGGGGGGAGTTATTTGATGATTTCCCATACGCAAAAAAGGGTGTCCGACTTAAATCGAGCCAAGCCTTTGTCAGGCCTGTGTCTTCTAAATTCTACCAACTGGAGGTCCGTTGGAACCCTGCCAATACAATTAAAGCAGTTCACTTGAATTTAAAAGATAAGTGTATTTTGTAGCAGCAACAGTGCGAGCTGCGAGTCCAAACAAAAAGTAAATAGAGGGTATTTACTTTTTGTTGCTGCCGAGTTTAGTAAAAAGATATATTTCATTTGTTTGTTCAAGAATTCTTTTGTTTAATGTTTCTTTTGTGTAAAATGAAAAAGGTTGCAGAAAAAAGAAGATTCGTGTTTGGAGAGATCCGTTCTGACTAATGATGAAGGAAAATCTACGGGATTACTGAGTAATACGCTCGCTTTTGTTAACTAGTCTTTTTAAATTATTTCGAATTCTCAATTATTCTCGGATTACGTTAAAAGCGCATTTAAAATTCAAATTGCGTCATCATCTGTCTAGCCGTTTCCTCTAATATGTTGGGGTCAGCTTCCAGTCCTACCGGTTACAACTGATTACCAGTATTTTACATGGAGCGACTGCTTATCTGTCCTCCACAACCCAACCAGTATTGGGTACAATAACCCTTGGTAAGACTGGTTGTCAGACTTTGACAAAACAAATGTAGTATTACCGTCTTAATAATTTAGTTTTATCATAGTTATTATGAAGCCTTTCCACAACCGTCCAAAAACAAAAGAAACCCTCTTTTTTACCGACTTCTATGTTCACTGATTACTTCACCAACTGTGGACCGATTTTTATAATTCTTTTTTTGTTCGAAAGGTTATACTTTCAAAGTGGTACCATATCAATTTTATTTATATTGCTTGGGTAGTTTGTGAGTTACCGTCTATAACATATATTTTTTTCTTCTATGTCTATATGAATGATCTGCTAATATATTTTAGTAACAATGGAAAAAGAATATTCGATAAAAAATCGTTTAAGATATCATCATATCATACCTAAAAATGCTGAAATAAAAAACTATTTTGCAAAAGAAAAACTGACTAACAACATAAAACTTAAAAGTGAAAAATATACTTCTGGAAGTCTTTGCAAAAAAACCACCGAATTCCGGAAGTAAAGTTACATATTTTCCACTTTTAGTATATTTTTTTTGCAAAAAAGTTTTTGATTACCTACTGATAAAGATGGGCAATCGTTATCATAATAAACACAGAGATTTTAAAGAACTTTAAAACCCATTTATGTCCATTGTTATATTTCAAAGTAGCAATTCAGCTTAACTTAACTCTTCCAAATACCTTAAGTGTGATTTAATTCAAATGAGTCTATGTTACTTGAAATAAATGAATGAATAAGAATGCGAGCATGTATGGGAACAGTTCTACCAATCCCTTCGGGAATTACAGGTGAGACGTAATGCTCAATTATTCCATACCAATAATTCGGCGAGAAACCCGAGCGATGCCAATTCAATTAGAAATTGATTTATCAATGGCTTGTTCTGTATCTGACAGCTGACAGATTCCTCCCCAGGCTATGTCTTAGTTTGGTGCATGGAAAGAGAGAAATTGCAATAGACAATTTGAATTGGATCTCAGGACTGCCTACCAATATAACTCGATAGGCCACCAGGGTTGGCTCAATGGAAACCGAAAACTGTAGTCGCTTTCGTAAGAAAGCGGCTGGAGTTGTGCTGGACAATGAGTCAACTCTGGTAAGCTTTCCAAGCTGTATCAAGTCTGGAAAATCTCTGAAACACGGTAAAAAATCTACAAAATTAATAACCGCAAACACAAACATAGATAATTTAAATGCCAAAATAAATGATAATTAATTATATATTAGATATATGGATTAGCTATCATACAAATAATTATAATAATGACAGAATACAAAAATTTTAATATTGTAAATAAAATAAAGTAACTCAACAAATTAAATACATTAAAATCTTTTAAATATGGGCATCGATACTGAAAGGGTTAGAGCAGAAAGATACAAAATTAGAACACAAAAATAGTAAATTAGTCAAAAGAATATAAATAGTATTTATATGGTATATACTTACATAGATAGTAGTCAATAGAATAAATAGTCAACAATCGTTCATATATTACAACAACTCATTATTAAATGTTACGAGAAATATAAAATTAATAAAAAGATAGAATCATAAAAGGAAACACCTCAGCGTTATTTTAAAAGTAAAATTAACACAGAGAAAAGAAACGCACCTAACGTGGTTCTCCGGCCACCAAACTACATGATTAAACCAAAGCTGTTAAGGTCTCTGATCATGTTAGAGGGACACTTGGAAAGGCAGGAGTGGTTTTTAGTCGGTTCGAGTCCGACACTACCTCGACTGTCTCACAACCTGTGAGGCAGTCGAGGTGTCCGTGGGGATTTCCCACTCTTGCCACAAAAAAAAATACAACTCGATATACGTGTCGAGTTATATTGGTCGAGTGATGGATCTGAATGTTGATGGACGGAGAGCGAGAGGAAGGCCAAAGAAAAGATGGTTGGATTGTGTAAGGAATAATATGAAGGAGAAAGGAGTAAATGATGCCGTGACGTCTGATAGAGGAGAATGGAAAAAGAAAACGTGTAGTGCCGACCACAAATAGAATGGGACAAGGGCAGGAAAATGATGATGACCTGTTGAGTTATATTGCTGGGCAATCAGTTCTGGGAAATCGGCTGTGTTCAAGTATGGAATATTAGGATAAAGATTTTTTAAATTTTGTTTTCATGTAGTTTGACACAATACGACCAGTTTAGATAGAACTATAACCTGAACTGGATTCTTAGCATATCCATCTCAATGTAAATTGTGTCGGCGTAGAACTGAACCACTAGATTGGAACTTTCAGTTACGTTCACCGCTTTATGTTATGAAGAGTAAAAATCGGCTCATAGTTTGTGGAACACCTCCAAATGTACACTCCGGGGGCTGCGGGTTCACAAAGAACAAAAAAGGAACATAGATAGGTTTTAGTCATTACAAATCTGACACTCTATTCTGCTCCGCCCAGAGCGGAAGCAGCCATTTGATGATTTCCTATCTGAAAAAAATGGCAAAGTTTTAAATGAATAATCTGAACAGGTTTTCCTTCCTGCGGACAACCCAGGTCCAGCAATCAATTGCAAAGCAAATGGCAATTCACTCGATGAAAACGCTTCCAAAGATGGCGACATTTAGTGCAGATCGCAAACCAGTAGTATAATCACTGGTTATAACTAACAGAGTGATAAAACCAATGTTCTTGTTTAACAAATGACTATCGTAAAACTGCAGAATAAAAATGTCACAGTCGTTGAAGTTGTGACGACGCAATCAGAATTAAAATCGTAGTAGCACAGGTAGGTAGCTATTTAAGTATTCCTAATGAGACAAAAATCTAGATGTTAAAACAGGAAAAAAACATTTTCTCAGTCCAATTAGTCATTAAAAAATAAGTCTGAAAGAAAACTGAACACAGAAGAATTTCAAGCAAAAACTATTTAACTAGAGTAGAGAGTCAACTAAAAACGACTTAATTCCGCCCGCTCTGCAGTCGCCATTTTCTTTTTTCTTTTTCACTCTCAAACGTTTTGTGAAGAAGACCTCTTTACATAAGATTCTTACTTTCATACTGAACTTAAACCAATTCGAAAGCTAGTTATTATTAATGTTCTACGTTTGTTCGAAATGGACTGGTAAGTTGTGAAAATAAAATGGAAAATATAACAATGCTGACTTTAACTACTTCTGTGGAATGTGTGTGTGAATTTAATGTTGGATTTAAAAAGGCTTATTTCAAGACATATTATATTAAGATATTAACGTATCTACAATTTTCCTTACCCAATATGACTAAAAGTTTGAATATAGACTTTAAATGTTATCTTTCAAAAGAAAAAATCGTGACCACTTTTCTCTGATCTGACTGAATTAGCTCCCAATTAAAATCCATAGTAATTACTGTAAAGGTTCACGTTAATTTTTTGTTATTTCTTGAAATATATTTATTAGTTCATGCTATTTGTATATGTGTATCCTTACTAATATTATAAAAGCGAAAGTGAGTTTTTTTGTTTGTTTGTAACGTCTTCACGCCTACATGGCTAAACCGATTTTGATCCAATTTTGGTACAGAGATAGTTGGGACACTGGAGACGGACATGGGCTATTTTTTTTTAAAAAGAGTGAAAAATGAGGGAGAAGGAGGGAAGAAAAGGGAAAACTTAGCTTTGCTATTACAATAAATAAGCCGCTAGGGCAAAAACTACAGGTAGCAGGTACTTGCAAATCAGAAAAGAGGAACTGCGTTACCCCGAATTAAACGCGAGCGAAGCCACGGGCAAAAGCTAGTAATTATATAAGTTTTCAAAACAAATAGTTGTATATTTTTTTGATATAATTTTTGTACCCTATCACAATGTCGTCGTATTTAACCAAAAGGTTGACTGGTAGAAATTGCCTTGTGACATTAAGTCCGCCCATGTAGCACTATTTGTACATAGAGTTTAAATAAATAATTTTTGAGAGCGCAATTCTGGCCTTTGTTGTGCATTCTCACTTCATTCAGATAAGGGGTTAATGGGTTATGCCAGAAGAAGAATCCCAGGAATCAATAAAATAACTGGCGATATTTGGCTGTCTTGATTCCCTCACATCACAGAGAGAAGACTGGTCCTGAGTAGTGGAAACATTATAAACCTTTAATATTATTAGTTTAATACAACCGCTACGTATTTACCCTTACCCTTAAGGGTTCCACAGGCTTGAATATAACCTAAAATGTACCCCCCTTTTTATCAGCACCCCGATACGTGTGACTGACAGATTCAAACATCGATCTTGCACCGCCCAGTAGGGCTATTCTCTAAGAATAGAACTTCGAGCGTAGCGCCAATACCAGACGACTCTGTATGAAACTGAACGTTGCGGCAGCGTTAAGCTCGACCCTGTATTGTTAGAGAATAGCCCTACAGTTGTCAAGCCAGTGATTTTGACAGACGATTGGCTAGAGCACAATTTATGACGACGCGAGACGGCTTCCCGATTGATTGACGAGGTCCGCTGCAGGATTTGTGGCGGAGAATTATTTGGTTTGGACTTTTTACAGTGGTGGAAACTGCTGTAACAGTCTCAGAGTTTTATGATGAATTAGAGTGTATTTATTGGTTTATGTTGTTTTGACGGGCCTGTTGGTCTAGTGGTTAGTGGCCCTGACTGCTGAGCCGGAGGTCGTGGGTTCGATTCCCACCCAGGACAAACTTTGTGTGATGAGCATGATTGTTTGTTCTGTGTCTGGGTGTGATTTATCTATAATATGTATGTATATATAAATTATATAAGTATGTATATCAGTTGTCTGGTTACCATAACACAAGCTCTGCTTAGCTTGGGATCAGATAGCCGTGTGTGAGTTGTCCCAAGATATTTATTATTTATTAATTTTTATACTAATCATTTTATTTCAAAGAGATTTTAAAGAATTCGCTCGTAAATATTTGAATGTTTTTGTTTTATTTTAAACTAGCTTCCGCCCGCGATTCGTCCGCGTGGTATAGTTACTTTGAGCTAACGCTAACTTTAACCCGCGTGATGATCGAACAAAAAAAATGTTTCTCTCCCCTTTTCTTTTCTCTTTCTCCCTCTTTTATCACTATTTTTGCCTATGTACATCTCCAAGGTCCCAACTATCTCTGTACTAAAATCATCATAATCGGTTTGGCCATTTAGGCGTGAAGACGTAACAAACAAACATTATATTAGTAAGGATTAGCTGTGCTCAGCATGCGTAGCAATGCCGATTTTACTACTCTAACCTAACAAACCAAACTTCTTCAAAAGTTGTATCAAACTCACCGCTTTCCTTTTTTTTTTAATCGTTTTTCTGCTATTTGGCACAGAAACTAATCCAAAAAATCAAAAAACCATAAAATCCATGAAAAAATAACCCGGCTATACATATTTATTATGATTGTTTCATAGGATACAGTTCACACTCTTTAAATCTCAAGTCCCCTAAATCATCTTTATAATTATATCTTTTATAGCATCGCTTACATCGCAAAAAGTAACGCAAATGGCTGGCAACATTGTTAAATAGACCTATTTATTCCCAATGATGGTTTCCACCATTATGAGCTTGAAAATACTTTCATTAATTCTGTAATAGATGGGTAAATAGAGAGATAGAAAATGCTTTCACTACTTGATAGATATTTGGTATATAATATTAACGTACAAAAGAAAAGTAGCCAACCAATTTCACATTAAATGATGTACACTTAAGAGCAATAAAATGTGAACACTGAACAAAATGAATAGCCATTTTCTCGTGAAGTAAGGGGTCTACTATAAGATAAGAGCATCATTATCATTCTCCTTGTTCATCATACACTTGTAGAGTGTCCTAAGAAAAAGAAAGAAAGAGAAACACTGTGAAGTAACTTAAAATTAAAAGAAAACGATATCGGTCCATATTTTCAAATTTTAGCACAACCCTCACTTGAAATAACAATTTTCCTTGCTGGTTTGTTTAGTGTAGTAATCCTTACTCCTTACTAATATTATAAAAGCGAAAGTGAGTTTGTTTGTTACCTCTTCACGCTTTAATGGCTAAACCGATTTTGATGAATTTTGGTACAGAGATAGTTGGGAACCAGGAGACGGACATAGGCTATTTTATTTTAAAAAGAGTCGGATATGAGGGAGAAAGAGGGACGAAACGGGAAAACTTAGCGTTGCTATTACAAATCAATAAGGCGCTACCGAATTTAACGCGAGCGAAGCCGCGGGCAAAAGCTAGTAATTTATATATCATTAGTGTGTAGTTTAGTTTAAGTTATGATCAGGCTTACTTGCCTTTGAGGATAAAAGCCTCCAATCAAATAAAAGGATTACAAAAATAAAAAACATTCTCTTGCCCAAGCTTATCCCAAGTCATCTGCGTCGGCACAACATGCCTTCGTCTTCCATACTTCTCTATTCCTCGTAATTTCATCACACACCTTTTTTTTGTTATATCAACCTTCACATAGTCACATTATTTCTATTGTTGTTTTGTTTTCAAGATAAGACCAATTTTGTAAAAAACATGGCTATTTTTTGCAGATCTCAGCTCTGGGCGAAGCAGGGGTGTCAGACTTGTACTGACTAAAACCCACCCATGTTCCTTCTTTTGCCCTTTATGTTCCGGGGCCATGGTATCTCTATCGAACAACCCCGGCAGGTACCTCTGCTTTGCTGACATCTCTTTAAGGCGCGCGCCGTCGATACGGCCCTAATAATATGACTTACAAAATAGTGGTTCGTATAAACGTAAAACTTTGATCAAAACAGTTGGAGAATACTTTTAAAAGTGGCTAAGCATTAGATTGCTTGTGACTATACAAGTAAGAACTACAGACAACTTCACGTTTGTAAGAGAAGATCTATAGTCTCTCTCATCGCTGTTCACAGCCAAGCAGTTCTGCACTATAAAGTTTTCAGTTCAGTAAATATTCATTAAAAACCCACGGTATCTAGTTAATAGGCGAGCGGAACATTTTCTTCTTCATTTCTCTCTAAAGAACTTTATGTAAGCTTTCCTTTGAAATTGCTATCAATAGTGAATTATAAATTACTAAACGCCCGCGCGCGCTAGAAGAAGTGATCAAATAGGTAGAGCTATTTTTTTTATTAGGAGCTGTGCATCAATGATATAATTATCTCATCATCAAAAATATCATAAATCCATCTTCGTCATAAAAGTTTCTTGTGCCCAACTTCATTAGTGGCTTCAGTATGAAATCCTTCTACTAATATTATAAAATCGAAAGTGAGTTTGTTTGTTATGTCTTCACGCCTCAACGGCCAAACCGATTTTGATGAATTTTGGTACAGAGATAGTTGGGACCCTGGAAACGGACATAGGCAAAGTGAGAAAAGGAGGAGTAAGAGGGACGAAAAGGGGAGAGAAAGTCAAATTTTCGATCATAACGCGGGTTAAATAAAGTGTTAGCCCAAAGTAACTACCTATGTCACGCGGACGAAGTCGCGACCGAAAACTATTTAACAAATAAATAAATATACATAAAATAAATAGATACCGGGCTTCCTCCGTGCCTCGGAAAGCACGTTAAGCCGTTGGTCCCGGCTGTCATTTGTAGATCTTGGACATTTGTTACAAGTAGGCAATGGCCTCCTGCCGGGGTTGCGGGATGTCCGAAAGAGTATTTCTTTCGGAATTTAAAGGGCAAAAGAAGGAACATGGGTGGGTTTAAGTCAGTAATAGTCTGACACTCCCTCCGCTCTGCCCAGAGCAGGAAGTTACTTGATGATTTGATGAAAAAGTAGTCAGTGGCCCAAAAATCACATGACAATCAGTCTTACCAAGGAATCTCGTAGTACCCAGTACTGACAGGGTTGCGATGATGAGGTCAGATAGAAGTAATCAGCTGCATCCAGGTAGACTGGAAGCTGACACTACCATAGTTACGAAAAGGCAGACAGATACTGAGCTCAGAAGAACGACATGATAACACAGACAGACTCAAATAGCGACATTGCTTTTATACATTGTTATAGTCGACGATAGATTAAACACGACGCGGTCTCATTTCGCTTTTCATTGCGCATTATGTGTTGTTATTGAAACGCCAGTCAAGTGTGTAAACGGCAATGGTGTGGGCAGATAGCGAGAGCGTTGAATAGATGTGTGGGACAGAATGGTAAGGGGTAGTTTTACGATGTTTTAGCGAAAATGTTATGATGATTAGTTCTACATCTTGTTGTTAGATTTACGTCTTTCTAAATAGACTTTAGTTCGAAGTGGGAAGAGATAAATTGTTTATTTAAATAATTAATTCAAACTTCATTTACAATAGTATATAATCGGATTTAATGCCATAAGGCATTCTCATCCTGTCAACCTTTGTGTTAGAAATACGATGACACTTATATACTTTCGAGCTCTTACATACTTAAACAGATACTAATGCACTTAACACTATAAGCGCGGGCGTCCCAAATTTGACCCATTTCGATGTTCTTCCTGCTCTAGTTGATATATTATTACTCGTATAGTTGTAATTTTTTGACTTTTCATGAAATAATGAATTCTGAATAGTTACAGTACTGATAGCAACATCTGTGTGACTCGTCTTTATTTTGTTTTTGCAATATTTTTTTATTTCAATTCAATGGGTTTAAAAGTTAAAATGGGTGTACCACAAGGTTCTATATTGGGCCCTTTCCTCTTTTTAGTATATATTAATGATCTACCCCATTTATTTGAAAATCAACCACAAATGGTGTTGTTTGCTGACGACACTTCTTTAATATTTAAGGTTAATAGACGTACCACGAATCTTGACGACCTAAATAACGCCCTATTGCAGGTCCATAATTGGTTTACTGGTAATAACTTAGTATTGAATGGAAAAAAAACGAAATGCATAAGATTCGCTCTACCAAACGTCAAAAGTAGTGATTGTGACATAGTATTAAATCAAGAGAAACTAGAATTCGTCAATAAAACTGTTTTCTTAGGCATCACACTCGACTCGAGGCTACAGTGGGGTCCTCATTTAACATCTCTTGCAGGACGGTTGAGTTCAGCAGCATATGCCGTAAGAAAAATCCGTCAATTTACTGATGTAGATACCGCGCGACTAGTCTATTTTAGTTATTTTCATAGTATAATGTCATACGGTATTTTACTTTGGGGACGGGCTGCAGACATTGAGTCTATATTTATTCTGCAGAAAAGAGCCATCAGAGCCATGTATAATCTACGTAGGCGCGATTCTCTAAGAGAACTGTTTAAAAAAATTAACATCATGACAGTACCTTGTCAATACATCTATGAAAACATCATGTACGTTAGGAAAAATCTGCATCTATTTAGTAAAAGAAGTGACAGACATCACTATAATACTAGAAATAGGGACCAACTGGTTCAGCCAGGTTTCAGGCTAGCTAAGGTAGACTCCTCTTTTATGGGATACTGTTTAAAATGTTACAATAAAATACACATCCTACAACTGAATGAATCGAAGTTTAAATCTTGTATTAAACGCACACTATGTAGGCAAGCATACTATAAGTTGGGGGATTACATTAATGATAAAAATGCTTGGCTCAATGCCGGTCCTGCTCCACAACCATAGGGGCAAACTAATTAATCATTAATCAGCATCTGAAGTTATTGTGGCAGCTGAAGAAGATTGTAAGACTTTCTTTGCATTGTATAGACTCAATTTCCTAATATTGTATAATTGTAATGCCCATGTGTGAGTTCTATGTAATTTTATTGACTCGACGGTTGCCCTGGTGGTTGAGAGATTGTCATGCTCACTTAAATGTCTCGCTGATGGTGGCGGGTGTGTCGGGTCATTTAGCTCCCTTCAAAATGGTCGAGCTGAATGGGGCTGATCCATACGTCATGTTCGTGAACGGGCGCTGTCAGTTGTGACTGGTCATCTATAAGCCGCCACGGTTTGTTTTAATTAATTTATTTATCTATTAAACTCTTGTTTTTGCTTTTACTCTGGACGCTCTTAATGTGCTCGTTTTTCTACATCGTTCTCACATGTATTTATAATCACAACATGAATGATGTATCCATGATTTTGTTAAAATATTATGATTTAACCCTAGAACCGTACCCATATTAAAATTAAATTAACGGTACCCTGGGGTACTCCTGTACCCTAATAAAAAAAACGCTATTTACAAAAAGATAATAAAATTTTATTAAAAATCATCTTACATAATCATGTTTGTTTTCATTATTTTCAGTCTCATTGGTTAAAATATAAGGCAATTAGGAAATTACAAACAATTTTGGCATATCTTACTTTGGTGGTCACTAAAATTAAAATAATTGCACTTGGCACATTACACACGAGATTTACGGTCTGCCGACCTTGGGCAGAAGTAGCACCTTCCAGATTTCGGAGCTGAAGAGGTTGCCGCAGGTAGCGGTCTTTGTTTGCCTAACATATCTCCAATACTTATTTGTAGGGACCTCGGCAAAGTTGAAGAGATTCTATCTCGTCACCATCAGCACTTTGCGTGCTCGCTACTTCCTCCTCAAAGCGAAAGTCTTCAACAATTTCATCCTGTTCATCTTCTGACGCCTTACACAAAACCAGATCATCTCCATCTTCTTCTTCCAAAAGAATATTTTGTATGTCGTATTTTTTATGTGAAGTCATCTGAAAAAAATACAATAAATAAAAACACAAAATGAATATCCAATGAAATACCTGTTTAAAACATAAAAAACTGCACTTGTTAGATAATTATGTATACACAATTATTACACACACTCGTGATAAATTCATGTTAAAAAAAACAACTGAAAGACACAAAAAAACTAAATTAAAAAACAAATATTCGTTTATAAATACTTACGTTGATCGTACCTTGGGGTGGTGGTGTACCCCACATGCAGCTTGCAGGTCAACTCAGCGAGCACTGCCGCTCGACCATGAGGTATCGCGGCGTCTCCCCGCTTCCCACAAATACACCGGCGCACAAAACAAAGCGTCGTATTGGTAAAAAGTTATTAAAGATTTTAGTTTTTTTTTTTCATTTGTACCCCAGGGTACGGTTCTAGGGTTAAAAGAGTGTCCATGGAGTTTCTTGCCCATTCTTCTCCATAGAGATCTACGCTTTGGAATGGGCAACTACATTACTTTCACAAGTTATTATGTCTTGTGACTGGGACTGTAGCAGCATCATTTTTTTTGTTCTTGTTTTTATGACATTCAAAAGTGCCTGTAATGGTCTAATTGAAATAAATGATTTGAGTTTGATTTATTTTTTTACTCTTGTATAGATTCTTTTCTACCAATTCGTTGTGAATGAGTGGACATGGTTGGCCTTGTAGATTCTTAGACGCTTGTTAACTTTTGTTAACGTATTATTTTATTTTACTTTTTGTAAAGTAAGCAATGACTTATTTTCGGGCCTACGCTGTCCTCTCATACTTAAGTGCTAACGCTGTAACAACAACATTGTAAAACTAAATGATTTTAAAAGAGTAACCATGGAGTTTCTTGCCGGTTCTTCTCCATAGGAAACGACCAACCCGAACCGTGCATCTTTTCTCGACGTTTTATAGGTGCCCATGTAGGCCTATGTCAAATAAAAATATTTTGATTTTGATTTAAAATACGATGATTATTATTTATAGATTTCAGCCACGTAATTGCAATAAACATGTTTATAAATCTAAATTTACCTCCAACCGCGGTTGGGTCAATTTTGACCCAGTCTAGATGATTGAGTATAGGTTTGTCTTTCTTCAGAGATAATCGAAATTTCGTTGATTAGTCAATGTAGGTACCAACGCGCCATTTAAAACATTAAGTTTGGATTGATATCTGAAGTGTGGTATATTTTTTTACGCTAGTACCTTACATAACAATTATTGATGAGCAAAATAAAATTTTATTAGTTAAAAAAGTATAATGTTGAAATCTACTTTCCCACCAATTCTAGCCGCTTCAAATAATTTAACACCATTTAAACGAAACGGTTAGCATAAATACTTACAAAACATGTTATAAAAAGAGACCTTTTACAAATTATGCCGCTTGACATAATTAAATACTGGAAGGGTCTTCAAAATAACACGCATAATGTAGGGAGAGATTTTGTCTTCTTTTTTCAATTTCAATTGGCACTGGAATAATTATTTTTAACTTATCTAGGAATTTTGCATACGTGTTTAGTTTTTATGACAATGCGTGGTTAGCTACCTAAGTGACGTCATTCTAAATTCAATATGGTGGGGTCGCAAACATGATGAACTAGTATCGATATGTATTCCCAGGATTTGGGTATCAAATGAAAGGGATTACGACAAAACTACGAAAAAGCATGTTATAAGGCATGACATCACCAACTTAGCTTTTGTAAAATGATCTTCATTCAATGTGTTTTCACCACAAGAAAAATCACAAAAGTAAAAGAACAATATTCTAAATTATGGCAAGTAATTCTGAAGGTATGAGGAAAAAGATGAACCTACATACAAACCTGTCAAAATCATAATCCTCTTTTCAGCGTCACTGTAGTCGGGTAAAAATCGTATAATTAAATTACCTTCCCTATAACTTTCATTCCTACTTCAGTAATATTTTGGTCTCACACAATCAAGTCATTTATTCAAATTAGGCTGATAATCAGCCCTTTTTGGACGTCAACGTTACATAAACCGGCCAAGTGCGAGTCGGACTCACGCACCGAGGGTTCTGTACAAAACTTTTTTTTTTTTTTTTTAATCTTTATTTATTAATTAAGGAAGATTTGATCAAACATGATCATGCCATCTCCATCGATGCACACAAAAATATAACAAAATAAAAGAAAACTTAAGCTACCTCCTTATTAAAGCAAAACTAACTAATTTAAATAACATTTTGGCCTCCTCGGACAATGGATAGGCTAGAATGCGATTACATAAACCAGTCTCAAACAAATTATAACTATAAACAGAACAAAAGGCGTTTCTTTCGGCTTCGTTCCTGACACATTCCACTATGACATGATACACGTCTTCAACTATCCCGCATTCTGTACAGTTCATTGATGGTGTTTTCCCCATAAGACATGCAAAACTGTTTAAAGGTATATGTCCGGAACGAAGCCTCATGGCTGTTACGAGGGTTTTTCTAGGAAGGTCCGATTTCACAAACCATGGTGAACGTGCTAATCCAGGCTGTATTGTTCGGTACCAAATTCCTTTAGTGAGTGAGCGACTGTCAAAGTATTCATTCCACAAATCAACACACTTCTCTTTTAAGGTGCCTACCACATCTGAGTAGTACGGTAAACAAGCAACATCGATACCGTCCGATAACGCTTCATTCGCTAGGCGATCTGCCATTTCATTTCCTAACAAACCGATATGGGACGGTATCCATTGTAAAACAATTTCAAACTTATTCGCTGCCAATGCAATGAGTGATTTCAAGATGCTATAAGCTACCGGCGTGCCTCGACTATTCGAGGTGCATCGAGCTAGGTGTTGAATAGCGCTTTTGGAATCTGTTAAAATTATATATTTACCCGATTGAAAAGACGCGATATAAGATAAGGCCTCTGAAATTGCTAACAGTTCTATGTGCATTATGGAGATGTTGCTATCAATACGAAATTTTACTGAACTGCCAGTTTGTGGGTCAAAAAAAGCTAGGCCACCCTTCTTGTTTACTTTTGAACCGTCTGTATAAATAGTGTAGAATTGAGAAAAATTATACTTTATGTAACTATTGCATAGCTCCAATAAACAAGATGTACCATATTTATTCTTTGGTTTGTTTACGACATCAATATTAGATTTAATTGTGTCCGCTAGATTAACACTGCTCACCCAGGTACTTAATGTAAACATCTCTAATTGGCTGCTAACATGAATGGGCTTATCTTTTAAATCAGCATGCACTAATAATAATACAGGTTTATTTCTACATCTCCAATAAGATGTATTCATCAATACAACTAACTTGTCTAAAATTCCTATCAACTGAGGATTGGAAAAAGATTTTGCTTTTAACCACATCTTACCCGCAAGATAACGCCGACGCACAAATAAAGGAGGTAGATGAAGCTCGCACTCCATGACGTGTATCGGTGTTGTTTTTATAAATCCACCTATTGTACGCATAGACTGGTTTTGTAACTTATCCAACTTACTTAGATGTGTTTTACAACAGTTACTATACAGAAAACTGCCGTAGTCCAACCGGCTCCGAATACAAGATATGTATAGTCGTCTTAAATTGGCAGGGTGAATACCCCAACCTGGACCTGATAACATTTTAAAAACGTTGAGTATTTTGGAGGTTTTTTCTCTCAGAACATTTATTTGTTTACCCCATCTTAGTTTCCTGTCCAACCAAAGTCCTAAATATTTAACGTTATCAACTGTCGCTAAAGGAAATTCTTTAATTATCAGGTTAATGGGTTCTTGCACAAATTTATTATTAAAAACACACACTTTAGTTTTAACTGGCGAGATTTCTAGGCCAGAGAGAGAAAGAACGTCAGCTACTTTATTCAAAGCTGATTGTATCCGCATCCTGCCATCTTCGATTTTAAAACATGACACGTAAACAACAAAATCATCTGCGTACTGACTGATATGTGCCTCATTTATTGCTTTGCAAACTTTATGTGTTAAAATATTAAATAAAAGGGGAGACAGAGGGTCGCCCTGAGCCAATCCAAAGAAAGTTTTTCTACTTATAGCCAAATCATTATTTACATTAATTGTTAAATTTCGTTCCTTAAGAAAATTCCAAATGTATGTACAAATTCTCGAACCTAATCCCATCTCGTCCATAGTGGCCAGTAATCGCTCCAAGTTAACATTATTGTATGCATTTTCTATGTCAATAAAACATGCAATTGTAGATTGTTTCTGAGAAAATCCTAGTTGTATATTGGACACTAAACAAGATAAATTATCTAAGGTAGACCGACATTTTCTAAAACCAGTAGTATGTGGAGACAATAGATGATTTTTCTCAACAAACCATTCGATTCTTTTAATTAAAACATTATGAAATACTTTACATACACATGACATCATAGATATGGGCCGGATAGCAGAGCTTGAACCGGGATCACAACCCGGTTTTGGAATGGGTATAATTCTTATATTCCGCCACTGATGCGGAACAACACCTGTTAAAAGAAACCTATTAAAAAAATTCACTAAAATATTTTTTGCATTATCCGGTAAATTAAGCAACATTGAATATGAAATCTGGTCACTGCCGGGTGCCGTGTCTTTGTATCGAATACAGCTGTTTACCTCACTTAAGGAAATAACCTCATCAAGTTTATGATTGACGGAACAGAAAACCGGATCCTTTGAGCGCACGTAATCTGGGGCTAAATTTTGTAAAAGTTCATATGATTTCTCTTTAGCTACAAAATGTTTATTAACCCTGTACCCCTTAAACCATTTTATTTTCCTCCAAAAATCACTTTGGGATAGTGTGCCATCCATCGATGAGCAAAAATCATGCCATGACTTACTTATCGCCCGTCGCAAACAACATTGAACTTCTGCAATCTTATTTTGTAATGTATTCAAATTGCGTGGAGTGGGGTTGCGTCTAAATGTTGATAGTGCTAGACGTCTTTCCGCTACCAGTTTAGACAACGCAGTGTTCCAGTATGGTTTCGGAATGAAGTTAGTTTCAGGATCGGTGTTTATCTTAATAGCTGGAATGTGAATCTCTGCTGAAATGTTTATAAAATCAATAAAAGTATCATACGATTTCTGCAAATCTTTAGTAAAATTAAAATCGGCACAAAGCAATTCTAAAAGATCCTTATATTGAGCCCAATCAGCTTTTTTATAATTTCTCCGTAGGATTCTTTTAGGCACACCGTCTATAGATGTAGAAAGTTTTATGACAATATGATCGCTGCCTAACGTTTCGCTAAGAGGGTGCCAAGATAATCTGTAAGCAATATCTGCGGACACTATGGATATGTCTGGAGAAGATTGTTGCAAGTTATTGTTTACCAACTTTATACGAGTAGAACTACCATCGTTTAAACTTACAAGGGACGTGTCTGTGAGTGCGTCATAGATTTGAAAACCTCTACGGTCTAACTTATTTGACCAATTTGTATGGTGGGCATTAAAATCCCCCAGAATTAATAACTTACCAGAAAAGTACGAAAAAATGCGTTCCCAATCCTGCTGACATGTGTGTACTGAAGGCGCACAATAAACAGAAATAATGTGTTCTATATGACTACAATTGAAAATTTTAACAGCTACCGTTTCTATTCCCGGATGAATGCAATCTAGTATCACGGGGCTGGACTCAATTGAGTTGTGTACTATCACTGCGACACCGCCATAGCCGTCATCCCTATCTTTGCGGTATACTGTGTAACCCTTAATATTAAGCTGACTGCCGGGTTCCAGCCACGTCTCACTGAGTACAGCAATGTGGATTCTATTTTGACATAAAAGTTGTTCTAAAGTAATTAATTTGGGTCTAATACTTTGACAGTTCCACTGTACTAAATTTAACTTTATAATCTTGTTTTTAGCCATTTATGAAATAGTCCATAATAATCTTAATTAAAGGCCAATCTGAAACATAATCTACTACTATTAAAATTAACCACTCTAAACCGACTTTTAACATTCCATGAACTTTGGACTCTAGTGATTGGCCTCGCAAAAATAATATTTCTTTTAATCTACTCAATAACTCTTCTACATGCACTGACTTCTCTTTCTTTTCTTCTGTAGGTCCTTTAGCATTATGCACTAACGGACTAGATGGCTCCACCAGAATGATGTTGTCCAGGTCGTCAGCACACCTATCTTGCTTTCTCGAAAATCTTGGTTTTGAGATTATTTTTTTCTTGTTATGTACCGACACCTTCTTTTGTAGTACCTCCGCCATAGTAGGTGTGTGAGTTGGAGTATCTTTGACGGAATATGTAGAATCCTCCGGCGCTTTAGTGAAGGTAAAGGCAGGTAACGAGGGCTGTAATTGGGACTTGGTAACTTCGGGTATCGTAGGTGACGGAGATACGTAGATCGCCCGTGCCTTCCGATAAGTACAGTTAAAATCAAACATTAGCTCCCGCAGTTTCTTTTCCTTAAGAAAAATTGGACACGAAGTTTTAGCCAATGCCATGTGGTTTCCACCACAATTGGCACATTTAAAAGATGTTGTTTCACAGCTAGCATGACTTCCGGTACATTTCGGGCAAACAACTTTGTTAGATGGACATTTTTTGTGTAAGTGGCCATACTTCCAGCATCTGGAGCACTGCGAAACAGGGAAGAGATACGGGGTAACCATGATACGCAAACCATCTACATACACATGCGGCGGTATAAAAGAACCTCTGAAACATATACGCACTGATTCACTCGGTTGCCAGCCTTCCCCATCCCGATCACGCCGATTAAGACGATTTACCGCAATAATTGTCGCTGGACTCTCACAGGAAATACATTTCATGATATCCTCCTCTGATAACTCCAGGTCTACATCCCTAATTACGCCGTAAGATGAGCTCCTCTCCATAGCCCTATGAACTTTCCAATCTTTTGATTCGAAATCCTGGCAATTTTCTATTTTCACTGCACTTGACTCGTTGCTTACATCAACACGGATTTTAAAAGGATTAATGTATTTCACCCGATCTATATCAATAATGCCATTTGCCTTAAACAACTTAGCAAGCGCAAATTGTTTAGGCAATTTGTCCTTGCTTGACACATACATCTCAATCTTTTCATTCTGTGATTTTATTTTTTTCTCCTTTCTATTTACTTGTTTCCATTCTCCCTCTTCTTCCTCCAGAGTTCTTTTCCCGACTCTCTCATGAACTTCGACTTCGACTTCCATCTCCTCTTGTACTATAATCTCTTCATGATGTTGTTCTCCTCCTGAATCTGATGTCTCCGGTTCACTTAACCCTAACTCACTAACGTCCATGTTAGAATATGATCCGAATTGTTGTTATCAGTAAGTCGGTGGTTTGCAGGTACATAATGGTACCGCCGAGCACTAGGGCTGCTTCAAAGTCAACGCGTACGACGCGAGCGATGTAAACAATTAGAAAGTATAATAATACTCGATAATGTGTGCACACGTTCACTTCGATCGCTTACCGAAACGAGACTGTGTACAAAACTTGCGATATAAACGACCATATCTTTGGACTGCGTAGTTAATGTTTTGAAAGATCTAAGGGACCACAGACTTAAGTACCTATATTGTTTTAATTTCAAGTCTCCTCGACGCGTTCCAGAGATTTTGATCTTGAGAGGTCTTCACAGACAGACAGACCCACCGACAGACAGACAGATGGATAACAAAGTGATCCTATAAGGGTTCCATTTTTAGAAGCGGTCACCTCCTTCTGTGAAGCAATCATGCTAGTGAAGGAGGTGGCCGGGCGTTTGAGGGAGAGAACCTCAAACCAACCCAGCCGCCGCGGGAGAAGCCTCGGGTGACGGGCGCCGCGAGACGACTCCCGGCCACCGCAGACGCGGGTCTGTGGACGGTGAGCAATGGGTAGCTCACCGTCCGTCCGTCTATTGACGACAGGCCGTGTCGACGGCGCGTTTGTGTTTCACGCGCGCCTCAAAGAGATGTCAGCAAAGCAGAGGAGCCTGCCAGGGCCTCCGCCTGCCGGGGTTGCGGGTTGTTCGAAAGAGATACCGCAATAGAAGGTAAATGGGTGGGTTTTAGTCAGTAAAAGTCTGACTCGTTCCCCCGCTCCACCCAGATCGGGGGAAGTTATTTGATGAATTCCCACCCCAATAAAAAAAAGGGTTCCATTATTTCCTTTTGTGTTTCAAAACTCTATTATACAGACAAGTGATGGCATTTCATCAAGCGATCCTAAAACACGCGAAAAGGTACTAGCTGATAATAAGGATTTTAAGCCGTCCTAATCTATCCGACGCCTCACAAATGTACGATATAATTCGGGTTGGCTTTGTCATTCAAATTGTATGAGTTTGAGAATGGCAGGATTCAATTAATTGTCCCAGGACTGTGACAATGGTGTCAATTAGTCATACATTTCCTCTCCTAGTGGCTTTTATTTGGTCGTTTATTGAATTCTGTTGTGTTTTATTTGAGACTAGCTTTTATTATTATTATTTATTTTGAACCTATGGAAGAATTGTTAATTTGCTATTTATAGTTTGTGTTCTCTTAGTTATACAGTTGAACTGATTTGCTGGTCTTAAATACATCATACACATCATAAACTTAGGTACGCCTCCCTCCTTCCTTCCTTCATTTAATGAATAATGATTTAATTTGTATGTAATGTTGAGCCATTATTTAACAAACCATATTTGCACGCCGTAAACGGTGGATTATTATGATCGTAATACAAAAAATACATAAGTAACAACTACAGCACAATATTCTGACAAATAAATGCATTCTATTCTAAATTCTCCTTTTGCCTCGTCCACATCCATACACGCATTCCGTTTGCTAGAACTATGCACCTGAACTTTCTGAAGAACCTAAAAAAATAAGGTCAGGATTTGCCTGGCTTCTTTGGAATATTTAAAGCAATTGTAAAAAAGAATATTTAATTATGTGTATTAGTATCTCTATAAAAATATTATAAGTTCTCGAATAAAAATAGGTACTTTGTTATTTTTTTTTTAGATGTAATGTTTGTATCCTATCACAGTATTGTCGTATTTCACCCAAAAGTTGACTGGTAGAAAATGCATACGGCATACAGTCCGCCTATGTACCACTGATGTACATGAAGTTAAAATATAAAAATATATCGTTAGCTCGACGAGAAAACACGCAAATTTACAGCTGACCTTACAAACGTAAACCGCAAAGTAACCCAGTAATATATTTACAAGATAGTACGCGGTAGTAAAGCGCAGTGAAATGTGAGTACTTATAAAAACGTTTGAGTGAGGTGGGCTTATATTTTGTTCATGTGGAGTGGACGAAAGTAGGTTGGCCACTATTTATGACCGGTCGAGGTGAGCAGTAGGTTATGTTGTGTCTGTGGTCATATGATTAGCTTTTTTATTATTTGCTTTGAGAAACTCTGCGGTCGTGGTCCGCTGCTCACAGCCTTTGTAAAGAAATTTCTTAACACCTACTAGAGGGTTTTTATGACCCAAGGGTTAGCTTTTACACTGGTTTTTGAGCACATTATCAGCTGATAGTGTTTAGGTATTGTTTTTGGCCGTTCATAGTTTGTTGTTAGTTCAGTTATTTCATCGTTTCTTATTAGTATATTGCATTTAGTTGATTTAAAGTTGAGAAGGAATTAAATGAAAATCTTATGTGGAAAATGGCCTGGCATTTCAATGGGCCGATCAAAATCTTTGAACCTATTTTTGTTAATTTAAAAGTGTAAAAAAAAAACGTTGCCCCACACTAGGAATTTCTCCTGTACCGTGGCTGTGTTTTACAAACATTTAAACTCACATACACAAACAGCCAGACCCGAAACAACTATCTGCAGGTCATACAAATATTTGTTTCGTGCGGGGATCGAACCCGCGACATGCAGCGCAGCAGTCGATCGCTCAGCCACTACACCAACCGTGTCGTGTAATTATCTTATAATAAATTATAATAATAAAAAATTAATTTATTTGACACAAACATTGGTTACATTTAAACAGATACAACAGGACATTTTATAATTTTCTTAATATTATATTGAAGGCATCTGTGTCTGACGTTAACAACTTTCACCACAACTTCTGAGTTTATTTTTTAAATCTAAGTTCCCGTCACTCAACTAAGATAATCTAAGTAGCTATTAAATTCTCCTGAGCTATGAAAGAGAAAATGTCTGCTAAAACATTTCAACACTCCCCAAGTCTTACGTGTTATACTCGTATTTTTGGTAATCTTTGATGTGGAGATTTTCGGATTTAAGAAAGGTTCATATAGCACTTTCTGTAATACCTTCTTGCTGTAATTTAGTTTTGATTTCACAATTTCACGTCTTAAAGATTTATACAACGTGTAAAAAAAGTGTTTCCGAGGCACGGCGGGTATCTTACCGCCAATTTTCAACTACGGGCCGCTACTGTGAAAAATCCTAATAAAAAACCCCAACATCAGTTTTTGCTCGACCCGGGATTGGAACCCAAGACTCCGTGCTCAGCAGTCGCGCTTGCGACTGTGAGACAGAGCATTCACAATAAATAATAACAAATCACGGAATATACCCCGTAAGTGACAATTTAAATATAGTGGGAACATGAATACACTTGACTAAAATATCCCTATCAGTGTAATAAGAATAACATCCTTATCTAATATTATAAAAGCGAAAGTGAGTTTGTTTATTTGTCTTCACGCCTAAATGGCCAAATTGATTTTGATGAATTTTGTTACAGAGATAGTTGGGACCCTGGAGATGGACATAAGCTAAAAAAAAGATGAGAACAGGGGAGAAAGAGGGAAGAAAAGGGGAGAGAAAGATATTTTTTGGATCATCACGCGGGTTAAAGTTAGCCCAAAGTAACTATGCCACGCGGACGAAGTCGCGGGCGGAAGCTAGTTAATAATAAATACGAAGTTAAAGACTCAGCGATCATTGTGCCAATAGTCGTTACAGCCAATGGTTTAACAAAAGAGCCTCGACCAACACCTGAGAAGGCTCTCGTTAGGCAGCTGGATCAAGGGCTTGATACAGAAAGCGGTACTCCTGGACACGGCTCGTATTGTTAGGAGGTTCCTTTCTCTGGAGCCCTGACCGCCGCGCCGGTAGCTTGGATCCTGTTCCCGATACCGGTGGGTTACTATTTTATATTTTTATGCTTTTTTATTAAGAAATATTTAAAAATGTAATCATATGTAAGAAAAACCAATAAATGAACTCTAAAAATACGAAGTTAACACATTTTTTTTGCAATTGTACCTAAACCTTTATATCAGAAAAACAATTCCTGTAAACAAACCTATTGTTTTACAGAGGTGCAAAGTCAGTACAAACAAATAAAACCAATCACAAACTAATTGTTTTAAACCCAAACACCTGTGCCATAAAAGAATCGAAATAGCTGTATATCGATTGTATGTAGTATAAATAGTAGAGTAAGGCTGTGAACAGACAGATAGCAGAGGGGCTTGCCCGAGCCTCCGCCTGCCGGGGTTGCGGGTTGTTCGAAAGAGATACCGCGGCCCCAGAACGTAAAGGGCAAAAGAAGGAACATGGGTGGGTTTTTGTCAGTAAACGTCTGACAGTCCCCCCCGCTCCGCCCAGAGCGGGGGAAGTTATTTGATGATTTACCACCAAAAAAATAAAAAAAGGCTGTGAACAGACTGGCTCAAAACTAACTGGTTGGCAGAATATAACTGTTTTATGAAAAAAAAAATGTACACACGACTGCACATCAACTTACACAAAACTATTATAACCTGATCTCTCTACTACGGATCGCACTCCGTAGTAGAGAGATCAGGTTATAATAGTTTAGAATAGGTTGACCTGCCGTCGTGTGTACCAAAGAGTTTGTGAATCCTTACTAATATTATAAAAGTGAAAGTGAGTTTGTTTGTTTGTTGTGTTACGACTTGACGCCTAAATGGCGAAATCGATTTTGATGAATTTTGGTACAAAGATAGTTGGGACCCTGGAGACGGACATAGGCTAACTTTAAAAAAAAGTGAAAAATGAGGGAGAAAGAGGGAAGAAAAGGGAAAACTTAGCATAGCTATTACAATAAATAAGGCGCAAGGACAAAAACAACAGTGCAACGGTAGCAGTTACCTGCAAATTAGGAAAGAGGAACTGTGTTACCCCGAATTTAGCGTGAGCGAAGCCGCGGGCAAAAGCTAGTAAATAATAACAACCACTTGGGTCGATCTTTAGATTCAGTTTCGCTTGCCTAGTTTGCTCCGTGAATAGGAGACTACCCTTTACACACCTAGTTTCCTCCGTGCTTCAGAAAGCCGTTGATCCCGGCTGTCATTTGCAGATTTTAGACAGTCTTTACAGGTAGCCAGTGTCTTTAATATGTGACAACCAGTCTTACAAAGGGGTATCATAACTACTTTATAGTAATTTGGTTGTAATGGTCAGATAGGCAGTCGCTCCATGTGAAAGACGACTTCTGCGTCGCGTGTCACGAGTTCAATCCCCGCACGGAACAAATATTTGTATGGCCTATAGAGAGTTGTTTCGGGTCTGGCTGTTTGTGTATGTGATTTTAAATGTTTGTAAACGCACCCAGGCTACATTAGAAATTCCTAGTGAGGGGCAACGTTTTTAAAAGAAAACTTTAAACTACAGTACTTTCACAAGTTATAATGTCTTGTGACCGGGACTGTAGCTTAACATTTTGGTTATTTTTTTGACATTCAAAAGTTCCTGTAATGGTCTAATTGAAATAAATGATTTGAATCTATGGGTATTCTTCTGAAACCGTTGAGACTGAAGGCGGACCCCAAAACAAATAAGTAATGTACGAAACTTGAAGCAATATAACGTACCCATTAAAATCTAATAAAAGTCCATTGTTTCAACAGTGTGTTTAAAGTGTGACAGTCGGCCCGAATCTTGTCGATAACCAACTGAATAATGTATTTGTCCACGACTGGAACAACTCTTTCTTTTGTGTCATTCATTACTAGTGTTGCACGTGGATTGAGTAAACGGATTGCAGAAGGCTTCTTTAGAGATTATTTGATTGTTTTGTATTCGTTTGCAGAATAAATATTAGCAGAAGTATTAGCTGATACATCCTCTTAAATATCAGGGACTAGCTGGCGCCCGCAGCTTCACCCGCGTGATATCGAAAAGTATCCTATGTGTTATTCCAGACTATAATATAGGTACGTCTATGCCTTTCATCAAGATCCGTTCAGTCGTTTTGACGTAAAAGAGTAACAAACATCCATACATGCATCCATCCATCTATCCATCTATCCATCTTCACAAACATTCGCATTTAATATTATAGTAGGATGTAACAACAACTTTATAGTGAAAGTCAGACAGGCAGTATCTTCATGTTAAATATTGGGATTCAACTAGATCCGGTTATTTAAGTTTATTTGGTCTTTAAGTCTTCTATTATTAATTTTAACTATAACTTCTAATATTAACAAACTTCAAATAAATATACACAACATAAATTAATGATAGAAATATGTACAAGTGTACAAATTGTAAAACAATTACAGGACGTCCAAAAATTCGTCCACATTTTGTCAACAAGAAAAGTACCCAGAAGGCTGGCAGCATTATTTACCGCGTTGGATGGCAATGCTGATTCTTTGGGCAAAAAAAGGCCAGCCCGCTGGTCACGTGAAGGTCTTTAAGTGATTAATATAATATCAATACTATCAAGTTTTACCTAAAGAACTGGACGAGTAAGCTTTGCCATTAGACTTGGCCTATTATAAGTAGTATTGTTCTTGGAAAAATGGAAACAGCTATAACTTAATGAGCATGCAAACCTAAGTCATAGCATAGCTATCTTTTTGCCGTTTCATGTGTCATTAAGGACGTTGGTTGCGCTTTGTAAAGTTGGTCTAATTGGCTTAGTAATATTATCCACTTTTGCATATTCAATTCCATATTTCCATCCGTTTGTTGTCAGTATAATGAAATTTCTATTTTCGTATTGTGAAAGCAAGGTAAGCCCAATCGAACTTATTCTTCAAACAAAACGGTAATAACCATTTATAAAAATCCTCAATTGTCTTGACAATGCCCAGTTCAATTTGAGCAAACTAAAATAGGAATCGTTAAGACAATTAGGATTTCTCAAATAAGCTATTTCAAAAAACTTAACACACGATACAATGCCCCTATCTCATAAGTGCACCCCATACACACCCAAACAGTTGGAAATAATTTAGTAGCTCTATCCAAACTGTATGTTCCACGGACAAACTTTCAGACATCACCTGCTTAATGATCGTAACCGGGGAGAGCTGGCGCCCTGCCTAGCTGCAAGGCGATATATTCACCCCCAACCAGCTCTAAGCGATGTGTTCAACCTCCATTTACCCCTAACTTGTGCTGGATATAAATTACGATAGTTTTCTGTTTGCTACTTTTGTTTTCAACTAGTGTTTTGAAATCGAGAGGATACACGTGTGACTATTGTGTATTTGTGTCTTGAAACTGCAATGCAAGAATATAACGTGGGAGAGTTTCAGTGATGTAGTAAGACACCATTACCTTCCTTGCTTTGTTCCGTATAAAAAACGGAATAAATGACCGTTTTGAAGAGCTTTTCTCTCGCTACGCTCTTTGTGAGAAAAATTTGGGACAAAAACAATCAAATCCTACTTCCTACAAATCCTAAATGCGAATGTTTGTTAGGATGGATGGATGTATGGATGTTTGTTACTCTTTCACGTCAAAACGGCTGAACGAATCTTAATGAAATTTGGCACAGAGTTACATTATGGTCTAGAATAACACATAGGATACTTTTTTTGTCGATATGACGCGGGCAAAGACGCGGGCAAAAGCTAGTTATTAATATTTAGTTTAAGTTGTCAACAGCTTCGGACACCACTACCTATCATGCAGCCGAAGTGCGGGCCGTTTTGCGAATATTAACGACATATTTAGACGCGCTCTTGTCACCGTCGGCGTTCCAGCTGTATTAGAACCCAATGGTTTGGCACGCGACGATGGCAAAAGGCCGGACGGTATGTCTTTCTTTCCGTGGAAGTAGGGTAAGCCTTTAGTGTGGGACGCAACATGTGTTGAAAGTCTTGCGCCATCCCATCTTCCTAGCTCTTCGTACTGTGCTGGCACTGGTGCTGCTGCTGCAGAGAACCTCAAGCGTTGCAAATAGTAACCTTATTAGTACCTATATTTTCAAGTCAGTTTATTTAACCTGGCGGGTCCTTGTGATAACAGCCTTTTTAAGTTTCACAAAGTTTTTGCCTTGGCCAGAGTCCTCTTGGCCTCTTGCCCTCTTGGGGACATCACTTATTGACAGCGTTAGGGACGATTTTTTGTTGATACTACTTTTTAGTTTATAAGTTAGTTTCTTTGTGTTATTTTAGTTTAAGTACAAAAGTAATCTCTTGGAAGTAGAATGCCATGGTGCACAGTTAATCGTCATCACCATCAGCCCCATACTGCTAGACAAAGACGTCTCATAGACCCCACCTCTGAACTCAATACGCGCTAGTTAGCCGCACCGTTCTGGGCACGCCATATTTTCGAATGAGGTCACGGCAATAAATAATGCGACGGTCTGTTATGTCAACTACAGGTACGCGGTACGTGCTGTTTAAGCTATTGGAAGTGTTTTAGGTAGATATTATTTGTCAAACAATTTTCAACATAAATTCAATTTCAGTAGTCGCTTGGTGTTTGTGTCCAGTTTTTGTTTATAGTATAACTAGCTTTTGCCCGCGGCTTCGCTCGCGTTAAATTCGGGGTAACACACTTCCCCTTTCCTGATTTACAGGTACCTTCTACCTGTAGTTTTTGCCCTTGTGCCTTATTTATTGTAATAGCAAAGCTAAGTTTTCCCTTTTCTTCCCTCTTTCTCGCTCATTTCCCACTTTTTTTAATAAATTAGCCTATGTCCGTCTCCCAACTATCTCTGTACCAAAATTCATCAAAATCGGTTTAGCCATTAAGGCGTGAAGACGTAAACAAACAAACAAACTCACTTTCGCTTTTATAATATTAGTAAGGATAGCAGGTAGGGTTGTTTCTTGTTGGGGTTTCCTCATTAATATCACGCCTCTTATCCTAGAAATGTTAGGCAGAGGTGTGTTCGTGCCTGTGTACGCTTACGATTCTCCAGCTATTTCATAGAGGGCGAGCAATTGCGTTTAAGTGGACACAGTTTTTTAGAAGAAAAACTTAACTACATTACCCAACCTGGCCATTGAACCAAAGACTTCATGCTCAGTAACGGTACTCGATAAACACATGACTGGCAAAATGACAGTTCATTCACTGCATAATACCCTCTGCCTACTACTACTTTTCGCAAATAAAACGCTTGAGGCTATCGAACGAACCAGTAAAGTCACAAAATATTTTCTACAGTAAAGTCTATATGAAAATACTTTTGATACAAGTTGAAAATAGGTCAGGCCGGAAAAAATTAATGCTCGCACCAGCATCTGGAAATTTTATTTAAAAAATAAACTTTCGTGATTATAATCGAAAAACGATTTCGTTCAAAATTCTTTCGAGCGGCCATGACATCGTTTTGTGGAATTATTTCGATTTAACATAGACATAATGTAAAAATCTTGTATGATAAAAGGAGAGGAAGACCAAAGACCCGCTCTTGTGTACTGTGTGAAGAATGATTATGGCTGGAAAAGAGGTGACTGCTGGTACCACGAGTAATGGAGGAGTGTGGAAGAATGAGACATTCTGCAACCACCCCAAAAATTTGAGGTACGTTCAGCAAAATCAGATGTCGGGCGCCTCGAGACGTCTCCCGGCTACAGTAGATGCAGGTCTGTGGACGGTGCGTAATGAGTAGCTCACCATCTGTCCGTTTTGTAACGACATACCGTGTCGATGGCGCGTTCGTGTTCCACGTGCGCTTCAAAGAGATGTCAGCAAAGCAGAGGGGCCTGCCCCGGCCACTACCTGTTGGGAATGCAGGTGATTCGAAAGAGATACTGCGACTCCGGAATTTAAAGAGCAAAAGAAGGAACATGGGTATACTTTAGTCAGTAAAAGTCAGACACTTCCCCCGCTCCGCCTAGAACGGGGGAAGTTATGTAACTGTAACTGTCCAACGGAGAAGAATCGGCAAGAAAAACTACAGTTACTCTTTTAAAATAATTTGGTTTACAATGTTGTTGTTACAGCGTTCGTACTTAAATATGAGAGGACAGTGTACCTAGACCCAACAATCATTGTTTACTTTACAAAACGTAAAACAAGATCAGAAGGTAACAAATATTTATGATGATGGTCAAACAAAACCATAGTTTATGAAAAGGTCTCATAAAGTAAATTTAAATAATAAGGTGTATTACTACAAAATAACAATAATAACCACAGCAGTTTATATGTGTATTATTTGGAAAATTAAGCAGTATTTTATTTTTTTATAATTCTAACTACCTTTGTCCGAGTAGAATAGTTATTCCACGTGAAGTGGTGGGTAAGAGGTAAGTAGTAAGAATCCTATCTACTAAATTAGCCATGGTTCTTCTTGAAGGTAAGTGCAGCAATGCAACGAATCTAAGACCAACAATACCCTAGAATCCTTACTAATATTATAAAAGCGAAAGTGAGTTTGTTTGTTTGTTACCTCTTCACGCTTTAATGGCTACACCGATTTTGATGAGTTTTGGTACAGAGATAGTTGGGAACCAGGAGACGGACATAGGCTAATTTTTATTTAAAAAAAGTGGGATGTGAGGGAGAAAGAGGGAAGAAAAGGGAAAACTTAGCGTTGCTATTACAAATCAATAAGGCGCAAGGGGAACTGTGTTACCCCGAATTTAACGCGAGCGAAGCCGCGGGCAAAAGCTAGTATAGGTATAACTCATCGTTAAAAATACCACGGAAACCCGACATTAAAAAACAGCGGGTTTAAAATGGCTACTTTGCGCAATTCCTTTAAAAACAATCCATTTTCGGAATTCCCAGCAGATCATTAGCAATTATTTTGCAAATTTTCATAAAATGGTGACACAATCATAGTTGTATTAATAAAAAAGCTTCACAGACCAAACGATAAGACTGAAAAATAAGCTCGATTTTTTTCTTGAATGCTTGACCGCATTTCTCAAAACACGACAGAAAGTGATCGTGCTCGACCTCGGCTTGTAAAAACCTTTTCAATTTAATCTGTTCTCAAATCTCTCATCAACCTACACGTTTATGATTAGATTTTGGGTTTGCTTGTCAATTTAAATTCATAACTTTTAACAGCAGAATTTAATTGGTTTCTGGGGGTCTAAAATGGCCGCTTTATCAGAATTATAATCCACTAGCTTTTGCCCGCGGCTTCGCTCGCGTTAAATTCGGTAGCGCCTTATTGATTTGTAATAGCAACGCTAAGATTTCCCGTTTCTTCCCTCTTTCTCCCTCATATCCCACTCTTTAAAAAAAATAGCCTATGTCCGTCTCCTAGTTCCCAACTATCTCTGTACCAAAATTCATCAAAATCAGTTTAGCCATTAAAGCGTGAAGAGGTAACAAACAAACAAACAAACTCACTTTCGCTTTTATAATATTAGTAAGGATACCAATAATGTTATAAAACGTGAGCTTGTTTGTTTGTTACGTCTTCACGCCTAAACGGCCAAACCGATTTTGATGATGAACCGAAAGAAACTACCCAGATGATTATTATACTTGGAAAAAATCTTGCAAATAAAGCTCCAACATTGTCATCTTACAAACTTGATTGTCAAGCTACACGCAAACCAAAGAGGAGTTAACCGCTATTTTCGAAATATTATGCCGTCTTCTCTTACTTTACCCGGGGGAAATTCCAAACAGTGTGTGTTTTCACTCGCAGGGAAACCGCATTCCCCCCTACTGTAAATGTGGGGGGTACAAGGCACTTTGAATTCAACAGGCGAAATGGACGCTTGTGAATCTGAATTTTAAATGCCACTTCTCCTCCACAGCTACAGTGGTTACTGCTAGTATTTTTGGCTTAAATTTGCATTGTTTAGCTTGTAAATTGCGGAGTTTTTTATACTTTTAAAATAATGATTTAAAATGAAAAAAAGAAAAACCACAAGGACCTATTATTTTTCCGTTGCGTCATCTTTTTTTACTTCAAATAATTACGCTAAAACAAAAGGTCAAAAAGTATTGGTATAGTATGTATAGAGCATCTAAAATTATACAGGGTCAGGTTGATCCCCGGACGGAACAAATAATGTTTGTGTATGTGAGATTAAATGTTTGTAAACGAACCTACGATACAGAAGAACTTCCTAGAACGGGGCAACGTTTTTTAAAAGAAATATAAATATCTATAAATATCTTGGGACAACTCACACACGGCTATCTGATCCCAAGCTAAGCAGAGCTTGTGTTATGGTAACCAGACAACTGATATACATACTTATATAATTTATAAATACATACATATTATAGATAAATCACACCCAGACACAGAACAAACAATCATGCTCATCACACAAAGTTTGTCCTGGGTGGGAATCGAACCCACGACCTCCGGCTCAGCAGTCAGGGCCACTAACCAGTAGACCAACAGGCCCGTCAAAATAGAAAAGATATTATAGATAAAATTATGAAGATACAAGTAATGAAATATGAGGGGTCCGACTTACATATCGTTGCTTAAAGATTTGAATTTAGAACTTAATTCATCTCCATGGCTCTACGAAATATGGATAAAAAATATCGTAAGTAAACCGGATCTATCTATTCATAAATCCATAAGAACTACAACCATCAGTCTCATTCATATCGGCCACCTCGAAATTCATAACACAAGTTACCTAAAGAATTCCAATCCTTACAAATATTATAAAAGCGAAAGTGAGTTTGCTAAACCGAACCTGATGAATTTTTGGTACAGAGATAGTTGAGACTCTGGAAACAGACATAAGCTAATTTGAAAATTAAAATAAGTAAGAAATGAGGGAGAAAGAGGGAAGAAAAGGGAAAACTTAGCTTTGCTATGACAATAAATAAGGCGCTAGGGCAAAAACTACAGGTAGTAGGTAGGAAAGGGGAACTGTATTACCTTGAATTTAACGCGAGCGAAGCCGCGGGCAAAAGCTAGTACCATATAAATCAATGCACTATGGGTATTTCTGTATTCAGGTAGCAGCACGTGAAATCGATAACCCGCATAATTGTCTTGCAAACATTCCCACAATGTCGAGTTGTTTTTGAAAGAGATTTCACTTTAATGAATGATGGGTTCACTTAAGTTCTATGAACATTCTACTTCTTTATCGTGTAGTGAGTGCTTAACCTGGTGTCAGAAATTTTATATTACCCATCTTTTTGTAAGGGAAATCATCAAATAACTTCCCCCACTCTGTGCTGAGGAGGAGGGAGTGTCAGAATTATACTGACTAAATCCCATCCATGTTCATCTTTTTTTTCTCTTTTTTTTTAAACTTTGCCCCCTACTAGGAATTTCTCCTGTATCGTGGGTGCGTTTACAAACATTTAAATTCACATACACAAACATCCAGACCCGAAACAACTATCTGTAGGCCATACAAATATTTGTTCCGTACGGGGATTGGACCCGCGACACGCCGCGCAGCAGTCGATCGCTCAGCCACTGCGCCAACCGTGCCGTCAAATTGTCTAAACTGAACCGTCTGAACTGAACTGAATCGTTTAAACTGAGTCGTATTAAGCTGCCTCAGGTAAAACTGAAAGCCACGTCAACAGTATTAGTAATAATGACTTATTTCTAATCAAGACATCATCTGCCTAGCCTTTTCCCAACCAGCCTGTTGGGGTCGGCTTCCAGTCTTACCGGATGCAGCTGATTACCAGTATTTTACATGGAGCGACTGCCTATCTGACCTCCATAGCCCAGTTAGTACTGGGTAATACGATACCTCTTGGTATGACTGGTTGTCAGACTTTCGGGACTCTGACCATCTGTAACGACTGTCAAAGATCTACAAATGACAGCCGGGACCAACAGCTTAACGTGCTTTCCGAGGCACGGAGGAATTATTTATTTCTAATTAAGACGTGATTAGATATTCTTTTAGGTCTTTGGTGACTTTTTTTTGGATAATAGGACGGTGTAAACGGTTTAGTAGACAGCATTGGGGTGTTAATCCGGTGCCATTACATGACCTACCTTACTCCACATCACATTGGAAGTACTTTTATACAAACCTAAAAGCTTGGCTTGCCTTCAAAACCAACTACTCTTCATGATGTTAAGTTTTTTAAAGTCTTCTAAAGCAAGAAGTATTGTTTTCCATCACCAATATACATTGTTTATTCATTTTAACACATACCTTCTGTATGTTTACATATTCCTTGTCAAAATATATACATAAAACAAAAAAATAAATACAAAAAATAGTAGCCCACCGGTATCGGGAACCAAACTACCGGCGGTCAGGGCTCCAGAGAAAGGAACCTCTCGCTTTCTGTATCAAGCCCTTGATTCAGCTGCCTAACGAGAGTCTCCTTAGGTATTGGTCGAGGTAGCACACTTCATTATTATGGTCCCTAGTATTTTCACTTATCCACAATTATATCTATACTAATATTATAAACCGGCCAAGAGCGTGTCGGGCCACGCTCAGTGTAGGGTTCCGTAGTTTCCCGTCCGTCACAATAAGTGTTCCCACTTATGAGTTTAAAGGTGGAGGAGCGTGCAATGTTGCACGTTCCGCGGTAGGCGCTCCAACAGTTTTTGTACAAAAAAGACAAAAAGTTGTACAAAATACAACTTTTTGTCTTTTTTGTACAAAAACTGTTGTGTCAATCAAGTTCAAAATGATTTTCCTAGAAAGTCTTATAAAGTTCTACTTTTCAGATTTTTTCATATTTTCTAAACTTATGGTTCAAAAGTTAGAGGGGGGGGGGACACATTGTTTTTTACTTTTGGAGCGATTATTTCCGAAATTATTGACATTTTAGTAAACCCCTATTCATTATTTTACCACTTTGTCGGCGTGATTGATATACATATTGGTACCAAATTTCAGCTTTTTAGTGCTAACGGTCACAGAGATTAAGCGAGGACGGACGGACGGACAGACAGACATGGCGAAACTATAAGGGTTCCTAGTTGACTACGGAACCCTAAAAAGGGAAAGATTTGTATTTTTGTATGTAACGAATAAACTCAAAAACCACTCGTCTGATTTCAAAAATATTTTGCCATAAGGAAGCATTTCCATTGAGTAACAAAAGCTATGTAAGCAAAGTCGCGAGTGAAACCGCGAAGGACAGAACTATGAACGATTGAGGCCGAGGATGCACCAGCGTTTCCCATGAAGCGACTGTCTACCCTGTGTAGCTAGCCTGTGAGGACCTCGTCGCTAAATAATATCAGCCGCTCGGGTCGATCCATAGGTTAAGCCGCGCTTGCCTAGGTTGGTCTGTGGATGGGTGACCACCCGTTACATACCGACTTTCCTCCGTGCCTCGGAAAGCACGTTAAGCCGTTGGTCCCGGATGTCATTTGTAGATCTTTGACAGTCGTTACAGGCAGTCAGTGTTCCGAAAGTCTGACAACCAGTCTTACCAAGAGGTATCGTATTACCCCGTATTAACTGTGTTGTGGAGGTCAGATAGGCGGTCGCTCCATCTAAAATACTGATATTCAGCTGCATCCGGCTAGACTGGAAGCCGACCCCAACAAAAGGCTAGGCAGATGATGACTGTCTACCCTGTCTAACCATTGGTAACACTGCAAGGACCATTAATATCTCAAACTTAATATCGTTTCAGGCTGTATCAACGCGTGTGACGTCACCTGCAAGGAATGGATACCTTCACACCCTTGACAGGAAACAATAAATCAAACAAATTGATTGCCGTCCAATACGTCGGTAAAATGAAGTATCAACGACGTCTGTTCGTGTATTATTTTGACACATTGTTTTGTTTACAATTTCTCTGTGGGTTCTATTCTATTTTTTATTTAATGGCAATTAGAGCCGATGTCAACTATTCTGCCAATGTCAATAGTGAAGGTGGGAACTCTGATAAAATAAATAGCTAGACGGATCATTATGAGAAAAACAGTTTGTTTTTTTTTTAAGCGTTTCTCCACACTAAGAATTTCTCCTGTATCGTGGGTGCATTTACAAACATTTAAACTCACATACACAAACAGCCACACCCGAAACAACTACCTGCAGGTCATACAAATATCTGTTTCGTGCGGGAATCGAACCCGCGACATGCAGGGCAGCAGTCGATCGCTCAGCCAATGGGCTCATTGTAGTTTTCTCTATGGGTTGAAGTGATGACTGGTTACCGAAGACGTTAAAAAAGGTTACAAGTGCAGGTGTATTGCTCTGTAGATATACATAGAACAACTTATTAATACTTTATTTTCTTTCTATACACTTTTTGATTGTTTGTTATTAAAAGTTGTAACAAACATAATAATATGGATTCCACAACACAAACCATTATTGTTTTAAATGGTACAATCCTAATTTGTGTTTATTTTTTTATGTATTTTAATATTTGCTACCCACTATGGGTAGTAAAAAAAAAAGGGGAAGTGACAGTTCGACGTTAACGTAAGTAAAGTGTTGGAAAAGTGTTTAGATCGTTGTTATTTTAGCATATATCTTGTGTAATCCTTACTAATATTATAACAGAAAAAGTGAGTTTGTTTGTTTGTTACACGTCTAAATGGTCAAACCGATTTTGATGAACTTTAGTACAGAGATAGTTGGGACTCTGGAGACGGACGGAAGCTAATTTAAAGAAAAAAGTGAGATAAGGGGAGAAAGAGGGAAGAAAAGGTGAGAGAAAGAAATTTTTTGTCGATCATCACGCTGGTTAAAGTTCGCGTTAGGCCAAAGTAATTACGACGCGGACGAAGTCGCGGGTGCAAGCTAGTGAGAAATAGTTCAGTAACTTATCATACACATTAGATTCGGTAGACCAACTTAACCGACTACTTATTCTGCGGCCTTTCAGTATCAAAAACGATACCAAACACGGTTCCTATATTTGTAATTTTAGACCGCTAGAGGGCGCAACATTGAGTATTGATTGAAAAGAACAAGTGACGATCTTTTTAATAATATGAAGCACGGTGTATTGACCTCATCTGCAAAATTCACTCAATCTTCAAAATTAATCATTTTCGACGGACAATAAAACCATAATGTGCTTAATTACTAGATTGAAAACTGGCATCATATGATTGGAAATTTCATAATCTAGTGCTTGGTTTTAAAACTTTTTAAAATATTTGTGTAGTATTCCCATAAGAAGCATGAATTTTCTGTCCGCCAGAGGATGCCATATTGAGTTTTATGACTCGTCACGTAGCCTTTATTCTGCGGACGATGTTCCAATGTAGCTTCTTAAAATCATAACCCTCTTTTAGCTTTGCCGAAGTCGGGTAAATACTAATTAACATTTCTCTTAGTGTTCTGTTTTCCTAACTTTAAACCACTACTCTGTATGCGACAAATAAAACCAGCGGAAATAAACTTTCATTACTAACACGTTTCTAAAACCCCCTCGGATCACCGGTCGCGAATTCCAATTAAAACTTCACCTCTCTTCCAATTTCGCCCCCTACAGTTTTAATTTCACCCCCATAGTTTGTGAAAAACGTGCTAGCGTTGCATATCAGTTAAACTTTCTTGTCGGGGATGTTTTTGGGAGGAAATGAATTTGTATAGAGCATGTTTAGTACGGTAAAAACCTGATTGAATTGACTTAACACATCAATACGCCTTTTTTAACAGGGAAGACCCTCTGTCTTCCCTGTTCCGAAGACGCAGAATTGACATCAGGGGCCTTAGTCTGCTATTACAATAGTGTCAGAATGGTCGATCACTGATCGCATAATGGTTGATTTTGACATCTACTACATACTAAACTTGTCAAAATCAACCATTATGCGATCAGTGATCGACCATTCTGACACCATTGTAATAGCAGACTAAGGCCCCTGCTCTGTTGTTAGTTCTTCAGGGTTCTACCGCTTTGCCAAGTTCGGTCTGTGGATGGGTAACCATTCTTTCAATCAAAATGTTTTTAAATAAGTCTTTAAACTGACATGGTTACTAACATTATAATTAACACTTTAAAACGGGATATTTACCATGTTTGTTATTTGTATCGAGTTTCCGATATTTCGGCGATGTTACAAACGCCAATTGGTTGTGTAATTATAAGTTTTCATAAAAAAATAACCTGAACTTTGATTACAAGTTTATTGGTAATTATCACTAATGATGGATCACGATACAAATAACAAGCATTGTAACTATCCCGTATCAAGTGTTAAAAATATTTTTATTTCATGTAGTCCTACATGGGCACTTATAAAACCTCGACAAAAGGTACACGATTCAGCTTGGTCATTTCATAAGGAGAAGAACCGGCAAGAAACTCCATGGTAACTCTTTTAAAATCATTTGGTTTAACAATGTTGTTGTTACAGTGTTAGTACTTAAGTATGAGAGGACAGCGTAGGCCCGACAATAAGTCATTGCTTACCTTACGTAAGCAATGACTTATTGCGTAAAATAAGGTAAGAAGTTAAAAAACATCAAAAAAAATCTACAAGTCCTACAATGACCACTCATTCACAAAGAATTGGTAAAAATGAATCTTCACAAAAAATAGGAAACAATATAGTACAAAAAACTACTAAATGAAACAAGAGACACAAATGTTGCCACCAGTACTGTAACTATTATTACATATTATAGTTCTCGTAAGTACTCGGAAAGCACGTTAAGCCATCGGTCTTGCTGTTATCTGTATATCTTTGACAGTTGTTACAGATAGTCAGTGCCCTGGAAGTCTAACCAGTCCCAGAAGTCCAGTACCAGAAGTCTTACCAAGGGGAAATCGTATTTCTCAGAACTACATAACTGGGTTGCAGAGGCAGTTGCTCAATGTCAAATACTGGTATTCAAAGGCAAGGCAGATGATGGTCAGCAATTATAGCATGTTGTCTCTGTAGGTACCATCAGAGACACTTGCGCCTGACCACTTTTCATCCTTATACTCTGAGTAATTAGGTTGAAAAGTGATCAGGCTTCGATGTTCTCGATAGTAGACGATCCAATCCGAGTTTTTTTAAAAAAACGTTGCCCCACACTAGGATTTTCTCCTGTTTCGTGGGTGCGTTTACAAACATTTAAATTCACATACACAAACAGCCTAGTTATTACTATTAAGGTAAACCGCAACCTAAAATTGTTGAAATTCCTTGCAACTCCATTAATTTTAATCCTATCAAATAGAGCCTTATCATATTATGATGTAAACAGAATTAACGCAGCGCAACAATTCAATTAATTAAATTATTGGATTGTCAGACTAACTAATTATTTTAGATTAGGTCCTATTCATGTTATATAATTGAATATAGCCAATAGCCATTATAGAATTCGTCCTGAACTTGGAGTCCTGGGATCTTTCCTCAGGCTGGGTTAAGAACCTATGACTCAATATTTTGGACAAATTCTGACTAATGGCTTATGGCTAAGTGCTATTTAGTTTTTTGTATTTGTAGATACTAGTTCGATTAAGATTTTTTCAGAAGCAGATCTGCGTAGGTACGATTGTGTGTACACACGACGACACATCAACCTATACAAAACCAGTTTATGCGAATCTCTCATTGTACTTGAAATCTATGGTGTACGATCCGTTGTTGAGAGAGCAGCATAAACTGGTTTTGTATAGATTGATGTGTCGTCGTGTGTACGTGTTACGGTCTCTTATTTATTCATTCAATCTTATTTATTCAACAGACTGACCGCCCGGGAGACAATGTGCGGTTGACATTGTGCGGAGCACAATGTGGCGGTCTACCCCGCAGTGTTCTCGAAGCAGCGATAGGAAAGAAATTCAAATATTTTTAACTCAAATAAAACTCTATTTGTTGTTATAAGCAAATTATTTAATAAGGAATCATGTTTATTTGTGATATGCTGTTGATAATCATTTTTTTTTTAAAGCTTGTACCAAATTGTTGTAAAATAAATACCGCTGCCTATAGAGATTCGAACAGTTGTTTATTGTTATTTGTGGCGAAATCAGAAAAAAAAAATGGAAATCTTAGTTGCGATAAATGATAAAAAACCACGCTTGTGAAATACATTGTATGTTGAACAACCAATTGAAGTGCAATAAGAGCCTCCGAAGTAGTGCATTGAAAAATAATATAATTAAGTTTCCAGCTAGAATGTACCTGAATACCAGTATTTTATAGCTTACTAGCTTCCGCTCGCGACTCTTCCTACTCTCTCTTGACTTAGTTACTTTGGGCTAACGCTAACTTTAACCCGCGTGATAATGAAAAATTTCTTCCCACTTTTTTTTAGCCTACGTCCGTCTCCAGGGTCTCAACTGTCTCTGTATCAAAATTCATCAAAATCGGTTTGGCCATTTAGGCGTGAAGATGTAACAAACAAACGCTTTTATAATATTAGTAAGGATTCTGCTTAGCTTTCCGTGAAATCTGGAATGAACCAAAAACACGTTGAAGACACGAAGGCACGAAGATCAATACAGAACATTTAATGAATTACTGAGAACTCATTTAACTAAACAATACTGATACAGAGAACCCAATAATTACCGCTATATCACGTAAATGTTCTGGGAGATTTAGTACAATGAATATACCAAAATTATTAAAATTACGGGTAAATAATCCACGATTTGGAACCAGAAATGCTGCATCACAGGCTGCTTGGGTCAATTTTGGTACATGTGGTATGTAGATGGGTGATCATCCATTACATACCGAGTTTCCTCCGTGACTCGAAAAGTTCGTTAAGCCATAAATTTTACTGTTGCTACAAGTAGTCACTTGACAACCAGTCTTGCCAAGGGATGTCGTAAAACCCAGTACTAACTGGGATGTGGAGACTGGAGGTCAGATAGGCAGGCGCCATGTAAAATATTGGAATACAGGTGCATCCGCTGCGGCTACATTGGAAAAAGTCTAAGCAGATGATAACAATTACGTCTTAGTATAAGTTTCAGGCCCATGGCTGTTTCATAAAGAAACAATAATGGAAGTTCTCATAGACACAAATGACGAGAGTCGATGCAAACTTCTTCTTCCTATATTTTCCAAAGAAAAATATTTTCCAAAATCCTTCAGTAGAGTTCACCTTCGTTATATGAGAAAGACCAGCGGCACAAAACTCTTTATTTATCATTTTTCTAACAACTTATCTATTCTTAGAAATAGTCCCCTATACATTCACACAATAAAGTCTAAAATAGCTTGAGCATTGTCAGTCCAAATCTATTTAGAGGTCTTTGAAGGTCTATATTAGGAGCATCAATGGACAACATCTGAACAATTGTATAAAGAACCCGGATAATACATTCAAATGTAATATTAATGGCGACTTTAGCCATTCTACTATAGAATAATATAAATAAATAAAATATCTTGGGACAACTCACACACGGCTATCTGATCCCAAGCTAAGCAGAGCTTGTGTTATGGTAACCAGACAACTGATATACATACTTATATAATTTATAAATACATACATATTATAGATAAATCACACCCAGACACAGAACAAACAATCATGCTTATCACACAAAGTTTGTCCTGGGTGGGAATCGAACCCACGACCTCCGGCTCAGCAGTCAGGGCCACACAAAGGCTTTCTGCAACCTTGTTCAAGTAGGCTGCCAAATATATAACTATATTACTGTTATCTGTGTCGTCCCATAGCTTGGCAGAGGCCTCTCCCTATGTCTTCTGAATCTGTTGATGTAGGGCCAATGTGAACTACTGAAGAATTACATACGCATGCGTGCTCACACGTACTTAAATAATTGTTATTGTTACACGTTTGGTGCGTCGAATTCAGTTAATTCAAATTTATTCATTTTTCAAACTAAAAAGTGGAAAATAACTTTAGGTGCGGAAGTCGGTGGAAAAAAGTCAACGCAACCAACAAAAGTCACCGAATTTAATAAAGGGGCTTCGTTACAACTGAAGATTGATTTGAAAAATCCAATAATTATTTACCCGATCCTGGAATCGAACCCAAGACCTTATGAACAGCAGTCACACTTGCAACCAACGATGCAATGAGTTATTTTACTTTTAGTAATAAATTAATAAACAGACATCTCAACCTACATAACACCCACAGACAATGTTGCCACATGACTTATTATAATGAACAGTGAAACAAAACCGACTTCTTGACATTAACTTATGAATATTCAACAAATACCTACCGTCAATTTAATATCATCAACTTAATCGAGTGTTAAAGATTAAACGTATATCGATGAGGACTGGAAATAGACTGGAGTCTACTGTGATTATGCCTTTAAGAATGAATGGTATGCAAAACATTATAGTGCCCCACAAGGCAGTATTTTAGGACCACAATTGTTTATAATCTACTAGCTGGGCCCGGCATGCATTGCAATGCACCTTTTATGATCCTACATAACCGGATAAAAGGTATCTTACTAAAAAGTGTTCATCTCCTGGTTCTAAGCTACCTCTCCACCTATTTTCAGTCAAATCGGCTTAGCCATTCTTGAGTTATAAATAATCTAACACGACCTTCTTTTATTTATGTATGTATATGTGTAGATTTAAATGACCTCTGCCGCTTGGAACTCCAAAATGGTGAAATTTTGTCATATGCGGATGACACAGTTCTACTGTTCTCAGGTAAATTATGGGCTGAAGTCTATGAACTTGCTCAGAACGTTTCTTGATTTAATAACAAACTTTTAACATGACATTCAGGTAAACCAAATACATTCTATTTTCAATAAGAAATACTAACAGAGCACTTACTAATTTAAACATTCACGCTGACAAATTGTAATGCGTCCACTGACTCAGCATGCTCTTTGACGCAGATGGGCCTGCCAGGACCACCGCCTGCCAGTGTTGCGGGTTGTTCGAAAGAGATACCGCGGCCCCGGAACATGAAGGGCAAAGGAAGGAACATGGGTGGGTTTTAGTCATTAAAGTCTGACGCTCAGAGCGGGGGAAGTTATTTGATTATTTCCCATCCGTAAAAAATCCGTCGCGATGGATACAAATATCTCTTAAATTATCTTCTCTCAATTATCTACTAAATATCTGCAAACAAATCGATTTATTGTGCACTAGAATGCGTAAATCAATAGGTATATTTTGTTAAGAATTGACGAGATGTAGTCGACTTTAAAACTATTTAAACAGGTCTATTTTGGTGTGTGACAATCTATTCTTACCTGTTGTATAACTTGTTGGGGTGGTGCCGCAAAGGCAATTTATCTACCCATATAACGAAATGCTCAATAATATAATTTTAAATGTCGCCATCTTTCCGCCTTTTATATTTCCCACACACCAGCTTTACATGGCATGATTGGTACTAACAATACGAAAACTAGCTGTTTTAAATGTTGAAATGTTTTACTGCAATACACTGAACTAGATTTTAAACCTTTAGTTATGAGAATTGAGGTGTTTACTAAACCTCAGACTTAATATGCTTTCCCTGTAGACTAATACCTATAATATTTAAGCTTTCGCTACTATATTTTATCTATTTTTAGGGTCTTACTAGTATAACAAGTCAAACAAATTGCTTAAGATTCATAATGTGTGTTATAATGGTATACCCATTATAACACACATTATTAGCTTAGTACAATGTTATTCGATTAATTAGCAAAACTCAATAACTCAAACTCAGAAAAAGTACTAAAAGTGTTAAAATAGATTAATCAACTTAACTGTATAGGTAGCACAATAGGTAGTATAGTAATTTTATTAATAGACTAGCGACCTGCCCCGGCTTTGCCCGGGTGCAATGTAGTTACTAATATTATAGATACTTAGAGACTTTTCAAAAATCCAATAATGCAGTTTTAATTATCCTCAAAATCGGGCTCGATAGTCGTTTGTGTATCCACGGTCAATCGAAAAATGTACCCTGTTTGTAGTCGCGGTGACTGAGATTTTCATATTTAGTTGTGTAACAAACGTTTAGTTAAACATTATTTATTATGTATAGATCCTACCATCTATTAGATTCGTAAGCAAACCGAAGTTCATTGATCAAGTTGTCCGTAAAAGTTCGACCGCTTAATACTAGATGGCGCTGTCCCTATGACGCGTATTTCTGAATCGCGGTGTTAAGATCCTCCGTCACTGAATGACCCTCGCTTGACCAGTAAATTTCCTAAGACAGCTACTCAGTTGGCGCACTGGCGGATCTCATCCTACTTGGAAGGGTCGCGACAGACACCGCTGCTAGTTGTTACAAGTACTAAAATTCCTCCAGGAATATTTTTGGATAGAGGAACCATTCCTCGACCTTCGTCCCAGGACTTGGTCGTGAGAACCGTACCTATATATACATCCAAAAATAATTATTATCGTCTATTGTGATTTGTGAACTACTTATAAACTTTGCTGAAATAAACACTACTGAAACTTCACCGGTGTTTCCCTTCGTGCGAGTGACGTCATCGGCTCCTCGGAAGAACCCGACCTTACAAACTGGCGACCAACGTTGGACCCGACTGCAAGCCGAAGTACAGAACCCGCTACGGCCGTATCACCACGACTACAGTGAAGAAGAGGAAAGCAGAGATGTCTGTCAACTTGTCCGATGCGCAGTTTGAAGCACTTTTGGCCAAGCTGTCACCTGGAAGACATGGTTCCTTTGCTTCCTGTAATGCCCAATATGACGGAGTGAAGAATCCAGAAGTGGTGGAAGCGTTTTTGGCAGCGTCAAGTGTTTATAAAACAATTGAAAATATAAGTGACTCAGAGGCACTTACTGGAGTACCCCTTATACTAAAGGGAGAAGCTGCAGTATGGTGGCAGGGTGTAAAACAACAAGTCACCACCTGGGAAGACTTTAAGGAGCGTCTCCGTTACGCTTTTGCCCCTAAAAAGCCCGCGTATTTAATTTACCAAGAGGTAGTAAAAGTCACACAGGAGTTTGCAATGCCTACTGAGACTTTCATTGCGCATAAACGCATGTTGCTGGCTCAACTCCCTGGTCCTGCACACACTGAAGCACAACAATTGGATATGGTATACGGACAGCTGAAGTACAGAATCCAGGAGAAAATACCCCGTCAGTCCATAACCACTTTTGATGAGCTACTGGAAGCAGCGCGAGCTATCGAACAATTATGGAGCAGCGGGGGAAAAGATCCTGAAACGTCGTCTAAGAAGACCAAAAAAGCCACAAAGTGTTCGTTTTGCCACTTCCCGGGACACAGCACAGATCAGTGCCGAAAATTGAAAAAGAAGGAGAAGGAATTGGACATGACCGAAAAAGATAAATGTACAGAACAAATAAAAGGTACCCAGGCACCGTCACCATCGACACCTAGAGTAGCATGCTATGGATGCGGTACACCAGGTGTGGTACGGACCAGTTGCCCAACGTGTTCCACGAAGAAACGGGAGTCCGCCAAAACCGAAGTGGCTGGCATAAGTTTCTGTCCAATTAACCTACAATACGATGTAAAGATGAGGCCTATTGTATTTATTGAGGTTGATGAGATAAGGGGCGCCGCATACATAGACACATGTGCAAAAGCTAGTGTTGCCTCTTATCAACTATACCAACAACTCGTGAAAAAAGGCAGCAAGTTTGAAGAAGAAATGGTTCGTGTCACCTTGGCCGACGGCGTTGGGAAAAGACAACGCGTATTGTCTACCACAGCCGCTGTGAAACTGGAAGGACGGACATTTCTCACCCGGTTCATCGTGCTCCCTGAAGCAAGAGACAACCGTACCCTGTTGGGGATCGCCTTTCTACAGCAAGCAAAACTGCTCTTGGATCTCGGACAATACACATGGCAATATCCGGACAGTGACTGCACATTTGAAATGTTCGAAGAAGATTTCGTACACTTCGAGAGTAGTTCCGTAGATCTGACTACTTTGCCGAATGTCGCCGATACAGCCGCGTCAGCGTCACAAGAAGCTAACTTGCCTGACAGCGCCGGCTATAAGTTGTTACCCCTGGAGCTTTCGCCACCAAAGCGAACGCGAAAGATATTCGACGGATACCACCCGGCGTTCGCCGAATATATGATGAGGGATGCCGAAGAAAACATAAAAGAAGCGGACATTCAACTTTCTCCCCACTCTGAACAACTGTTTACCTATATTCCCAATTTTGAAATAGGATGTTTCGATATCGAATTAAATAAATTATTAGTTGAGTACCAGGATGTTTTCACGGGTAATAACCAACCATCCCTACTTGGAGAACACTGTATTGTTACCAAGAGCGACGTTCCAATATCGGTACCCCCTTATCGATTATCACCGACTAAGAAGGACATTCTAAAAAGGAAATTAGAAGACATGCTCAAGAAAGAAATAATTGAGCCTTGCTCTTCCCCTTGGGCATCACCAGTCGTAATGGTACCAAAGCCGAATGGAGATATTCGGGTATGCGTAGACTATCGACGACTAAATGCTATAACAATACCCGATACGTACCCTATTCCTCGAATAGATGACTTACTCCACGCTGCGAAGCCCACCACTTTCATGACGTCGTTGGACCTCAAGTCAGGATATTGGCAAATTAAACTAAGAAAAGAAGATGAAGAAAAAACCGCATTCATAACACCGTTTGGCCTGTATAAATTCAAAAGGATGCCTTTCGGACTACGCAACGCACCGGCAACCTTTCAGAGATTGGTTGATAGAATGCGAGTTACGTTAGAACACGTTAACATGTTGGCTTATCTCGACGATCTGCTGCTCTTTTCCACTACGTTTGAAAGCCATCTCTCCGACCTAAGAGATGTATTACAACGAATGAGAGAATACAACATTACAGTGAACAAAGACAAGTGTAGATTCTTCTGTTCATCGATCAAGTACCTGGGACACATCATCACACCTGACGGACTGAAAACTGACCCAAGTAAAACCGAAGCAATCCTGGCGAGACCGACTCCTAAAAATCTTCTGCAACTCATCTCGTTTCTCCAAATGTGCTCATGGTATCGTCGATTTATACCAAACTTTTCTGCCATAGCACAGCCTCTCACCAAATTAACAAAGAAACTGGCTCCTTGGATATGGGAAAAGGAGCAGGAAGATGCCTATTCTACACTGAAAAATTGTTTGACTACAGCCCCTGTATTGCGACAGGCAGATGAAACAAAACCATATATTATAAAAACTGATGCGAGCAGTTACGCAATTGGAGCTGTTCTCGTCCAGGGGGAGAAGGACGAAGAACACCCAGTAGAATATGCGAGTAGGTTGCTCACATCTGCAGAAAGAAACTATTCCACTACTGAGCGCGAAGCTTTAGCCGTTGTGTGGGCATTGAACAAGTTCCGAGCTTACATCGATGGTTCACCCGTGACTGTAGTGACGGACCATCAAGCCCTGAAGTGGTTGATGAATTTAAAATCCCCTACAGGTCGTCTAGCCCGGTGGGCACTACAACTTCAAACCTACAATCTTGATATCAACTATCAGCCTGGAAAATTAAATACCGTGGCTGACGCGTTATCTCGACCACCAAGTTGTGAGGATTCTTCCGCTTGTACTTTATCTGCAGTAGAAATAGATATGCCTACAAGAAGTAGCAAAGAAATTCGAGAAGAACAAATAAAGGATAACAAAGTCAAGAAAATAATAGACGCCTTAGAAGAAGCAAACGGCAACGAGGAAGCCGTCTATTGGAGTAACAAAGGTTACCTGATGAATAATGGTATGTTATACCGTCTACATCCTGACACGGAAGTGGATGATGCTCAACTTGTAGTACCTTGTCATGAGTGGCAAAATGTTCTCAGTGCTTACCATGACGACCCCTTGGCAGGGCATTACGGTGCTGAGAGAACATTCAAGAAGATTGCTAATAGATACTACTGGAGTGGAATGCGTAGTTACATTGCAAGTTATGTAAAGAACTGTTTAGAATGCCAACGATATAAGCCTTCTAATCAAAAACCGGCGGGGCTCCTTCAAACCACTTCTATGAGTCAACGATTTGAAGTGGTATCATTTGATTTGTTTGGACCTCTTCCATCCACTGAAGATGGCAAGGCTTGGATATTGATTGTGGAAGACGTGGCTTCACGATGGGTAGAGCTATTCGCCCTATCCTCTGCGACCGCAGAAAACTGCGCGGTGACTCTCATCAACGAGGTGTTCCTAAGATATGGAATACCTAGGCGTTTAATAAGTGATAATGGAACTCAATTTGTGAGCGCTGTAATGCAACAGGTTACGTACAGCCTGAACATAAAACATCAGTTTACGCCGTTATATCATCCGGAATCTAATCCTGTGGAACGCCGAAACCGAGACTTAAAGACACAGCTGGCCATATTGGTGCAGGGAGGAGAACATAACCAATGGTCTGAGTTATTACCGGTCATACGATTCGCAATGAATAGCGCTCATTGTTCTACTACAGATAGAACTCCTGCCTACCTAACGTTCGGAAGAGAACTACGGTCCCCGCGGGATAATGAAGTCGATTTCAAAAACATAATGATCTCTGAAAACTTAATACCGGAGATCACCCCGTCTCTCATTCAGTTGGCAGAGACTCTCCTGAAAGCCAGAGAAGTACAAGAAATGAAGGAAGAAACTCGGAAAACGTATGTTGATAAACTTAGAAGGAAACTTCCACTGTACCAATCAGGAGACATGGTACTTGTTAACCTGCATCCTATTAGTAAAGCAGCCCAGGGTATAACAGCAAAATTTGCACCTCGTAGAGACGGGCCATATATAATTAAAGAGAAACATGGACCCGCATCTTTTAAGCTGGCTACTCCAGCTGATCCAGAAACCTCAATTGGACTTTATCATGCATCCGCTTTAACCCCATACAAGATGGACTCTCACACTCCAGTGCCAGAGCCTATCCAACCCCTTCGAAGAAGAGGACGTCCCAGAAAGAAGATTGTTGCCGATAAGCCTTTACCTAGCGGCAAACGAGGACGTGGACGTCCAAAGAAATCTTAACGCCCTATTATCCAGTCCTTCACGCCGAGACGTCTTTGAGGACTGAGGGGGAGATTGTAACAAACGTTTAGTTAAACATTATTTATTATGTATAGATCCTACCATCTATTAGATTCGTAAGCAAACCGAAGTTCATTGATCAAGTTGTCCGTAAAAGTTCGACCGCTTAATACTAGATGGCGCTGTCCCTATGACGCGTATTTCTGAATCGCGGTGTTAAGATCCTCCGTCACTGAATGACCCTCGCTTGACCAGTAAATTTCCTAAGACAGCTACTCAGTTGGCGCACTGGCGGATCTCATCCTACTTGGAAGGGTCGCGACAGACACCGCTGCTAGTTGTTACAAGTACTAAAATTCCTCCAGGAATATTTTTGGATAGAGGAACCATTCCTCGACCTTCGTCCCAGGACTTGGTCGTGAGAACCGTACCTATATATACATCCAAAAATAATTATTATCGTCTATTGTGATTTGTGAACTACTTATAAACTTTGCTGAAATAAACACTACTGAAACTTCACCGGTGTTTCCCTTCGTGCGAGTGACGTCATCGGCTCCTCGGAAGAACCCGACCTTACAGTTGTTAAAATCCTTATCCTTACTAATATTATAAAAGCGAAAGTGAGTTTGTTTGTTACCTCTTCACGCTTTAATGGCTACACCGATTTTGATGAATTTTGGTACAGAGATAGTTGGGAACCAGGAGACGGACATAGGCTAATTTTTATTTAAAAATAGTGGGATATGAGGGAGAAAGAGGGAAGAAAAGGGAAAACTTAGCGTTGCTATTACAAATCAATAAGGCGCAAGGGGAACTGTGTTACCCCGAATTTAACGCGAGCGAAGCCGCGGGCAAAAGCTAGTGTTTCATAAATGGCGCTATAGTACTTGTTGTAGTGCCGTTACAAAAAAAAACATCATAACATGACATTTGTTTTTAACCGACGAAAAAAAGGAGGTTCTCAATTCGACCTTTATATATTTTTTTTTACGCATAACTTTTGACTGAGACGTCCGATTTGAAAAATTCTTTTTTTTGTATAAGCAAAGTTACCATGTTAAACATATATGTACAAACCAGAACATGATTAGTACAGTATTCTTATTTTAGGCTACGCTAACTGCTTTAGGTAAATAAAGTTGCATTTATTTAAGTTTTTCTCTTTTGGTGAATTAGTAATTCTTTTGAGAAATAAATATCTTTAAGCGTACCTTTAGGACACCGATTTTTCGTCACTTACGTTTATACCCCGTGTAATAGGGACGCGCCTATTGCCATCAGTCTAGTTCAGAATGTAAAAACTTGAGACCTGACAATCGAACCCATGTGACCTCGTGATGAAAGTAACTGAGTCCATTATTGGCTAGTGTGTAACGATTCTTGTAGTAAGTGCGTTCCGTTAAGTGTTTACATAATTCATGAATGACGTATTATTTTTTTAATGCCAGTCATTGTTTTGAGTATAGTCTTCATTTTACTTATATGTTCTTAGTAACTTCGAGTTTGAAGTTATATTTGATGTGTTTCCAAGCCATAGAAAGCATTAAGCTGTAATTTAAGGACTTAATGGTAGGGAAAATTGTGTTAGGGTTTTTTCATCAGGAGTTTCTAAATAGCTGCTTTGGAGCCTGGATTTATGCCCAGTTGATGGGAATAGGCTCGCTCCCTGTTACATGGGACTAAAAACGTAACGACGGCGAAATGTGGGTGTACTGTTAGGTACACCTCTGCCTATCCCTTCGGAGACTACAGGGGTGACCGGGCAATCAAGGGTTTCCTACAGACTTGCGACATACATGACCATATATTAGGTCCTTACATATGAAATTGGCGTTTTTCGTACTGGCCACTTTAATCACGAATTTCTCCTCTTTGGTAAGGAATTCCAAATTCAAATTTGTACAGCTATTTACTCATGTATTTGTGCTTCGATGACCGTCATTCATTTGTTTTTTTTCTTCTGTTTTTTCTGTTTGCGTCACTCATTTTACAAAATGGAAAATTTAAAATATCGCATTATTTACGAGTACGAGTTCCGCCGTGGCACTAGTGCTGCGGAAACGACTCGAAGGGTGAATGATGTGTATGGCGGTCATGTTGCAAAAGAAAACACAGTTCGTTTTTGGTTCCAACGTTTTCGTTCTGGAAATTTCGACCTGCAGAACAAGCCCCGTGGACGGCCTGAGACCCAAGTTGATAATGGAGAATTGAAGGCTATTGTGGAAGCGGACCCATCGCAAACCACGTCCGAGTTAGCTGCAGGCTTCGATGTTAGTGATAAAACTGTTTTAATTCACTTGAAGCAAATTGGGAAGATTAAAAAGCTTGAAAGGTGGGTACCTCACGAATTGACTGAAGCAAACCGGCAAACGCGCGTCGACTGCTGCGTTACATTACTGAACCGGCACAACAATGAAGGTATTTTAAACCGAATCATTACCTGTGATGAAAAATGGATTCTTTACGATAATCGGAAGCGCTCAGCGCAATGGTTGGATCCTGGCCAGCCAGCCAAATCCTGCCCCAAGCGAAAATTAACCCCAAAAAAGTTACTTGTAAGCGTTTGGTGGACTAGTGCCGGTATTGTTCATTACAGTTTTCTCAAATCTGGCCAGACTATTACAGCTGATGTCTATTGTCAGCAATTACAAACCATGATGGAAAAGCTAGCGGCTAAACAACCAAGGCTGGTCAATCGCTCCACGCCACTGCTGCTTCACGACAACGCCAGACCACACACTGCGCAACAGACGGCTACCAAATTAGAAGAGCTTGAATTGGAATGTCTTAGACATCCTCCGTACTCCCCGGACCTTGCTCCAACAGATTACCATTTTTTTCGCAATTTGGATAACTTTTTGCAAGGGAAAAAATTCAACTCCGATGGGGCAGTCCAAATCGCCTTCAAAGATTTTATTGATTCCCGTCCGACTGGTTTTTTTAGTAAAGGGATCAATGAACTACCTATAAGATGGCAAAAGTGCATTGAAAACAATGGTTCATACTTTGATTAATTAAATATATTTTATTAAAAAATATTCGACTTTTTGTTCCTTCCATACAAAACGCCAATTTCATATGTAAGGACCTAATATTTTGCCTGCGTAGACTTAGAGATACGATTTTCCACAACTCCAAGGGTCCAAAAACTTGTACCTATATGGTTTAAATTTCAACTCGATACCTTCTCGCATTCTTGAGATAAAGGGTCTTGACAGACAGACAGACAACAAAGTGATCCAATAAGGGTTCCGTTTTTTTTCCTTTGGAGGTACGGAACCCTAATCCGATCTCACCTAGAATGTAAATAAAAATACGAGAAATAAAATATACAATTTATTTGAAATATTTTATCATAACAGCAATCAGTCACAGTAATAACATCATCAAAAGATCAAACGACTTCATCTCACATATTTACCCAACCCTGCTTCCACGCTTACAGTGGAACCACACACCTTAAGCAAAGGCTCCAGTAATTGGAGCCACTAAACCATTCTGTCACTAACACATTTGTTGGCAACGAGAACGAATGTCGCCAATTTCACATTATTAATGGGATGTCCCATTACCGCGGAGTGAAGTAGGTGGGTAATACCACATGGAAACTGTACTAAGAGTTTCTTATAATTTTGAGAATCTAATCCTTACTAATATTATAAAAGCGAAAGTGAGTTTGTTTGTTACCTCTTCACGCTTTAATGGCTACACCGATTTTGATGAATTTTGGTACAGAGAGTTGGGAACCAGGAGACGGACATAGGCTAATATTTTTATTTAAAAAAAAGTGGGATGTGAGGGAGAAAGAGGGAAGAAAAGGGAAAACTTAGCGTTGCTATTACAATTCAATAAGGCGCAAGGGGAACTGTGTTACCCCGAATTTAACGCGAGCGAAGCCGCGGGCATAAGCTAGTATATAATATTCTCGTGTCACGGTGTTTGTTATCAAACTCCCCCGAAACGGCTAAGCCAATTTGTACGAAATTTTGTGTGCATATCGGGTAAGTCTGAGAAACAGCCAACATCTATTTTACATACCCCTAAGTGATAAGGGTGGCCTGAGCAGCGGGTGACACCGCTGCGCACAGCTAGTATGTTAATGTAAAGACTGTGCCGGGGTTGCGGGTTGTTCGAAAGAGATACCGCAATCTGGAACACAGAGGGCAAAAGAAAGGGCATGGATTTGGCAGTATTAGTGGCGATACATTTTGGATCCCCCTGGTTAGAGTGGAAGTCTAGGATCAAGGAAAGCATTGCCATTATACCTATTCGTGCCGTTGAGTAGCGGTGCTATATTTGTTTTTTGGTACTGGTTGAGGGTTGCTTCCTAAGGGGTACCTCCGCCCCGGAACACAAAGAGGAAAAGAAGGAACATGGTTGAGTTTTAGTCAGAATAAGTCTGACATTCCCTTTCGCTTCACCCAGAACGGGATGAATCATTTGATGATTCCCCATCCCAAAAAAAAACGCAAAGTTCCTGCAAAAATGCGTAAAGGACTTTAAGCTCATATTCTTGTAGATACCAAGCAGTACCAAAAAAACCCTTTGAAACTTTGCCACATATTTTTATCAACCTCCCCATACACATTATTCCCTCAATATCCTCTCATAAGACGTATAGATAGGCCAGACCTTCCATTTGCTTTATCTTCTGGCAATATATCCCGTTTATTATCCTTGCGATGGCGCGTTCTTTCTGGAGCGAATGTGCGCCGGTACAATGTTATAGGTTGCAATTACTTAGGCTACACTCCTGTGGATTGTGTCGTTCGGAGGGCGAACAAGAGTGTTGGTATCTAATAGATTGAAAGGTATATCTTTAGGGATCAAAGATGGCGATTATATTTTCTTATTTTTTTCAATTACTGGAGGATGTATAAAACAAAAGTAGGGATGGATCATAGCGGGTAGATCTCCCTTGCAGAGATGAGAATATTAAGATAGATGTGTGGAGTGACAAGAATGGATAAAGTAAGAAATGAGTATATTAGAGGAACCTTCCTCTACGACTGTTACAGAAAAATTGAAAGGGAGTCGTTTGTCTTGATATGGACATGTAATGAGGAGAGACGAGGCACATGTGACTAAAAGAGTGATGGATCTGAATATTCTGAATGTTGAAGGACGGAGAGCGGGAGGAACGCCAAAGAAAAGATGGATGGATTGTGTAAGGAATTATATGAAGGAGAAAGGAGTAAATGATGCCGTGATGTCTGATAGGGGAGAATGGAAGACGAAAACGTGTTGCGCCGACCCCAAATAGAATGGGGCAAGGGCAGAAAAATTATGATGATGGAAGATCTCCCTTGAGACATTCTTCTTTATCGTATGGTTAGTGGCTACTTTGTATTGAGTATTTTTAAGACGTTCATGGGTCTCTGAATTGGTTTCATATGCCGAGGTATGAGATGTCGAACTAATTTAAAAAAAGATATTTTTTTAAATGAAGCGATGATGCGGTTTAGGGTGGAAACCGCTTGCCCAGAAGAAATTAATCCGTACCTAATATTATAAAAGCGAAAGTGAGTTTGTTTGTTTGTTTGTTACCTCTTCACGCTTTAATGGCTAAACCGATTTTGGTGAATTTTGGTACAGAGATAGTTGGGAACCAGGAGACGGACATAGGCTAATTTATTTAAAAAAAGTGCGTTAAGACGGAGAACGAGGAAAGAAAAGGGAAAACTTAGCGTTGCTATTACAAATCAATCAGGCGCAAGAGCAAAAACTGCAGGTCTGCTTGGTGTGTTATACCGAATTTAACGCGAGTGAAGCCGCGGGCGAAAGCTAGTTTAAAATAAATTTATTAGCATATATTTTTCATAGTATTATACATAATTGTTTATAGGGTTTCGTAAAATAGAAAAAAAAACGAAACCCTTATAGGATCGATTTGTTGTCCATCTGTCTGTCAAGAACCTTTATTTCGGGAACGCGTAAAGGTATGGAGTTGAAATTAAAACCATATACTCAAATCTGTGGTTCCTACAAGCAGTAAAAAAATCAATCCTCAAAGTCTACGCAGTCAAAAGTTATAGCCGTATAAGTCACAGTTTTGAACGTTAGCTGTTTCTTAAGTTAGCGCCTAATCATAAGATGGCTTTTAAGATAGTTCAATGGCCCTAAGATTAGGTAACAGGGTAACTTTCCCTTATTCATCTTTTACGAGTTTGTGATAAATTGTAGTAGGTACCTACTTATATGAAAATGGCTTTATCGACGTAATAAACCAAACTATATAGCCAAAGGTTATCCTACTTCATCATTCTTGATAGCCCAAGGCTTTCAGACTGACTATACGGACCCTCTTATCGTTAAGTTGTAAGATTAAAACAACCTGGTGATTTTTTTTAAAGATTATAAAATCTCACTTTCGCTGCCTAGAACTCAGCGTATGAGTCCAAAATACATTGTATAATTTGGACTGGGAAGCGAAAGGGATAACTTCCCTCGCTCTGGGTGGAGCGCGAGGGTTAGTGTTGTGTAGTGGGTTAGACTTTTACTAACTAAAATCCACCCATCTTCCTTCTTTTGCCCTTTATGTTAAGCAGTATCCCTTTCCGTAACCCCGGCAAAAACCTGGTGATGAAGTTTATTATTTGTTATCTGTTCAATGTGTTGATATAAGTTTTTAAACTGACACTCCACATTATTTGTAACATCTGAAACGGGATAAACTGATCCTTTATTCGTGATCGTAGCGTGTGCAACTGCGCTGAAATATCTAAAACTTAAAATTAATAGTAAACACCTAAAATATCCCGTTTCAAATGTTAATAATGTGGTGATTTTGAACTGCCTTGGTGGTTTATTAATCACGAGCGAAACCACAAAGTCCTGCGTTTGATTTCATGTTCGAGCAAAGGCTTTTTCTTAGTAGAAGCCAGGCGATCTTGATTTGTGCCTGGTCTATGGTAAAAGGGGTCTCCCATTACACGTGATTTAAGGCGCGGTAACAAGCTAATCTTTAGGTATTCGCGGAAGTGAGGCTAGCTGCATACTAGGCATGGTCTGACACAAGTATACGACAGTACTGCATCGAAAGAATAGAAATAAGGTCGAAAATATTTCGGTGTTTAATTTTAAGTCATTTTGCAGTTTTTCATTTTGTCGGCCAAAATGTAAGTCATTTTGCAGTTTTAATTGAATAGTTAAAACAAATACAGTTTCGTGTTTTAAAAGTTTTAGATATGTCTTTGGTCTATGAAATTTCCTTTGTTATAGATTTACAAAATATGATGGTTGTCGCTGAAAAAATTCAGAATTTCGAGACGAAAAAATTTGTTTCGTGGTCATTTTAAACGTTTTTTTTTCGTAGTACTAGACCACTTTTGTAAATTGTTTTTGTTTAAGTCTTTTCTTTATTTATTTGACTATACACTGTATTATTTTTTAGCTTGTGGTATGTACAGATACGGCTAACTTTGCGACGAAAATCTAGACGTTTTACAAAGTGTTTGTTATGTACAGCGGCAGCGTCTTAAACATTACTGCCGACATTACTGACTTCACTACAGTAATAAAATAGCTTGTCCAAATAACGAGTAACTTTAACATTAAGAATTCAGATCTGAAAGACTTAAAACGCATTCGATATCAGAATAATAAGTCCTAACTTAAATACCAAACAGGAATTAAGCCTATCCAAACGTTGAATAGAGCAGAGCTCATTCAATAATAGAATTCACTGACAATAGAGCTTTATTGAATCATTGAATTTATTAAACAGTTGGTTTTGATCATTCTTTATTCATAGTTATAGTGCGACATAGGTGGAAGGTTCCGTTATCAATTTATCATCGGTCTAGTCTAACTGGGTCATCACCCATGCGTCATACCAGGATTTGATAAAATATGCAAGTTATAGGCAAATTAAAAAAAACTGTTATCTGCCCAATGTTTTCCCAAGTATGCTGTGTTCGATTTCTAGTCTTACCTGATTCAACTGTACATGTACCAGTATTGCATGAATCGATTGCCTATCTGACCTCCACAACCAAGTTAGTACCCTTACTACCCTTGGTAACTGATTATCAGGCTTACGGGCGTCTGACCACCTGTAACGACTGTCAAAGATTGATGGCAACTGAGACCAACGGATTCACGTGTTGTCTGAAGCAATTGGGAAAATGGGTATGTTATGGGTGGTCACTCATCCATGGACCAACCGGCTTACGGTTAATACTTAGCCGTGAATTATAAGGATCCGCCAATCGCGGCTTAAGAATAAGATTTGGTAGGCGTTGTCATGACAACAAAGTCCAACTGAGAATAGGTTCCTTACTAATATTATAAAAGCGAAAGTGTGTTTGTTTGTTAGTTACGTCTTCACGCCTATAAAGTGGCCTAACCGATTTTGATGAATTTTGATACAGAAATAGTTGGGACCCCGGAGACGGACATAGGCTTTTTTTTAAGTGAGAAAGGGAGAAAAAGAGGAAAGAAAGATATTTTTTTTTATCATCACGCGTGTTAAAGGTAGCGTTAGCCCAAAATAACTATGCCACGCGGATGAAGTCACGGGCGGAAGCTAGTAGAATAATATTGTATACTTTATTGTACACCAAAATTTGAATAGTTGTTTTACAATAACTAACTCTATGTTAACAATGGCGGACTCATCGCTGATAGTGTAGTAGTCCATGGAGTTTCTTGCCCATTCTTCTCCATAGATATCTGATCTATGCTTTGGATGGGCAACTACAGTCCTTTCACAGTTATTATGCCTTGTGACAAGGACTTTAGCTTCATGTTTTTTTTCTTGAAATTCAAAAGCGCCTGAATTGGTCTAATTAGATAAAATATATTAGTTTGAGTTTTTTTTTTTAAAAAACTTTGCCTATCACTAGGAGTTTCTCCTCTCGTGGGTGTGTTTACAAACATTTAAACTCACATTCACAAACAGGCAGACCTGGAACAACTATCTGTAGGCCATGCAAACATTTTTTCCGTGCGGGGATCGAACCCGCGACGATCGAACGCTCAGCCACTATAGATAGTGATATCTTCCAGAGAACCTGGGAATTATTAGACTTGGAATACTTGTGTTAGTGGAACGAATATTACGGTAATTTATTACTAGTTTAAGTCCTACGATAAGGAACATCAATGAAACGTTCAGAGTATGTCAAACTGTTTTCCCGTGTATGCTAGCTATTAGTGTAATGGCTCGTCAAACAAACGATGTCACCCTCATAGATCGTGGTCACTGCCGTATATGGACAACTCTATACATTTGTAACTCCAGCTACCCTACCATGACGTCTTAAAGCAGAACTTATTCCGCTGAGGGAAAGAGACAGAGCTATACAGGGTGTCTAGCACCATCTTTTTCTCACACAGGACAACTGCTATAAGACGTCATGGTAACCCTACTGGAGATGTCTCATTGGGGACAAGGGGACAGGGTTTTGAAGTTTGTTAAAGGGACGTTAAATGGAACAGTATTTCTGATTATGTTGGCCGTGGTTTTAAACCAGCTAATATTTTACTTTGTGTCATTTGTTTCACACTGCTTTTAATTTTCAACACGGTGAAAAAAGACTTCAACTTCAACTCTTCATTAATGGCTTTTGTGGACGAGAGATACCACAATTTTGCCAATAACACGTGTAAACTTGTAATAAACTACCAAACGGTGGAGAATATTTAGCAAGTAATCACAGTATTTAAAAAATATAAAAACAATAAAAGTATTTCTTTGCAGATATAGATTATCAATTCATGACAGAATGACAGAAAAGAGACTACAAGTAAAAAAGAAAGACATTGCAAAGGAACCGGCATGTGTAGAACGAATATGACACAGTCACTAAGACTCCGTGGATTGGACTTTTAACATAATAAAACTATGACAACGTACGGGTAGAGCCATCTACATATTAAAAAAAAACACTTTGACACCAAATAAACAATCAGCAATCAATTTGACGACACGGTTGGCACAGTGGCTAAGCGATCGACTGCTGCGCTGCGTGTCGCGGGTTCGAACGCACGGAACGAATATTTGTATGACCATAGTTGTTTCAGGTCTAGATGTTTGTGTATGTGAGTTTAAATGTTTGTAAACGCACCCACGATTCAGGAGAAATTCCTAGTGTGGGGCAACGTTTTAAAAAAATAAACACAAACCTAGACACATAACAGAGTGCCTGCCAGAGTTGCAGGTTGTTCGGAAGAGATACCGCGGCACCAAAACACAAGGGCAAAAAAAAGGAACATGACACATTAGTCAGTAAAAGTCCGACACTTCTTCCCGGTCCGAACAGAGCGGACACAGTCGCGTAAACGGTTGTTACTTATTCAGTACATAGTTCCCACATGAAATTTTCAGTCAATAATTTCATAAAAACCCGTCAAGTGCGAGTCAGACTCAGAGAACCACCGAGGGTTCCGTACAAACTTGTAGGTTACTAATGAAAGTAGGTACTGAATTTTGCTCCAACGCAAAGATGTTTCTGATTGAAGGATAAATTTAAGTTTTAGGGTACCGTACCTAAACAAATGTCCTTTTTTTGATTTATTTTCGTTGGATCCCAGTTTTTGATCCCATTTTTTAGGTATTAACGATGGGTCCCATTTGATATTACCATTGAATCCCATTTTATGACAACATTTGTGTACATTTCAGAAGAAAAGTGATTTACTTTTATTAAATATTTCAAAAACACCGTGTGTGTATTTTGGATTTTTTAGGATTGTTGCCACTGGGGAATAAATGAGACAAATGATGTACTCCAAATAGTACTAGACTGGCATGAGTTAAAAATGATCAGGTTTATTTGTGATGTTTATAAATAAATAAATACGAACGCCTTCAAAACAAGCGCCTCTAAGCTCAAAAAAAAATACTGCCGTCATAATTTTTCCATATTTTTTTTTATATAATGTGGCCGTTTCTGGCACACAGGTCACAGTTTTAACCTAACCTTTTTTTTGTAAATAAGTAATTATCCTAATCTAAATAGTTCAGTTCCGGGTAAACAACTAAAAACAATGTCTTTTTTCTATAAATGCAAGTCGTTTGTGGCACTCGCCGGCCGCTGCCGCGGCACCGCTCGCTCCGCTCGCTCGGCTCGTGCGTAGGAGGTCACAGTTTTAACCTAACCAAACCTAGTTCCCGGTTCCTATAATTTGTTTGGGTAATGAAATTTTTCGGAAAAACGGCAGGCACCCGTTATTCTAACATAACCTATCCACATACCCAAATTTCATCCAAATCAGTCTAGAAGTTTGAGCGTTTTGGAATAACATACATACAAAATTTCGCCTTAAAATATTATTGTGATTTTGTTGTTGGATGTACCCGCATTCAGATGTTTTTAAACATCTGGGATCCAACGGAAATAGTTTTTGGGATTCAGTGGCAATAAAACGTATTTTTTTAGTATTTTTCAAATTTGGGATTCAACGGAAATATATAATAATGTTTTGTGGGATCCAACGCCAAAAATATTAAAGTGGGATCAAAAACTGGGATCCAACGAAAATAAGCGCTTTTTTTGGTATTGTTCGTCGTGTCGTTGAGCTCCTTGGGTTATGAGTTGAGCTACACGATAACTGACAAATGCTTGTACTGACTGGACAGGTCCACTCAATCTGTGTGGTGCTTTCTTAAAAAGACCATTTCAGACACTATCTGCATAGTCCTCATGTAAGTTGACCAAGATTTTTGTCTGGACCTTAAAAGAGACTATGACCTCTGAGTTTGTTTCGGCTGTTTCTTCTCAGAGTAGTCGGGTACGCAACACCGGCCTCATCTAGTTTTTAAAAAAATTGACGTGTAAAAGTGTTTGTGAAAACTTACTTGCAAAATAAACTTCATTTATCATTTAAAAAGAAAAAAAACGGGACCCTTATTGGATCACTTTGTAGTCCGTTTGTCTGTCAGTCAAGATCCTTTATCTCGGGAACTGTTGAGGTATGGAACTATAAAAACCACTGTTCCATATATTTTGACCGTTTAGGTACTGCAGTTTTTTTATGAAATGGCTTTATTTTTTCATAACAGACTTTACCAATTTATAAATTAAAGTAGAATCACGAACCCGGATCCTTTACACACACATATATTATGTGATTACACAATCGTAGTGTCTGTCGGTGATCTGCAGTTCACAACGCGGATCCGTTTATTTACTTCAAACTGGATCGTGTAAACAGTTCGCTGGATTTTTTAACATGACTGTAGAGCTAAGCCTGGAGCGAGGTAAAAAACTAGTTTCAATTTATCTTTTTTCGTTTTTACTACATAGTTTAAAGTAAAAATTGCCCATTAAATATAGTAAAAGTTGCTCGACATTTACATTAAAATTAGTTTTATTAAATTATCAAATGGAATTTCAGGATGTTCAAGCCGACATGTCAGCCATATAAATTGTAAAATATTTTATTATTTTTAAAAATTGTGGCACCTTATTATACAGGGTGTTTGGTGCATCGTTTGCCAAATTGAATTGGCCGAAAGAAGAGGTCATTTGCTATCGCCTCAGGCTCAAGTACTCATTTTTGGCCACACCGGTTTTTTTATTACAACTTTCTAATTTTTATTTTGAAAAAATCCAAAACTCAGCATTAAAGCTTAAATTAAAAAAAAAGTTTTAAGTGTAGTCTTCAAATTTCATTTTTATTTACATATGTACTGTTGTATGGCTCTATCAAATTTAAAATTACTTGCAAGTAACATCTAGTTTTTTTTTAATAAATCACAAAGTTTTTGGAAAAATAAAAAATGAACTTAAAACTCAACTTTAAATAGCTATAAAAAAAAAACTAAAAGCGATCGGGATCTTCGAATTATTTTAAAAAGTTCTCTAGTCTATCCCCTTTCCAACGGTATGTAATGTGTTAAAAAACTCTTTTAATATCTTTAATAATTAGCTAAATGTGTAGTCGAGACACATCAGGCTGATATTGGATATTACGTTTAAAACACTAGTTTTCGCATAAATTACATGCTATTAGTAGATAGATACTGTTATCTCACGTCTTACGTAGTCTCTTATCTCGTTCTTACATAGGGAACTTTCCTCGAAATTGAAAAAAAAATACATTATTACAAAAATAATCATTTATTAATAAGTAATTTAATTACATACTAATCTTACAAGTCTTGTTCAAACTGTCTACCACTATTGCGTATGCACGCGCGACATCTTCGTCTTATCTCAACTGTAGTGGTGCGTAAACGCATTTCTGCTTTGATCGTCATGAAAGCCGCCTCAATGCGTTGGACTAAATCATCTCTTGTCTCAACTTCCGTGGCGTAGACGAGTTCTTTGGCCCGTCCCCAGACGTAAAAATCCAACGGAGTTAAGTCTGGAGAACGTGGAGGCCAAGGAATAGGGCCATCCCTCCCAATCCATGAGTCCGGGAATGCACCATTCAAGTACTCCCTGACGGTTATTCTCCAATGAGCGGGACAACCGTCATGTTGGAAAACAAAAGACCTGTCTTCACTGAAAATTGGCAAATCAGCTAATAATAAGGGCAACTCTGTTTGCAGAAATTCTAAGTAATTATCCCCGTTCAGGTTGTCAGGTAAGTAGTGTGGTCCAATTACATGATTTGCAATGACTCCTGCCCAAACGTTCACACTAAATCGTCTCTGGAATGACCTTTGTCGTTTTACGCGTGGGTTTTGATCTTTTGCTGTCCAGTGGTGTAAGTTATGTAAATTGAGGATTCCCTCTTTAGTAAATTTGGACTCATCCGTCCACAGAATTCTTTTTAAAAAGACCGGATTATCCACGTCTGAATGCAGTAAAAAACGACAAAACTGGACACGGTTATCAAAGTCTTGATTCTCGAGACCTACAACAAATAAAATACGCGTAAGAATGCATTACTTTCTCGCAAGATTTTTTTTTATTGTTTGTAAAAAGTACGGGCAGTACAATGTAAAAGACAATGGCCTGACCGCTGAAGGTTTATGACATCTGGCAGAGTGACGTCAAAGCCGCTACCTGCTGCTGCGTCGGGTACGCGGTAAAGCTAGAAAGGGTTCGCAATCTACGTTAGCGCCTACGGTTGTGAGTCTATTAATTTAAAAATTACGTACCTTGCACCGGAGTGTAATGGAAAGCATGTTTGTTATTTTGGCGAAGTACTCGCCATACTTTCCAGATCGAAATTCCCAGTAATGCAGCTACATTTCTTATGCTTCTAGTGGGATCTTCTTCAAACAGTGCCAGAATCTGTTCATCTACGTCAACATTATGACGCACTACAATCCCTCTTGGTTCACTAGCAGTCAAATTACCAGTCTCACGTAAGCGTCGATAAGTGTTCTGGAAAGTATGGCGGGAAGGCAATCGTCTATTGGGAAAGCGTTCCTGATAAATTCTTTGTGCTTCGCGAGCAACACCATCGGCTCTTCCATAAGCCATCAAAATATCAGCGTATTCTTCATTAGAGAATGTAGCCATATTGTAACACAAAAAAAATCACGAAAGTTAACACAAACACCCACAAAACTCAATGAAAAGATAACAGTAACAGAAATTAACAGTAACAGAAAATAACACAACAACAACAAGGGGTTAGTTTTCAGAGACAGTCAAATAACGACTAACAAACTTAACCAATTTGCGGCCAACCCAATAACAAAAAGAGACAGATAATGAATTCTACTGTGTAGGAGGGAGATAGCAGGCTTTACCTGCTTCGTATGTATTGTTTACGCGAAAACACTTATTTATCCCGAATATGCAATAGTTTGATGGTGCGTCCCGATACACAAACTTAGCGTATTAGTGAACTTACTGAAACATTTTTTAAACACATTGCATACCGTTGGAAAGGGGATAGACTAGAGAACTTTTTAAAATAATTCGAAGATCCCGATCGCTTTTAGTTTTTTTTTTATAGCTATTTAAAGTTGAGTTTTAAGTTAATTTTTTATTTTTCCAAAAACTTTGTGATTTATTAAAAAAAAACTAGATGTAACTGGCAAGTAATTTTAAATTTGATAGAGCCATACAACAGTACATATGTAAATAAAAATGAAATTTGACGACTACACTTAAAACTTTTTTTTTAATTTAAGCTTTAATGCTGAGTTTTGGATTTTTTCAAAATAAAAATTAGAAAGTTGTAATAAAAAAACCGGTGTGGCCAAAAATGAGTACTTGAGCCTGAAGCGATAGCAAATGACCTCTTCTTTCGGCCAATTCAATTTGGCAAACGATGCACCAAACACCCTGTATATCTATCATGTAGCTGTGCAATTGTGCGCATTTTTTAATTTTAGCATTGTTTTTCAATTTTATTACTGTTTTCAATTCTGATAATTAGCTATGTGTTTGTTTATGTTTTGCAGCTAAAAATTAGCGTCAGGTGGCCTTGTGTTGCAATCTGGCATTATGCTTAGCTGAGGCGTTTTTGGCATTATTTATTTTATTTTTAAGGTATTCCTGTTTTTTTTTATATTTAGTAATAAATAAACGCAATTTTCTATCTTTCTTAAAATAAATTTGATAAAATAACTTATAAATAAACTAAAAAATTGCGTCAAAAAATCAAGAGACTGGCCGCGTTGCCACATTGTATGGCAACGCTTAGCCTCTGGCGACATTGAAAACCAGCCCTTGGGTCGCCGGGGTTGCGAATTGTACTGGGGTTGCGGGTTGTTCGAAAGAGATACCGCGGCCACAGAACGTAAAGGGCAATAGAAGCAACATGGGTGGGTTTTAGTCAGTACAAGTATGACACTCCCCTCCGCTCCGCCCAGAGCGGGGGAAAGTTATTTGATGATTTCCCACCAGCAAAAAAAGCCCTTGGGTCACGGGAAGTGTCAACTAAACGTTTTTTTAAGTAAGAATAAAGTTAATTAATTAATTTTAATGCTATTGTCTCATAAACGTTTGGGATCAATCTACACCATTTATAAAAACTGAGATTTAGTATTATTATTTGTTTCTAAATTAAACAATATAAATAATTTAGATTAAATATTGCCATTGTATCATAACTTATTGGATAGCAAGAAATAAAAGGGTTTTTTTTTTGTTATTTATTTTTAAAGTTGTTTAGGAGAACTTAATTTTAAATGAAGGAAACCTTTTAATAATCAAACCTTATTATTTCGACGCGTTACTATCACAATAAATTCCGGGTGTTATCATTGTCAAAGTGTTCGGTATCGTTATCAGTTCACGTATTGCGACTATCGAGTGCTGATAAGCTTGTGTTTGTTATCAAATGTATAGTTAGCTCAAGTGGCGGCTGCTTATTGGCATAGTAGCTTTTTTTCTTTGACTTTTTATTCGCTACTAGGTTTTGCTCGCGGCTTGGCTTCCCGTAGTCACCGACTATTGTCACAAGGGAACTTTGTAAAGGTAGCCAACGACATTTGGGAAAAATGAAGTTTCCTTTTGATTAGATAATATTCGAAATTTGATCATTAGTTCAATATTACCTACCGTAGATCCAATCCGAACTTAAAAACACGCCAATATTATAAAGACGAAAGTTGGTATTGTGTGTATGTTTGTTACTCCTTACTCTCAAACGGTTTAACGAAATTGGATGAAATTTGGTAAAAAAAGATATATTCTAGATTAGGTACCACATAGGTGACTTTTGATCCCGAAAAAATGCGGTGTGATCAAATAACTCATTTTTTTTTATGTATGTTATCTTATTTATTTGATTACACATCCAATCCGAACTTAAAAACTCACTAATATTATAAAGGAGAAATTTGGTATGTTGTGTGTATGTTTATTACTTCTTCACGCTCAAACGGTTTAACGTAATTGGATGAAATTTGGTATAAAAAGGTATTTTATATTCTGGATATAAAAAAGGTATTTTATATTCTGGATATAAAATACCTTGTTATACCAACCCATAGGTGACTTTTGATCCTGAAAAAATGTTGTGTGTGTGTGTGTGATCACATAACTCAAACATGTTTTTTTGACCGCGGGCACGTTGTACATATTATTATTATACTTATAAAAAAAAAATATCTTGGGACAACTCACACACGGCTATCTGATCCCAAGCTAAGCAGAGCTTGTGTTATGGTAACCAGACAACTGATATACATACTTATATAATTTATAAATACATACATATTATAGATAAATCACACCCAGACACAGAACAAACAAACATGCTCATCACACAAAGTTTGTCCTGGGTGGGAATCGAACCCACGACCTCCGGCTCAGCAGTCAGGGCCACTAACCACTAGACCAACAGGCCCGTCAAAATCATGTTTTTTTAATTTATAATGTATGTTATCTTATTTATTTATCACGTAGGTAGCTAGAAGCGGTCTATGCATATTCACCACGCTCCACAATTTTCACGAATATATGTAAACCATTTACGAGAATATTCTGGAATTTCTGGAAATACACAAATGAAAATAGCAGCAAACTTTATTTTCTGCTATTCTATTTACAAAATAAACCGGCCAAGAGCAAGTCAGACTCGCTCACCGTGGGTTCCGTACAAACTTGCGGCATAAACGGCAATATCTTTTGACTGCGTAGACTTAGAGATATGATTTTTATACAACTCCAAGGGACCAGAGACTTGAGTATATGGTTTTAATTCTCGGTACCTTCACGCGTTCTCGGGATAAAGGGTCTTGACTGACAGACAGGCAGACGGACCACAAAGTGATTCAATAAGGGTTCCGTATTTTCGTTTTGAGATACGGAACCCTAAAAGACCTGGAAATATAATAGAATAGTTTCAGTAAACTGACACAAGTGAAACTAATACATATATTTTATTTCCAACTTTTTTGTTCAGTAATGTAATGGTTTTAAAAACGTATTTTTTTATCTTTAAACGGTTCCGATTATTTTTAAATGTAGGACTATACGTTGGACTATACGTTGGACTATACGTTGGACTATACGTTGGACTATACGTTGGACTATACGTTGGACTATACGTTGGACTATACGTTGGACTATACGTTGGACTATACGTTGGACTATACGTTGGACTATACGTTGGACTATACGTTGGACTATACGTTGGACTATACGTTGGACTATACGTTGGACTATACGTTGGACTATACGTTGGACTATACGTTGGACTATACGTTGGACTATACGTTGGACTATACGTTGGACTATACGTTGGACTATACGTTGGACTATACGTTGGACTATACGTTGGACTATACGTTGGACTATACGTTGGACTATACGTTGGACTATACGTTGGACTATACGTTGGACTATACGTTGGACTATACGTTGGACTATACGTTGGACTATACGTTGGACTATACGTTGGACTATACGTTGGACTATACGTTGGACTATACGTTGGACTATACGTTGGACTATACGTTGGACTATACGTTGGACTATACGTTGGACTATACGTTGGACTATACGTTGGACTATACGTTGGACTATACGTTGGACTATACGTTGGACTATACGTTGGACTATACGTTGGACTATACGTTGGACTATACGTTGGACTATACGTTGGACTATACGTTGGACTATACGTTGGACTATACGTTGGACTATACGTTGGACTATACGTTGGACTATACGTTGGACTATACGTTGGACTATACGTTGGACTATACGTTGGACTATACGTTGGACTATACGTTGGACTATACGTTGGACTATACGTTGGACTATACGTTGGACTATACGTTGGACTATACGTTGGACTATACGTTGGACTATACGTTGGACTATACGTTGGACTATACGTTGGACTATACGTTGGACTATACGTTGGACTATACGTTGGACTATACGTTGGACTATACGTTGGACTATACGTTGGACTATACGTTGGACTATACGTTGGACTATACGTTGGACTATACGTTGGACTATACGTTGGACTATACGTTGGACTATACGTTGGACTATACGTTGGACTATACGTTGGACTATACGTTGGACTATACGTTGGACTATACGTTGGACTATACGTTGGACTATACGTTGGACTATACGTTGGACTATACGTTGGACTATACGTTGGACTATACGTTGGACTATACGTTGGACTATACGTTGGACTATACGTTGGACTATACGTTGGACTATACGTTGGACTATACGTTGGACTATACGTTGGACTATACGTTGGACTATACGTTGGACTATACGTTGGACTATACGTTGGACTATACGTTGGACTATACGTTGGACTATACGTTGGACTATACGTTGGACTATACGTTGGACTATACGTTGGACTATACGTTGGACTATACGTTGGACTATACGTTGGACTATACGTTGGACTATACGTTGGACTATACGTTGGACTATACGTTGGACTATACGTTGGACTATACGTTGGACTATACGTTGGACTATACGTTGGACTATACGTTGGACTATACGTTGGACTATACGTTGGACTATACGTTGGACTATACGTTGGACTATACGTTGGACTATACGTTGGACTATACGTTGGACTATACGTTGGACTATACGTTGGACTATACGTTGGACTATACGTTGGACTATACGTTGGACTATACGTTGGACTATACGTTGGACTATACGTTGGACTATACGTTGGACTATACGTTGGACTATACGTTGGACTATACGTTGGACTATACGTTGGACTATACGTTGGACTATACGTTGGACTATACGTTGGACTATACGTTGGACTATACGTTGGACTATACGTTGGACTATACGTTGGACTATACGTTGGACTATACGTTGGACTATACGTTGGACTATACGTTGGACTATACGTTGGACTATACGTTGGACTATACGTTGGACTATACGTTGGACTATACGTTGGACTATACGTTGGACTATACGTTGGACTATACGTTGGACTATACGTTGGACTATACGTTGGACTATACGTTGGACTATACGTTGGACTATACGTTGGACTATACGTTGGACTATACGTTGGACTATACGTTGGACTATACGTTGGACTATACGTTGGACTATACGTTGGACTATACGTTGGACTATACGTTGGACTATACGTTGGACTATACGTTGGACTATACGTTGGACTATACGTTGGACTATACGTTGGACTATACGTTGGACTATACGTTGGACTATACGTTGGACTATACGTTGGACTATACGTTGGACTATACGTTGGACTATACGTTGGACTATACGTTGGACTATACGTTGGACTATACGTTGGACTATACGTTGGACTATACGTTGGACTATACGTTGGACTATACGTTGGACTATACGTTGGACTATACGTTGGACTATACGTTGGACTATACGTTGGACTATACGTTGGACTATACGTTGGACTATACGTTGGACTATACGTTGGACTATACGTTGGACTATACGTTGGACTATACGTTGGACTATACGTTGGACTATACGTTGGACTATACGTTGGACTATACGTTGGACTATACGTTGGACTATACGTTGGACTATACGTTGGACTATACGTTGGACTATACGTTGGACTATACGTTGGACTATACGTTGGACTATACGTTGGACTATACGTTGGACTATACGTTGGACTATACGTTGGACTATACGTTGGACTATACGTTGGACTATACGTTGGACTATACGTTGGACTATACGTTGGACTATACGTTGGACTATACGTTGGACTATACGTTGGACTATACGTTGAACTATACGTTGGACTATACGTTGGACTATACGTTGGACTATACGTTGGACTATACGTTGAACTATACGTTGGACTATACGTTGGACTATACGTTGGACTATACGTTGAACTATACGTTGGACTATACGTTGGACTATACGTTGGACTATACGTTGAACTATACGTTGGACTATACGTTGGACTATACGTTGGACTATACGTTGAACTATACGTTGAAATATACGTTGGACTATACTTTGAACTATACGTTGAACTATACGTTGTCCTATGGAATATGACAACATATAGTTAAGGTTTTCCCCAAATAACCATCTCATGACTTGTCTACAAATTATGTTGAAACAAAAAAGGATGTCTTGAAAAGATCGCTTTTAGCAATAAGACCGCCCATTGTGTCACCCTATTTATAAGTTGTATATTGTTATTCTTGTCATTTGTATGGTGTACATAATAAAGAATATTCTATCTATCTATCTATGTTACACAAATATGTGGGATTTGTCTAGACGGGTCCATAAATAACGTGTAAAAAGGAGCAATAACATTTAAAGGGCATAGAGCTACTACGGTGATAAGCAGACGTTGTGCATGTTCCCAGGTTCTCAAATACTATACTTTTAAAAGGAATTTTTACTTTTTTTTACACGCACGCCATGCGACAACCCTAAATTTAGCTGAGAGCTTTTTATTTCCAAGTTTGTTTAATAAGGTGGGTATCTCTACATCTAGTAAGTAGTGGATAAGTTATTAGTTACAGTAGGTAAGAACTTCAGGAAAAAGTTTTTCATGCAACCAGCGCTTTTGTACTTAATATCTTTAGTACCTACTATACTCGGCCATTGACCTGAATGCCTAGGGTCGTAACAGAGAAGTAAAATGAACCACAAAATATGGAAAATTGATTAATTAAAAGCGAAAGTGAGTTTGTTTGTTACCTCTTCACGCCTTAATGGCTAAACCGATGGTTGGGACCCAACAGACGGACAAAGGCTTTTTTTTTAAATGTGGAATATGAGGGAGAAAGTGGGAGGAAAAGGGAAAACTTAGCATTGCTATTACAATCAACCAGGCGCAAGGGTAAGAACTGCAGATAGCAGGTACCTGCAAATCAGCAAAGGGAAACTGTGTTACCCCGAATTTAACGCGAGCGAAACCGCGGGCAAAAGCTAGTAATATTATAAATGCGAATGTTTGTGAGGATGGATGGATGGATGTTTGTTACTCTTTAACGTCAAAACGGCTGAACGGATCTTGATGAAATTTGGCACAGATGTAGATTATTGTCTGGAACACATAGGGTACTTTTTTCGATCATCACGCGGGCAAAGCCGCGGGCGCCAACTAGTATGATATATGTGCCAACCTATGAGTATGAGTGATTCTTTTGTTATACATTGTATTTAACTGAATGGCCTCTTTCTGGCTTTAAGCCAGCGGAGACTTCATACCATCCAAATGTAAATGAAATTACGAACATAAAGTTGGCCCACTGCAGGTCAAATGCCTCTTCTCATACAATGAAGATGAAACAGTGGAAGCAGTAATCAAGACGATGATGATGGTTCTGGTTTAAAAATTATCATAGTTAATCTTGAATTTAACCTCTTGGCTAGGAAGGCCTATAGAGATAATAGCCTTACAAACTGGTTCGCGCGTATTGGATGTCTGCAACCAGTGCATCACTGTACCGTGGCCCCAGTCCGCTCAAAGCGGGGAAAGTTATTTATTTCCCTACAAAAAAAAAAAACAAAACGATGAATTTACCGGGATTAAGCAGTCGTTAAAAACTGGTCTGATCGTTTCGAGGTGGCGGTAAACCCAACCAAGTGTCAGGCTGTTATTGTTGGAAGCCCTCATAGCGTAAGAAGGCTGAATAGTTTATCAATCTCACCGATTACCTTTGATGGCACAGTCATCCCACTAAGCTCCGACGTTAAAGATCTGGGTTTGCATGTGGACACTTGCCTTGACTGGCGTAAGCAGGTTGCTACGGTGAGCAAGAAAGTCACTGGAACGTTGCGTGCACTTTACCGATTAAAAAATATTCTCCCATCACACATAAAGGCAAAGCTTGTTCAGTCCCTTATCTTCCCCATTATTGACTACGGTGATGTGTGTTACTATGACCTGAATGCAGATCTTCTCAACAAACTTGACCGACTTCTGAATAACTGCATTCGATTCATATTTAATTTACGTAAGTATGACCATGTGTCCACATATCGGTCACTTTTAAAATGGTTGCCTATCCGACAACGCAGAGCGTTGAGGGCCTTGACTACACTCTTTTCTCTACTCAACAAATCCACTTCTCCTTCTTATCTAACTTCACATTTCCAATATTTATGCTCTGCTCACAGCAAGAGTCTTCGTTCCTCCAATAACCGTCTTCTGCGTTGTCCTTCTCATCGCTCTGGTTTCCTTAAAGCTTCTTTCCCTGTCCAGGCGGTCTTCCTCTGGCATGCACTCCCTCTAAATACCAGGATGGCCACCAATCGGTTCACTTTTAAAGTAAGAGCTCGGGAACATCTACTTAAGAAGTTGGCAGATTCGTCTCCAAATTAAATGGTTGTTAGTTTTTCCCCATGTATTTATAACTCTCTTGGCTTTATTTTGTTTGTATGTATGTATTTAAGTATTTATCGTTATATTATATTTGTTAATGTTTTCTCGAAACACTTTCTGTTATGCAGTCTGCACCTACTATGTTTTCTCTCTGCATCCGCCTAAGGTAGACTGGTAGAAAATGCCCAAGGCATTAAGTCCGCCTTTGTACAGTGTTTATACATGTGCATAAAGTTTTAATAAATAAATTTCAACGATTGGTTTTTTGATTGTTTATAATTTTATCAATCCAATATTATTATTTTGCTTCCTCATGAAATTGTTATTTTTCTAGGGCTCACGTTTCACGTCTTTAACATTTTAAACCTCTCGAATTCTATAAAAGGTATTATTGCGTTAAAAAATACTTTTGTGTAAAAAATTACCAACTTCAAAAAAAAAAACACAAGAAGTCGGTAATGTTTTTTGTAAGTAAGTTTTTAATTTTAACTTGTTTAGTTGAAATAATATGTCTATATCTTACAAAAATAAAAGCACATGTCACTTTAAAAAAAAACACCCATACTGAAGTCAAATGTGCCTATAAGATTTAAAGAGTTTTCTGCATTCTCCTGAATCCTTTCACCGGATCCTGACTTTGATTATGGTAGCATCTGGAAAGTACAGGTACCTTTTCAAACAAACATCCAGCTCCATGCGTCAAGCAATCGGGGAACATAAGTAAAGAATAAAAAATCCGCCGTATTGATTGAGATCCTCATTGTTGCTGAACTTTTTGTATTTTTTTTTACTAGCCTACGTTGAGTACCACTGCTGGGCAAAGAGTAACTCCTCTATAGCCTGTACGATCTCTGGCCATGTAAACGCAAACCTGACCAGAACGTTACGCCACCTTCGCGATGGTGAACCTCGACGGTGCCGTCCCTCCTATGGGCAAAGACCGTCACACACTTAATGCCTAAATCCAGTCTGTGATGGATTTTGATTATCTCTCCTGGTGCATCCGTGCGACGTGGTCTGCGCACTGCCACTTTAACCTGGTTGTTTTTTTCTCCATCATCAGCTACTTGTGTTTAGAAGCACAGGGTGGTGTTTCTAACGAGATCTGTTCGCTTAACACCTATCACGCTGCGCTCCATTGCTCGCTAAACAATATTGAGTTTGGATTTTTGATGTTAGAACAGGCAGGATCAACATATCGATGAGCATAAAATTTAAGTGGAAAGTTTCCTTTGACGATTGAAAAATGAAACCTCCTCGTCTGAAGCCGGTTAAAAAGCAATTAGCAAACGTAGTAATGGAACTGGCTGAACGTTGCAGGGAGTGCCAGACTTACATACATTAAATATGAAGGCTGTTTTAATGTAGCTTGCCTATACATAATTAAAAATGTCAGCTCCTGAAAAATACCTTTTCTAATTTACAGGATTCCTAAGGACCCTAATTAGTACGTACCCAAGCCAGAATATTTTATGAGGTGATTATTATTCCTTCTGGACTTAGAAGCCACTCAGGACCGCGGCTGTATGTAAATAATTAATACGAGTAATTATTTAACGAAGGACTTCACAAATAAACATACTTGTTAAAGGTTAAAAAATGCTAGCGGGACTCCGCAAACGTGGTGAGTACCGATAACTGAACATAATATTACAAAAAGCAAGCAAGTACTGTAGTTGTGGAAAACATTTTATTTACCGACCTGAAAAAGGAGGAGGTTCTAAACTCCTTTTTGTGTTTGTTCGTTTGTGTGTGTGTGTTAATCGAGGAACATACTTCCCAGGTGATCGCGTGGTCATCAGGTCACGATCTCAAGTTTCATCTTCAAGTTTTGTGATTATTTTTACTAATGGAAAATTAAAAAACTTTTGCAAAATCAAAAACCGAAAAAACACCAAAATCCATCTAAAAACTAATAAGTCTTTTTTTAAGTCGGTTTTATTTTTTAACCGACGAAAAAAGGAGGTTCTCAATTCGACCTGTAAATTTTTTTTTTTTATGTATGGCCACGCATAACTTTTTTACTTTAGTAATCATACATAAACATTGATACTACATCTGTGAAATGCCGCTAGCTAATTTCATTTGACCCTGATAAACACATTAGTGAACTTTATCGTTAAAACGTTCCTTAAGGAAGAAAAGGGATCAGTTCTTGATTTAAAAGGAAGAAAAACGATGTTCACTTTAGTTTCCACCATTATTGGGTGCCATTACTCTTTTGTAGATACGGAAAGTAGCTTAACCTGTCTTATTTATTTGAAGGTTACTTTCAGGATTCAATTTTTACACGTGCTTAAGAATAAAAACACTTACCCAAAATAATAAAAAAATCCTTATTATTTTTAGTTAATTCAGATTTGTAAAATAATTTTCGTTCATGAATTTTCCTTAGTCTTTAATTTCCTTGTTCCAAACACCACTAAGTACTGGTTAACACAACGATACAAATAATAATAATTTGGATAACAAAAGCTTTTCAGAACTTCGTATAAACAAAAACAAAGGCCTTTGTTTACATTCTGAATACGTTATCTATCGAGTGGAAAATCCAGCCAAATATGCCATGAATATGGTTCAATATTCTGTCTAACAAGACAGGCGAAAAACGTGTAGCTTACATGTGTAATAAAAAAAAAACTTTGCACTAACTCACCGAACCTCCCCCGCACTTAACGTCCTCGGCCATAACCAACCTGTCACTACCATACCACTACACAAACACAGACATTCAAAAAACGAACGCAATTCCAGCGGTGATATTCTAAAACACTCCAAAAACACTGGCCATGCAACGAATTTTTTTGAACACGATTCGAAAAATGAATGTTTATTTTCCGAAAATGGAAGCGACGCGTCCAGTCGGCCTTAGGGCGTCGCGGTGACTGGGTGCGCGCGCTGGTGCCGTTGCCATGGAAACGCAGGTTTGCGTACAGTACCTATGTTGAGAAGATAATAAGTGAGTCTTGTCTGATGGAAAACTTTGCTTGTAGGCGAATGAGGGATGTTTATTATGTATACTAAGTTCGGCGGAATGGCTGAATGCATAAACTGATCTGTAGGGACGTAGACGTAAGCCTTAGAAGTGTGGATTTTATTTTGATTTCAGCGGCAATAGGTACTTATTTAGCTTTGTAAATTATGCAATCAGGAAAGGAAATCGTAAGCTTTATGCATTTGGTATGGCTTGAAGAAAAATAATACATAGCACTTATGGGTTATCACTGCTATCACATTAGGTACTAAGAGCTATACTATTAAAATTGATGACTTAGTAGATGTGCATTACATGTGTACTAATGCCATATTCCTGTATTCTACTAACCGATAGTCATTAAAAGTACCTACCTAAGGCTGATTCTACGTCAAAGGGGCCTGCCAGGGCCCCCACCTACCGGTGCTGCGGGTTGTTTAAAAGAGATACTGCCGGACGCGGAACACAAAGGGCAAAAGAATAAACATGGATAGATTTAACATTGAAAAACCTGACACTCCCCTCCGCTCCGCCCAGTGCGGGTGAAGTTATACCATCCATAATAAAAAGAAAGATAAGGCTGGGTCTACGGTAGGGCGAGTTAACGGTTGTGCTTGGTTCACCTGATGTAGACGCAGCTTTACATTTTCATAACTTAAGGTCAGTGTCCCCCAGGATATAAATGCTTGGGTACTTTTTGATGTCACTGAGTAAGGGACACTATCGGTATTGCCTTTAAGTATAAAATTCGACGCAGACATTAAGCGTCTCTTCACGCGTGCTCGAGGATGCGCGATCGCCCAATTTTGTGCCCGTTTTCATAGGATTACATCTTTTTTTATTAATCCTTAGTCGCTGTGGTTCTATCTAATTAATCAGCGAGCGATCGATTGCTGCGCTAAGTGTCGCGGGTTCGATAGTTGTTTCGGGTCTGGTTGTTTGTATAAGTGAGTTAATTTTTTTGTAAACGCACCCACGATTCAGGACAAATTACTAAGGTGGGGCAATATAATGATAAGTTTAAAAAATTTAGCTTTTGTACAAAAAAACCGTACCAACTATAATACTTAAAACTGCTTTCATTTGCCTTTCAGAATGACAAAAGACTACGGATTCTGATCAACTATGAATACAATCGGGTCTTGTTAAAGAAACTTGGAATAATAGTCGATTGAACTGACACTTGACAAAGGTCACGGAGAATCGAAGTATGCAAGTAAAGCTACTAAGTTGGCTATTGTCTTATGAGGAAACTTATTAAAGCTAAATTATGTTCGTTCTGAATTCCTAACTGAAAAGGATATTAAAATTCAAACAGATATAGGAATGATTTTGTTGCTTTATGCTTTTTGTTTGTTCATTCTTACTAATATTATAAAAGTGAGAGTACGAGAGTGAGAAAAGGGGGAGAACGAGGGAAGAAAAGGGGAGAGAAAAATATAATTTTTCACGCGCGGGTTAAAGTTAGCGTTAGCCTAAAGTAACTATGCCACGCGGACGAAGTCGCGGGCGAAAGCTAGTTTTCTATATTTAATAGTCTTGTTTAATAAACAAACAAGAATTGTATATTTAATGTAACATATTATCTTAAGGTAAGATGACAATGAGTCTTAAACTTACAAATCCGCTTACAATTACTGGTAAACCAACATTCACAAAAATAAGTGCAAAACAATTAAAACAAGTGAGTACTCTGACTATCTGTTACGATGATAGATAGATAGAATATTCTTTATTATGTACACCATACAAATTACAAGAATAGTAACAAACAGAAACAGTATATAACTTATAAATAGGGTGACACAATGGGCGGTCTTATCGCTAAAAGCGATGTTTTCAAGACAACCTTTGGATAGATTTCAAGGAGGAGAGACAGTACTGTAGGTAGTCTGGGGTGTTACATTTTTCAAAACGTTTAGCTACATTTAAAAAAAAACTTATAAATAAATACTAGTCTATAATACTGTCAATTATGGTCAAAGATCCATTATTGACAGCCGAGACCAACGGCTTAGTGTGCTTGTTTATAAAAAGAATATTATAGCAATACCTACCATTAACATACTTTAATTTGTATTTCATTTTTTTTTCTATCTGTCATTCATCATTTTCCTGCCCTTGTCCCATTCTATTTGGGGTCGGCGCGTTTTCTTCTTCCCTTCTCCCCTGTCAGACGTCACGGCATCATTTACTCCTTTCTCCTTTATATAATTCCTTACACAATCCATCCATCTTTGCTTTGGCCTTCCTCTCGCTCTCCGCCCATCAACATTCAGATCCTCATCACTCTTTTAGTCACATGTGTTTCATCCCTCCTCATTACATGTCCATACCAAAACAATCGACTCCCTTTATTTTTTTTTCAATCTGTCATTACAGTTACTACATTTACATTTCTTCTCTTTCTTGTCTACATTTCTTGACGCCCAAATCTTTTAGGCTATGAACGTCTCCACATTCCTTTCCATTAAGCACTAACAAATCTAGATCATTTCATTTGGCTAAACACGCATGAAATCTAACAAATTCCCAACAAAGGAAAAAATACTCGAATTTCGGGCAAATATTCCGATGTTTGTATAAAAAGAAGAAGATCTATATAAAACTATCAGAATAAGGTCAGCAAAAAATAAAAGGATCTTGTCTGTGTCGTGTTTGCGCTTATTCTGCTGATTGTACTACAAGGGTGGAGGGCGGGACGAGACGAGGTGAATTGCGACGTCTCCTAATTTCCGGAATTTTTGAAGGCGCTTATTGTGTAATTTTATTGTGCTTCACAATAAGGTATTTTACTGTATATGAAAGAAATTCTAAAAATATACAATTCAGATAGCTTATGCAATAAGCAGTCGGAAAATGTTAGATTTAGTTAATAAAATAACTAAATAAATTTTAAAATTGATTTCAAAGTTTTCACTTTTTAGGGTTCCGTAGTCAACTAGGAACCCTTATAGTTTCGCCATGTCTGTCTGTCCGTCCGTCCTCGCTTAATCTCTGCGACCGTTAGCACTAGAAAGCTGAAATTTGGTACCAATATGTATATCAATCACGCCGACAAAGTGGTAAAATAAAAATTGGAAAAAAATGTTTTATTAGGGTAGCCACCCTATATGTAAAGTGGGAAGTGTTTTTTTTTTTTAATTTCAACCCTAACGTGTGATATATTGTTGGAAAGGTATTTAAAAATGAATAGGGGTTTACCAAAATCATTTTTTGATAATGTGTCCCCCCCCCCTCTAACTTTTGAACCATAAGTTTAGAAAATATGAAAAAAATCTGAAAAGTAGAACTTTATAAGGACTTTCTAGGAAAATTATTTTGAACTTGATTGAGACAAAAGTTTTTGTACAAAAAAGACAAAAAGTTGTACAAAATAATTTCTAGACTAAGTTTGTAGTATAATCGTATAGGCAAGCATTTTTTTTAACTTCGTTTACATATTTTATTATCCTGAACCTATCTTTTTTCAAACAAAAAAAGAATTATTGAAATCGGTTCTCGCAATCCAAAATTACCACCGAAAACTTCTTGCACGTCTTTGTATTAATTAGTAACCCAATTCCCCGAGAGATGGCGCTGTAGGGACTTATTACATTGGATCGGGTATTACCGAATTGTTCGGTTGGTCTCTCCTTGGCATTGGCGGTATCTTATAACTACATAAAACTTCTATCAAGAAACATGCTAAGGCAATTTAGAACAAAACTAAAATTCATTTTTTTAACACCATCAAAATGGTAAGGTAAAAACCAGTTCATAAATGGTTCGATAGATGGCGTTGCGTAATGACGTAATTTTTTTAAAAGTCGATGTTGAGATTTTCCGTGCTTTCATGACCTACCGTGCTAAAGAACACTTATTGTGACGGACGGGAAACTACGGAACCCTACACTGAGCGTGGCCTGACACGCTCTTGGCCGGTTTTTGTTTTTTAGTCTGTTGTTTTACTAAGCGAAACAGTGTCCGCCATGATTATTACGTCATACGGTCATATAAACAAGAAGTGACAACTGTCAACTGAGCAACGTCTGTTATTTTTTTGTATTAAAAAACTTTACATTTTAATTTTTATTGAAATAATAGTAATAATACCATGGAAGACGGTTTCGTAAAAGGAGACAGTACAATCACAAAAGTACAAACGAGATTTTTCGGACAATTGTGTTGGATCCCTTCTCGCAAGTTTGAACCAAGTTTTTCTTATATTTAAATCAGTTGGCACTTGAATCCACAACTTGTCCGGTGTTTTAACACTAGTGTTTTTACATTCAGGAACAGCACACCAATGGTAAGGGTAATAACTCATTTTTAAATTATAGTGAAATATACAACTAAACAGAAAGACTAATAACAGCGCATTTGTTTACATGCCCAGCTGACGTCATGACCACAGAGTAACATGGCGTCAAGCGTTTTTGTGATTTTACGCGCGAAAATAGAAATTGTAAAATTTAAATGCAGTTTTATGGCACTTAACGATTGAATATTTTTATTTTGTTTTTTTTGGTGGTTTACTAGGACCCTAGGATCAAAATGAGATACTTTTTAAAAATAGGTGTAATACCGTATTGTTGTTGTCAAAGTAGACTCATTCATCAACCCTTTATTGGTAAATATTATTTGTAGTAATATTATTTATGTATTTTTTTGAATGGCCTAAAATATACTTATGATATCGATCGTAGTTTGTACGAATACAACATTATTTTTAGTATTTGTGAAACCTGAATATAGTTTGTTCAGAATAAGTAACTGAATCGAGTCCAATATTTAATTAATACTCCATTTTAAATTTTGTCCTAAAAATATTTAAATAGGTTTCGAGTAGGTTTATGCAATCATACGGCCTGTGGCACAACATAGGTCACTGTGACACCATACGCGTGTGGTAACCGTGTTTTCGTACGGACAACTACGAAACATAACAAGTTTAGGTATAACTTTGTGATTTTTATGAGACAGTTCTGAGTCTTTTCGCGTTAAGTAGAACTAATCTATAGTTTGTTTTTTTGTTTGTAACGCCTTCACGCCTAAATGGCCAGACATAGTTGAGACCCTGGAGACGGACATAGGCAAAAAAAGCGAGAAAAGGGGGAGAAAGAGGGAAGAAAAGGGGGGAGTAAGATAATATTTTTCGATCATCACGCGGGTTAATGTTAGCGTTAGCCCAAAATAACCATGCCACGCGGACGAAGTCGCGGGCGGAACCTAGTCCTTACTAATATTATAAAAGCGAAAGTGAGTTTGTTCGTTTGTTTGCTTGTTTGTTACCTCTTCACGCTTTAATGGCTACACCGATTTTGATGAATTTTGGTACAGAGATAGTTGGGAACCAGGAGACGGACATAGGCTTCCCACTTTTTTTATTTAAAAAAAGTGGGATGTGAGGGAGAAAGAGGGAAGAAAAGGGAAAACTTAGCGTTGCTATTACAAATCAATAAGGCGCTACCGAATTTAACGCGAGCGAAGCCGCGGGCAAAAGCTAGTAATATATAAAAGCCCAAATCACAGACTTACTCATCAGAAAATCTCTGAAACTAGAAGTGTTAGCAGTCTCTTACTTGGCATGGGGGGATCTTTTTAGCAAGTAGGTGAATGATAGATGTTAGTCGAAATTTTTAAAGTTCAACCTCTAAGGGGGTGAAACAGGGTGGCAAAGTTTGTATAGAAGAACGCGATTAGCCAGTTTGCTGGATTCACTTGAAATTTGACATACATGCTTTCACGAAGTTAATCCTTACTTTATTAATATTATAAAAGCGAAAGTGAGTTTGTTTGTTTATTTGTTACCTCTTCACGCTTTAATGGCTAAACCGATCTTGATGAATTTTGGTACAGAGATAGTTGGGAACCAGGAGACGGACATAGACTATTTTGTTTTTTTTTTAAAGTGGGATTTGAGGGAGAAAGAGGGAAGAAAAGGGAAAACTTAGCGTTGCCATTACAAATCAATAAGGCGCCAGGGGAACTGTGTTACCCCGAATTTAACGCGAGCGAAGCCGCGGGCAAAAGCTAGTTGACTATAAAAATTCACGCTACGAAACTGAGAGGCTGAGCAGTGGTTGTATAAGACTATGGGAAAACAGAATAAATAAAATACATGGCTAACGTTTTTTAAAGAGATAGCTCAATTTTGTAAAGATTATGATGACCAGTTAATATTATGTATTTAATGGACTTTAATTGATTCAAAAGAATTATTTTGTTTATGATTATTTTTACGTACATCTTTAGTGAATAAATATATATATACTACATAAATTAATCTAGGTTTTGTGTTTCACCCACTCGCTGATGTAAGAAGTGTAGGTACACATTAACGAACAGTCCTCAGTTAATTTTCGTAAAACAAGCACTTTAGTTTTAATAACCTTTCTAAAAATAACTGAGGTCACCTTCACTCACATAATACAACTACCCCAAATAAATACAACCATAAACCAACCGCAATTACCAATAACAACGTAAAAATGGAGGTTAACAATAATTGCACAGCGGTCGCGTGACGGTCGCAGGTACACTTCACGTGGCGAAGCTAGCTCCATTACATGTTTGTAACTAGGTACTACGATATTTACTAAGTTTCTATGTAATCCTCTTTTACTGTAGTAAGTGCCACTTCAATTCCCTTGTCAGACAGAGTAACAGAGTTACTGATTTTTACGGGCTCTTGACGAGACTCAAAGCATCTTTCTGACTCGATTATGTGCATGTGATAAGCAGTTAGTGTCTGTTATATTTCGCTGTGTGTACTTGGTAATTTAATTTTAATAATTCATTTTTATCTTATATAGTGATGTTATCATTGAATTTAAGAATTCATTGTAATAGAGACAGAAGGCAGTACTCCTTGATACGGCCCGCATCATGAGGAACTTCATGTCCCTATCAACCAGTAGCTTGGACCTTGCTCCCCATACTGGCGGACCACTATTTCTTTATTATTACACTAGCTTCCGCCCGCGACTTCGTCCGCGTGGCATAGTTACTTTGTTTCTGATATTCAATTTCCTGCCTACCCTCTTAGTCTATTGGCGTGATTATTGCAAGTGATGCTGAGTCAAATAAAAAAAGTCCCATTAAAATCGGCCCAGTAGTTTCCGAGATTCAATTTTCTGCCTACCCCCTTAGTCTATTGGCGTGATTATTTCTATCCTTCTTTACCTTCCAAGTAATGTTGAGTCAAATAAAAAAAAGTCCCATTAAAATCGGTTTAGTAGATTCTGAGATTCAATTTCCTGCCTGCCCCCTAAGTTCATCGGCGTGATTATTTATATCCCAGTTTACTCTCCAGGTGATACTGAGTCAAATAAAAAAAGTCCCGTCAAAATCGGTCCAGTAGATTCTGAGATTAGCCCGGACAAACAGACAGACAGACAGACAGACAGACAGACAAAAATTTTAAAAATTGTTGTTTTGGCTTCTATTACGGTAATTAAGACCCCCTGTAACAATTTTTCATAAAAATCTTCAATGTACAGAAATCGATCTTTTACAGTCTTATTATATGTATAGATTTTTTTAATATTTAAAAATAAAAAAATGAGAGGGAAAGTAAATAAAGGAAATACAACCATTAAATTTTATGAGTATGTTTAAAATTCTTTCACCTGGGTTTACAAAGCAACAATATCTGCGTTTAAGTAATACTTAATCCAGGGTTGCGGCTTGTTCCAAAGAGAAACCGCGGTCCCGGAACATAAGGTTTTAGTCAATAAAAGTCTGTAAGTATCTTATATAATGATTTCACATCTTTAAAAAATAAAAAATCGAATACTTAATATACCTATTTATGAACTGTATTTTAGAAATCCACGCAGATAAAGTCGCGTGTAAAGTAATACGAAATAAATATTGCAGAATTTGACTCTTATTCGGCTTCATAATATTATTATAGGGATTGAAATAGATTGATTTGATGACCATACTTTATTTTATTGTGATGAGAAAGGTTTTTTTGCTGATCGTAATGTTTCATTGTCGGTGATATTGGCCGACTTAGTAGTAGGGGAGCCCACGATGCTAAATGGGGATTTACTCGAGCGTCGTAGAGACCTATTGGGATGCAAAGCTTAGATGATAAGAAGAAAAAAATGTTATATGATTATACCTTTACATCGGTGGGGGAAGCAGCTATAGATTTTTAAATATGTAAAAAAAAACTGTTGCATGGACATCCTCGAGCGCGTCAGATATTGATAGCATCAATGCCCTACGTATTTTTAATAATGTACGTATGTTAATCTGATCGTTTGCACGGTGCGGGTGGTTGTATTTAAGGGTTGAAAATGAAAAAAAAATAAAAATTATCGAGCGCGTCAGATTTTCTAAGGGAGTGTTAAGTGCACCAAATAAAAGCTCTCATTCACTAATCTGACGATTTTGATGGGACGCAAACTCGCGGCCATTTTCATAATGTGCAAAAAAAAATCGCCATTTTGAAATACTCAAGCGCGTCAGATTAAGATATATATGGTTCATCTTTATGTTCCAAACGTACTGTCTCATAATCTGACGATTATCTAGAGGGATTCGCCTGATCTGACAAAAAAAAATTAGAAATACGGTTCACCTTAAAGGCCATCCCTGCAACATCCCGTTAATTCCATTCCTGGGCGGATATTTTGAGCTCGCTGAGTTAAAGAAATAATATTTCTATGCATTTGAGCTCTCCCAGCTCGAAAGTCTGATAGCAGTTTCATAGAACACTATTTTTGGAATTTTCAAACCGCAATAACATTTGAATGGATCAAGCAATTTTCACGCGGTTAGCGGCACTCGACGCAGTTTTATCATCCTCATAAGTAATTTTGCAATTTTAATTGATCGAACCACAAATTTCGGAGTAATCCCGAAAAAACACGTTTTCGGGTTTCTTTCGTTCACGATATCTCTCGAACGAATCAACCGATTTTGACCAGCTTGGTGGCGATCAAGGTGGTTTTTCATGTTCAAAGGCGGATTAGTTTTTGAAGTTAATCGATAAAGCCGGTTAAAAGTTATTCCAAAAATTAAAAATTTAAAAACACCCCCGACCCAAAAAAAGTACGCAATTATTATGACAAAAGGTTAAAAATGCTAAACCCTATAAAAAGGAAAAAAAAAACTTTTAACACTACGTAAGTACCAACTAAAGCATGTCAGACTATCTACTCGGGACTTTGTGCCACCTTTATGTCGGAGGCATAACCGCTAATTTTGAACTGCAAATGGTTATCTTGGCCTGCTGTTGACCGTACGTATGAAATTTTTGATTAAATTTTGTCGTGTCGGGGGACCGCTCTAATTTATTAGCCTAACGTTAGAAGCTCACATTAAGAAGTCCTCAATCCCATTGTCATTTTTCATACAAATTTGAGTCGTTCCTAAGATTGGGGGTTAAAATTATTGTTTATCATTTATTTAGATAGAGTATAAAGTTTTTTTTGAATTCGTTACTTACGTTAACGTTTTCGTTGTAATTTAAATATTATTTTGTTTACTTATCTTCTTCTTTCTTTACAAGTAAATCTTGTGAGTCATACTATTCGTCTGTTTTATTTTTTTGTCCAGTGTTGTTGTATCATTTGGTGTAGTTGTGTACATATTTAGTTTTAAAATACGAATTTTGTGATTGATCATTTGATTTAGGTAAGTATTTTTGAAGGTAAAAAGCGGTCCCCCGACACGACAAAATTTAATCAAAAATTTCATACGTACGGTCAACAGCAGGCCAAGATAACCATTTGCAGTTCAAAATTAGCGGTTATGCCTCCGACATAAAGGTGGCACAAAGTCCCGAGTAGATAGTCTGACATGCTTTAGTTGGTACTTACGTAGTGTTAAAAGTTTTTTTTTTCCTTTTTATAGGGTTTAGCATTTTTAACCTTTTGTCATAATAATTGCGTACTTTTTTTGGGTCGGGGGTGTTTTTAAATTTTTAATTTAATTTTTATTTTATGCTTTTTAAAGGAGCTCCTTAATTTTTCATTCTTACATTTAATTTCTTTTATGTTTCTTGCCATTTAAGGGTAATTTTGTGTTTTATTTTTAAATTTTGGTCATTCTAGATTTTCAGCAAAGATATAAATCGGTTTATCCGTTTCATTCCGGCATTCCAGGGTTTCATCCGCCACATCCCATTTCCAGCATCAGGTCCTCATCAATTAGAAATATGAAGAGAACTAGTCAAGACAAATTCAACGAGCCCAAACTCGATGGGTTTATTAAAAGGCAGTCCAGGTTTACATTTCCTACCTTCGAGCCCTATCACCAGACCAGCTCAGAGGTTCCAGATTTCCAGCACCAGGTCCTCGTCAATTAGAAACATAAAGAGAACTAGTTAAGACAAATTCAACGAGCCCAAACTCGATGGGTTTACTAAAAGGCAGTCCAGGGTTACGTCTCCTATCTTCGAGCCCTAACAGCAGACCAGCTCAGTGGTTCCAGAAGACATCAATGTTTCAAATGTCAGATCCTACATATGCTCGCAAGTAAACTGAGCGTGGAACATTCCTATCACACCTAACAAACGACCTGATGACCTTAAAGACCTGAACCGATTTCCACCAAACATAGCTAAGAACACTCTCGACTGATATACCTTTCAAACAAAAAAAACCGCATTCAAATCGGATCATCCGTTTGGCAGCTACGATGCCACAGACAGACACATACACATTTACACACACACACAGACACGTCAAACTTATAACACCCCGTCGTTTTAGCGTCGGGGGTTAAAAAACCACTTTAAAAAAAAATCTTATTTTTTTTGAGATATTTCAAAATTTCTCAAAATCTATCGGTCCGAATTGGTTCAAATTCACAGGACATCTAATTTTGAGGGAAATCTTTAGAACGCCGTTTAGTGTATTCCGATCGGTTTAGTCGTTCAAAAGTTATAAGCGAGTCACATACTCACACACACACACACATATAATAATTGTACATATAGACATAGTGATAACATCACGGGGGTAGTCAGGGAAGCTTCCTATGACCTTAAAACGTCAAGATCTGATGAAAACTCGATTTTCGCAAAACGGGGTAAAACCAATAACTTCCCGAATTCCTGTGATGGCGTCATGGCAGCAGAAATCAGAGTGGAGACGGAGTGAGAGAGTAATAGATAGAGAAAGAGTGAGAGAGTAATAGATAGAGAAAGAGTGAGAGAGGAATAGAAACGCGGAGAAGGAAATGTAGGCATCACGCAGCTGCACGCATTTAACTTTATCGACGAATTTTTGTTATTTCGGCTTGCGGAAATCGTCAGATTATATATTTTTCATTATTCTTGAATTATTTCCTTCAAAATAAAAAAAATTTAGCTACGCTCGAGAATGTCGAGATGACGTTTTTTTTTTACAACTTTGTTGCCCTCCCCTTTTTTTACGTCACTCTCAAATTGTCAGATTAGTGGAATATACACTTTTTAGGATGTAATTAACTCACCCTACCTTAATCTGACGCGCTCGAGAATTTCTGATGGTCAATTTTTTTTTACTAATCTGATCCTGTATCCTTCACGGGCGGCCTTATATATGTGCCTCATGTTTTGTGGAGGTACTTAACCGGGTACAAGGTATCCCCCTGTATATTAATCTGCCGCGCTTTAGTAAATCCCGAAATCCCCGCATGGGCTCCCCTACCATAGTGATGGTTTCTGAAAAGTGATTGGATGTTTTCTAGCAAATAAGTGCTAAGGGTGGTTACAGAATTCATATCATTGCGTGATACGGGAGAAAAGCTTTTCGGCTTATTTGGAGTTAATCTTTGTAAGTAAGCAATGACTTATTGTCGGGCCTACTCTGTCCTCTCATACTTAAGCACTAACCCTGTAACAACAACATTGTAAAACCAAATGATTTTAAAAGAGTAACCATGGAGATTCTTGTCGGTTCTTCTCCATAGGAAACGACCAACCCGAACCGTGCACCTTTTCTCGACGTTTTATAAGGGCCCATGTAGGCCTATGTGAAATAAAAATATTTTGTGTTTGAATCTTTTTTATTAGACCTCCATGAAACATGTAAATACAAACAGTAGGTTTGTAAGCAGAGATAGCCTAGTGGTATGACCGTCGGTATGCCAATTCATAGGTCTTCTGATTGCCCGTGTGCCCTTATATGACTGACCAGACCATAGTACAGGGTTGTGGGTTGTTCGAAAGAGATACCGCGGCCCCTGAAACGTAAAGGACAATAAAATAAACATGGGAGGGTTTTAGTCAGTACATGTCTGACACTCCCCCCCCCCGCTCCGAATACAGTGGGGGAAGTTATTTGATGATATCCCATCACAAAAAGGCACGCACCACGCACCAATTTGTGATCAATTATCACTTGACAATTAATGACTGTCGTGATGGCCCAGAAGTAAGTAAGTTAAGCGCCTCGCCTCTTACGAATGAGATTGTAGGTTCAAATCCGGGCAAGTACCAATGTGAATTTTTCATTTTATACGTACTTTCTAAAGTTTATCTGAGACATCGCAGACATCGGTAAAAGAAACCTGGACTTATCCTTACTAATACCTATTATAAAAGCGAAAGTGAGTTTGTTTGTTTGTTACTTCTTCACGCCTAAATGGCTTAACCAATTTTGATGAATTTTGGTACAGAGATAGTTGGGACCCTGGAGACGGACATAGGCTATTTAAAAAAAAAGAGTGAAAAATGAGGGAGAAAGAAGGAAAAAAAGGGAAAACTTAGCATTGCTATTACAATAAATAAAGCGCTAGGGCAAAAACTACAGGTGGCAGGTACCTGCAAATCAGGAAAGGGGAACTGTCTTATCCCGAATTTAACGCGGGCGGAACCGCGGGCGAAAGCTAGTAATTAATATAAGTTTGAAATCGCCAACCCGTCTTGAGCAAGCGTGGTAATCAATGCTCTGGCCTTCTCTGTATGAGAAGGACAGTTATTAATATTATTATATAATGATTCCTTGCTTCGGTGAAGTTAAACATCGTGAAGAAACCAGTATGCCTGAGAGATATTTCTGCACAGCATCGGCATTTTAAGCCAAGTCAGAAACCCATTGGTCAAAACTAACACCCTGGTTAGCCACTACTCACACTATAAAAAAGAGAAGAATAAGTTTTTTGAAGTGCAAATCCCGACTGACTTACCCACAGACAACATTGTCGGACATCAGCAACGCTCAAGATGAAACCACTTTTACATACATTTAGATACATACATATTTACATAGATACTTTTAAATACATTTCTCCAACGGCAAACGATCACTAAGAAACGGCTTTTCAACTAAACGCTCGCTAAAAGTTATCTACGAACGAATTCGCAGTTAACATCCAGTAGAAATGAAAAGGAAAAAAAACGGCCAAGAGCCAGTCAAACTTGCTCACCGAGGGTTCCGTACAAATTTGCAACATAAACAGTCATATCTTTTGACTGCGTAGAACTTCGAGGGTTGATCTTTCACGTTGGACCACAGAGTATAGTATATAGCAGGGGTGGCGAACCTTGATGGACCAACGAGTCATTTTTCCTAGATAAATGTTGAATGAGGCCACAGACGTGCCATCAAATAATTTTGACCAAGTGATTGTACAGGCAGATGCTGGATGCGGCAAGCTGAAGGCAGAGCGCTATGGCGCTCATTAGGGGAGGGCTATGTCCAGCAGTGGACTAATATAGCCTGATGATGATAATGATAATGATGATTGTACTTATTAGGAAATAATTACTATCAATTCGAAACTTTTTTTACTGACTAATAGAGTCATCGCTAAACGGTTTCTAAGCGAATTAATTTTATTCATCTCTGAAAATAATGAATCGCTCCAGCGAGTTAAAAAATGATAGGAAGATAAAAATATGATTAAAATTATTGATGTGCCCAAATCGTTGTGCCGCGTGCCGTCATTGGCACGCTTGCCCTTAGTTCGCCATCTCTGGTATATAGTTTAGTATAATATCCACGTGTTTCCGAAATAGTTGTCTTGACGAGCAGACAAACAGACAACATAGTCATCCAATAAGGGTTCCATTTTGAAGTACAGAACCCTAACATCGCAGTTTACTTCGTCGCTGGATGCTGCCAAGCTTCGGTGAGACGATGTGGAGTAAAGTTATCAGGTGAGTTAGCAAAGTCTAGCACAAACTTTAGGCTAACAAGGTTACTGTCTGATGAAGTGGAAATGCCGGGTGTCGAGACTTCAGCTCAACTCAAGTTCGAGGCTCTAGGGAATATGAACTGGTTCGATACAATGATAAGTCAGTTTTCTTCTTAGAAATACGAAATAATGTTTCTAGAGAGAGTATACATAAGAGCTGTGGTTTTGCTTATTACTAGTTACTTTAGGTGCTTTTTTTTGCGGATAGGAAATCATCAAATAACTTCCCCCGCTCTGGGTGCAGCGGGGGGGAGTCACAGACTTGTACTGACTAAAACCCACCCATGTTCCTTACGTTCCAAGGCCGCGGTATCTCTTTCGAACAACCTGCAACCCCGGATCAACCCGCAACCCCGGTACTTTAGGTGCTCGGTTATCCTTCTTGATGACACCCTCTTTCACCTGTTTGAATTATGCTATATTGATTTAAACTTCATGTACAATTAGTGGTACATAGGCGGACCTAATGCCATAAGGCATTCTCTACCAGTCAACTATCAGTCTAAAGTCTAGTCATTCTATATTCCGTCATATTGAGCACCTACGTCCTAAAAGGTACCCCTTGCTAAATTTGACGCTTCTTACACTTGTAGTTTCTGAAATATCGTGACGAGTGAGTCAGTATTTTCACTTTTTTGAGTATACTAGCTTCCGCCCGCGACTTCATCCGCATGGCATAGTTACATTGGGCTAACGCTAAATTTAACCCGAGTGATGATAGAAAAAAAAATATCTTTCGCTCCCCTTTTCTTGCCTCTTTCTCCCCCTTTTTTCATATTTTTTTAAATTAGCATATGTCCGTCTCCAGGGTCCCAACTATCTCTGTACCAAAATTCATCAAAATCGGTCATTTAGGCGTGAAGACGTAACACACAAACTAACTTTCCCTTATATAATATTAGTAAGGATTTGTAGATAATAAGCGTCAGTGCTTTTCTAGAACACACTCATCTCTAAGCAAACTGTCTTGTAAATAAAAAAGAACAAAAATATCCAGTTAAGTAACTCAAGCGCCTTACAGAAAATAATAACAAAGTTGGAGTTATGAGTTCTTGTATATTACTTATTTAAGTTAACGATCTTCTGAGCAAATACCTCGCTTGGGTTGTTTATTTTTATAATTTTCTTTTAGAGCTCTGCTTCATTATTAAAATGGAGGCAGATTATGAATTCTCATTACGTTTAAGACCCAGATTCTTATTGTGTCCGGTTTTTGGAGTTTCTAATTTGTTTCGTATTTATGTACTAAGTCCTACTTACTCAAAGAGTTCTTTGTTATAAAATCAAACAGAAACTTGTTAATTATATTATTTTCTAAGGTACATATTACTTAGTCTGCCCCCATCAAGATTTCTCATATTACACAAAATGTATTTTAACTGCGTAGACTTAGTGGGTTAACTTTTACTAAGAGCTCCAAGAGAATATATATTTGAGTATCTATAGTTTTAATTTCAACTCGACACCTCCACGCGTTCCTGAGATAAAGGGTCTTGACAGACAGACAGACGGACAAAATGTCTACTTTTTGAGGTACGAAATCTTAGAAATGCTGAAATCTACAAAAAAAGCCAACATTACACTAACGTAAGCACATTAACCCTAAAAAACAACATGACTTGACCCCCAAACTGCTATAAGATTAAATGATTTTTGACCCCCATACATCTCCTTCTCGGGGTCATATCTGCCCCCTATCACATACCTATAAACCTCTTAATCTTAACTCTAAATAAAAGATGACCCAGACAGTTTTCATTGGTCACGTACGCTGTGTCGCAGTCGCAGGAAGATTGTCAAAGTCGCATTTTTGAGAAAAGTCTAGGATTTTTTTAAAATACATAGCTCAACTTAGACTAATCGTGAATAACGACGAAAAGTAAGAAAGAATTGTCACCTGAGATGTGCTATCCTACGTTGCTATGGATGCGTTTGATATCCACCAATGATAGTCATTGGTCTATACAGCTTAGCACTGATAGAAACGCGTTTTTTTTATAGATAGTCGCGAGTGGTGTAGCTATATCCTTCCCTATAGTCAATGTATCGCATAACTCTAGCATGCTCCTCGCGGCGGCACATCTTCATACCACATCAATTTTGTAATTTTGTAAATATTTTTTAGTTTTTTATTTGTGTATTGTGAATGTGAGGACCATGTGGATTATTACTTTTATTTACTTTGTTTGTTTTTGTCGATTGTCTGGCAGATGGAGTCCTATAAGCAACCTACACGAATGTCCTTTTTTGGTATTGTTCGTCGTGTCGTTGAACTCCTTGGGTTATGAGTCGAGCTACACGATAACTGACAAATGCTTCCACTGACTGGACAGGTCCATTCAATCTGTGTGGTGCTTTCTTAAAAAAGACCATTTCAGACACTAATCTGCATAGTCCTCATGTAAGTTGCAAAATAAACATAATTTATCATTTATCATCTTCCTCGCTAGTTATCTAGCTATGCATTCACATAGTCTCATCATAGCTGCATATCACATCTTTGATGGCAAAGCAAAAAAGATGGCATTCGTCAGAGCTCATTGGATGAAAGTTTTATTCGAACCGTATTCTGTTGTTATTCATTATCTCGAGGAAATTTTTCACTTCAGACAAAATATTTGGGTTGGCCCATCTAAGCTGTCCAGTTCCCAATGGTTAGATTTTTCTGATCCTGGGATTTTCTCTTAAAAACCGTTTTTGGAATTTTCCTGTGACTTAAATGAAACAATTGTTACAGTACGTAGCTGTAAAGACTGTGTTTACCGACTTATCTAGCACTTAGATAATAATCTCTTATTTTTGGGGTGAAATCTTGGTGTAGCCAACACCAGGGGGGTAAAATGTAGGGGAGTAGAGGACGTGGGTTATGATAGCTTAAAGACAAGATAACCTTTGATTTTGTGTAAGTTTTTTCTTGAATATTGTTTAGTATTTTTATTTTTCAGATAAGTGAGTAATTCCAAGTAATATAAGTGTTCCTTTTTACCCTCTCAATTAAAGAAACTAAAACTCAAAGCATTTATTTCAAGTTTACCATTACAGGCACTTTTGAATGTGATATAAACAAAAAACATGCTGCTACCTGCTACAGTCCCAGTCACAAGACATAATAACTTGTGAAAGTACTGTAGTTGCCCATTTCAAAGCGTAGATCTCAATGGAGAAGAATGGGCAAGAAACTCCATAGACATAATATTTTTACAATAATATCCCGTTAAGAAACTTTCCTTTCAAGATTTTCAGAAAAGAACAACGAAATGAACTGTCGCTGTGACAAATGTGCTCCATACCCTCGTGTCGCACCGACTAGCTTTAGGTATTTCTGTAAAGTCCTTAACAAAGCAATTCGTTTTCAACCAAGAGTCTCCCCGTCGTTGTTCAGTTTGTATGATTTCATCTGTATTCTTTATGACATAAAGGTAAACTTGTATTGTATCACAAGTGAAATAAGGGCTTTACAGTATTGCATTGGAAGCCTTCTCGTTTCAATTAAGGGCGTGTTCTCATGATGTTTTGTTAAGAGTATCTTTTGTTAAGCTTGTTTAAGTGTAAGTGCAAAATAATCAACATTTGAAATAGCAGTTTCATATTTGTTATTTCATCACGTAAATCTACACCTCGATAAAATGTCTTTAAATGATAATACCTACAGTAGTAAGTACACAACTCCAAGGCGTTGCTAGTCTTTCTCGTGGAGCTGGGAAACTACCAGCCTGTTATACAGTTCAATAACTACAGGAGTACACACAGTGTGTGGTGGTGTGTGTGTGTGTGTGTGTGTATATGTGTGAGAGTTTGTGTAGTAGCAGTTTTTAATAAGTATCCAATTTTAACTAAGACTAGTTTTTGTGGTTGAAGGCGTTATTCGTCCTGTTTATAAAGTTTCTTTTTTTTTCTCGCGGTGAAAGAAAAAATTAATGATACTACTAGTTGAAGAGCAGGTACAGTCGATTTAACCCTTGTATTGTTCAATTAGTCCGCGCGGTTAGATAACACGTCAATACTCTCTGTCTTAAAAAAATAATGCCTTTACAGTTCCTCTAGAAACCAAATTTCAAGTCGTCAAATATTCAGGCGGCACTGCGAACGTGCCTTACAGTTTGGGAGCGTGCCTCATCATGCGGCGCTGCCGATTCTCTGATCCTATGTGAGTCATGAATAAAGGATGCAATGTACCAACATTCAAAATGAAAAGGAGGATATGAAAATAAAAAAATACTATTTTTACTACATATTTTTGGGAAAAACTCTTTCGAAAGAGGAGCTAATGTTATCGTTTTTCTTTTAACCAGTTGACATCATATCTCTTTTTTGTTAAATTATTTTAATGATAAGAAGAAGGGCCTACCTAAGTACCTAGGCCACAGCCTGCCGGGGTTGTGGTTGATCAAAACAGATCCCGCGGCCCCGGAACACATAAGGCAAAAGTAGGAACATAAATGGGTTTTAGTCAGAAAAGTCTGGTAATCCCGGGCTCCGCCCAGACCGGGGAAAGTTATTTGATGACAGAATAACAGAATCATAATATCCACAATTTGTAAAATGGACTCAGATGCAATTTTCATAAAAATAATAACATGTGCCAGGTAAATCATAAACTAACTATAGATACTGTTTTCCCGCAGGAAATTCTAGGCCCACAGAACGCAAATATGAGAGACTGGACTACTCGTAAATAGTACATTATTGTGCTAGCGCTCCTGCTTTGCATACCTACACGCGTTTTACCTACATGGACTTTTTAAATCTTTTTATATTACATAGGTACAATACTTGGACTCGTAGTCGGAAAACGCATATTTCTGTGAATGGCATAAGAAAAGATGAAGACCAAAGAAACGATGGTAGGACTGTGTGAAAGATGATATGGCAAGAATGGAGGTGTCTGATGAATTGTCAGTCATCATTATTTTCGTGCCCTTGCCCCATTCTATTTGGCCTTCCTACCTATAGTGAGACTTTAATATACAATGTGCCCGGTCACGGACTAGCGATATTCTATGTACTTATATAAAAAATATTCTAGTACTCAAATTTATTCATTTTCAACTAAAAAAAACATTTTTTTTAACAAAAAGTTTTACAAAACTTTCGTTGATTTGCATATTTTTTTGGACTTTAATTTTGTTATCATAAGTAACGAAAATGTAAGCTCATCATTTCTTAATTTAAGCGATAGACAATAATATTATTGTCCTCTGAATAAACCTATTTTTGTCTCAGTAAGACCAAAACTGAGAGATATGATTATTTTTTGTACACGCATAAAGAATATCTCAAAATGGCTGCCAAAACGCCGGGAAGTGAATTAGACCCAAGTGTGTAGCGTAATAGTATATTAAAACACTCGTTACATACGTATCTAGAATATCGCTAGTCCATGACCGGACACATTGTATAACTTACAGGAAGTAGGTAACGAATGATTCATATGCCATAGTTTTGACTTCGTTTGACTTACGGATCTAAATATATCTGGTATGTCGTATTGTCACGATTTATTAGAATTACTGTGATCGGTATTTTCGTTCGATATTCGTGTGGTCAATGTGTCACTGCAGTCACTAACTTTATTGTACAGTCAACAAGCGAGATAAGTTAGATGACTCGTCAGATGCCCGGGCATTTTTTTTGTGGATAAGTAATCATCAAATAACTTCCCCCGGCGGAGCGGGGCGGGAGTGTTAGACTTTTACTGACTAAAACCCACCCTTGTTTCTTCTTTTGCCCTTTATGTTCTAGGTATCTCTTTCGAACAACATGCAACCCCGGCTACTTGACCAACCTTGAAGACAAGCGGTTCATTGATCATGCCCTGGCTGGAGGCCATACTTTTAAGGCATCTACAGGATTTATCCGGTTAAGCAGACGACAACCTCATAGGTGAAACTGCGGAATGCCATTTAGAAAAAAAGGGCTCGTCAGATATAGTTTTTTTTCTCAGAAACCAATGAACGTCTCAACTCAAAGTTTATTCATTTACTGAACTGTTTGTTTTCTATAAAAAAAAAGTTCACGTTCTTTTAAGAAAATTTCGACTGTATGTCACGACCCTGGTTACTTATCTTTAGTTTAAATGTTTGTAGTGTATATTTGGCGTATTAAAAACCTTATAAACGGTGTTTATCAAAAACGTTAAAGTTCAAAAGTTAAAGTTCAAAAGCAAAAAACCGCAACCCTTCAAGGATCACATTGTTGTGCGTCTGTCTGTCTGTCAAGACCCTTTATCTCGGAAACGTGTGGAGGTATCGAGATGAAATTAAAACTAAATACTATAACTCTGTGGTCCCCTAAAGCTGTTAATAAATCTGTTTATGCATTGCACGCATTTGGTCAGTTTTTATAAGTTTTCTCTTCACATCTATGGGTGTTCAAATGACATGCTCTAGGTTAAGGCTATTCCTGAACAGCGTTAACAATTCAAAATCAAAATATTTTTATTTCACATAGGCCTACATGGGCACTTATAAAACGTCGAGAGAAGGTGCAATTACATATTCAGAGTTTTTTTTTAAATCTACGAGTATATATTTCTGCAAAATTTTATATAAAATAGAATAGTATTAGTTGTATGAAGTATAGAGTATTTTAAAATATACCAAAATTAACATTGATGAATAGGGAATATCTTGCTTTAACTGTACATTTATTGCCAATGAACTTAACCTTGTGCGTCATTGTAAACACTGATACGCACTAGGCTGTGGAAAGGCCGAGTTTAATACAGATGCCCATAATTTTTTGTTACTTACACAAATACCAAATTTGCTAATTGAGCAGCTATAAAATTAATCCTTAACAAGCGAAATCTCAAAAATTAGAGTAGACAATGATTTTGCTTAGTTAAACGCAATGTCATCACACCATAAGATTAGCAGGAGCACCTTTTTTTTGTAGATGGGAATCATCAAATAACTTGAGTTCGGGAGAGTATCAGATTTGTACTGACTAAAACCCACCCATGTTCCTTCTATTGCCCTTTACGTTCCGGGGCCGCAGTATCTCTTTCGAACAACCCACAACCCCGACAGGCGGAGGCCCTGGCAGGTACCTCTGCTTTGTTAACATCTCTTAAGACGCGCGTTGACACCAACGCACCATCGACTCGGCAGCGGTAGCACCTTGCTGTAACAATTTTCCAACCTAGTGCGTTCTACTTAATCGCTAGCCAAGTTATCAGACTGGTTGGTCACAAGAAAATAACGATTGAGGAAAAAGTGATGACCACATCGACATTTCTTCTACCAATTCCACTTCTTGCAATGTCCTTGTACAAAAAGCGTGTTAAAAGCGAACTAAAACAAAATCTTTTTTTACATTTTCTCCTGTATCGTGGGTGCGTTTACAAACAATTAAACTAACATACACAAATAACGACCCGAAACGACTGTTTGTAGAAATGTTTGTTTCGTGCAGGAATCGAAGCCGATCACTCAGCCAATGAGCCAATCCTTTTTTTTAAGAAATTTTTTCTCAAAAAAAAAAAATAGCGTTTATTATACAACTAGCTTTTGCCCGCGGTTTCGCTCTCGTTAAATTCGGGGTAACACAGTTCCCCTTTCCTGATTTACAGGTACCTGCTACCTGTAGTTTTTGCCCTTGCGCCTTATTGATTGTAATAGCAAAGCTAAGTTTTCCCTTTTCTTCCCTCATTTCCCACTTTAAAAAAAACAGCCTATGCCCGTCTCCAGGGTCCCAACTATCTCTGTGCCAAAATCGGTTTAGGCCTGAAGACGTAACGTCTACATTTTCCGTAGATTTACTTAATTTAATGTAGAAAATGCATGGTTGACGGCTTCTTGAAGGGTTGGGTTTACACCCTGTAGGTATGATAAGTCCCTTTAATTTTCTGAGATCCTGATCTAGGTAAGCATGACGTCATTATTTTATTCTGAAACATAACAAAGGAATGAACAAAATAAAATAATACAAAATTAAATTATAGGATTTCCCGGTCGTAGTCCCACGGCGCGAATGATGCATTTTTTGTAGCATAACTTAAGGTGTGGTCTTCACACGACATATTTATGTACATTGTCATAATTTTTATAACGTACTAGCTTTTACCCGCGACTTCGTCCACGTGGCATAGTTACTTTGGGTTAACGCTAACTTTAACCCGCGTGATGATCGAAAAAAATAACTTTCTGTTACCTTTTCTTCCCTCTCTCTCCCCATTTTATCACTTAAAAAAAATTACCTATGTCCGTCTCCAGGGTCCCAACTAAAAACACAAAATTCATCAAAATCGGTTAAGCCATTTAGGCGTGAAGACGAAAGAAACAAACAAACTCACTTTCGCTTTTCTGAGTAGGTAATATATAATTAGTAATAGTATTTACAGGTCGGGTAAAGGGTTATTGGGTTTTTTATCAAGATTTTCACAGTAGCAGCAATGGAGTCTGTATTTGTGCACGGTTGGTGGTTATAGGTTTGCTGCTTATTAAACTCAACCTGTTGAATGTCGCAACAAACGCGCGAAAATTCGACGAATTAACGTAATGTTTTGGCCTTCAGAAAAACGAAGATTTAACTGTTGAAATGTGGGCGCTAATAAGATGTCATGTTAATATTTTTTATATTAAGCTACAATTTAAAAAAAAACCGTGATTTTTAATATTATGACAAAACACAAAAGGTTATGACGATATAACTACTTTACCATTTTAACGTTAGATGAACAAGTCATTAGTTAATTACTTACTTATTATGTAAGATGCAGGTATTATTCGAAGAACTCGCCTTTTCCACAACAAAACAATTTTTGTAAAATTTAAAAAAAAAAAAAAAAAAATTGAGTATTACAACAACAAAAAGTCTACAGTAAAGTAAAAAGAAGTATGGAAGCCTCTAGATTCTATTTATAGTTTTCCTGCAAATGAATTACAGTAGGTACGAGCAATAATTAAAATCCTTCCTAAAATTAACAACACAGTTTTTATTTAAATAAAAACTTCAATGTAAACATGTAAAAAACTGTTTCCAATATCCGAGCCGCTCAATTGACTCGCAAATCTTTTTCAACGCTTTTTTTCTATAACTATCGTGATTGAACATCACTTGTTCTAAGCTAACATCATCAAAACCTGTTTTTATCTAGTTTAAAGTAAAATCTATACTGACTGGCTCATATTTCTAGAATTTATGCGTGTGCTCGTTTTTCTACATCATTCTCACATGGTATGTATAATCTCAACATGAATGATGTATCCATGATTTTTTAAAAATATTATGATTTAAAAGAGTGTCCATGGAGTTTTTTGCCCATTCTTCTTCATAGAGATCTACGCTTTGGTATGGGCAACTACAGTACTTTCACAAGTTGTTATGTCTTGTGACTGGGACTGTAGTAGCATCTTTTTTTGTTTACATGACATTCAAAAGTGCCTGTAATGGTCTAATTGTAATGGTAATGGTCTAAACCACCGGATGCCGACCTATCTTCGTCGTGTGGTCGGGGCATATCTGACGGACAGGGCCGTCATATACCCCGGTCGCTCTGGAGAGTGGAACCGGCGAGAGATGTCGTGCGGTGTCCCACAGGGATCGGTCTTGGGGCCGCTCCTGTGGGACATCGGTTACGACTGGGTGCTGCGCGCCGACCTCCCCAGCGGCGTCAGTGTAGTTTGCTACGCTGACGACACGCTCGTCCTGGCTCAGGGGGGGTCACACCAGGCGGCGGCCGACAATATGACACGCGGGGTTGCGATAGTCGCGGAGAGGATCCGGCTACTGGGTCTCGAGGTGGCCTTGCACAAATCCGAGGCCATGGTTTTTCATGGCCGCGGAAACACGCCACCGTCGGGATCCCAGTTGACGGTAGGAGGGGTTCGCATCGGCGTCGGGTCGACGATGAAGCACCTGGGAATCGTCCTCGACAGCCGGTGAAACTTCGTCGAACACTTTCGACGTTTGGCTCCCAAACTCGAGCGGACGGGGGCTGCTTTCAAGCGGCTCCTGCCCAATCTGAGGGGGCCAAACGCCTCCTGCCCAATCTGAGGGGGCCAAACGCCTCCTGCCGTAGGCTCTATGCCGGAGTCGTGCGGTCCATGGCCCTTTACGGGGCCCCGGTATGGGCGCGTTCCTTAGGGCGGCGCGCCGCCCACTACCTGAACGCGCCCCAAAAGGTGGTGGCCATACGGCTTGTCCGGGGCTACCGCACGATCTCCGGCGAGGCAGCGAGCCTCCTTGCCGGACTGCCACCGTGGGATCTGGAGGCGATAGTCCTCGCGCGCCTGTTTGAGTGGCGCGCGGAGGCACTACACCGGGGGGAAAACCCGCTGCCGCGGCAAATTGCCGCTCAGCGGACAGACCTCCGGTGCGATCTCATGGTGGCATGGAGAGAGCGACTGTCGCAACCCCGTGCAGGGCACGCCACAATAGTGGCGGTAAGTCCCCTCTTTGAGGAGTGGCTGGAGAGGCGTCATGGCGTCCTCACCTACCGCCTGACGCAGGTCCTCACCGGACACGGAAGTTTCGGGAGGTTCCTGCACATAATCGGGCGGGAGGAAACGCCCGGGTGTCACCATTGTGACGATCGCCCGGAGGACACGGTGGAGCACACAGTGGCGGTCTGCCCAGCTTGGGCGGAGCACCGCCGTGCCCTCGTGGAGGCGATCGGCGGCGGCGATCTCTCGCGTCCGGCCCTGGTTCAGGCCATGGTCCGGAGCGAGAGGGAATGGGAAGCGGTCACCACCTTCTGCGAAGCAGTAATGCTAGCAAAGGAGGTGGCCGGGCGTTTGAGGGAGAGAACATCTGCCCAACCCAGCCGCCGCGGGAGACGCCCAGGGCGCCGGGCGCCGCGAGACGACTTCCGGCCACCGTAGATGCGGGCCTGTGGACGGTGAGGAATGGGTAGCTCACCGTCCGTCCGTCTATTGACGACAGGCCGTGTCGACGGCGCGTTCGTGTTTCACGCGCGCCTCAAAGAGAGTCAGCAAAGCAGAGGGGCTTGCCAGAGCCTCCGCCTGGCAAGCCCCTCTGCTTTGCCGGGGTTGCGGGTTGTTCGAAAGAGATACCGCGGCCCCGGAACGTAAAGGGCAATAGAAGGAACATGGGTGGGTTTTAGTCAGTACAAGTCTGACATGCCCCCCCGCTCCACCCAGAGCGGGGGAAGTCATTGGATGATTTCCCACCCGAAAAAAAAAAAAAAATGGTCTAATTGAAATAAATGCATTGAGTTTGAGTTTGGAGTTTAAAATTATTCTCACATGCATTGTGTCAAGCGACAAAAGTTCGCGATAATTTTTAAATCATGTGTATTGGAACCCAACCTTTACTTCATCACCCATTTGACTCAGACGTGTCTCATATCACCGCTTATAAATACTAAAAGCGAGTTCAGTATTCGTTCCGAAGCTAAAGTGAAAAGTGAATTTGTATTAATTCAATGATAAAGCCCGCATTTTTTGTTGATCTCCATTTTATTGTGAACGTTATTTATTTCGTTTGTATCACTCAGTTTAATTCGGTTGTTGGTGTTAGTAGTTGTCTCGTCTATTTATAGTTGTGGAAAATGACTATGAGATTATTTGTTTGTTTGGTGAGTTTGTACTGTTTTATTATTTTTTATTTAGTATTTTACATAGAATAGAATATTCATTTATTTGCTCTGAATGTAGGTATTTACAATAAGGTGGTTACAATAATTACGGAGAATCCTTGTACATTCTACCATTTCGGCATGCAAACATTGATGCAGTTCATCATCAAAACATATTTAGTTTGGAACACAGATACCTATACAACTAAAATTTTTTAGACAGAAAATTCGATACGAAGTAGTAACATTTGGTTAATAGGAGTGCAGTTAGTTTTTTTTTTAAGGTTATTACTGGTTGTTCTTTTATACAATTAGGAATGTGGTTAAAAATAGCCGGTGCCATACCAAAGATACTTTTTCTTAAAAACGCGGTCTTATATCCACCTGTGCGTAACACGTTCTGGTATTGAGATCGCAAAGTTACATCCCGGTATCTGCTCTCAGAGAAAGACGTTAATAGATCAGGATTACATTTTACGAAAAGTCCACATTAATTAAATGAAGTGAAAATTATAAAATTAAATTAAACGATTAGGTACACACGATGGCAGGTCAACCTATTCTAAACTATTATAACCTGATCTCTATACTACAGATCGCACAATGTAGTAGAAAGATCAGGTATAAAATGGTTTTGTGTCGGTTGATGTGCCGTCGTGTGTACATAAGTAAAACCTACATGTTTTGAAATATATAGCTATCGCTTTGGCTATTTATTATCAATGGTAAAATAAGGTTTAAAATTAAAGTGAGTTTAAACACACATCTACTGTCTAGCCTTTTCCCAACTGTATTGGGGTCGGCTTTCAGTCCTACCAGATTCAGCTGAAAGACAGTATTTTTCATGGAGCGAAAGAAAAATACATCATCTTTTTAGGGTTCCGTACGTCAAAAGGAAAAAACGGAACCCTTATTGAATCACTTCGTAGTCTGTCTGTCTGTCTTTATCTCAAGAACGCGTAGAGGTATCGAGTCCAAACTAAGAACCGAAGTCTGTGGTCCCTTGGGGCTGTGAAAAAATCTAACCTCTAGGTCTACACTGTCAAAAGATATAGTCGCTCATGTCGCAAGTTTGTACAGAACCCGCGATGCGCGAATCCGACTCGCATTTGGCCGGGTTTTTTCTCCTATGAAGACTCTGGAGAGAATGAACATGATACATTATTAAATTCTTTACTGATCATTGTTATAGATTAAATGATAAATGATGTTTAATTTACAAGTAGGTTTTCACAAACATTTACACGTCTTTGTTAAAAACTAGATGAGGCCGGTGTTTCGTACCCGACTACTCTGAGAAGAAACAGCCGAAACAAACTCAAAGGTCATAGTCTCTTTTAAGATCCAGACAAAAATCTTGGTCAATTTGACTGGAACATCACCACCTATTAAGGTGAATTATTGTTATAAGCATTAAAAACCTTTGTTACTGTAAAAGATGATGTAATTTGGGTAGGTGGTACACTTCACCTGAGAAAAAAATCAATACTTAAATCGTGACATGTGTAGGTAGGTACGTATAGCAGGGACTTGAAGTATTCTTCAAAAGTTTATTATACCTCTTGCTCCCATCTCCAAATGTTATTCACCTCAGTAATCAAAGCATTAATGATACAGTGCAAACACTCATGTGTAGTTTTCTAAATAAAACTTTGGTGTTTGTGAGTAACCACATCATGTTTAAGATTTATGGATAGCTTTTGCCCGTGGCTACGCTCGCGTTAAATCGGGGTAACACAGTTCCTCTTTCCTGATTTACAGGTACATGCTACCTGTAGTTTTTACCCTTGCGCCTTATTGATTGTAATAGTAAAGCTAAGTTTTCTCTTTTCTTCCCTCTTTCTCCCACATTTCCCACTTAAAAAAAAAATTGCCTATGTCCGTCTCCAGGGTTCCAACTATTACTACAACCAAACTTCATCAAAATCGGTTTAGCCATTAAGGCGTGAAGACGTAACAAACCAACAAACAAACTCACTTTCGCTTTTATAATATTAGTAAAGATACTTTGTGCTATGCAGCTGTACTTACTTGATACGTGAAAGATGTGTTGGGTAGCCTTTGTCCAACAGTGGGAATGTACGGGGTAGTAATGATGGTAAAAAAAAATATGATGAAAACACATCTTGTAGCCTTAAGAATACAAAGGTACCTCATTGAATTATTCTCAGCGACAAAATAAAAAAATAATTTTTTTAATTCACAGGTATTCGTTACGAAAATCGTAGCCAACGACTACCCAGCTACCTCACAAAACGAAGATGCATCAAAATACAATATGCATTATAATCAAAGAACTACAAGAAAAATTGTTACAGACAGTTTAAATGAGTCTGCAGGCGGCGCAGCAGAAAATATAAATAAAACAAATAGCACAGGAAACATCATCACTGTAATACCTATAAATAAAGAACAAGACAAAAATGGAACAGTAACCAAGAAACCAGAAACTAACAAAGAAGGAATGGAAACACAAAGTTCTCAAATAGTAAACTCATTTCCACCTTACAGTTCTTATGAAGTAACTGAGAACGTGATAGATGTACCAGATGACAGAACACCAGCTGGGCCTATAGACACTACCTACACTCACCAACCACCTGTATTGAACCTAGCAAGACCTACAAACAAGACTGACACGGATAAAGTTACTGAGGCTGGTAATATCAAATCCAAAAAGAATCGTCTAAGCATACTACATATCAAGGCTGAATTTGATGATAAACAGCATGTAGGTCATGGACACAAAGTTATTGGACTTCTTAAAGGGATAAAAGCATATATCCGTAGTTTTCAAAGAAGTGTCGTTAATGGTGTTCACAGCTTATTCCATAAACATCACGATGAGTGTGAGGATGACGACTGGTTTGAAAGAGCTCTTGGAAGTGAGGAAGGTCGTAGTTTGAGTGATGGGGTTCAAAATGTAGATAAAACTGATTTTAATGTACATGGACGGCATGTTAGTATGACTTAACTGTTTTTTTTTTGTTATAAATTGTTTGTTAAAAGTTTTACTTTGGTTTTATTTATTACCCCTTTTAAAGAAACAGTAGTTGGTATATTTGTCATGGCGTGTAAAGTTAAAATGTGTGAGTACCTAAATGGGAAAGATTTTTTATGTTAGTTCAATGTTTTCTTTCTTGTAAGTTGGTGTGTTTAAATCTTATGCCTGCCTACATGGCAAAATATAGCTAAACCTCTGAAAATGTTTTTTTCCTTTTCATCATTTATTTATTAAACACTTCCAGCACCAAGTACAGAGGCGGACTTAATAGGCATTTTCTACCAGCCAACCTTTGGGAGATGCAGAGACGAACACTTTTGTAACCATATTTATTAGCAAATAAATGTTTGACTTTGACTTTGAACAATGCCGTGTAAAACTGACCCATAATCCTTACTAATATTATAAAAGCGAAAGTGAGTTTGTTTGTTACGTCTTCACGGCTAAACCGATTTTGATGACTTTTGGTACAGAGATAGTTGGGACCCTGGAGACGGACATAGGCTAACTTTTTTTTAAAGTGAGAAATGAGGGAGAAACAGGGAAGAAAAGGGAAAAACTTAGCTTTGCTATTACAATAAATAAGGCGCTAGGGGAAAAACTACAAGTAACAGGTACCTGCAAATCAGGAAAGGGGAACTATGTTACCCCGAATTAAACGCGAGCGTAGCCGCTGGCAAAAGCTAGTAGCAAAATAAAATTATTCTTTATTTCTAATAATGGTTAGGTCTTTGAAATTTTAATGGGTAATACCCATGATCCAATATTTCAATCCAGAGAACGTTAACGTTAAGAATTTCCTGAAAATGACAATTTAGTCCTGGTAAATAAAAAAAAAATAAGTAGAACCTTCTCTAAAGTATTAAAAAGTTCAGATATTAATTAAAAAACAACACTTGATATTGATTTAAATTATCCAAGTTACATAAATATAAAACATTTGATTTCAGTATTTCCTAGTTTACCTACAAAACTGACTAGACTAGAACAATTTAAAAATTAAATTCCATGAACTAGATTCCTGGATACTGCAATGAATATTTAACTGTAAGCCGTATTTAATGGAAGCATCGCTATTTTCCGAGGAACGGTCATTAGACACGGACGGAAGGTAATAGGACTGTCTATAAAAAATGTAAATTATGAACGCGTGTAGGAAAATAAAGGCAATTTATTGTGTACATATTATATTATAGCACCATGCAAGGCAGGGAAGGTAGCGGTGTATCCTGTTGCCTGTCTGTTGTTGTTGTTAGTGTGGCCTGTTGTTATTAACCGACCTGTTGTATAATCTCAACACGAATGATGTAAATACGATTTTGTAATAATATTCTAATTTAAAAGAGTGAGCATGGAGTTTTTTTTTGCCCATTCTTCTCCATAGAGATCAACGCTTTGGAATGGGCAACTACAGTACTTTCACAAGTTATTATGTCTTGTGACCGGGACTGTAGCTTTAACATTTTGTTTTTTTTTGACATTCAGAAGTGCCTGTAATGGTCCTGTGATTTTTGACTAAATAATGTAAAATGTGTGTGTAGTTTGTGTGTTGTCACATCTCTGCCGAACCCTCTGCAAAAATAAGCGTCATGTTATTTCAATGCATTTTTTGGGGATAAGACACTAATGAATGTTACTATTGGACCAGATCCACAACTGAGCAGAAAACATAATAAATACAGTTAGACATCTTACTGTAATGGATGGATGGACGAATACATGGATGGATAGATGGATGAATGGATAGATAAATTGATGAATAGATGGATAAATGGATGGATGGATGTTTGTGACTCTTTGGGTTGAGATAAAATATTGCACGCAGATAGTGTATATCCTGGACTAACACATAATTTACATTAATTTTAATTTCGCCCTTGCGAAAATTACGGAAATCTACGTGGGTGAGGCCGCGGGTTTGAGCTAGTCTTAACTAAAGTCAATTTTGCCAATCTGCATGTTATGCTGCATCAGTATTCTAGGTCTGTAACCAATTTGTTAAATTATAATCTATTTTAGAGCTGCAAATACTAAGTGAGAAAACTTGAGCCATTTATTAGGTTTACGATATCTCTATGTCCGTCTGTTACAACTTACAAGGCTCTATCTCGGTAACGGTAAGAGATAGCTAAGTGAAATATTTACAGCTTCGGAGTTGCTTGTTATTCGTATCTAAGTAAATACTAATTAAGTTATATTTTGTGACTCGTTCGTGGTCGAAAGTAAAAAAGGATAAATAAAAATGAGGTTCTCAATTCGACTATTTTTTCTTTTGTATTTCAGATACGCGATTTCCCGTCAATTGTAGGCCGATTTTCAAATTTTTTTGTGTAATCAAAAGGGTTCCTTGAGGACTTCATATCAATTTTATCTATGTATGTATATGGCTTCGGTACTGCATGAGTTATCCTCTTATATCTTTTAGTAGCAATTGAAAACAACTCGATAAGAATTTCTTCCCTCTTTCTCCTTCATTTCTCACAATTTTTAAAAATAGTGCATGTCCGTCTTCAGGGTCCCAACTATCTCTGTACCAAAATTCGTCAAAATCGCTTTAGCCATTTAGGCGTTAAGACGTAACAAACAAACTCACTTTCGCTTTTATAATATTAGTAAGGACATAGTATAAAGAGGGGAAGTAGGTTATCTCCGGCCCAATCCGCGATGTAATTGCCTACTGTCATAGGGTTGTCACATTTAGCTAAATTATATTTCAGTACCTATCAATCGGCAAGGGTCGGGAAATTGTATTTTTTACTTTTATTGTCTGGATACAGGGTTTGTCAGGCCTCACTAATTTGTACTATCACAAATTCATTAGTTTAAAGCCCAGCCCTGTTAAAGATAACACATCTCTTATTAGTCAATAAAATTCAACAATGGTTTTCCTATCAAATATAGAAATGTATTCAAGATACAGAGCAGCATTATTTATAACTAGCTTCCGCCCGCGGCTTCGCCCGCGTGGTGTGTTAATAAAAAGCAGCCTATAACAAAAATAACAAAATCGAAGTATAAATAAAATTAGGTACGTTTCATTTTTAAGGTTACGTCCCCAATGGGTAAAAACCCTATTACTAAGTCTTCGCTGTCCGTCCGTCCATAGGTAATGGTACGGATCTAACTAATAGGTATGCATTATAAAACTTCATAAAACCTATGTTTTATTATATTTGATGTAATTAGATCTTATTGTACCTATGTTCACAAATAAAGGATTTGAATTTAGTTTGTAAGGAACCTGTCAACTCAACGTACTCTGTGCTCACGCGTCTGCCCGTGTTCGGGTCGCGCACTCGAGCGATGAGCGATTTGTTCCCTCACCCCGCCCGCGCGGGCCAGCCTAGTCACGGCGACACGAAATTAATTTTGTTGCGCGTTATTTTGATTTTGCTATATCTCCTAAAGTATTTATTTAATCTGCATGATGTAAAGGGAAAAAATAATCTTCATGAAATGTTCATGCTAACCAACCTATTTGAAATGATAAGGATTAATACTGTATTTGTGTAAATAGCTTTCTAAGTTAGCGCTTTATAATTGCCCATTTGTTAAAGTATTAAAATGGATATAGTATGTTATCCTTAAGATGTAGACATATGTCACTGCTGACTTTTCTGTAGACCTATGTAAGATACACAATTACACCATACATTATTTGGTTATATCTTAAAGGGTTTAGGCAGCGTTTTCGTTGAAAGCTCCCAGACAGCATACTTTTTGCCGACATCTTCAACAAATATCGTTAATGTACACAGAAATAAATACAAAAACTTAACAAATTATATACTAAAACCTTCCTTAAGAATCACTCTATCTATTAAAAAAAACCGCAACTTTGTTTTATACTATGTACCTAGTGATAAAAAAAGATAAAATAAACCAAGCGAAGTTCAATAGGTAATCTGAAGAGAGACAATTCTGGAATTGATGAATTATTAAGACACCCAAACACACAGGAATACTTTCTCCCGCGATTATCAGACATTTTTGATTCATCTATCGGTGCCGAAAAGCCGTGACGCGCGAACCTCGTGCAGTGTTAGCCCCGACTGGCGCACCTCGAAATGAGCCGAGATCTTGCTTAGTGTGCGTGCGGCGACGCATAGATACTACGGCGCACACATACAAGCCGCGCGCGGTGCGTTTGTATGAAGATAACCTACTTCCCCTCTTTATACTTTGGTAAGGATGTGTTATCCATGATCCTCGTCCTGTTCAATGCATTCATCAGCACAAAGTGTGTGAGTATCATGGAGTAGGACTCAATGTAACGCTAAAAATGGTTAAATGGCAAACTAAATGGTTGTCAGCCATTGGCATGGTTGACAGGTTCGTGAAGGTTCCATTGTAGATTCTTTAAAACACGGGCGTAAGGGTTATTGTGACTTCAAGTAACTGAAATTAAAATCTCTTTTCGGTAACCGGTTTTTATCGAGGAAACGTTTAAACATTTTTCGAAACCCCATTTCTTTATTGTGTCCTAGAAATGAAAATTAACGTTATTGATTGACGCGATAACTGCGCTATCGTACTGTGAAGTTAAATTATACAAAGTGCTTTTGAGTCGGAAAGGCAAATGAGCTATTCTAGGGAAATTAAAACGCACAAACGTTTATCGATAATGGTAAACTCTCACTTAGAATATAACATATATAACATCACGCCTCTAACCCTAGAAGGGTAAGGCAGAAGTGTACCTAAAAGTACCTACACCCACATTTCAAGAGTTACGGGTAAGTCCCATGTTACAGGGGGGAGCCCCTTTCAAACAACTGGGGGGCGTCCATTAATCACATGTTTTTTTTGGCATGTTACCCCCCCTCCCCTAAGCTACCCCTTGGTAATATGTGGTGAGGTTTAAGACTACCACCCACCCCCTATATCACGTGTATCTTTTAGTACCTGCAAAGAATCTTATTTTTTATATTTGCCTGTTGGTCTAGTGGTTAGTGGCCCTGACTGCTGAGCCGGAGGTCGTGGGTTCGATTCCCACCCAGGACAAACTTTGTGTGATGAGCATGATTGTTTGTTCTGTGTCTGGGTGTGATTTATCTATAATATGTATTTATTTATAAATTATATAAGTATGTATATCAGTTGTCTGGTTACCATAACACAAGCTCTGCTTAGCTTGGGATCAGATAGCCGTGTGTGAGTTGTCCTAAGATATTTATTTATTTATTTATAAAATACAGGTTAAGTATTATCTTATCTTATAATAGAAAATTAAGGAGTACAATAATAACGTCTAGAGGTAGACAGAAAGGATGCAGGTTGTTTTTGATTGATATAAAAAAAATAAAAGGAATGCGAAACACTTTTTTGTACTATTACATGAACATTATTGAATGTGCAGTGTCCTCGGACCATGGATTAGCAAGACAATCGGTCGAATTATAGCGCATTTAAAAAAAATTCATGTGATATATTACTACACCACTCTTCCCCCCTAGTGATATTTCGTGATTATAGACCACTCCCCACTTCTTTTCGACGTGATTAATAGACAGCACCTGGCCACAAATCCAGACTCCGAGACTGCTGCATGCTACTGAGAAATTCCTAGAAAACACAATAACAATCTGCCAGACCCGGATGTTAAACCCAGGACCAACGAGGCATATTATTATAGCTTGCCCATATTGTCCTAACGCATATTGTCATAACTTTTATTTTTCGGGGTGGGTAATCATCAAATAACTTCCCCCGCTCTGGGCGGAGTGGGGTGGAGTGTCAGACTTTTACTGACTAAAGCTCACCCATTTTCCTTATTTTGCTTTATGTTCCGGGGCCGCGGTATCTCTTTCGAACAATCCGCTCCGCCAGGAACAACTCGTAACTCCGGCAGGTCGCTTCCAATACTTAACAAAGACATCACTAACATCATAATAAAAATAATAAACCTCATCAATCAATTTCTAGTATCTAAGTTTTGGCAGCAAAATTTCTGAAAATGTCATGATTGATCGTCTAGCTGTGGTCGGCTGAAAACAAGAGTTGTTTGATGCTAGCTATGACTAGGCTAACACTAGTTTAGTAATAGTTCTAAACCGACACTTGTGCCTGTACCCCAGATATTTGCTAATATTATTTACGTACTGAAAACACTAAAAGCTGTTTTTCCTACTTCCTACTAATATTTTAAATGCGAATGTTTGTGAGGATGGATTTATTGATGTTTGTTACTCTTTCACGTCAAAACGGCTGAACGGATCTTGATGAAATTTGGCACAGAGGTAGATTATGGATTAATTTTTTTTTCGATATCATGCGGGTGAAGCCGCGAGCGCCAGCTAGAATATTAATATTAAAAAAAACAACTGTGCAAAGCGACAACTGTTTTGAGTAGATTTAGGTCAGCAACAAGTCTCGCCAAGGGGTTTCATGATACCCAGTACTAACTGAGTTATGGAGGTCAGATAGGCTGTCGCTCCATGTAAAATACTAGCATTCAGCTGCATCCGGTTAGACTGGAAGCCGGCACATAGCAGGAAAAAGGCTACTCTGAAGATGTGATTTAGTTCACCAGTATCTAATCAATATTTAGCCCACAACAACCGAACTAAGAGTGACGTAAAGTTGTTTATTTCGTAATACTATCATACGGGTGTGCGTATGTAATTACAAACTTTCTAATTACATAGTGTAATGTCAAGCAATGTAAGTACATTGCTTGTCAAGTTCATTATGCGGGCTAGCGATCGCTATGACAATGATCTTCAGCTAGAAAGCTTGGCAGCTTATTATAAAGGAGAAAGTCAGAAACCTTGTGATGCTGTAAATATAGTATCTAACTATCTGTTTTGTAGAATAAAAACGTATTATAAAAAATATTAATAATGTATAACAAACGTTAGTTGTAAAATAGTTGCGAAATAGCGCATAAACGTTTCCTTGTTTTCAATACATGATTCCTAACAAAGAAATGTCTCATGTTACGTATGGGACATGAAAAAAAATACCGTGTATTTATTAAAGTTTACTAGGACACGCAGTTTTTTTTTAATTTACTTTTTAGGGTTCTGTACCTCAATAAAATAGCTGAACCTTTATTGGATCACTTTGTTGTCTGTCTGACAGTCTCTCAAGACCCTTTATATCAAGAACGCGTGAAAGTATCGAGTTTAAATAAAACCATATACTTAAGTCTGTAGTCCCTTATAGCTGCAAAAAAATCAACCCTCTGAATTTATGGCGTTAAAAGATGCGGCCGTTTATGTAGCACGTTTGTACGGAACCCTTGGTGCGTGAGTCTGACTCGCTATTGGCCGGTTTTCAATATTTTGGTAAGTTTTGTTTGGCCGTCGATCTGCACCCTGTATAATCGATAATATCTGTGCCACGACATTAACAAGCTACCAGATTCTCATCAGTTATGATGGAATAAGTACTAAAATAATGTTTAATACACTTTATCGTGCTACTATAATTTTTAACATCGTCATCTGCCTTTTCCCAACTATGTTGGGGTCGGCTTCCCGTCTAACCGGATGCAGCTGAATATCAGTATTTTAAATGGAGCGACTGCCTCCACAACACAACCCAGTTAGTACTGAGTAATGCGATACCTCTTGGTAAGACTGGTTGTCAGACTTTCGGAATACTGACTACCTGTAACGACTGTCAAAGATCTACAAACGACAGCCGAGACCAACGGCTTAACGTGCTTTCCGAGGCACGGAGGAAACTCGGTATGTAACGGGTGGGCACCCATCCACAGACCAACCTAGGCAAGCACTGCTTAACCTAAAGATCGACCTGAGCGGCTGCTATTATTTAGCCACGAGCTCCTCGCTACTATAATTTTTAACAATGATAATTAAATATAGATTTAAAGTATGCCACGATTAACCTATGTGCCTATAAGTTCCAAATATTGGTTATTAGGGTTAATGGACTATTAAACGATTCTCAGTTTTGATAATGTTTCTAGGTCATTTTAGTTGTAGGAAACTACTGAGTTGAATTAATTGTGGAAGGCTAAGCTTTTGTTTTTGGGTATCCCTTTCGTACAACCCGCAACCCCGGCAGGCGGTGGCCCTGTCAGGCCCCTCTGCTTTGCTGACATCTCTTTGAGGCGCGCGTGGAACACTAACGCGCCGTCGACACGGCCTGTCGTCAATAGACGGACAGACGGTGAGCTACCCATTGCTCACCGTCCACAGGCCCGCATCTACGGTGGCAGGGAGTCGTCTCGCGGCGCCCGACGCCCGGGGTGTCTCCCGCGGCGGCTGGGTAGGTTTGAGTTTCTCTCCCTCAAACGCCCGGCCACCTCATTCGCTAGCATGACTGCTTCGCAGAAGGAGGTGACCGCATCCCATTCCCTCTCGCTCCGGACCATGGACAGAACCAGGGCCGGACGCGAGAGATCGCCGCCGCCGATTTATGACTCTCCCCGTTACTTTTGCAAAACCGTAGGATTACACACAGATCTCTTCAAATAATCTAAGAAATGCCCTGTTTGTTCCCGATGTTTTAATTTACCGTTTGTAGAATTTGAAATTCAATTTGTTTTACACAAATTGAATAATATAACCTGACTATGGTTGAACTTACTATCTATGTTTGGGAAGTAGGGCCGTTGCTACTGAGCCACCGCTATTTCTGTACATGATATAATCATCCAGAAATATTCCCACTGCTAGGATTGACACCTCCTGACAGTAAGAAGAAAAACTTAGTGACTTTTTTTGGATATTACAAAATATGTCGTAAGGAAAGTTTTGATAATGGATGTAAGAGATGAAGATGAGATGAAGATGGTTGGCTCTAAGAGTTGAAGAAGACCAAAGAAACGATGGATGGAGTATGTGAAGGATGAATTGGCCAAAAAGGAGGTGTCTGATGAAATAACGAGTAACTAGAGAAGTATCGAAGAAGAAGGCATGCTGTGCCAACCAAAAATAAACTGGGGTAAGGACAAGATAATCCGGGGTTGCGGCTTGTTCGAAAGAGATACCGCGGCCCCGGAACATAAAGGGCAATAGAAGAAACATGGGTGGGATTTAGTCAGTACAAGTCTGACACTCCCCCCGCTCCGCCCAGAGCGGAGGAAGTTATTTGATGATTTCTCATCCACAAAAAAAGGACAAGGTAATGATGGTATGCTTGTTACAAAATGTCTTAAGTTTTAATTTCTAGGAAATTCCCTAATTCTTAACGATGTTTTCCTTTACCGTTTAATGAGCTTATAAAATATAAAAAAAAACTCGGCCAAGTGCGAGTTGAACTCGCGCATCGAGGGTTCTGTAAAAAACTTGGGACATAAACAGCCATATCTTTTGACAGCTCAGACTTAGAGGGTTGGTTTTTTCACAGCTTCAAGGGACCACAGACTTGAGTATATGGTTTAATATATCAAACTCAAACTCAAACTCAAAGCATTTATTTCAATTAGACCATTACAGGCACTTTTGAATGTCATAAAAACAAGAACAAAAAAATGATGCTGCTACAGTCCCAGTCACAAGACATAATAACTTATGAAAGTACTGTATCTACGCGTTCAACTCGATACCTCCACACGTATTCGAGATAAAGCGTCTTGACAGATAGGTAGAATAACAAAGCAATCCGGCAAGGGTTTCATTTTTATTCTTTTGAGGTTCGGGACCCTAAAAATGCACTAAAATCTCTTGGTTTCGTAAATAACATAAGTACTAAAATGTGTCAGGTTTTGTACCGTCCTAATAAATACAACAAAAGATTGGTCTTAAGATATTTCGCGCTAATCTAAAGTATGTGCCTTTAAAGTGTAAGACGGCTAAATTTTACCTGCATGCTAATATTGTGTCGATGAACTTACCAACTGTGTGTGCTTCATCGGTTATAGAGCTGTTGATACCGCAGGGTTGACTTTTTATATTTGTAAATTTTACTGTCTGGATTTTTATGAAGCAATGTTATTCGTTTTTAAAAAAATGGAAAACTACCTCTCTTTTCTCACAAAGATTGTATAACAGTTATGGTTTTTTTTTAATCTTTCTAAATGTTCGCAAGTGAACAAATTAAAGAGACAATTTAAAATATAGTTACAGGCCGCTTCTGGCTTCACTTATCTTGCAGATCGTCATTTTGTATCAATATAAGAGAATTTTCATATTTTTTAGCATATAATAAGTATTCATTTTATTCATATCCAGACACTGACAAACAGACATCAGACATAAATATTCTTCGAGTCTGTTATACCTATCAAGTACCAACTTGGTAGGTAAACCTTGATTATTCCGCATATTCTCACTTACTTATAAGCTACTTTGTAATACTCATTTGGGGAGTATCTGTACTTACATGTCAATCAAATAATCAACTAAAAAAACACTTAACTAAACTCTCAAACAGGTTGTAAATCGCTCGGTATCATCATCTCCGCACACATACCGTGTTCGGGGCGGGGTCAGTAGCCGGGGATGCTGCGCAGTGCGAAGCTGCGCCGGCACAAGACGCACGCGCGCGAACGAACCTTATTCGAAATTTGAAAAGTGATTTTTATTTTTGTGGTGTTTAAAAAGAGGTTAGTATGTTTTTTTTTATAATTGATATCTATGGCTAAAGAGACGAAGGATGGACTGTCGACTGTGTGAAGGATGAAATGGCTAGGAAGGAGGTGACTGATACCATGACGAGTTTGGTAGAAGAAGACATGCTACACCGACCTTAACAAAAATTGGTATAAGGGCAATGATGATGATTTGCACAACGATTTGTAAACGTTAAAAATTGTATTTTTTTAATGTTCTGTTAGTTTATGCTAATGATGATAAATCATTCTAACATTAATAGAATTAAGAATCAATATATTTTTGTGGTGATTCATCGCGATTTTGTTTACGTTTTCACTTATGTTTTGAGCGTGAATTAAAGCTAACGGTTTTACAATGACTAACAAAGATTGTGCTAATTTTATATTTGTATTGGTATTTGGTGTGGCCTCGCAGAATTTAAATTTCTTTACTTAGGTAAATATTTAATTTGAGGATGTGCAAAGGTGTTTCTTCAGCAGAAGCATTATAGGATAATGATATGAAACACGTGGAAATTCTAAATTATATCTAATTTTATGAATGGTCACTTGACCATTTGACGATTATAAGTAATTTTAAAATTATTATCCTATTATATTTGCGCAAAATTATAGTAAGGGGTTTTAATGAACGGTTAATAATAAACAAAACCATAATCAGCAGCTTTAGTAGAATGTCGTTTACTGCTGAACCTGCTGTTTTTTTTCTTAGATTCGAGTCTCAGACGAGGCTAAGTATTATTAGTATAATAATAAATTAAACTGTGCTCTGTTGTCACGACAGAAAGAAAGCGGGCATGTATGTAAATAAGTATTGTTCAACTAAACGTTATATTGGCAAAGTAAAATTCTATTCTTTGCACATTCTTTTAAAATGCTGTACGAATTTTAATGAGACTTTCGCTTGTTTGACTCAAGATCAAGATTTGTGTTATGAGTAGACATCGTATTATATGCACTTTCAAAAAAAAAGGATGTAAATAAAGGGTGTAAACATTGGTGTAAACCAAGCCTTAACGAAGTCGTTAACCATGCATTCTATAAATCAAACTAAGTAACTTAACGCAAAAATTGTCGCTAGAAAACGACCTTTTATGAAGTAAAAAATTACATTTTACTGTAGAACTCAATGTTATGTATTTAACTCATTGTGCATCTGCAGTTCTGCACAATGAGCTAAGTACATAACATTGAGTTAACATTATAATTTAACACTTTGAAACGGGATATTTACCATGTTTCTTATTAATTTCGAGTTACCAATATTTCGGCGAAAGTGTTATTATAATGTTAGTAACCATGTCAGTTTAAAGACTTATATTGAGTTAACATCCATCTGGATGCATTGTATGGGGTCGAGGAAGTAAATATTTAGTTTCAACTATAGTTTGAAAAAAAAACATCGAAACTTTGACCCCCAATATCTCAGTAACTAGAAGGTTCACAGGAGTGGTTTAGAAAAAAAAAATGATCGCAACGATGGGGAAAACACTACTGACTGCACTGTACTTTTACACCATTTATGCACTAAAAAGGACGAAATATGCACAAAATTGTATAAAATTTATTCAAAGAATTTACCTTTATTTTCACAATATTATATATTTTTATTACATTCATAATCAGTTGTTATTCTTGTGTCACTTAAATAAATAACAATTTTTCTAGATTTTTAGAGCAAACTTGTGACTTTTGAATAATCATTTTCGATGTTCAGAAGCAGAACTTATTCCACTGAGGGAAAGAGACAGAGCTATACAGGGTGTCTAGCACCATCTCTTTCCCGCAGTGGAATAAGTTCTGCTTTAAGACGTCATAGTAGGCCTACTGGTATTCATATTCAGAGAGCAGTACCTTTTTTTTTCGAATGGGTAATCATCCAATAACATCAGATTTTAACTGAGATGTGTTAGATTTTTACTGACTAAAATCCACCTATGTTCTAACTTTTGCCTTTTATGTTCCGGGGCCGCAATACCTCTTTCTAACAACCGGCCACCCCGGCAGGAGAGAGCTGTACCTTACGGTCAAAGAAAGTTTTTTTTTTTCGTTTTGATCTTCATTTTTGATAACAATCTTATAACAAGTAAAATATCGAAGACCATTTTATAATAAGCACCTAACACTATTTTATTATGCCCTATTATTTTGGGTTAGAACATTGAAATCTAACTTTACTTTATATTTACGAAAGTTTTGAAGAATGGATGGGTGTTTGTTACTCAAATACGCCAGAACAGCTGACTGGATCTGGTTGGAAATTGAATGGGTTAAGTTTTACCTCGTTAAGACGTTACTAGAATAAACGCCGGCGAAGCCGCCTGCAAAAATAAAAAATAAATCAACTCATTTTACTAGCAATAAAGTATTTTGAGGAGAGAGGAAGATTTAAAAAATTGTTTTAAACATTTTAAATAAATATATTTTTTTTATACAACTTATGAAGTTGCGCGCACCTTTTTCGTTGAAAACAATATTATGACAAATTATTCTATTCAGTTTTACGAAGTAAACAGTATTATACTGGAGGTCTCAAATGGCCAGTTTTCTATACAGGGTGGGAAACGGGTCAAAAAAATAAGAGAAAATTGACCAATGCTGTCCGGAAACAAACACAAAACAAAATTAAACCTAACATTGTGAATAATTCTGAGGAGGAAATATTCTTAGTAAAACTAGTTAAATAACCTAGCACTATTCATAAGCACGTTTAAGTACTAAACACTCAAGTTAGTGCTTACTAATTAAGTGTTCCCACTAAAAGTCATTATTAACACCATTACCATTTAAATTATTAAAAGACCTGACTTGTTGGTCTAGTGGTCGCAAGCGCTACTGGTGAACATGAGGTCCAGACTTTTATTCCACTGGGGGGGGGCACTTTTGGGCACTTTTGGGTTTTTTCATCAAAAAAAATTGTTTCTATTTTAGTAGCTACGGAGTCTGGATTTATGCCCGATTGATGCCAACAAATAATAAATGATGTTTATTTTGCAAGTAGGTTTTCACAAACACTTTTACACGTCTTTTTTAAAAACTAGATGAGGCTGGTGTTCAGAAATATGCTCGCTCCCTATTATTATTAAGCCTTTATTGCTGAAACTAAACATAAACTTATAAACAAACAAACTTATAATCTAAAACAAATCTATTTCTCCGGTTTAGTGATCAGCGTATCTTGTGACACGTACGCCTCTTCCAGCTGTTTCCAGTCTTTTCTGTCCCTAGCTTTTCTTGACCAGGTAGCTTCTCCGACTTTCCATATGTCATCCATCCATCTTTTTGCCTGTCTGCCTCTTTTCCTATATATCAATATTTATCGCTCTCTATTACAGGGCACTTAAAAACATAACTGGAGATATGGGTGTACCATTAGAAACACCTCTGTTTATCGTTTCGTTGAGCACAGGCGTGATGTTATGTATATATTAAAATACTACACTAAACTCTGCTGGGCATGATTTGTAGGTATATGGAATTCATTTTGTTCTGATGATCGAAAACAAAGATGAAAATGGAAAATCATATCAGAATCCATTCAAAAGACTTTAAAGGAGAATAATATAATAATACCAGCCTGTTACTGTCCCACGGCTGGACAAAGGCCTCTTCTCATACAGAGAAGGCACGAACATTGATCACCACGCTTGCTCAAGACGGGGTAGCGATTTTAGACTTATATTGATTAAGTCCAGGTTTCCTCACGTTATTTTTCTTCACTTATGTCTTTAATGTCTAAGATTTGAATGAAAAAATTACATTGGTGCCTGCTCGGATTTAAAACCACAACCTCATGCATTATAAGCGAAGCGTTTAACCTCTGGACCATTACAAAGACTAAAAATAAAAAAATAATCTATTAAAGACATTCGTCAAGCATTTTCCATAAAGTTGAGACGGTTGATTTATAAAAGACCGAAGGGACGATAGAAACGGTTCCCAGTCCGATCTCTATGTACGGCAAGCCTATCCCCTGGGAGAAGCAAGCCAAATACTTAGGTGTCATTCTAGACAGTCACTTGTCCTTCGCGGCACATATCAAAGCGGCTCGTTCGCGCGCTGCCTTTGCTATGGGTAGGCTTCACTTTTTAATTCAGGCAAAAAGCAAATTGTCACTCAAGTGCAAATTGCGTTTATACACCGCGGTCATCCGTCCCATCATGACATACGCATGTGTCGTGTTCGCCCACGCCAACCCGCGTTTCCTTCATAAGATGCAGATCTTGCAAAACCGATTCCTTCGTAAAATCACGGGAGCCCCTTTCTACGTCCGTAACGATAGTCTTCACTTAGACTTAAGAATCCCCACCGTCGTTCAATTCATGAAGCGCCTTACCAAGCGCTTCTTTGACTCCGCGTTAAAACATCGCAACCCCCTTATCGCATCGGCCGCTCGATACGATCCCTCGCGAATAAGTAAAATTCGTCGTCCCCGTCATACCCTCGTCACTCCTGATGATGCTATAACCCTGCTCCAGGAGAGCAGCAGGGAGACTAGCACTCTTCGCAAATTCAGACGCAAAGCGCCGTCATTCCGTCCTCGCCGACGAGGCCCGTCGCGACGTCCCGGTAATTGTCCCACCCGTCCCTTGCAAGAGCCAGCCCGCGCTGCTGAGCCAGTAAGTCCAAATCAGCCCTTAAATAATATCACTCAGATCCAGCTTGTCTCTTGCTGTCCCTCAGCGACGCCCTAAGCCGAGGCTCGTACCCCACAGGGGGTGCCCTTAGCGTGTAGTCGCTTAGTTTGTAAGTTTTTTACCCTGGCTGGAGGTCTTAATTTTTAAGGCATCCACAGGATTCGCCCGGTTAAGCAGACGACAACCTCCTTGGTTGAACTGCGAGATGCCATTCATAAAAAAAAAAAAAAAATAGAAACGGATTTGAAAGGTTTCACTATTGTTTTTTTTTTTAAGAATTTGGAACAAAATTTTAATTCAAATCCGTTTATTGTTTGTCACAGGTGAAATATTAATTCACCAAGAAATATAAGATTAATTGAAGCCCGCCATTCCGCAAGATAGGTTTTCTTTAATCCTTTCATTTAGTCAATGGGTCAGGTTAGATTTTTTTACTACTGGAGTTACTTAGGCGAGTTTCTCACAAAATCAAGATTTCAGAGACAATCTGCAGAGCAGGCAAAACCAGCTCAAAAATCTTAACACCTTTTTTTGGAAATTCCGGAAAACACACGAAGTTCTTTTTCACAAACCTTCTTTCTCATGTCGATGATTTGTTCATAGTGTAGTCAGGCTAGACGCATCTAGAGTCGACCGTACCTACGTACCGCGAGTAGTCTGAAATCTGACACACACATCACAAATCAGTACGGTACATCATTTTCCATGTTTCCATCCTCCATCGTTTGCTAATGAGGGTGAGAAATTAGCGGGAATGCCACAGAATTCGACAACATCGACAATACTTTCGGCAGCATGCTTCTTTTCTGTCCTTAAATCTATTGATCTGTGGCAAGTGTAACAATCTCCTGCTGTAAATCTATAATTATCAACATAATCCCTACACATTTTTACATCATCATGTATTAAAAATTCCAAGTCTCCGAAAAAAATACCAACACAATTTTAAACAAAAATCCACAACACATTTTCGGGTAGCAACGTATTATTTAATCAACATGTTGTTAAATTAAAACAATTTTCGCATAACAAAGCCTTAAAAGCTTCATTAAAAGCAAAATTAAATACATTTCGAACCCGCGGCGTTCCGTTAAACGAAATTATCAGACTTGCCATAAAATTAATCATATCGACAGTTCGCCATTTTGGAAATGAAAAAGAATAAGGATAAATATTCCCGAATTGGAATCATTTGGCAATTTAATGAGGGACGGGGAAAAGGTATTTTTAATATGGCCGTATCTAATTAGGACTCGCTGATTGGTCTGTATACGTTGCCGCCATTTTATCGTATTATAAAAAAGCTGTCAACGACCCCCTAACAAAATAAGTTGGGTATACTAATCTGTGGAAGGATCAAGGAAGGATTTAGTACTTTTATTTGATATTTTAAGACTAATTAACGTAAATTGATGAATCATAAACCTAAATTTAATTCCCAAAAGGTAGCGCAGAAGTGCAACTATATATAGTCCTTCTGACCGTTTTCGGCCATGGCTGCCAAACTCAGCTTAGATAAGCCATCGGCGCGAGAGATATTCTAGTGCACAAGTGTATGCGCAAGCACAGGTTCTCTCTGTACCCTTACTCTCATAGTCCGATGGGACGGCAATCTGACATGACCGGAGGGAGATCAGACGCAGGACCAATTGGGTAGTTGACACCATTAACCAATAATTTAAAAACACAATTTTTCTGAAAGAACCCCTGAGAACTCCATTCATTTCAAAACAACTTTAAAATTCGATTTTTAGTTGCTTTTAAATCAATTAATAGTTGCATCATTGACTTGACAACTTAGTGACGTCATCGGTTGCGAGTCTCATACAAAATCTATGGGGGAAGCGCGTTTTGACAGCTCATAAAAAGTATATCAATTGATTGGTGGTGTCAACTACCCTATTATGATATGATTCCCGGTGGCTCGGAAAGCACGTTAAGCCAACGTGCTTTCCGAGCCACCGGGAATCATATCGCCAACTTCCAAACTTTGGGCTTTCTAATGGAAAAACTCAATAACACTTTTGCCCGACCTGGAAATTGAACCTAGGTTCTGTACTACGTAGACGAGCGTATTGCCAATAATCGGGCACAAACCTAAACTACATTTCTGTTACAGACAAGTTCCTGATAGAAAACTTAATAAAACTTTTACCGACTCGGAAATCGAATCAATTTTATAATTAGTTGGCTTAGCATGTCTTCTTCTTCACTCTCTATGAAATTCATTATCCATTGGTTTAAAATTATAATTATGTAGTTAGAGAATTGTTTTGATCTTATTTTTTTGGGTTGTAAAATCATCAAATGACTTCCCCCGCACTGGGCGGAGCGGGGGGGAGTGTCAGACTTTTACTGACTAAAACCCATGTTCCTTCTATTGCCCTTCACGTTCCGGAGCCGCGATATCTCTTTCGAACAACCCAATTGTTTTGATCTGGTTTATTCATTTTTACACATATTAGAATTGAATTGGTTAGAGAATCGTATCATTATGAACTTTAACAAACTATATTATTAGTCAGCTAAACTTAATTCTATGTTCGATGTTTATTTTATAATTCAAAATTATGTTAATTATGCAGATTGATTTTATTAACACAATAAAAAATAATTAATTGGCTCTCGTAAAATGAATGTTCTCGTAATTATTTTATTACTGACAAGTTGTTTATTTACTAACTTTGTAAAATAAGCTTATTTTCTTACACAAGTTGCACATGAGGTGTAAATATTAAACCATTACTATTTGTAACAAAACCAATTTCAAACCAAATAACTCAAACTTAATAATTTTCTTACTACAAGGATAAATACCCAAGAAAATCCAGATTATCATAAATGTTATCGGAACAAGATACATAGTATGATAATGGCTAGAACAAGGATTGGCCCACTTCACCATGGAACCGGATCTGTGTAACGGTCGCACAGGAATCGCTAGATACAGCCTTGTTTGTATACCAACTCGTTTTAGAATGACCCAGAATATGGTCGCACTTCGTACGGAATTGCTCTGCGCTGATTTGAAATTGATAAGGTATTCCTGGGTTTATTTATGTATTTACGGTTTTGCTTGATAATTTAGTGTCTAAAGATAGTGGAATAGTGTGATTAATTTATCCTTTTGACTGCCGGTTGGTAGAGTAGTGGCACAACACGAAGTCCGTGGTTAGTTTCCCGGTTCGCACAAATTGATATTGCATTTTTCCTCCTAGAAGTTTCTCAGTAGCAATAGTAGCTCTTCACACCAATCTCATGTACGTAAATAGGCCTTATGCCTAGCCTTCCGCCTGCTGAGGTTGCGGGTTGTTCGAAAGAGATGAAGAAAGAACATGGGTGGGTTTTAGTCAGTGAAAGTCTGAGACTCTCTCCCGCTCCGCAGAGGGACAAAAGTTATTTGATTTTATTTACCATTCGAAAAAAATGCCCAAGCCTTACCCGGCGACACTCAAACTATAACAACAAAACACAAAATATAGCATATCATACACTAAACTTAATCTGGGGTCTCAGGTACTATCTAATAAGACCACTCTGCACACATGACGACACATCACGCTTGACATTTACAGTATAACATGGCAACGCTTTGTATTGAATAAGATAAGTAAGGTCTGCATGTAATGTACTAGTTTTGTAAAGCGTGATTAATCGCTGTGTGTACAAGTTTTGCATCACACTGCGCAGCACGAAATACGATTACGCATTTTTTTTTTCGAATAGGCATCTCGCAGTTCAACCTAAGAGGTTGTCATCTCATCGTCATCTGTCGCTTAACCTTTGGATTCCTTGAAATTAAGGCCACTTACAAACAGAGCGTCTACACGCTAAGGGCACCGGTGGGATACGAGCCTCGGGTTAGGGCGTCGCTGGGGGAGGACAGCATAGGGACAGGCTGGATCTGAGTGAAAATTAAAAGAAGTCATTCGACCTATTTTTGACACAATTTCTTTATAACACCGCTACTATTTTTTTTATGGATGCTACGATGGGTAATAGATTTCGCTTCTTTTTTTTCCTTTTAATATTTTTTATTAAATTTGTTTTTATTCGTCCCACAATTTATTTATTCTTGATATGTATTTTATCGTATCTTACCGTGGTTTCACTTGCTTGGGCCCTATCAGCTCTGTGACATGTCCGCCATGTTGCAGCATCATGCTGAGATAGCGGCCTTTTGGCCTCGTGACAGGACTACTTCAATTAATTGTTTTTTTATTGTTTTGTTTTATGTTTATATATTTTTAATAAGTAATCTTGTTTTACTGTCTTGTCCTGTGCAAGTTTAATAAATTGCTTTCTTTCTTTTATGTAAGCACACTGTTACGATATTCAGTTCTCTGTCAGACAGAACCTTTATATTTGAGTATTACAAAGCACGTTCTCGTAACAATATAAACACATAACTGAGTTAACTGCCTACAAATACAAGGCAACATTTATTGTGTTCTGTTTCATCACATTAGGGATGTTGGAGTTCGGACAAAGTGTGTCTCAGACGTGCTTAAGAAGTGACATGTTTTTTGACGTGGAGTCTAATTCAAGCTTATAATACTTTTCTAACACTTTATTTTGGAACGAAGTTCCTTATCGCGCGTTGTGAAAGGGTGCCAAACGGAAAAAATTAAGACCAAAAGTTGTAACGACACTTTTTGCTATAGTTGTAAGCCATGCGGCGTGCGCGTGTTTCTCTGTCTGTCTCTCTCTCTCTCTCTCTCTCATAGAAAGCATGCCAGTTATTTTCGTTTCGTCTTTCTATTTCGCATTGAACAGTGTGGTGTCGCGACGATTATTTTTGTTGGGTGTATACAGATGTTTTGTACTTAATAAGTAATAACTTTGTTCTATCCGGGTGTCCCTTGACACCTCTCAAGTTTTTTCCTGTATTTTGTATGGTATACATAGTAAAGAAAATTAAAACTTACTTATTACCTTTAGTCTATCCCAGCAAGTCGTTTTTCAATTATTGAATCTGTTGTTAAATGATGTTGTACAATAGTGAAGTAAAAATATGCTCTAGTGTCTGTTTTAACTGGCTTCCTGAAAACAATTTTGGTCGACCTCTGATATCGGAGACCCTGACCAAATCTGTCAATTTTATTTTTTACTAGCTTTTGCCTGCGGCTTCGCTCGCGTTAAATTTGGGGTAACACGGTTCCCATTTCCTGATTTGCAGGTACCTGCTACCTGCAGTTTTTGCCCTTGTGCCTAATTGATTTGTAATAGCAAAGCTAAGTTTTGCCTTTTCTTCCCTCTTTCTCCCTCATTTCCCACTTAAAAAAAAACCTATGTCCGTCTCCTGGGTCCCAACTATCTCTGTACCAAAATTCATCAAAATCGGTTTAGCCATTAAGGCGTGAAGAGGTAACAAACAAACTTCACTCACTTAGTAAGGATTCTTGGCTTACGTTTCGCCGCAACTTGCTTGATGTGAAGCGGTGATGCGGCCTAGGGCAGACAAGATTTATGACATTTTTCCTCTAGACGACGAGGGCCCATGCTACACCGAGGCCCTGTATCATTGATACGGCTGATACGTCAGTAAAAACGCAGCTGTCTATTAAAACGATATTTTGAAAATGGAACAGGCTCACCTTCTTGTCCCATAGGTACCGAATATTTTCTGGTACAATAGAACATTTTACGATTTGGGAATAAGAAGCCACTTGAGTTTGTATAGGACTTTGGTTTAAGGAAAATCTTTTCATCGAGATATTCAGGTAACCGGTCCCCAGGTAATTAGCGAGAACACGACCGATTCAAACTACATTACCTTCCGATCTTTGTGATCTTTAGGGATTCGCAAGATGATCTGAAAATTAATGAGGCGTGAATTGGTGGTTGATCGTCGATGGTTGGTTTCAACTTTTAATCAGCGCTGAGGGTGAAGTAAGACATAAATGTGGTTACACCCAGAAAACTGAGCACAACAGAAAACGTACCAAACGTTTTTTTTTTTTAAATAATGATGGTTTTTGAAAATTAAACTGTTTTTTAACCGACGAAAAAAAGGAGGTTCTCAATTCGACATGTATATTTGTTTTTTTTTTTTTAATGTGTGACCACGCATAACTTTTTATTATGACGCATTTCAATAATTGCACTTTTGGTAGATTCTTGGTTATTTAATTTCGATCCTATTTTGTTTCTTTTGAGGACATTATGTTGCCCTTTACATTCCACAAAGTTTTGTGGTTGTATGGACAAATCTTGCATGTAGGTTTTAAACTTAATGATAAGAATTCTGTGTCAAAATAAGCTTTAAATAGTACGTAAAAATATTCTTGGCATAAAATTAATGTAAATGTAGATCAATATTCCTGGTGATGTTCAAACAATAACTGTGGTCATAATAATGCGGTACGTATTGTAATACATACATACATAACGGTTAAAATCAAAACCTCCTTTTTTCATTCGCAGTAGTCGGGTTATAAACTCCCACTATCAACCAAAACAACAACTGTGAGTCCTCCCAACTCTCACTTAGACATTGTCTGATTTTTACGTCTTTCTTTACGGGTTGTAAAGTTTACGGACGACGCTTTACGAGTTCGTACAAGTACAATGTCGGCACAAGTACAAGTTAACTCTGCCGACGAGAAGATTAAGGGTTCACAGTTGTAGAGAAGGGAGCAAGACGGAAAAGTAGGCTAGAATTATGGTTTGCGTGTTTGTTGAACTTCGAAAAGGAGGTTCTACGTTCGACTTTTTTGTATTTTTGTGTGTGTTCACCGATCACTACACCACCTGAGGACAGATTTTCATTATTCTTTCTGGTTCGAGGTGGTCTTCTGAGGTGGTCTCATTTCAATGTTATTTATATTGCTTGGGTAGTTTATGTGTTGTCGTCTATAATGCATATTTTTTGTTCCATTTGAGATGGTATGCTAATATATTTTAGTAACAATGAGAAATAAATAATCGATAAAAAAATTGTTGAGATATCATCATACCATAGATAAATAGATTCGTGTATAACCTCCTTGATGTCACGAAACGTGTATTACCACTGAACAAACACTCGATACCTTTAGGAGTCGATTGCGGCAGTATCTGATCGACGCTCAGAAGAAACTGGGCCTGACCGTCACCAACACTTCCATAATATAGAGGGTTCTCTGGTCCTAACGGCTCACTTTGTCCTATTAACAACAGACACTAACTGTGAAAAATTAAACACATACACGAAACACATTACAACTATACTCACCGTACATTATGATAAAAACTGAAACATAATGATACCTACACGAACAAGTAAACTTGTACAAACACTACTAGACATACTCCATACAACTTAAATAACAGTTATTCATTACACATATTACCTTTACTGTGATAATCAAGTTTATTATTTTTAGTATTTAAATTCAAAATCTTTCTTACTGACAATCCTACATAATATTCGCCGCACATTTTCTCGACATCCGTGTGTCACTAGCAGGATTCAGCAGAATACCAGTGTCAGGTAGTCTACTTGGCATTATGCTGAGCTGGACTCCTTTTTGGTGCAATTTAGAGACACACACCGCCCAGTAGTGGGCGACCTTAATAAATATATGTGATGTGTCTAAATGCCTATGGGTCGATATAACTTAGTCTACCTTACTTTTTTTTTTAATGGTTCCTTTTTTTTCTGTGTGATGTTTTTTTTTATATTAATTCTTGTATTGTGTCTTTTGTTGCATCAAATAAATGATTTATCTATCTATCACTGGTCACTAAAACTGGCAGTATTAAAAAAACAATTTTCATTTAGCACTGGCCATTCCAGATTTAAAAAAAAAACTTTTGCCTGAACGTAAATTGGCGGGATTTTCGAACAGCTTTTTACAGCAGCAAAATATAATTATATTTTTGTTTTCTTTTAGATTTCAAAATGATTCGGCACGCGCTTGTTGTGGTGTTTTCTTTGTGTTCCGTTAGTCAGGTAAGTTGAATTCTTTGAGTAAATCTAAAAACATTTATGGACTCATTTAGCATCTGTATTTTTTTTATTACAACTCGTCTGATGTGAAGCGATGATGCGGCTTAGGTCTAGTTTAGTTTTTTTTATCATCTCTTTACATAACTTAACATCACGACTGTTATCCCCGAAAGAGTTAGGTAAGAGGTGTATATACATTGTTGATCCATATCTCACCAGTTGTGTTAAAGTCCCAAAGGAGGCGAGCCTATTGCCATCAACCAGATTCCCTAGCTGTTACTGAGAAATTCCTGATGCATAGACTCAATAAGAATATGCCCAATCCAAGAAAAGAACTAAGGACCTGATTCTCAGCGGTCGTGGTTACGGCCACTAGGCCAATTTGGATCAAATATCTTTAATTGGGTCTAAACTACCAACCAACAGAAATCTTATAAAAAACTTGCTTCTATTCAGTTCAGTTGACAAAACACCAAGAAAATGTCGAAACGATGGATTCCTAGCTCGTATATCAAAGACAACGGTAGCCACAAAAAACCGTATCTAATGACCAGTGTCTAGAGGTGATGAATAATTCACTAAATGTCACTTTCGTTCATGTAATGTCATTGTTTTGCACACCACTAATACCGCAATGATTTCACCTTTACTTACTGTTGACACACTTATTTTAACACTTGAGTAAGTTACCATATTTAATTGGTTATTTGATATTTTCAAACATTTCTGTATAAGTAGTTTGTGTTTTCTGTTCAATTTATGGGTCGAAAATATTGAAATGGATCTAATTATATGGATAAAAAATTATGTAATATTGTGACACTTTTAACAATTGAATCCATTTTTAAATTATACATTTGTACACCACATTTAATGGCAAAATGCAAATGGGCCACATTAATGTTAAGATAATGCATACTACTTGTATGCCTACATTCAGGCAAATAAATTATTCTTATTCTTATTTTAACGTGATTTGGAACGACTGCTTCATTAATTTATTGGTCTCAGGTTTTTTATTCGATTCGTGGATTTGGCAAATTGTTATTGGTTTTTTACAATAGAAAAATACAGGGGTCATACAGGTATTTAAAGTCTAACTAAGGTACCCAGGAAAGGTCCAAAAATTTCTCAATAATAAGAAGCACAAGTGCTTTTCGACGTCGGTCGTTAAGGATACTATTTACAACCATTTTTTTTTCATGCACAGGTACACTCAGCAAAACAGCAAGTTCAACTATCAGACTCATACCTTCCAGTGGCGATGCAGGTCATAGCCCATCTCACCGATCAGATGGCCTTCGAAGCCAACGAGGCTAGTCCTCAGCCCACCACTAAGCCGACCCCTAGGCCTACGTCGAAGCCCACAACTAGGCCTACAACCAGACCCACAACCAGGCCTACGACTTGGTCCACGACATCGAGGCCGTATGTGACCTTCAAGCCTACTAATAACTGGTGGACTGGGTTTACCACTAAGAGGTTACTGACGCTTTGTATAAAAGCCTTTACTTTTAGCTGACTTTGAAAAGGACCACCAAAAACTACCATGTACATAACTTTTTTATGAAAATCCAGCCTTATTAACCAACTCGTCAAACAGTTTATTAAATAAATTAAATTTGATTTGATAACGACCATCGGTTTCTCAGAAAAAATCAACTATATCTGACGAGCCTGATTACTTTGCTCTTTCCCTGACCTCTTAAACTGGGTTATGTAATATCCCTCTCGTACTAAACAAAGCAATGATGATTTTCTTCTACTTAATTTTAATGTTTATTGGAGTGAACAAATTAAATAGACTAGTCGGATAAACATAATAGTGTTTATGTAAAATCGAGTTAGATTCGAATCTCTCTATAGATGATGGTCCTTTTTAAAGTCAATGTTGTACATAGAAAATTATTTATAAGATTTATTCTAAGATGGGTACAATGGGATTGGAAAAGGGTACTGGTAGCTTACACATCAAAGGGTCTTGGTTATAATGAGCGTAAGTCCAACAGAATCCTTACTAATATTATAAAAGCGAAAGTGAGTTTGTTTGTTACCTCTTCACGCTTTAATGGCTAAACCGATTTTGATGAATTTTGGTACAGAGATAGTTGGGAACCAGGAGACGGACATAGGCAAATTTTTAAAAAAAGTGGGATGTGAGAGAGAAAGAGGGAAGAAAAGGGAAAACTTAGCGTTGCTATTACAAATCAATAAGGCGCAAGGGGAACTGTGTTACCCCGAATTTAACGCGAGTGAAGCCGCGGGCAAAAGCTAGTTGAATTATATTCCAAGTCGTAGTCAACAATCACTTCATACTTAAATACTTACTAGTGTGGAAAGTTCTAAACTTCTAACGTTGCCAAAGACCACGGTCAATGAAATTCTACGACCAATTGGAAATGTTACATTTTTCAAAGATTTGACTGCAACAGTCATTTGTTTTATATGTGAGAACTCAATTTGTTAAAACTCATCACAAACGGAGAAACCATAGAATCGTTTAAAGATTATAAAAGACATGTCAGGGTACCTTCTTTTCAAACTAGGTTTATTATAGGTCAAATCTTCGAAGAATATTTTAAAAATAAAACACATTTCATATCATGTTTGTCTTACGCCCAGAGCTCATTGTGAAATGTCCATTGTCCTTTCAAAATAAAAATATAATAATTAAAGCCTAAGGGAAAAAATGGGGGTTCTCAAGTGAACCTGTCTATTCGATATCAAAAAACATTGAATATTATTTCAAATCAGACGTTCAACAAATACAAAATAAAATGAAAGCAATAGACAGTTTCATCTTTCATAAAATAATAATTTCTGTAACATAATATCTAGGTATTTCAAATTAATTTATAGAAATTGGTTTCTGGACTGGGTTTATTTTTCGATTAATGGAAAAATAGGTAAACCAGGTAAAAGGTAGAACAACCCACTACCCCTCTATTTTCTCAGAACGATTTAAGGCAAGTAATTCACCTAAAAAAATATTTTTTTTTTGCCAAGAAAATAGAATTGTTTTTTTCCAGTAGTGGAAACGATACAAGTGCTGAAGAATTATGTATAAATTGTGCTAGATGATACAACTTTCTCATTGTTATAGTAACTGGTACATTTCTAGATAAAAAGCTCTACTCTTTCAAGAAGAAAAATAATTATAAGTATTGTACTTATTTCAATTTTTTATTTTTTTTATTTGATGCCCAATAACGTGGAAATGAAGAAGTTTGAATTTGAAGTTGGAATGACCTCACTTAGTTAGCTAAGTGATGTCATTCCAACTTCAAATTCAAAGATTATCCATTGTCATATAGACTACACAAGTAAGCAAAATACAGCTCAATCTAAAAAAAACCAGGAAGTGGGTCAAATTTAAATCCAAGATATTTTCACATAAAAAAAAAAACGAATCACCTACTATACAATCTGACAATACGGTGTTTAACTTTATAAATTCGCCTCACGTATTGGCAAATATAACGGTGTAAGTGAACAGGTACCTATTATCCAAGTAGATCGTGACGTCATCTTTTGTCATAGAATACTTGCTTTTCTTTAATGAAACCGGTTCACATGTAGAAACAGAGTCAGTAGGTGTGTCTATGGTGTTGTTTTAACTGGTTGTCTAACGATGGTGTTGGTTTCGTTCCACGATGAAATGATTTTAAAAGACCATGGAGTTTCTTGCCGGTTCTTCTCCATAGGAAACGGCCAACCCGAACCGTGCACCGTTTCTCGGCGTTTTATAAGTGATGGGCACTTATGTGAAATAAAATATTTTGATTTTGATGAGTTAAAAACAGACCTTCATTTTGATACACTGAAGTATAAAGCCAAGTCTTAAAGGTAGACCACTTATAGCTACATTCAATGGTGTTTTGACACGTCTGCTTTGTGCTCAGTTTTCCGACCGAACTTGGATTTGCTAGCCACTCGAGAGCACATATAGAACCGCACACCGAAGATAGAAAGATAAATAAATTATTTAGGTATTAGATGCAATTAAAAAAAAATAGAATAAATTGCCCGTCATGTAATGTGATGTGTCTAATTGTATAGACAATTAGACACATAAAATAACGGTCGCACATTACTGGCTGAGTCTCAAGGTTGCACCAAATAGAAGTCCAGCTAACCATAATGCCAGGTAGAATACCTGACGCTGGTATTCTGCTGAAATCCGTTAGTGACACACGGATATCGAGAAATCACAATAATCCAAAAAGAACAATTTTCGACATTATACGGCGAATGTTTTAAAGGTGCGTAGATACCCACATCTAAACTGATATGCATTTAAAATTGACAGAAAGAAAGATGTCAGATTTGAAAGTTATTAAATATTTTCAGTGCCTACTAGATTACTTGATAACCACCCTAGAACGCCATCGAATGCAGTCGATGTGGCCGAAGTCTGCTAGATGGCATCATCAACATCATTCTAATGGAAGCTCGTACGCCATTGCTCGAGCAGGCAATGTTGTTTATTGACAATTTATTGCACGACGAGAACGCATCGTACCACCGCTGTACCAAACGATCCTTATCAAGTAGGACAACGCCTGGGGAACGTTTAGTTTCCTATAAAACTGTAAACCTAGTACTTAGGTTTGTCTAATGCTGGTTATCGGTAACTTTAAAGACCACCTAGACGAATGCTTAAATCTTTTGCACTGTCGGAATTTTAACCCTTAGCGCTGAGAACAGCGTTCAAAATACGGTATTGGGTATTGTGGTGAAGAAATGTCGCCTAGTCTAAACTAAAAACTATGAAAACAAGTCTATTTTAGTTCAAACTGTAAACGAGTATTTAAAATAACTAAAACTTGACTTTAAGTAAGGTGGTATTCATATTAACAGTTGTTTTTTTTTTTTGTAAATATTATTCTAAATGATTAATACGTAAGTAACGTATTTATTTCTTACGGTTGGGTGGGGTGGGTGCCGTTTTTTCTTTTTGAGGAACGACCTCAAAAAGAAAAAACGGCACCCTTATAGGATCCCATTCTTGTCCGTCGGTCTGTCTATCTTACTATGTGTATGTCTGTCAAGACCCTTTACCTCTGGAATGCGTGGAGGTATCGAGTTGAAATTAAAGCCATATATACACAAGTCTGTGGTCCTTTGGAGCTATGGGTTTATGTCGTAAGTTTGTACGGAACCCTGGGTGCGAATACGTCTCGCATTTGGCCGGTTTTAAATGTATTTCTTACATTTCCCTTAAAATAAAGCTCGGTCATCTGGATCTAAAACCTGAGACAAACAAGCTACATTTTAAAGGTTTCTTGTATTTTGTAAGGAATAATCCTTATTTATGATCAGTGATAATATATATATATAGATAGAATAACCCTTGATCAGAGCTAGGATGGCCAATAAATGTATTATTTATTAAGATGACGAAATAAATAGATATACCCACGATGTCTACAAATCACGCCGTTATTAATTTTGAAATAAAAGATGTAAAAAGACAAACTCTTCATCAGATATATTTATCCAAAATGATAACAAAATACGCTTTCAATAATTCAAAACAACCTTCAGAAAACAATATTGGCCAACAAATACAATTTCATGCTTACTAATTACCACCAATTCATATTCCAGGACAGAAATGACAACCCCCCACCACAAGCCAGGTCTCTACGCCCCCTACTCCCCACCTAAACCCATCAGCAGGTACACCTGGAACCCTCAGCAACGCCGCTTTGTCCTCCTCCCAGTAGAAAACCACGCCCAGTACTCCATCCTACAACCACAGCAGATAAAAACGGAAGAACCTCTCCTCTCTGTTATCCATGAACAAGTCAAGCCTTTGGTGGAACCGAGCCCAGAGAAAGCCCCATACCTACCTCCTCATTACGACGTCAAAGTCAGCAGTCGTTCTGATGGAAATGTTCTAGACGATATTAATGAGGAGAATCTTCAGTATTATCCTCATGATGATAAGTTTGTGGACGTGTTGGAAGGAGTCAGGCAGGGTGCTCAGCCAGCGATGGGGAAGGCGAAGCTGTCGGCGGCGAATCTGAGGCTGTTGCTGCTTTATGATCTGTTGAGCAGGGATGCGAAGAGGCAGAGGCTGTCGGATTATAGTGTGAGTAATTCATATTTTAGAATATTATCTATACAAGGTTCAGCTTTTTTCGAACATCACGGGGGCAAGACCGCGGGCGCCCCAGCTAGTTACACGACTGCCCCAAAAAAGGAGTGTTATGTTTTTAGGGTTCATGTATGTTTGTATGTATGTGAGTTTCTTTATTCCATCATAACTTCTAAACGCCTAAACGGATTTACATGTATGGGGTATCATTAGAATCCTTGCATCGTCACGAGTAACATAGGCTATTGAAAAAGTATAGAAATGCAATGTGGCGGGTATGATAAATAAATGAACACCCACACAATTTTTTAATTATTTATTTTGTGTTTAATGCATGTTATTATCGTCTAGGATTTGACGAGTGGATTCCAAAAATATTAATATGTTACATTGTTAATTAAACTGTTAATTAAAAAAAATATTGTCAATGTATCCGATAGTTGATCCGTTGAAAACAAACAAGGTGTGCTATCTAGTGGCAATTAGAAGAACTAGTGACGAGTAGATTTATAAATAATCTATTTCTATCCTAGAAAATCATAATAATGTGTCCCAAACTTAAACGGCTCAGTAGGTAGGTTCGAACTTCGAAGCAGACATAGGCAGTTAAATACAGATAACATTTAAAACACGAAATCCTTTAAAAGTTCCATTTTTCTTACGGATGTACGGAACACGACCGGTCAGAAAACACGACTGCCATGTTTTATATGAAACTTATCACTAAAAGGTTTAAAATAAAAATTAATAATTTAAAAAATTAAAAAAACACGACTGCCATGTCAAAAAAATGAACTAAAAAGACAAAAACAAGTCAACAAAAATTTTCATCGCGGTCGGGAGACCAATCTGTAGAATACTTTCTTGTATAAAAGTCCCCCGACTGCGATGAAAATTTTTGTTGACTTGTTTTTGTCTTTTTAGTTCATTTTTTTGACATGGCAGTCGTGTTTTTTTTTTTTTAAATAACTCAAAGAATTACTAGTGTTCAATGAAACCATCATCACATTGTTTTGAGGCCAAAACCTTGATTTCAACCGTATAACGTAATTTTTCACCCCAAACAGAAAATTATTACCCAGTACCTTTTATTATATTGCGTTAGTAAGATAAACAGAATGCATGCTAACCAGCTTCGTGAACGGTTCCTTTACAACCGGTTATCTGTCTAGCCTTTTCCCAACTATGTTGGGGTCGGCTTCCAGTCTTACCGGATGCAGCTGAATATCAGTATTTTTACATGGAGCGACTGTCTATCCTCAACCACTGGACTGACCTCCACAACCCAGTTAGTACTGGGTAATACGATGTCCCTTGATAAGACTGGTTGTCAGGCTTTAGAGACACTGACTACCTGTAACGACTGTCAAAGATCTACAATTGACAGCCGGGACCAACAGCTTAACGTGCTTTCCGACGCACGGAGGAAACTCGGTATGTAACGGGTGGTCACCCATCTACAGACCAACCTAGGCAAGCGCGGCTTAACCTAAAGATCGACCCGAGCGGCTGCTATTATTTAGCTACGAACTCCTCTTCCTTTACAACCTGTAAATATGTTTAAATATCTTCTTATCACGTAACTCAACTTCCTTCTCGAATCCAGTTCTAAAGTCACGAGGAGCGCTGCCGTTTGCGTTTGACACAGACGTCTCAAGTTGTCAATGTCTGCAACAGCTCTGACGCTTTTCCGAAGAGCTGTTAAGGTAAGCGTCCACAGGCCTGCATCACAGGTATCGGACGCATCGCATCAAACGGATTAATTAGACTGCGTCCAATCGGCAGTGATCGGATTGCCGACGCGAGTATCAGCAATCTGATTGCCAATGCCACCTTCATTCGGATTTTTGTAGTGCGGAAAGTGTTTGGGAGAAGCGATGAAGAAGTCGTTATTGCTTGTTTGTTAGCAGAAGAGGAAAAACAAACGCACTGATCGGCATTCCGTATGACGTCATCGGTACGCAGCGCATGTAGGTATTGCCGATGAGCTGTCCGTACGGTGCGGATCAGAGGACGCTCGCTGTTCTATGAGTTTTTATACAAGGCAAACTAAAATCCGTTACATGTGATGCGTCCGATACGTGCGATGCGGGCCTGTGAACGGTTACCTTTATGCAACTGAGGAGACTACCGATCTGTAACGTTACATAACTTAACATCACCCCTGTAAATCGGTAACGATTAGGCAGAGGTGTACGATTAGGTATACATATAGTGAGTATGCTTAAGTTGCGTGTGTAATTAATTCCGTTTATTTTCGTTGGATCCCAGTTTTTGATCCCACTTTAATATTTTTGGCGTTGGATCCCACAAAACATTTTTATATATTTCCGTTGAATCCCAAATTTGAAAAATACTAAAAAAATACGTTTCATTGCCATTGACTCCCAAAAACTATTTCCGTTGGATCCCAGATGTTTAAAAACATCTGAATGCGGGTACATTCAACAACAAAATCACAATAATATTTTAAGGCGAAACTTTGTATGTATGTTTGTTATTCCAACACGCTCAAACTTCTAGACTGATTTGGATGAAATTTGGGTATGTGGATAGGTTATGTTAGAATAACGGGTGCCTGCCGTTTTTCCGAAAAGATTTTGACATTCATTACCCAAACAAATTATAGGAACCGGGAACTAGGTTAGGTTAGGTTAAAACTGTGACCTCCTACGCACGAGCCGAGCGAGCGGAGCGAGCGGTGCCGCGGCAGCGGCCGGCGAGTGCCACAAACGACCTGCATTTATAGAAAAAAGAGATTGTTTTTAGTTGGTTACCCGGAACTGAACTATTTAGATTAGGATAATTACTTATTTACAAAAAAAGGTTAGGTTAAAACTGTGACCTGTGTGCCAGAAACAGAAAAAGTACTGTGTGGCAGTATTTTTTTTTGAGCTAAGAGGCGCTTGTTTATTCCCCAGTGGCAACAATCCTAAAAAATCCAAAATACACACACGGTGTTTTTGAAATATTTAATAAAAGTAAATCACTTTTCTTCTGAAATGTACACATGTTGTCATAAAATGGGATTCAATGGTAATATCAAATGGGACCCATCGTTAATACCTATAAAATGGGATCAAAAACTGGGATCCAACGAAAATAAATCATTAATTCTACTAAAATCAGACCAAATTAGGCCAAAGCGTATTATGCATGTACCGGGGTTGCGGGTGGTTCGAAAGAGATACCGCAGCCCCGGAACGTAAAGGGCAATGGAAGGAACATGGGTGGGTTTTAGTCAGTCTGACACGCCCAGAGCTGGGGAAGTTATTTGTTGATTTCCCTATTTAGCTCCTAGCATATTACGTAAGCAGAATAAGCTGTTTAAAGATTTTTTAAAAAAAAAAAACGTTGCTACACACCAGGATTTCTCCTGTATCGTGCGTTTACAAACATTTAAACTCACATACACAAACAGGCAGACCCGGAACAACTATCTGTAGGTCATACAAATAAGTATTGGTTTCGTGCGGGGATCGAACCCGCAACACTCAGCGCGGCAGTCGTTCGCTCAGCTACTGCGCCTACCGTGTCGTCGTAGATTGACTGTAATGTTTTAATTGTAGACTTAAAACGTTAAAGATGACAAGGAGTAGTAAAGGTATCTATTGGTAGATAAGCTTATGTTGCCCAACGTCCTTTTTTTCGGTTCAAAATACTTATTAACAACATAATTCCTTCTAGAAAAGTAGGTACTATGTTTTCTAAAAAAATTGATACTGTAGTGGTAAGACAAAATACCTTTTTTTTGGCGTGGTAAATCATCAAATAACTTCCCCCGCTCTGGCTGGAGCGGGGGGGAGTGTCAGACTTGTACTGTCTAAAACCCACCCATGTTCCTTCTATTGCCCTTTACGTTCCGGGACCGCGGTACCTCTTTCGAACAACCCGCAACCCCGGCAAAGACAAGATGCCTTAGCCCAACATTGGGAGCAGGACAGGTTGATCAGTGCACTGCCTACTCTTGTGATACTAAATAGCGCCCACATTAGTAAACAAACCGCGGTCATCGTTCCAATTATTTATTTCTGTAATTTATTAGTCCAATCGCCGTATTATTTAAAAATATGTAAATTACTCGACGACCCACAACCATTTATTGTGTTGATATACAAATTATGTAATACTAGCACATTTCTGCGGTTTCGCTTGTTTAATAAAATTCCTGTTGTTTTATGAAAACATGAATTACTTAATCAGTGAATCAATATCACCTACTTGCTTGTTAATCAATAGTTGGTTTTTTAAATACAGCGATTTTTTTACTCGATTAGAAATCGCGAATATCGCGGATAGGTACCTTAAAGGTCATGCCATCTGATCTAGCCGATTTTAGCCTCATCTCTAGGGCGGTAGAAGGTAGCTCCTTATAATATTATATGAGTCGCTTCATTCAAAAATATATTTTATTTACCATGTAGTCCCTTTATCCTACAGGCAACATCGCACGATTTAAGAGAGTTATTCCTTTCTTCCATTCAGGAAGCTCGTTTGCTCATCTATTTTACAATGTAATCCAAAACTATTAGAAAGCAAGTACAACAGGTAAAAGTTAAAGCGAGGTTTTAAGTAAATTCAACTCAGAAATCGATCGACGTTTGATCGAGTTTCTGTCTCGCGTTAATTTCGCTACGCGTTGCGTTCCGCCAAAGTTGTGATCGATTGAGATATACAGGGTGTAAATTAATCTTTCACGAAGCCGTCAACCGTGCTTTCTGAAACAAACTTAGTAACTCTACGAAATACCTGCGACTCAGCTTTTTTGTCATGGTGAAAAAACAACGTTTTACGGTAAAACTCAATGTTACGCATGAAAAACATCGTGCTGATAGATGCATTAAATGGGACGGGGGAGGGAATGGAAGGTAAGGGAAGGTATTTAAAGTAAAGTTATAACATTTAAAACAAGATTCAAGAAATTTATGTTGTGAAAAAGTTGGAACTCTAACCTGTAATAATAAATAATAAAAATCTTTATTTACTAAAATATAATATAATATATTTGTAATAAGAAGTTTACTAGATACGGTCCAATTGTTGAATTTTGTCGATAGGCCTTTTTTGCGAATGGGAAATCATCAACAACTTCCGCAGGGCGGAGCGGGAGGGAGTTTCAAACTTTTACTGACTAAAACCCACCCATGTTCCTTCTTTTGCCCTTTATGTTCCGGGGCCGTGGTATCTCTTTCGAACAACCCGCAACCTAGATTGTCGAAATACGCTTTAAAAATACGTGTTCGATTTACCTCTTATTCAAATCTCAAGAGACAAACAAACATTAAAACACTTTTATTTATCCAAACTAATTTGTAAAATTCGTCATAAATAAAAAGCCATTCAAATATCATTTGTTTTGATGATGTTATTGACATCAAATATTTTTGAAAAACTGTGTTAATGACTACTACATTTAAATATCCATTCACGGTATGAGTCTATAGGATTTTATACGCTCGTCCAAAAAGTCGTCAAAATAAAATATTGGCTCAAGTATATGTATTACGAGCTTTGCCCAGCGGTTTCACCCGCTGTTCCGCTGCTCAACTCCTCAGGTCCTATGCAAAATTCCTAATAATCCGGCAAAGGAATTGTGTTCTCCCATACAAACTTTACCACCCTGTTTCACCCCCATCAGGGTTGAATTCTGCAAACTCAAGTATTAGTGAGAAGGATCACCCATTTGGGACTCCTCACTCGTGTAGGGAGAAAGAGGGGAAAAAAGGGAAAACTTAGCATTGCTATTACAATAAATAAGGCGCTAGGGCAAAAACTACAGGTAGCAGGTACCTGCAAATCAGGAATGGGGAACTGTCTTATCCCGAATTTAATGCGGGCGAAAGCTAGTTAAAAAATAAAAGTAGTTTTTCTTCAACCATCTTTCCTGGCATTTTGATTCTAGCTGATTCATTAATCTCCATCGATCTATTTAATTAATCCATTTACTCAATGTCCTCTTTTAAAACATTCTACAAACGAACTACAATATGCACCCGCGTGTCTACTATAACAACGAAATTTCAAGATTCTTAAAGAACGGTCAAGTGTGAGTCGGACTCGCGCATGAAGGGTTCCGTACAATACGATTTTTTTCTAAATCCACAAAAACGGCATCCCTTAAATATTTATTTTGTGAAAATTGCATCTATCTAACTATCACGTTTCATGAGATACAGCTTGGTGACAGACGGACAGTGAAGTCTTAGAAATAGGGTTCCGATTAACCCTTTGGGTACGTAACCCTAAAAATATTCACTATGAAAAAAGCCAAAAAACTTAACTCAAAAGCTCTGATGAAATCATTACAATAAAGCGTTTCAACTCCAAAGTGATTGAAGCACAAGGAGGTAATAACTTCGAATTATCGTTCGGTCAATGGACACAAGCCTTTTGCGACGCGATAAACTTTTACAACAATATCGTAAAATATTTTATCTTTATTGAACGCTTGTTATTGCATGCTCAAGTTGTATTCTTGAGTGTGGTCTAGGGATTTCGTCAGCTACTTTAGAAGATTTTCTGGTACCTATATTCCATCATCTTAGTGTTTATTTTTTAAACAAAAAAGAGGGGATTGTTCAAATGTATTTTTTGGTTTGTTTTTACGCGATTTCCCCTTCAATTCAAGGCTATTTTTTATAATCTAGGCATTCTTCCGAAGGGGTCTCATTTCAATTTCATTTATTTTGCTCGCTAGGTAGTTTATGAGTTATCTTCTTTAACACATACTTTTTCTTGTAATTTGTGTGGATCATATGATATCTACTAATAGCAACGGAAAATTTATAAGCGACTAGCGTTTGCTAGCGGCTTCGCTCGCTTTAAATTCGGGGTAACACAGTTCCCCTATCCTGATTTGCAGATACCTGCTAAGTAGCAGGTACCTGCCAATAAGGCGCTAGGGCAAAGACTACAGGTGTAGTCATTGCCCTAGCGCCTTATTTATTGTAATAGCAAAGCTAAGTTTTCCCTTTTCTTTCTCACTCACTCCTAACTTTAAAAAAAATAGCCTATGTCCGTCTCCAGGGTAGGCTATCTCTCTACCAACATTCATCAAAATCGGTTCAACCATTAAGGCGTGAAGACGTAACAAACAAACAAACAGACTCACTTGCACTTTCATAATATTAGTAAGGATTTTAAGTCCTGTTTCTGATCCATCCATCAGATTACCAAATATTTGAAAATTGCATCTTGGGCAACAAAATATTTTACTCAATTGAAGATTACTTCACCAGCAAGTCGACTCCAAAAGAAATAAGGCCTTATTCATGAAAAAAAAAAACAAAATAATAAAATTATTGATGCCCTAAATCGCGAGCAAAAACAAGCCAATCTTTTACTTAGCCATAGTTGGGCCAGTTTTACGAGATCTTAAATTGTGCTCCCCATACATTGACCTCGTGAATATATTTATAACACTATAAATAGCATGTTTAAGACAGTTCTGAGGAGTTGCAAAGTGAAAAGGTTCAGTTGAGTAAGTCCTGCTGTGTCTTACTTTGTCAAAAAGGTAGCCAAGTCTGATAAGTTGAAATATGCAGCACATAAAATGGCTGCACGGTTTTCGAAGTGGCTGATGAACTGCTGCGCTGTGTGGCAATGGTTCGATTCCCGAAAAGAAAGAACATTGTGTATATTGCATATATAAGAATCAGAGCCACTTAAAAGTAAATAAATATATTACCAAAGTTATTATTGACACAAAAAAAACCGCATTAAAATCGAATCATCCGTTTGGGAGCTACGATGCCACAGACAGACACATACACATTTACACATACACAGACACGTCAAACTTATAACACCCCGTCGTTGTAGCGTCGGGGGTTAAAAAGGGCCTCAGCTAAGCATAATGCCAGATGGCAACACAACGTATACTAAATCCGGGGCTGCGGTTTTTTCGAAAGAGATACCGCGGTCCCTGAACACAATTCACTAGTCAGTAAAAGACTGACATTTCCTCCCGCTCCGCCCACAGCGGGAGAAGTTATTAGATGCTTTCCCATCCTTACAAAAAAGCTATACTAACAGACGCTGATTTTCAGCTGTATCCCACGAGTATACGTGGAAAAGGAATGACATTTCATAACATTCAAGAAAATTCTTATGAAAATATTTGCGTTTACGAATTTTATTTTCCCTTGAATGTATATTCTGTATCTACTTCTAAGGTCTCGTCATGATAAAATGAGTCCTCGAATATATTTACGAAAGATATATCCTGCTTATGGCACTAATAAAGACATTTAGGGTGGAAGACCTTATTATTAAATATCGTCTTTTTGTAGTACTTTAATACCGTGACCTTCTTCTGATTTAATGGTGTTTTTTTACGGTCTATATTTGTTTTGGTAAACAGAGTTATAACATTTTGATTTGATGCAGTCGTAAATTATTTAAGAGGGACGACATAATTATGTGGTTTGAATTCTTACCATGACAGCACGCCTGTTATTGCCGAGAGGTTTTTTTTTTTTTATTTATTTCTCAAATTTTTTTGTGTAGATTAATACAATATTACTCGCCAAACTTTACGTTTGATGGCGAGATGCGCTCTTTTCTTTTAAATACACGTAAACCTTATACTATTTTAACAAAATAAATACTAAATTAAAATTTTAAAAATTAAGACATAAATTAAAAACTGACAGAATTTGCTTCTCAACAAAAAAACGTGCCGAGGCTGCAACCGCAACCTCTAAGTAATCTTGTCGAGAAGCAAACTCTTCAGTCTTGATCCTAAAATACCTTAACTTAAATTAGAGGTTTGCCTTAATAAATCTATTTTATTAAAAACTTTTGGCACTAAATATTGGGACATTCTTTCTCCATAATAATTTGTTTTTTTGGTTGTACAGAGGTATACCAATAGTAACACCAACAATTTTCTGCTTAAGTTTTGGTTGCTTGTAATAGAAAATCCATATGATATCACGTGGCTAAATACTGCAGCCTTTATGGTATTGCTCTTGGCTAAATAATAAGTACAGCTTGGGTCGATCTTGAAGTTTAGCCGCACCTGCCTATATTGGTCCGTCGATAGGTAACCGCCCATTACATACCAAGTTTCCTCCGTGCTTCGGGAAGCACGTTAAGTTGTTGATCCCGGCTTTCAATTGTAGATCTTTGACGTTCGTTAAAAGTAAGTCGAAAGTCTGACTACCCATCTTCCCAAGAAGTATCGTATTACCCAGTTATTAAATGTTGGTCCCGGCTGGTTTTTGTAGACGCAGTCTTTCACAGTTCTAACAGATTCCGAAACCTCACTACCAGTCTTACCAAAGGGTACCGGAATACTCAATACTAACTGGGTTGTATTCAGCTGGTATATAATACTGGTATTCAGCTCAATCCTAGAAGTCTGGAACCCGAACTCTTCATAGCTGGGAAATGGCTGGGCAGACAACAAAAAACCCTTATGACAAGATATAGAAAATACTGTAGATAATGTGATATACTGATAACTCATTTCACAAATGTTGTCAACAACTTATCCTCAGACTGGTGCCAAAACAAGGTCACCACAAGTACAGGGATATAAAAACAAGATAAAACCTACTTAATTCAATCAAGCAGATAGGAATCCTGAAGTTATGGCGTCGTAGTACAAACACAAACGTTACGATCTTGTTTTTGTTACGCCCCTGTCTGACCTCTGCTGCCAAAACCTTGATTTGAATAGGCACCAGTTTTGTAACACATTCTATTAAGGGTGTGTACCATCACGAACAATGACGTGTAAATACGTACCTTTTAAGGTCTGTATCTCAAAAGGTAAAATGGAACTCTTATTATATCACTTTGTTATCCATCTGAGGTATCTAGTTGAAATTAAAACTACTCGTACTCAAGTCGGTAGTTCTATTGTGCTGTGAAAATCAATCATCTAAATCAATCGCATTTGAATTTTGGCAAGTGCACACATGTTCGTGTTCGTCTGTACAGATATGACAATGGTTTATTTTGTTCATACGTGATTTTCGGACACAGATTTGATTTTTTGCTTTTTTAAAGAAAAAATCGTTGCCCCACACTAGGAATTTCTCCTGTATCGTGGGTGCGTTTACAAACATTTAAACTCACATACACAAACAGCCCGACCCGAAACAATTATTTGTAGGTCATACAAATATTTATTCCGTGCGGGGATCGAACCCGCGACACGTAGCGCAGCAGTCCATCGCTCAGGCACTGCGCCAACCGTGTCTTCACAAGACTTTTGACGCCACTTTGCCCTGGGTATCGAACTCAAAACACCAGAATGATGCAGATAGTCCCATCTCTCTTTTTCTCATAAAAAACAATTAGGTATGGCCGATCTAAGGACCCCAGTAGGTTTTCATGTTCCAATATATATTATTTTTATTCACATTTTCTCTCCTCGATTTCCAGGGCTTCTCCCCCGACGTGATGAAAGCCTTAGTTGACTCCTCAAGCGGCGGAGCCGGAGCACAGCTAAAGATGGCGCTGTCCAAGATGGTGGAACGTCATGACTGCGGACACGAATACGCCAACAACAGGGCGAAGGAGATGGTCACCGAGCTCGGAAAGGACGAGTCGGGTCTATCGGCTAGTCTTAGATACTTACAGCCGCTTGTGTATAGCTATTAAGGAAAAAAGAAGGAGGGATGATTCTTTTTTGTTAAATTTTGGGGTTTTTAGAGACATTTTAATATGTCGAAGTACTTTTGATGACCTGGTAATAGCTTTAGACAAGCTCTTTGTGGGCTTCAGGCTGTATACTGGACTTGTAATAGTTATGGTCAGTTTTGAACCGGAATAGACTAAGTCAAAATGAAAATAGAGTTTTTGAAAGTCACTAAAACCTTAATTACAAAAAAAAGATAAAAGAGACACTATTAAATAATGGAAGAGTTTCATAAAAAATTATAGTTCAACTTAGATTTCCTAACCTATTATGAATACTCAAGTTTTTACATCCTACATATAATTACAAGGCTTGAAACGAATGTGATTAACTCCTTAATTTAACAAAGACAGACATACTATTATATCCCATTGCACACCATGACATTTTATGGTGTCAAAACAACAAACTGTTATGGATATATTCAGCGTAACGGAGCGTAGCGTAACGTAGCGAAGCTTAGCGTAGCATAGCCAAGCAAAATATGAGCTGAAGACAGGTATAAAGGTGCATTTATATTTAAAAGACATAAAGTATTTATATTTTATCATAGATGTAATATAATTACTTATGAAATACTTTATTTTATTTTGCGTGATAAAAATATTTAAGAGATATAATTTTAGACATAATGTTTACATAATTTTAATGAGAATTTTGATCTTATAGCGGAGTGTTAAATGAATTGCATTACTACAAGATGAAGTAAAGTGTATATAATCGCACTTATGAAAAAAAATTGGAGACTGCTAAAAGATATCACGGCGTTAACCTTCTAAAGGCTAAGCAGAGATGTACCATAGGCAGCAAAAATCCATGGATAGTACCTAATTAAAATCGAGTGAAGCGAGAAACGCCATCTAGTTCATTTTTCGAAAACTTGTTGTCAAACGTTCACAGGAAAATAGGCAGTAATGCCATTTGACGAGTTTTGTTTTAGTCCCATGCAATGTAGGAGGATAGCACGACTGCTAACCATGATGTTCTGGGGTCGATTCCCGGGAGTGAACTGTAACTGGGTTTTCTCACCTGGACTTGAATCAGTAGCAGCCACGGAGTATGGATTTGTGGCCGGTTGATGGCAATAGGGTCGCCCCTATTATATGGGACTTAAACATTACTTGCGAAATGTAAAACCATGTTTCATCTTCCCTGATCCCTGACGGGCCCTTTGGTCTAGTGGTTAGTGGCCCTGACTGCTGAGCCGGAGGTCGTGGGTTCGATTCCCACCTAGGACAAACTTTGTGTGATGAGCATGATTGTTTGTTCTGTGTCTGGGTGTGATTTATCTATAATATGTATGTATTTATAAATTATATAAGTATGTATATCAGTTGTCTGGTTACCATAACACAAGCTCTGCTTAGCTTGGGATCAGATGACCGTGTGTGAGTTGTCCCAAGATATTTATTTATTTATTTTATCTACTTTTATAAAATCACTAGCTGTCCTGCGCGGTTCCACCCGCGTCTTTGGTTACTGCCCCGCTCCCGTGGGTAGTAGCGTGATGTTGTATAGCCTATGTTACTTCCTGATAATGTAGCTTCCTATTAGTGGAAAAATGTTTAAAATCGGTTCAGTAATTTTGAAGCCTATTCGATACAAACAAACTATCAAATCTTACCTCTTTATAATATTATATAATGTTAGTGTCGATGTAATGCATTTCATTTAACTACGCATAAATTAAAAGTGACGCAGAACTTAAAGAAACAATATTAATAGTAATTAGCTTAACTTTGAGAAACGAGACTTTTGACAGGATCAATTTTACATATTCATTAGAAATTAATATTTGCTAATTAACTTCATAAAGTTGCTTTATTAAAACAGTATTTTTAATTATTATTTTCTTTTTATTATGTGTTGGTTTTTGGATTTCAGATTAAAATCAATGTGTCTTTAAAAACAAATATCATAAAAAGAATATAGTTGCTGCATTTGAAAAAACAAACTACTTATTTCATGAAAAAATACTCAACGTCTGTGTTAATTTAAGAATGCTTAGTAATAGTTAAGATATAATTAGTTTTCCATATAACAAACTACACTATGTAATATAAATAAAACATACTATTACCAAATAATATATGTATTTTTATTTCGATTTTCAATGGTTTGTAATTTCATTTTCTTTTATTATGTATGGGATATCATAAAATAACTTCCTCCGCTTTGGGCGGAGCGGGGGGAGTGTCAGACTTCTACTGAATAAAACCTACCCATGTTCCTTCTTTTGCCTTTTATGTTCCGGGGCAGCGGTATCTCTTTCGAACAACGCGCAACCAACAAGTTATTGGAAAACGAAAAAAAAGAAAACGGGTAACAGGATATACCATGGCAATTCTGGTTCCCGTATCGACTGTAAAAGCTAAAGAAATGACTGACGGGACTGGAAAAGATGGTCACCCATCCACCCAACCCAAACTCAACCACTGCAGAAGTCGATCCACTCACTGAAATTACATCTACGGAACCCTGAATGAATCGATACAGTGACAAAACAATAAATCCCAGTCACAAAAAACAATCAAAAATGTTAATCAACAACACAATTCGATTAGGAAAAAATAAATGACGTAAACTAATCCAGAGCTCCATCAAGTTCGCCTCTAGGCCTTGATTTGTAAATCCAATTATCGGTAGCCAGTCAATCGCAAACGGTTATACGATTAAAATAAATAGATTTCTTCTGTGACCGAGTTATACGAGAATAGGGAATTGGGATTTTGATCACGACGGTTTTTTTTAACCGGGAACAGAGAGAATTTTTAAGTCGTCGTTTGATACATTGAAAGGGAATCGTTTATCTTGGTATGGACATGAGGAGGGACGAAGCACATGTGACTAAAAGAGTAATGGATCTGAATGTTGAAGAACGGAGAGCGAGAGGAAGGCCAAAGAAAAGATATAGATGGATTGTGTAAGGAATGAATGGAATGTTGAAGGAGAAAGGAGTAAATGATGCCGTGACGTCTGACAGGGGAGAATGGAAGAAGAAAACGTGTTGCGCCGACTCCAAATAGAATGGGACAAGAGCAAGAAAATGATGATGATGTGTCGTTTGATACCAGCCATGATTGTAATTTATTACAAGAAAAAAAGAACAAATGAATCGGTTTAGCTCTAAAGGACATTGCTCTGCCTGCACCCATACATTGTTGGCCCTGGAGCCAAGAGCTTCGGAAAATGATGTATTGTATTCTCTATCATTAGTAAACTCCTTTATAATCTTACTAGCTTTTGCCCGCGGCTTCGCTCGCGTTAAATTCGGGGTAACACAGTTTCCCTTGCGCCTTATTGATTTGTAATAGCAAAGCTAAGTTTTTCCTTTTCTTCCCTCTTTCTCCCCTCATATCCTACTTTTTTTAAACAAAAATTAGCCTATGTCCGTCTATCTCTGTACCAAAATTCATCAAAATCGGTTTAGCCATTAAAGCGTGAAGAGGTAACAAACAAACAAACTCACTTTCGCTTTTATAATATTAGTAAGGATTTACATAGCGGACTATCTGAAGAATAGATAGATTTGAAAAAAAAGACTAGATTTTGAGGCTATAATCGAACCATAACACCGAATATTAATTTTTGATAGTTCCGAGTGATTTTTAAGATACCGAAAAATGATATCATAGCACATTTACCTACCTACCTCGACAATTTGTAGGTTCCATAGGTATTTTTATATTTTAACGCCTATGTGGATGTAAGAGCAACATTAAAATGCACAGAAACTTTTAACACCTATATTCTTAAAATTAGGCGTAGAAGACGGCTAGCGGATGTTATTAGTCGTGTTACAGAAGTATTTACAAATAACGTAATAAAAAAGACAGTTAATTACCGTGTATTCCGATACCCTTTATTGCACAGAGTCATTTAGAAAAAATCTTTCTTGTCAGAAAGGAGGAACAAGGGAAATGTCATGAGCACCATGAAAAACGTTTTAAATGATGAATGAAGTATGTCAACATCATCTGTCTAGCCTTTTCTCAACTATGTTGGGTTCAGCTTCCAGTCTTACCGGATTCAACTGAATACCAGTATTTTACATAGTGCGTCTGCCTATATGACGTCCACAACCCAGTAAGTACTAGCTAATACTGGGTACTTCCTCCTTGGTTAGACTGGTTATTAGGCTGACTGACTTTGGAATGATCACTGAGATAAATATGTAAGAAGAAGACATGACGCACTGCGCTCTGGAGTACGTACTCCAGAGCGCAGCGAGTCCCTAACCTTATTTGCATAGTTCTAGTTGGGTACGAAACACCGGCCTCTACTAATAAACATCATTTATCATATGTCATAACCCTCTACGTTTCTCATGTGTTTTCGAATGTATATTCTAACTAGCTTTTGCCCGCGGCTTCGCTCGCGTTAAATTCGGTATAACACAGTACCTGCTACCTGCAGTTTTTGCCCTAGCTCCTTATTGATTTGTAATAGAAACGTTAAGTTTTCCTTTTTCTTCCCTTTTTCTCCCACAAAACCCACTTTAAAAAAAATTGCCTATGTCTGTCTCCTGGTTCTCAACTATCTCTGTACCAAAATTCATCAAAATCGGTTTAGCCATAAAAGCGGGAAGAGGTAACAAACAAACAAACTCACTTTCGCTTTTATAATATTAGTAAGGATAGTAAGGATGGAGCAGAGCAGCATCATCTTCTAATTCTTATACGTGACCATGAGTGAGGAACTCAATATCAATAATGTTGGCGTTAGTTCTACGTATGAAACATAAATATTGTAGTAAGTTCATGTGTGTCACCTTTGCGACCTTGACCGTAGCCGTGTCCTTAACAAAGCGATCATCGTAAAAACACGCGTACATCGCAATAATTCGGTTTTGCGAACCCGAACGCCTTTTCACGGCAACGTGTAGCGTACAATTTTATTGCGAGAAGCGTAAATTGTGCCTACTAACTCAGCCGATCTCTTTATCTAGGACACGGACTCAAATAAAACATCCAAGTCATAATTACAACGATCTTATTTCTTGTCAAACAATAAGTCGTATCTTAACATCTGATGCTAGCGCTTAATTATAAGATTAAATCTTTCTTTAGTAGGGTCAAAGACTTGAATAAATTAATTGTAATATAAGTTTGAAAAAGGGCTTTGTCTTGACTGCAGTTAATTTGAAGACTTAAAATAATAACTCGGTAAATGTGGGCTGAGTATTTCAGTAAATTTGAAATTGAATACTTTGAAAAACATAAACTTCTTTCTAAGTCTATCTCATTTGTTTTCAACCCAACTCGAGGGAACTGTGTGCCAGCTGTTAGGGTTATTTGATAGATAAGTGCCTTTTTTGCAGATGGGAAATCATAAAATAACTTCCCCCAACTCCTGTTCTTTTTTTGCCCTTATGCATGTCTTTCGAACAACCCCGGCAGGCGGTGGCCCTGGCAGGTCCCTTTGCTTTGTTGGCATCTCATTGAGGCGCGCGTGGAAAACGAACGCGCCGTCGACACGGCCTGTGAATACAGGCCGTGGCCGTATTCAACTTGATATGTTGCATACCAAAAAAAAACATACCCACTTATTGAAAAGTAGACGTAAAACGAAAAGTGAATAGTATTTCCACCATGAAATCTTGAATCAATTGGGTTATTCTACCATAAACTTATTTTAAGATTCGGAACGTTGCAATGCCGAAGATTCAATACAAAATAGCGTCAATCATGTAGTTAGCCGCGCAAATTGAATGAAATGGATGCTGACTGTTTTACGGAGTAGGTTAAGCTGGTTTTTCAGTCCGTGTGGCCTAACTTTTTCCAACAGATTGTATGAAATGTTTTTCTGGCCAAAAGTGGAGATGGTTAATCTCCGCTGAGATTGGTCGCCGTGACTGAAAGAGGTAAAAAGAAAACTATAATTTACTGTGTATGTTATTTTTTGCGTACGTTTACCAATTTTGGAGACTGCATTTCATGTACACCTAATATTATTGTAGTTTTAACCAAATATAAACAAAATATTAAGAAATCCGCATATTATTGCGCCTATTAAAAATATCATAGCAACTACGCACAAGACACAGTAACAACTATGAACGGGCAGTTACTACCGTATAGTGTAGCGCCTGTAAACAATGCTATAGCAACACGCTATTTGTATTACTTAGGTACCTGTTCCACCGTTAGCGATTAGCGGGAAGCGAAAAGAGCTAGCAGGTAAAATCAAGATGGCGCACTTGCAGCGAGTGTGGGGCGGGGAGAGGCGATGCGACAAGCGCACTACAGACCGAATACACTCTTGTTGTCTTCTTAAACTACCCCATGGTAAAAACCGACTATGAGCTAAACGTCCATATCTTTTGACTGAGTTGACTTAAGAAGGTTGTTTTTTTTACAGCTCTAAGGGATCAGGGGGATTTCAGTTTATGGGTTTAGTCAAATCGATACCTTCACGTGTTCCCGAGATAAAGAGTCTTAACAGATGGACAGACAGACGGTCAATAAAGTGATCCGAGTTTTTCTTTTGACATACGGATCCCGAAAAATTGCCTTTATTTAGTCTGACCTTCTCAATGCATAAACAAGTAATAACATAAACTGAATACTTTATAACATTTATAATGGTTGTTAACCCTTCAAACAGTTAGATCAGAACGAAATATTCGTTTTATATTTTTATCGGTAAATAGCTTTTGCTCGCGGCTTCGCTCGCGTTACTACTTAAAATTGATCAACTACCTACCAGCTCAGGTGCCACTTATTCCTATCCCACATTTGTCACAGAACTGACAATAACGTAAGTAAAAGTAAGCGTGTTCTACAATGGAGACCACGAGTAGGCAAGCGTAGTATGGGAGGGCCCGGTTAGATGGAGCGATGATCTTCGCAGGACAGCTGGCAGTACCTGGATGCGTATAACCCAAGAACAGGCAAAGTGGCGCATCTTTGGAAGAGGCCTATGTCTAGCAAAAGCCTGACACAGGCTCTTAATAATGTTAATTCCTTTCCAAAGCAGTTCTTCGTTTTAATAACAACATGTAAACTCCTTCTGACTTCTTTTGGCCACGGCGGCCAACCTCAGCGGTGATTAGCCATCGGCGTGGGAGACATTATAGTGCACAAGTGTATGCGAAAGCACTCTGTTCCCTCACCCTCATAGTCATGGAGAGAGATCTGCACCAACGGCTTAACGTGCTTTCCAAACCACGGGGGTATCTTACCGCCAACTTCCAAACCCATAATGGAAAAACTTAATACCAATTTTTGCCCGACCGCTTCGAACCCAGGACTCCATGCTCAACAGTAGCGACCAACGGAACACTCAAACAATAGTCCGTGATGAACCATAATACACGGCACGGTTCGCGCAGTGGCTGAGCGATTGACTGCTGCGCTGCGTGTCGCTTGTTCGATCCCCGCACGGAACAAAAATATTTTTATGATCTACAGATAGTTGTTCCGGGTCCAGCTGTTTGTGTATGTGAATTTAAATGTTTGTAAACGCACCCACGATACAGGAATAATTCCGAGTGTGGGGCAAAAAAAACACTATCTTGTTTTATTATATATCATGACGAGGGAGCAATTAGCTTTAACAATTAGCACAAAAAGCTCTTCTTCCAAAGAGACAGGTACCTCCCGCAGTATCCACGTTTCACGACATTTGTTGGTCCACTGCAGCTACATGTTTGTGCTCTGTGAATATTCATGAGACAATGTAGGCATTCCCGGTGGGACTCGGGCACGTGTCGTGGTCAACTTCACCAGGTGTAATGCAGTTGTTTGATTTGAGGAGATCGCTCTCCAGTTGATACCTGGAAAATTCGATTATTGATGACGTTTCTGCATTTACAACGTAACGGCCAATGTACCTACCTACTTCTGTCTTTGTTATACTAGCATTTGTCTACAGTTTCACTCGCATTATTACCAGATTTGGTATGACTTTGGCTCTCATAATGCAAAATTTAACTCATAACGGAGTGACCAAAGTTTGTATGGGAGAACGCGATTCTTTGGCCTAATTGACTGAAGTATTGCATACGCATTATTTAACAAAATTAATAAACTATATAACTTCACGCTACGACACCAAAGAACGTGACTGTGCAGCAGGTGAACTCCGCTGGGCACAGCTAGTTAATTAAATGCCGATTCATGATTTTTGAAAATACATCGGAAGTAAAAAAAAAAGTTTTTTTTTATCGGAAGTATGGACCACTGTCCAGTCAGCTTATCATTATTTTTTAATTCGGGCCCCTAACTAGTGTTATGTCAGTGTGATATGGATTAGGAAACGACCATAACTTCGGCTCAGTTATTCTGTGCTTTGGTAGAAAATACGGATTTAGTGCTTAGAGAGTAGACATCCTACGACAAGGTATGTTTTTATTTGTGCAACCAAGGTCAAGATAAAATGGGGCAGCATTTAATTAAAAACAGACATACTTGGTAAATCCGTTTAATTTAAAATTCCGTAATGATAGTATAATACAAATAAATTAAATAAATCTTAACAATTTCATTAATATTATAACACAAGTAAATATTTTTCAGACTATTTTCAACTTCATGGCACCTTCATTTTACATTTTCTGTACGAAAATATTTTCATGATATTCATTACACCAATTGGGTTTAATTAAGCTCATTTACAATAAATAAAAAAAAGATAAAAAACACAGTTATAAAAACAACAAAAAAACTATAAACATACTTAAAAATAATAAAAAGATATTTATGCTACGCCTTTACAAAATGGGCCACTTTCTATAAAATGGCCGCCAAAATTGTGAGATTTTAAAACTGTCGTTATGTCACTGGGTGCCTAGTTCACAAAGCATTAGACTAAAAACTAACGTGGAATCAAGTATCTTAGTTAAAATATTAAGATAATAGCCTTTCTTAAAAAATACACTATAATCAACAATCTCTACAGCATCCAACTTTATGTTCAATTCTAAATCATCAAGATCAATTTGATCAAATAGAATTGATTACACAAATCAGCTAGTATTTGACAGTTTAGTGTTTACAGGCCTTGTACCCTTTGGGGGATTTCCCATAGACAAAAATAACTGATTTCCATACAGAGATATTAAAATTCCTTTAGTCCGTCTTGTAGTTCGTCCTTGTAGTTTTTAGAGTTCCGGCCCGCAAAAGGAAAGAAACGGAACCCTTAACGAATCACTTGTTGTTCTTTTGTCTGTCTGTCAAGACCCTTTATTTGGAGAACGCGTGAAGATATCGAGTTAAAATATATACTCAAGTCTGTGGGTCCTTGGAGCTCTAAATAAGTCAACCCTCTAAGACTATACAGTCAAAAGATATAGCCGTTTATGTCGTAAGATTGTACGAAAACCTTTGTGAAGTTTAAATAAATAACAAATTTTATAGAGGCTATACTTTCAAAGGAGAATAATTATTTTAAAGAAATATATTTTACTATGTAAATTACCATACACAATATATAGTACGTTTATCACAACTGGCACATAAGAAAAATATAATGTTGTGGTAAATTATTATAACATCAATTGTTGTCGTTTGTTTCTACTACATAAATAAAAATCTGACACATCACACAGCCCAAACGAGTTCTAATTTATCGAAGGTGAACGAACTAAACAAGGAACTTCAAGAAGTTCGTTTATTTTTGTCAATAGCAAAACCAGGCCTATCGTTTGTATCTACATATTTTGTCAACGCACTGTAGCCTTCCTAAACCCATTAAGTTCTAACAAACCTATTATAAGGTCCCTTTATCTGATCCAGAGCTAGCATTTGGTGTAAATAGTGCTGACAAACCGCCCCATATTAACTGAATTAAACTTCCCAACAGTTCTAACATATAGATCAAAGGCCCTTCTTTAGGCTTGACAGGTTCCTCATCGTCCCAGTTGAATGGATCATCTAGTTCATTCCACGTATCGTTCTTCGCTTCCACCTGCTTGCTAGACAACTGCGTCAGTGATAAAGCTGGTAAATAGCTTGAATATATAGTTATTTTCTCTGGTTTCTTTTCTGATTTTTTATTAAGACCTTCGACGGACAGTTCTTCAACGTCTCTGTCTTTAGAGATGTCGTTGTCAATAGGTTTCATGGCTCGTTGGTTCGGGAAGTCCTGGTCATCTTGCAGTTCGATCTTTCCAGCTGCTTTTGTTGTAGATTCTGGTTTTGTGCTGTTGATTCCGAGAAATCTGGAAGTAGGTAGTGAAAAAAACAAATGAGAATGGATATAGCGAAGTTGCTTAGTAAAGGCGCTAGTATTGTATTATCTGTTGTAAAGGGAATTTAGCCTGATGGTCCCGGCCATCAATTTTAATCTCTAGCAGATGTAAAGGATGCCGAAGTCCTAAAATCTGATAAACAGTCTTATCAAAGGGTATCGTAGTACCCTAAACTGGATTGTTGGTTCTTCTCTATAGGAAACGACCAACCCGAACCGTGCATCTTTTCTCGACGTTTTATAAGTGCTTATGTAGGCCTATGTGAAATAAAAATATTTTAATTTTATGTGGAGGTCAGAAACCAAATGTGTTTAAAAGAGTAACCATTGAGTTTTTTGCCGGTTCTTCTGCATAGGAACCGACCAACCCGAGACGTTTAATAAGCGCTCATGTGTACCCATGTGAAATAAAAATATTTTGATTTTAAAATTCACGAGGTAGTCATAAAAGATATACCTATAGATATAATCGATTTAAATTACTGACCTGTAGGCCTACCATGACGTCTTAAAACAGAACTTATTCTACTGAGGGAAAGGGATGGTGCCAGACACCCTGTATAGCTTTGTCTCTTTCCCTCAGTGGAATAAGTTCTGCTTTAAGACGTCATGGTAGGGTAGCTGCTCAACAATAATATACGCTTCATATTTTACTACTTTAAATTTGTCAGAGGGTACGAGAAGATGCGCGGGCGCCGTGGTATAAAGAACAAAATCATCGAATAAACGTTTGCATTTCTTTTCGTGTATGAATGCGCAAAATGAAGGCAAAGATCAGACAAGCCGCTTGCAGTTACCAATTTCCATAAATAATAAGACAAAAAAGGAAAATGCCGACTTTTTTATTGATTCGGGACGAAAATGATTAACATTATAACCTCATTGAATTCGACAAGCATGAAAAACGACAGTTTATACCTATAGGTTGTCTGATTATATAAGATATGTGACATAGCCTGACTTAGGAGACAATTAGAATAAATTATTATTTCTCATAACATCTGAGACAGAGATGAGATAGTTTATATAACAAATTAACAGTTATTAAAACAATTGATTATATATTTATTTTAATGCTATCATCTGACTGTAAGACCTACTGTATTATGGCGATATAAGCCTAAACAGTCGGCTTGCCTTAATACCCCTATCCTGCCAGAGTTGCGGATTCTTTGAAAAAGATACCGGAGCCCCGGAGCATAAAGGGCAAAAGAAGGAAAACGGGTGGTTTTTAGTCAGTAAAAGTCTGACAGTCCCCCCTTGTGTGGAAGTTGTGATTATTTCACAGCTGAAGACAAAAAATAGGTACCCTTTGGGGAGGCGATCTGCTCCGCCCAGAGCGTGGGAAGTTATTTGATGGTATCCAATCCGAAAAAAAAACCAACTATCCTTACTTCCTTACTAATATTATAAAAGCGAAAGTGTGTTTGTTTGTTTGTTTGTTACCTCTTCACGCTTTAATGGCTGAACCGATTTTGATGAATTTTGGTACAGAGATAGTTGGGAACCAGGAGACGGACATAGGCTATTTTTTTTTTTAAAAGACTGGGATATGAGGGAGAAAGGGGGACGAAACGGGAAAAATTAGCGTTGCTATTACAAATTAATAAGGCGCTACCGAAGTTAACGCGAGTGAAGCCGCGGGCAAAAGCTAGTTCTTTATAATTTAGTTTTCTGAACAGTCCGTGCCATATGAGCAATCATATTACATAAACTGTATTACAGGGCACATTTAACTTTGCTGAAGGAAAATTGTTGTCCCCATAAATTTTACGTCAGAGTGAGTTTACCAACTGTAATTAGTTATTTCAATGAATGAAATACAGGGCATATGCATAATTCCAACGACAATAGCAATGATGGATAAATCCAACAGTTGTATTGGTTCGACATGCTTCCAAAATGTTTATTTTTACCCTGTTGCTAATGGTTGCAGCAATACGAAGGATGGTTTGTTGAAAGCAATTGTTGTTTTTATAAGCAAGGTCCTGGGTTCGATTTTCGGATCCAACAAAGTGTTATTGGTTTTTTTTTATCAGGAATTTCACTGTAACAGCCATGAAGTCTTGCTTTGTGCCCAGATTCTGACTATAGGATAGAAGGCTTTATTAAATGGGACTTAGAACATGACTGGCAAATGTCAGTGAACTATCAAGTAAGCTTAAGGAGATTTGACAGTCGCCATCATCAGAAAAGCTCTGTCCCCACGGCGGTGACCTCTCGCGTCCGGCACTCGTTCAATTCATGTGTCGCGAGAGGAAATGAGAAGCAGTCACCTCCTTCTGCGAAGCAGTCATGCTAGTGAAGGAGGTGGCAGGACGTTAACCCAGCCGCGGCGAGGGACACTTCGGGCGTCGGGCGCTGCGAGGCGACTCCCGGCCACCGTAGATGCGGGCCTGTGGACGGTGAGCAATGCGTGGTTCACCGTCCGTCCGTCTATTGACGACAGGCGGTGTCGACGGCGCGTTCGTTTCTATTCACACGCGGCTTAAAGGGATGTCAACAAAGCAAAAGGATCTGCCAAGGTTACAGCCGCCTACTGGGGTTGCGGTTTGTTCTAAAGATTTACCGCGGCCCCGAAACACAAAGAGCAAAAGAAGGAACATGGAACAAGTTTTAGTCAGTAAAAGTCTGACACTTCACAGCTGAAGACAAAAAATAGGTACCCTTTATGGGGTTATGTTGTGTTACCAAGTTACTTACTTGTATATCGGTGAGGTGATCCTCTCAGCAAGGTTGCTCGCGATCTGGTGGTAGACGTCTATCGGTGGGTTGGTGCCCATGGTGGTGGGGTGGGTGGTGTATACCGACACTACGGTCTCCTCGAGGGGCAGGCTGGTGCATTGTTGAGACAACTGGAACAGGGAGATGCATTTCTGGTTATACTAAATCAGACGAAAATGAAAAACAGTTCCATTTTGTGGTTTAAAGGTTTAAAGGAATACCTGCCGGGGTTTCGTTTTTAGTCAGTGCAAGTCTGACACTCCCCCCCGTTCCGCCCAGAGCGGAGGAAGTTTTTTGATGAATTCCCACCCCAAAAAAATGCCTTAATACTACTAATAGGAATAAAACTTCTTCAAAGACACGGCGGCGCGCGGTTGACGGCACGGTTGGCGCTGTGGCTGAGCGATCGACTGCTGCGCCTCGTGTCGAGGGTTTGATCCCCGCCCAGAACAAATGTTTATAAGGACTACTAGGGTTTGTGTATGTGAGTTTAAATGTTTGTAACCAGACCAGAAACAACTATCTGTAAGTCATACATATACTTGTTGTTTGCAGGGATTGGACCCGCGACACGCAATGCAGCAGTCAGTCAACAAACCGAACGACGGTGTCCCTACTAGTACACCCACGTTTCGACAGTTATTTTTTAAGTCCTAGAAGTCTCGCGAAGAAAGGACGCGGGCCTATTGCCATCAACGGCACAAATCCAGACTTCGTAATTACTACTGAGAATTTCTGACGGTAAAACCCAATGACACAATTCTGTCAGACTCGGGAATCGAACCCAGGACCTTACGCTCAGCGGTCGCGACTTAGATCAAAAGATCAACGACGCAGTCAGTAGTTTTGCTAGCTGACAATAAAAGAAAATCATAATGTTAATTGACAATATGGCTGATCCCCGAGCATCTTTGATCACAAATGAACACAATCGTGTTGAGTGTTTGAGTCGTCTGTGTAGACGCGTCAGGTCATTGCAATCATTGTCCTTATATCCGTTTATATACCCCTGAGGAGATCATTCCGTTTCTTATCACGTAGGTACTTGGTGTTGCGTCAATTTGTTGTGATTCATAAACTATTTGTATACTACATAAGTCTTATCGATATTTAATTGGAGAAACCAATTTAGCAACCAACTAAACAACTTTTTTTCACTTTTCCATCTTGTACATACATAGTATACATATTATATCATGTTTTATGCAAATAAATGAACATCTTTATTCCAGGGACCAACATCGTAATCGAAGAAAAAAACACATAGCCTACATGGTCACTTATAAAACGTCGGGAAAAGGTGTACGGTTCAGGTTCATCGTTTCCTAAGAAGAAGAACCGGTAAGAAACACCATGGTTACTCTTTTAAAAGCATTTGCTTTTACAATGTCATTATAATATTAAGGCGTTATTACTAAAAAACGACTGTATTTTTGTACTTATGTTTGAATATTTGTTTTAATTTTCAAAATTCTTTTTGTAATGAAACGGGTCTCCCAAATCAATTTTAATTTAATTATCTGCTATAATACATATTTTTTTCTTCTAAAGTACGTCTCTCTATGTCTTAACAAAATTAACACTTGATAAGAATTTGTGTGACATACCATTACATCACAACGCAAAATGCTGAAAATGAAAGATTTCCAAAAAAAAAATTACTTCATTCGGTGAATTTTGTTTTATTCATAGATTTTTTTGCCACTGACATTCGAAAGTAAGTTTTTGTCAGTCTCTAGTGTTTTTATGGAAGTCGGTTTTTCCCTCAAGAAAACATGCTCCTTGTTGACAAATGCCTGGTTAGGCAAAACATAGAATAAAAACAGAATTCCGATAAAAAAACATTATTTCCCTAAAATGTTGACCTACATAATGTACCCACGTACTCGTATGCGTTAACACATCACTATTCAAAAAAGGTAAAACGTATCAAATGATAAATATTAGGACTACACATAGCAGTGAAAGACAGAAGACTCATACATAAGTAAACAATAAAAGTCAACAGTACAACACTTATATTCAATCTTTGACACTACTATTATAAACAAACTTACGTACTTACAATAACTTAAAAACGTTATTATTGTTTCGTAAAAAATCTGCCTCGCTACTCCACAGGCTGCGTGGCAGTCCCAACACTATCCAACAGCCCGCTGTGGGTGCTAAGTAATCGCAGCTGATCTATTCTAGTTATTAAGTACTAACATAGGCTAAGTCATATTGTTAATAACACACTGGACCACATTGTAGTCTGTAGAAAACTTGAGAGGTGTCAAGGGACACCCGGATGGAACGAAGTTAATATTTATTATGTACAAAAAACTGTAAACACTCAACAAAAATAATCGTCGCGACACCACACTGTTCAATGCGAAATAGAAAGACGAAACAAAAATAACTGGCTTGCTTTCTATGAGAGAGAGAGAGATACAGAGAAACACGCGCACGCCGCAAGGCTTACAACTATAGCAAAAAGTGTCGTTACAACTTTTGGTCTTATTTTTTTCCGTCTAGCCCTCTTTCGCAACGCGCTAAAAGGAATTTCGTTCCAATAAATCCTTACTAATATTATAAAAGCGAAAGTGAGTTTGTTTGTTTGTTTGTTTGTTTGTTTGTTACCTCTTCACGCTTTAATGGCTGAACCGATTTTGATGAATTTTGGTACAGAGATAGTTGGGAACCAGGAGACGGACATAGGCTATTATTTTTTTTAAAAGAGTGGGATATGAGGGAGAAAGAGGGAAAAAACGGGAAAACTTAGCGTTGCTATTACAAATCAATAAGGCGCTACCGAATTTAACGCGAGCGAAGCCGCGGGCAAAAGCTAGTAAATAATAAAAAAAAACCAACAGATAGTTGTTCCGGGTCTAACTGTTTGTGTATGTGAATTTAAATGTTTGTAAACGCACCCACGATACAGGAGAATTTCCTAGTGAGGGGCAACATTTAAAAAAGGCCATACAGAATAGTCCTTCTGTGTATGTGTGTATAGTCCTTATGTGCCACTTATTCTACCAGCCCGATACCGATGCTACCTCACGTACGGACTATAAAACAACCCAACAGTTGCCACTAAAGGTGAATGCTAAACAACTCATAGTTCCTCAGTTTCCTTTTGAACTCACATTTCGGTTCCGATCCTTGACTACAATGTTTGAGGTCGAGTTAAATTTTCCCCAAAGTTATAAATTAAGTTTCAACTTTTACGTGGGTGTTGTCAACAAGTTTTTGGACGAGAATGTGCTTTGAATTTCTTTTATGTAGGTGTACATCTTTATAACTTAACGTCAGGACTGTAATTCCCGATGGGATCCAAGAAATAACATAACATAATGTTTATAATACCAGATATAGAGTGTCCAAATGTCCTTGGTCTCCCAATTTGTGAAAAGTTAGGTATAATAAAACGTGTCTTTTCAGTATCAAAACAAGACTTTTGTGAACAAATTCATACACAATATAATGATGTATTCCAGGGTCTTGGCTGTCTGCCTCCAGTCTGTCATCTAAAACTCAAGCCTGATGCAGTACCATGTGTGGATCCGCCCAGGAAAGTCCCATTCGCATTACAAGGGAAACTGCGTGAGGAGTTGGATCGCATGGAGAAAATGCAAGTAGTTAAGAAAGTAACAAAACCTACAGAGTGGCTTAATTCAGTCGTTGTAACAGTAAAAAGTTCAGGTCAGTTACGAATTTGTCTTGATCCTAGAAATTTAAATAAAAATATCATGAGGGGACTAAAGTCTAACTACAAGTACACACAACAGAAGAGTACATACAGTAAAATGTCACTTATTTTTTAACTATTTTTCTTCAACACTAAAGTTTTACGTATTCACAATTTTTTTTATATTCTAAAAATATAACAGTATACAATCAAAACACGTAGACCGTATATTTTATAAAGTCTAAAACACTAATTAAAAAAAAACAAGCCTACGACACTATTTTCTCATCAGCCTAGCCTTTTCCCAACTATGTTGGGATCGGCTTCCAGTGTAACCAGATTCAGCTGAATACCAGTATTTTACTTGGAGCGACTGCCCATCTGACCTCAACAACCCAGTTAGGAAGTACCTACTGGGTAATAAGTACGATACCCCTTGGTAAAACTGATTGCCAGGCTCACGCGACATTGATCATCACTACAAAAGTTCTACAAATGACAGCCGCGACTAAAAGCTAAACGTGCTTTCCGGGGCACGGAGAAAACTCGGTAAGTAGCGGGTGGACACCTATCTACAGACCAACCTTTTTAAGCGCCGTTTAACCTTAAGATCGACCCGAACGGCTACTTAAGAGCAGTTATTTACGAAAAACAAACTAAACATACTATTTTGTAAATCATACTATTATAAAATCATTAAATAATTTCCACCGCTATAAGCCGAGCAGGGGGAATTTGCAGACTTTCACTGACTAAAACCCACCCATGGTCCTTTTTCCCTTAATATTCCGGGGTTGCGGTATCTTTTTCAAACAACCCGCAACTTCGGCACAGGTAACTGTCATTAATATTTTCAATTTTGTGGCAAAGCGATAAAAATCACAAAAGAAATCATCAAAACTAAGATTTTATAGGGAAACTATATCATAAGTTAGTATGTTAAACGTATGTACGTAAACTGACGAAATATTCTTATAATAACCAACAAGGAAAGATAAAACAAAAGAAAAACTACCAACGTAACTCCCTTAGGACCAAAATCAGTACAAAAGGCCCGGCTAATCCCAATACAATATGTGCCATTGTCTGTACGTGACGCGAATGTGGCAGCCTGGCAGAACTGGCATTGGAGACAAGGATGCATCGATTAGATCACGTTAAGTAATGTGACGCGGCCGGAAAATTGATGGGAGGGGTCAAGTGTGGTCGGCGTGGGAGGTTGGGTCCGATTTGGGGTAGCAGTGATTTGGGTTTGTTTAAGGTAAGCCCAATGATACTGGCCACTACTTATGAGTTGTAGGTTCGATCCCGGGTAGGCGCGTCAGTTTGTGCAATTTATTATATCACCCAAAGAATGAAAGAAAGAAAGAAAACAGGTTTACTGGTACTTGTCATGACTGTAGGTTCATACACAACATAAAAAAAAATACTTAAATCTTAACACTACAAAGACAGGAAGGAAAATTTAAAAAAAAGCTAATATCGCGTGTCTCACCTGTGTGTAGGTCTCAAATAAAAATAATAATGATTTAGTCTACCACCAGTATCCTTAGTTTTTTACTGTTTGAAATTTACTATTTATTATTTTTAGCTGTTGGAAATTAATTAATGTAGGACCATAGTTTACGGTTAATTAATGGAAATCAAACACAACGCAAAAATAATAATAATATCATAACGTGGAGCTTGACAGTCAAACAGCCGCTGTACTAGACTGTCACAACAAGATAATAATATGAATTACGTTTTATTTCGTAGGATGAGCTGGTGGCTATATTATAACAACCGCTCGAGTCAATCTTTAGGTTAATCCACGCTAGCCTGGGATGGGTCCCGGGTGTCACCATTGTGACGATCGCCCAGAGGACACGGTGGAACACACAGTGGCGGTCTGCCCAGCTTGGGCGGAGCACCGCCGTGCTCTCGTAGAGGCGATCGGCGGCGGCGATCTCTCGCGTCCTGCCCTGGTTCAGTCCATGGTCCGGGGCGAGAGGGAATGGGAAGCGGCCACCTCCTTCTGCGAAGCAGTAATGCTAGCAAAGGAGGTGGCCCGGCGTTTGAGGGAGAGAACATCAAGCCAACCCAGCCGCCGCGGGAGACGCCCCGGGCGCCGGGCGCCGCGAGACGACTCCCGGCCATCGTAGATACGGGCCTGTGGACGGTGAGCAATGGGTAGCTCACCGTCCGTCCGTCTTTTGATGACAGGCCGTGTCACGGCGCGTTCGTGTTTCACGCGCGCCTCAAAGAGATGTCAGCAAAGCAGAGGGGCTTGCCAGAGCCTCCGCCTGCCGGGGTTGCGGGTTGTTCGAAAGAGATACCACGGCCCCGGAACGTAAAGGGCATAAGAAGGAACATGGGTGGGTTTTAGTCAGTAAAAGTCTGACACGCCCCCTCGCTCCGCCCAGAGCGGGGGAAGTTATTTGATGATTTCGCACCCAAAAAAAAAAAACCTGGATGGGTGACCACCCGTAATATACCGAGTTTCCGAAATACCTCGGAAGGCATGTGAAGCTGTTGGTCCTGGCTATCATTTGTAAATGACAAATGATGTTTATTTTGCAAGTAGGTTTTCATAAACTAGTTTCTAGTTTTTAAAAAAAGACGTGTAAAAGTGTTTGTGAAAACCTACTTGCAAAAAAACATCATTTATCATTAAAACACTTTTACACGTCTTTTTTAAAAAACTAGATGAGGCCGGTGTTTCGTACCCAACTACTCTGAGAAGAAACAGCCGAAACAAACTCAGAGGTCATAGTCTCTTTTAAGAACCAGTGTAGATCTTTGACAGTCGTTACAGGTACTCAGTCTTATTTTCGGGTATCGTTTTACCCAGTACTAACTGCGTTGTAGATAAGCAATCGCTTCATGTAAAATACTGGATTTCAGCTACATCCGGTTAAAACCCCAGGAATAAATTGCGGGGTCCTCCAAAATGTCTGCACGTCATTGGTCGACGCCCATTGTTTTATACATAACTAAGTACTCAATAAAATTTAACAGATTAGTAATAGTTAATTTGATTGACGCAGGATGTTTTAATGTACATAATGTTCTGACGTACATACTTATATATATGTTAGGTGTGTAGCATCGTTTCATTGGACGTTAATATCATAATCACAATTATTATATCGTTTCGTTTGGTCTAGGACGAAACATGATTGATACAAGCGTCCTTGGGTTGTTGTCTTTTTTGCGGATGTTAAATCATTAAATAACATCCCCCGCTCTGGGCGGAAATGTCAGACTTTTACTGACTTAAACCATGACATGTTCCTTCTTCTTCTTATATTCCGCGGCAACGGTACTTCTCGAACGGCTCTTTCGAACAACCCGCAACTCCGGACAACTTGCAACCCCCTTGTTTAACTTTAAAGACGAAGAGAAAAGATCAGTGTATCTAAATCACGTATATTTTAAGATAATTATTCTAATGTGGGTTTAATTAAGGGTATGTCGAACCAGCCCTAGTCCCTAATCCATATAGACTTTACTGCTCAAACAGAGGGCTCTCCTTTTCAATGTATTGTCTGTATATACAGGAGTAGGAAGATCCTAGCTATTTGTTCGTCTTGGTCCAGGTTGGCTGAATTATTTATTTTCCTTTGCTTAAACGCCCTAGTTTATTTTCGTGTCTGTTTGTGCATCGTTACTAATATTATAAAAGCGAAAGTGAGATTGTTTGTTTGTTACTTCTTCACGTCTAAATGGCTAAACCGATTTTGATACAGAGATAGTCGGGACCTGGGAGATGAACATAGGTTATTTTTTTAAGGGGAAAAAGGGGGAGAAATAGTGAAGAAAAGGGGAGAGAAAGATATTTTTTTCGAACATCACGCAGGGCCCAAAGTAACTATGCCACGCGGACGAAGTCGCGGCCGGAAGCTAGTAATTTATAAAACTTATTCCGGAATGTGTAGATGTAAAATACATTAATATTAAACTTGCATAATAAATAAATTTCGTTAGTTTCTCATGATTTTAAACCGTGGGAAGCTGGGGACTCTAAACATTATTTAAAAATACTCATTTAAGTAATTTTTAGGGTTCGGTACTTCGAAAGGAAAATGAACTATAAATAAATAAAGCAACTACAAATAATCAATAAGCAAATATTTTAATAAATATTGTCTATCATATTATAATACAAAAAAAAAACATTTAAAGTACACACCACCACAGTAACACCTACACATACAAATTGTATATAATAAAAATAAAGATGTAAATATAAAAGAAAACACATTTCTATAAATAATTGTAAAATAAAGCAGACGACAATCGTTATCACTCAGCAGTCAAGTCGGCAGCAGACGACAATCGTTATCGCTCAGCAGTCACTAATACATTTTCAACTTTATACCCTAGCGCATATAGTTGAAAATCTATTGACGTTTACATATCGTTTTCGTTTGTTTCGTTCGTTATCGCTCAGCAGTCTTTGATAGATTTTCAACTTTATGCGCTAGGGTTTAAAGTTGAAAATGTATTAGTGACTGCTGAGCTAAAACGATTGTCGTCTGCTGTCGTCTGCTGTTTGGCTATAGGGCCTGAATCGTCTAATGATAAATCTTCTTCACAAAAATAGCAACTATAAATTATAAAACAGAGCTTCCTCTCCTCTACCCTTTTGCTGTGCCCTACAGGGTCCATAATGATCTCTTTATTATAAAAACTACCACCTAAGTACACATTATGGTAAAGCAATAAAGATATTGAGTATTGAACCTTATTGGATCACTTTATTGTCCGTCTGTCTGTGAAGACCATTTATCTCGGTAACGCTTAAAGGTATCGAGTTAGAATATAAACCATACATTCAACCCTGTGGTCCCTTTGTGCTATGAAAAAATCCCTTTGTGATATGTTAATGTCGCAAATTCGTACGGAACCCTAAGTGCGCATGTCTGACTCGTTCTTCGCGTTTCTTTATTTTGGTCCAGGTTGGTTTAATTATTTATTACACTTAATTATTTAAGTATTTACTGCAATTGTTTTCTTTTGAATCATTTTATTAGTTGTAATAAAGTAAGTGACCGCTCAAACGTTAATTGGAAAGAAGTACCGTTCGTTGAACAAGTTTAACATAAAAATGACAGTTATGTTCTGAACGTGGTCTTTTGATACGAAATCGTGTTTTAAATAAACTTCACTCGCTTTTAAAGCTCAAATTAATATTGAAGAAATCTTACTATCAATTGATTACATGTAGTGGAGATGAGAATGTTGAGATGGATGTGTGGAGTGACAAGAATGGATAAAGTAAGGAATATATTAGAGGATGTTTGAAAGTTGCGTCTGTTACAGAAAAATTGAAAGGGAGTCGTTTGTCTTGGTATGGACATGTAATGAGGAGGGACGAATAGCATGTGACTAAAAGAGTGATGGATCTGAATGTTGCTGGACGGAGAGCGAGAGGAAGGCCAAAGAAAAGATGGATGGATTGTGTAAGGAATGATATGAAGGAGAAAGGAGTAAATGATGCCGTGACGTATCATAGAATGGAAGAAGAAAACGTGTTGCGCCGACCCCAAATAGAATGGGACAAGAGCAAGGAAAATAATGAATTAATAGCGTAAGTTATTTCGATATTTGTGCATCACGGTTATTTTTCTGAAAAGGTTATGCAAAGGTGGTGGTGGTTCTCAGCAATCCTTACTATATAATATTATAAAAGCGAAAGTGAGTTTGTTTGTTTGTTTGTTACCTCTTCACGCTTTAATGGCTAAACCGATTTTGATGAATTTTGGTACAGAGATAATTGGGAACCAGGATACGGACATAGGCTAATTTTTATTTGAAAAAAGTGGGATGTGAGGGAGAAAGAGGGAAGAAAAGGGAAAACTTAGCGTTGCTATTACAAATTAATAAGGCGCAAGGAGAACTGTGTTACCCCGAATTTAACGCGAGCGAAGCCGCGGGCAAAAGCTAGTAAATAATAAAACATTTTTTTTCAGGCATCGTAGGCCCATAGATAAATACCTTACAGACAGCTAATACAATTCGTGTTAGTAAAAAAGTGAAAATGGGTTTTTCGTCTAGGAATTTCACAGTAGCAGTCCGGAGTTTGGAAGTTAGTGGTATACCCCGTGGCACAAAAAGCACGTTAGGCCGTTGGTCCTGCGCCTGACCTCTCACCGATTGTGTCGGATTGCCGTCCTATCGGACTATGAGAGTGTGGGAACAGAGAATGCAACTGTGCCTGCGCACACACTTGTCCTCTATGACATTTCCCGCGCAGATGATAAGAGATATATTGGTGATAAGAGACTTTTTCCTTACGATTGGGTCGTAAGGACGATCTTTATGACATCAGTGTGACCTCAAATATAAGGAGCCTTGACATAGCTTGCAGCGTTTTCCTTACAAAGTTTGTAAATGAAAATGTATCACAGATAGGTACTTCTACGTTCATTTTTGGTGATAGTTTTAAAAAATGCAAAAAGTAAATATTTTGTAACTTTAAAAAACGTAAACATCAAACATAAAAAAGCGACTTCCAAAAAATATTAAAAAGACGGAAAATAAATTTACCTCCGGACGTTGGTGACTTTTGTTTGATTCATAGATTTTTATGCGAAAGATTCCTCCTTTTTGTGAAATCGGATCAGACAAATTACAATACTAATTCATCACAATCAAGATTAATACATTTCTCATTCCTTAATCTATTCGTTAATCTCTTTTTCCCTAATTAATGACTATAATATAAAATCTTCAATGGGTCAACGAACTGCATATGAAACAAGTTTCCCAATCAGTGCCAGACTTTGCGATTCAAGATGGCCGCTGCTCTCGAACAAATTAACAGCTGTTGTTGTTCAACTAACTTCTTGAGCCATCTGTAGGACATTGTTATGATAAGAGTTATATGTAATTAGAAAGATAACGTAAAACTTGATAGGTCAATTACAAAAAAATGGTTTTCGGCGCTCCCTAAGCGGGAATTCACGGCTTTATCATAACGAAAAACGTTAATTTTAAGATTAAAATTAGGCGTTCTTAATTTTAAAATCAAACTCAAACTCCAAGCATTTATTTCAATTAGACTATTACAGGCACTTTTGAATGTCAAGAAACAAAATGTTGAAGCTACAGTCCCGGTTACAAGACATAATAACTTGTGAAAGTACTGTAGTTGCCCATTCCAAAGCGTTGATCTAAAATTAACGTATCACTCGCTTTACATGCAATCACTACATAGTATAAAACAAAGTCCCTTCCCGCTGTCTGTCTCTTTAAATCTTTAAAACTACGCAACCGATATTGATGCGGTTTTTTTTTATAGATAGAGTGATTCAAGAGGAAGGTTTATATGTATAACTAGCTGGCGCAAGCGGCTTTGCCCGCGTGATGTCGAAAAAAAGTATCCTATGTTTTATTCCAGACCATAATCTACCTCTGTGCTCATCAAGATCCGTTCAGCCGTTTTGACGTGAAAGAGTAACAAACATCCATACATCCATCCATCCTTACAAACATTGTTTGTTACGTCTTCACACTTAAATGACCAAACCGATTTTGATGAATTTTGGTACAGAGATAGTCTGGAGACGGACATAGGCTATTTTTTTAAGTTAGAAAAGGGGAGGGAAGGATACATTTTTTTAGATCTTCACGCGGGTCAAAGTTAGCGTTAGTCCACAGTAACTGTGCCACGGGGACGAAGTCGCGGGCGGAAGTTAGTAACTAAATAAAGCATTTTAGTTAAACAGGATAATTGTATTTTCTCGTGTCGATTATCGACATATTACGTTACGTTGTGTTCGAAAAATATATCGCGGCCCGGAAAATGGATGGGTTTTAGTCAGTACAAGTCTGACACTCACATCCGCAAAAAAAAAACGCCGTGAAGTCGTGCTAGGGCTTCAGATTCATTTGTTTCTATACAAAAAGTTATGCGTGGTCATACATAAAAAAAATATATATAGATACATGTCGAATTGAGAACCTCCTTTTCTTCGTCGGTTAAAAATCAAATCTTACATTATTTTGGCTGCGGCCTGGCAAGCAGACAGTCACTTATTCGCCTACTACCTGTTGTACTTTTGGCTAACATCCAGCGCGGGCTTACGTGTATCATTTCAAAATTAAAATAGATAGATAGAATATTCTTTATTATGTACACTTTATTGTATACAACTTATAGGGTAACACAATGGGCGGTCTTATCGCTAAAAACGATCTTTTAAAAACTAAATCATTTTACAAATATTTTTATTTCACAGGGGCCTACATGGGCAATTATGTCGAGAAAAGATGCACGGTTCCGGTTGATCGTTTCCTGTGGAGAAGAACCGGCGGGAACGATTTAAGGTTTAATTATTAGGGTTCGATTTAATTATTCACACTAGGAATTTCTCCTGTGTCGTGGGTGCGTTTACAAACATTTAAACTCACATACACTAAGAGCCAGACCCGAAACAACTACTTGTAGGTCATACAAATATTTGTCCCGTGCAGGAATTGAACCCGTCGATTGCTCAGTCACTGCGCCAACCGTGCCGTATAAGACATAGACGGGAAGTTAGAACCACAGATTACATCTATCAGTCTACTCTCAGCTTCCCTGTAAAGCAAGGTTATTCGGTAACCATGCTTTGATATTAAATGATAATCAGGTAAGTATTATGGACAGAGGAGCAATTGTGTTTGTTAATGAGCTACGCACCAGTTTTTTTTTAAACAAAGACGACCTAGAAACTACCGGAATAAAGCAGTAGGCCTACCATGATGCCTTAAGGCAGAACTTATTCCACTGAGGGAAAGAGATGGTGCTAGACACCCTGTATAACTCTGTCTCTTTCCCTCAGTGGAATTAGTTCTGCTTTAAGACGTTATGGTAGGGTAGCATAACTGACCGAACTACAGTACTACCGAAACACATTATTAATGTATTATTAACAAGGTTTTGCCCGCAGCTCCGCTCGCGATAAATTCGGGGTAACACAGTTCCCCTTTTCCTGATTTGCAGGTACCTGCTACTTGTAGTTTTTGCCCTTGCGCCTTATTTATTGTAATAGCAAAGCTAAGTTCACCCCTTTCTTTCCCTCATTTCTCACTTTAAAAAAATTAACCTATGTCCGTTTCCAGGGTCCCAACTATTATATATCTGTACCAAAATTCATCAAAATAGACTTTACCATTCAGGCGTGATGACGTAACAAACAAACAAACTTACTTTCGCTTTTATAATATTAGTAAGGATTTAAATTTAAATATTTTCAGTAACGTGCATTATCAGAACATAACGCCTATTATGTCGGAAGGGTAAAGCAGATCTGTCACAGTTCGCAAGTTTTTTAGAGCGAACCTATCCCGGACACAAAGGACAATGTCCAAAATGGCCCTGTATAATAAGGAGGATCGGAAAGCACGATAGTTAATTGTCTTTTTTATTATGTAAGTTGCAAATACCTCTGTAACACGGACTAGCTGTAAACCATTTTATAGTATTTTACGCGACCAATGACATCCGTCAGCCCCCATCTACGTCCAATGTTAAGAATACGGCGAGAATACTATGAATATAATTGTGCATTTTAATGTTGCACGTACATCCACTTAGGCGTTAAAAATGCATATGTACCTATTAATTGGTAGGTATTAAAAATAGCTAAATGTATTATGATTTCATTTTACAGTTTCTTACAAATCAATCGGAGCTATAAAATCTGCAGTTAGTCCGCTATAAAAATAAGATTACAAAGGAGTTTACTAATGATAGAGAATACAATACACCATTTTCCGATGCTGTAAGCTCCAGGGCCAACAAAGCATGGGCGCAGAGCAATGTCTTTTAGAGTCCTGTATGCATTTGGTCCGACTCGGGAATAAACCCAAAACTAAGTTTAGAACTTGCGCTTGCGACCACTAGACGTGGATATCAATGTAGAACCTATTGATGCTTGTGTTAATAGCATTTAACTATCGACAATTATCAATGCTTCTATTTTTTTGAGTTACGTCTGATGGTTTTGTCGGTCAATGGCGTGTCGGACGCTCTGTGATCTTAGAGTATTGAACTATGAAATAATATAGTAAACTGTTATATAAGTAAGAACGAAACATTTCATAAGTAAACTAAAGTCAAAAATGGCTGTTTTTTTTGTTTGTGTAAGTGTATGTTTAAATGTTTGTAAAACGCACCCACGATACAGGAGAAATTCCTAGTGTGGGGAACGATTTTAATGAAAAAAAATTGGTTGTTTGTATAGTAGGTTTACGATCGAGATGTTTACGTGACAACTAAACCTCACGAGCGCGATCGCGCTCGTGAGGTTTTGGTGTGACACAAGTTTCTGAACATGTCACCCGACTAAAACGATTTTAAAGACGATCGATCGATCGCGCTCGTGAGGTTTTGGTGTGACACAAGTTTCTGAACATGTCACCCGACTAAAACGATTTTAAAGACGTTATCACGACAAAAAAAAAACGATAAACTGGTTGGTGGTGGTATTTTAACATGCAGTTTAGCAAGAATAACGCGTAGACAAAGTTCGTGCCTTTATAGATTAGTCTTGGACTACAGGACTAGAAGATTTTTTTATAATAAATTATTACTACTTATACTCGAAACGTTTAGGTAGGTAACGAACCTAATGTACACCAACATATCCCTACTCATGTTATGGACACCCTTTGGTTAGACTGGTTATATATCAGACTATCAGATAATCTCTGTAACTGTCATAGATCTAAAATTACAGCCGAGACCAACATGGACACAACAATCATATCGTAACTAAATATCAGCTGCTTATATATTTAAGATTAAGGGGTGTCCCCTCGAGGGGAATGTCTGCTGCCGCGGCAAATTGCCGCCCAGCGGACAGACCTCCGGTGCGATCTCATGGTGGCATGGAGAGAGCGACTGTCGCAACCCCCTGCAGGGTAAGCCACAATAGTGGCGGTAAGTCCCCTCTTTGAGGAGTGGCCGGAGAGGCGCCATGGCGTCCTCACCCACCGCCTAACGCAGGTCCTCACCGGACTCGGAAGTTTCGGGAGGTTCCTGCACATAATCAGGCGGGAGGAAACGCCCGGGTGTCACCATTGTGACGATTTGATGATTTCCCACCCGAAAAAAAAAGTGGGTGTCCCCTTAAAGTATTGCTAACGTTTACCTTTTTATCTTTTTTAGGGTTCTGTACCACAAAAGGAAAGAAAAGGATCCTTTTTTGGATCTTGACAGACAGACGGGTAACGATGTCCGTCTGTCTGTCTGTCTATCAAGACCTTTTATCTCGGAAACGCGTCGAGGTATCGAGTTGAAATTAAAACCATATACTCAAGTCTGTGGTCCCTTAAAGGCGCCCTCAAAGTAACAATTGTACCTACTCTATGTATTATTTCCCCAAAAACACAAGTTTATCTACACAGAATCTGCATCATTTTTACAGTATCAGACAAATGCACGAAATCAATTACAACTGGAAAATTGTCTGAATTGGTTTTACTTAAATGAAATGGCAACAATGATTGTAACAGCTCATAGGTGGTTTAATGATTAGTTTATGATGACTTTTTGACGCCAATTTTGTCCCATTGCTGGGGCTAAGGCTCTACCGTTCTTTATAAACTTTATTATAGAATCTTTTTTTTTTACTAGTGCAACTAGGTAATATTATACATATAAACCTTCCTCTTGCATCACTCTATCAATTGCTGAAAACTGCGCGAACGGACAGCAGACGAACTTCCATGTATATTATGTTAAGAATGATAAAGATATGAACTTATTTCAAAAACTAGCATGTATTATGATATCATTGCGATGTAATATTTAGCGAGAGTTAGTATAAGAAGCGACAGCTACCGTTTACGATTTGCACAAGTTCACATTCAAATGTTTTTCCTAGTCAAAATGATTTGACTATCCTACTTGAACCAATTTCACCATATTCTGTTAGTTACTTTGACAACCTATTAAAGTCTTAACAGACTGTTAAGTGTTTTGTATGTTCCACCATGCCCACACAGAACAACAGAAGATTATCTTTCCTAATGAAATGTTAAATTTAATTACTGCTCTTTTTTTTTCGGATGGGAAATCATCTAATGACTTCCCCCGCTCTGGGCGGAGCATGTCAGACTTGTACTGACTAAAACCCACCCATGTTCCTTCTATTGCCCTTTACGTTCCGGAGCCGCGGTATTTCTTTCGAACAACCCGCAACCCCGGCAGGAATTTAATTACTGCTTTAGAGGTACATTAGATCACTAACAGACGATTATATGGTTACTATATGATTTTGTTACTATAATGTAGAAGAAAACTCACGGGCAAACAAAAACTGCAAATGAAGAAGATGTTCTTGTCAATTTAATCACAAAACACGAAGTTGTGGATTGGGTTCTCTTGGTGTATGGAATATGGATCAACTAAACATGTTGGAACAATATTAAAAGAACCACGAGAAAGGCCAAATACCAATTATAGAGAACCTTCGTCAAGTTCAAGGAAATTAAAGTTTGTCTGCAATTAATTCCAACACACTTAAAACAGAATCTTTGGAGAGTCTAAACCTTGTGCTGGAATGGACGTCATCATATTCTACAAAATAGTTTCGACGTGTTATGAAAATCTTGGGACGTCGTTATGTTATCCAAATGCTCTTTATTTTGTAAAACGTCTTCGCCTTCAAAAATACTACCAAGTGTCACGTCCATTTTGAGAGTGATAATCATCTGTTAGTCATTAAACGGACCTCTAAATCTAGGGTTGCCAACTTTTGCGACTACAAATAAAGTATATTGAGAGGAAAATAAACAGTAATTTATAAAACTTTATTTTTAACGTTTTAAACGCATATTTAACAAGTCTATGTGGATACAGGTGCTGCGTTAAAAACAGCATTATGGATACTTTATTCAATACTTTATTATTACATTGTAGAACATATAAAACCCTTAACAGTCTGTTAAGAGCCATTTCACATTTTCGCCCAAATTTTTAAGACTTTGAGCTTCTCTATTACCATCTAAGTAATATCTAGAATTTATTGAATGAATACAAAATATAGATTAATCGTTTATAGTGTCGTTTAATGTAACACATTTACTAAAATCGGTTTGTTTAATTTATAATGACACATCTCCCACAACCATTTTACTGAAAAATTGCCGCAGAGTCTACTTCTGAGTCCTAAATCTATCAATAATACTTATAAATGAAACTAAACAAAATACATACAGGTTCAGACATATATTTAAATTGTCGTTTAATGAAATAGATTCCTGAATTATATTACCATTAATTAGTAAAAAAATAAATTCTTAGACCAATTTTTAACTTTTATTTTGTTTTTTTTACGTGTTTTTTGGTTCAAATACATAGTAATTATAAAAATAAAATTATTCAGAAATAATCTATGTTCTTTGGGAAATCGAACCCTATAGTTATTTTGAAAATATTTGCATATAATTTGTCAAAATATCAATTTGAACATCAGTCTAAATTACAATAACATATAAATACTAATACAATACTAAAATAAAATTTACCAAATCATATACGATTACGGCTCAAGATTGCTCTCGTGTTACACTGTTTATATTGCACGTGTGTGGCTCGCTACGCACACATAAACAATGACACACTCTTTTGCCTAAACTCGAGCGCAATCATTTTGTGAAATGGCTCTTAAGAGTTTAACAGGTTGTCAAAATAACTAACAGAGTATGGTGAAATTGGGCCTAAGCCGTTGATCCCAGCTGTCATTTGTAGATGTTTGACAGTTGTCACAGGTAGTCAATAGCCTGAAAGTCTGACGACCAGTTTTACCAAGGGATATCGTATCATTGTGGAGGTCAGATAGTCAGACACTCCACGTAAAATATAGTATATGGTTGGGAAAAGATTAGGCAGACGATGACGTCAGAAACAATAGTGTTTAGTTATAAACATATGTGAACTGCAAGGTGGCATTATCGATAGGCTTGATTACAATCAATGTTATCGTTATCAGGCTGCACCGCCTGATATATACTTTGCTATGCTAACATACATAGACTCACATGGGAATAGATAGAAGCAACATAACGCCACCTGCTGCAATCCTTACATATTCAATTTTTTCTTCGACTATGTTTCATATAAAAAAATAAAAAAATCTCCTGTATCGTGGGTGCTTTTACAAACATTCAATCTCACATACACAAACCACCTGACTCGAAACAACTATCTGTAGGCCATACAAATATTTGTTCCGTGCCGGGCTCGATTCCGCGACACGCAGCGCAGCAGTCGAGCAGTCGCTCAGCCACTGCGCCAACCGTGTTGTCGAGTTGACTAGATGGTCAAACATGTACACCATTTTTAGATCCTACGCAACTGACTATTCTGAAGAACTTCTGTCCCGCCCATATCAAACTCAAACTCAAAGTATTTATTTCAATTAGACCATTACAGGCAATTTTGAATGTCAAGAAACAAAATGATAAAGTTACATTCCTGGTCACAAGGCATAATAACTTGTGAAAATACTGTAGTTGCCCATTCCAAAGCGTTGATCTCTATGGAAAAGAATGGGCAAAAAACTCCATGGACACTCTTTTAAAAGCCTTAAAGATATCTATATCTGCCTGGTGTCATTCAATTTGTTACTCTACTTTCATTCATTCTTATAAAATTAACAAACAATTTGATCAAACTCTTTTTAGTTTCACACTACAAAGTCGTTTAATATAGGTATAGTATTGCTCAAAGACATTCGAAATTAACGAGTTACAGACGGAATAAAACGAAGAAAACTGTAATCTAAAGGTGCTCCCTCACCGGGAGCATTCGCGAGTAATGTAACGTTACAGATTTGAGCATTACATCAGTGAAGGAGGAGAACCGAGCATTACAATGCGCACCTTGTAATGATACAATGTGTAATATCTTGATACAACTTGTAACATCAATGAATTTAACTTTAATTTAAATGATTTTTTTTTAGGTTAATATTGCCGCAGTCAGCATAACGACCGCTTCATCTGACATCTGAAATGCTCAAAGTCGAATCAATTTGTTACATTACACGCAAATGCCGTTAGGCAGGGAGGTATTATTGTAATGTAGTGCTCAAAGTCGAATCTATATGTTACATTACACTCAAATGTTCGTTAGTCAGGGAGGTATTATTGTAATGTAGTGCTCAAAGTCGAATCTATATGTTACATTACACTCAAATGTTCGTTAGTCAGGGAGGTATTATTGTAATGTAATGCTCAAAGTTGAATCTATATGTTACATTACACTCAAATGTTCGTTAGTCAGGGAGGTATTATTGTAATGTAATGCTCAAAGTTGAATCTATAATGTTACAATACACGTGAATGCTCCCGGTGAGGGAGCACCTTAATACTAGTTACTACTTGGTAACAAATCGTTCTGTCTAGTGTCACACGCCTGTTTGTGTGTCTAAAGCGAACATTTTCAGGATCAAATCAAATCAAAATATTTTATTTTACATAGGCCTACATGAGCACTTATAAAACGTCGAGAAAAGGTACACGGTTCAGGTGGGTCGTTTCCTATGGAGAAGAATCGGCAAGAAACTCTATGGTTACTCTTTTAAAATCATTTGGTTTTACAATGTTGTTGTTACAGCGTTAGCACTTAAGTATGAGAGGACTGCTTAGCCCGACAATAAGGCATTGCTTACTTAACAAAACGGTTGCTTAAAAAGAATATATAAAACAAAAAAACAGAATGAAAATATTCCCAATGTCCGCTCTGCAATTCTTTTAAATCTCTCTGGTATTGCTGTAAAGTTTATTTCTCACCACAACATCGTTTAAATCTATTTATTAATATTGCTGTAAAGTTTAAATTTAAATACATCAAAATTGTTTTGGCCATTTAGGCGTGATGACGTAACCAACAAACTCACTTTCGCCTTTATAATATTAGTAAGGATTTCGGTAAAAAGGTTTTAGTGGCACGTTTTTATGACAAAGATAAATTACGCGTTTTAGTATAATTTAAGCTTTTGCCCGCGGCGATGATTAGCTAGAAGCTCTCTCAACTTTTAAGGATGGTGTGTAACGTAGATATTTGAAAACGCAACTAGTAGGGACACAAAACCATGAACATTTACATTTTCTTTGTAATTTTTAAGTTATCTTAAAAATACAACAGAAACCGTAATATGAACACGTTGTAATTCCAGGCAGGCAGAGTACAGTACACCCCATTTCAACAGTTATGTTTAAATCTTATATCATAGGGGCAAACCTATTACCATCAACTGAGCACAAACAACTTAGATGACATGTCATTCATTACACTAAAAAATACAACATCCTAAAAACTTGACAACCAAACCGTCAACATGAGTTTTCCACCAACCACTGAATATACCAAAAAGTTAATTTAAAAAAATCTCTTACCAAAATAACAGCAAATAATTTCAAAAAACTCCTCATCATGATTTCGTAAAACGGAAGATCCTTCTCATGAACGTCCACTTCTTACTTCGTCGGAACCGAATCAGTCGATACAGGCGGGTGACGCGCGCGCACATTGAACTACGAATGCTTGGATGCGCGCGCGCAGATCAACGTCTTGCTTCAGTAGGGGGGCCAGGTGAGATGGAGCGATTTGGGACTTTGGTACGACGTGCTTAAGCTGCGAACAGGATAAAATAGAGGTGGGACTTTTTTCGGTAATGGGGTTGAAACGTGGTGTGAGTTAATTTGATCGACATTATTGCATTAATGTACAAAATAGCGAAAAGTTACAAATTATTTGATTATACATGTTTTTTGAAGGAATGTTATAAAGAGGTATTTGTTGTTTGTTTGCTTCGACTTAACTCAACAACTACTGAACCGATTTGAAAAAAAATTTCTTCATTAGAAAGCTACATTACTGAGTAACACAAGCTATGTTAACATAAGCTACCATCACGCTACTACCCAAGGGCGTGGTGCAGTAATCAAAGACGAGGGTGAAACCGCGAAGGACAGCTAGTTATTAATATTTATTGTATTTGTAGTTTGTAAATTAAATTCAAAGGTGTAATATATTGATATAAATCCTTTGGAGACTAAAAATGCACTAAGCTTAATTAAAAAGTTAAAGCCGGTTGCACCACAAATCAAAATCAAACAAAAAATGCATGAAATATTTTTTCTTTCGTTCTTTCTTTAATGTCTTTATTATCTCAAACGAGTGAAAGAACTAGAACTACGTTTAAAATAATGTTTATGGCTCAAACATTTAGTAATTAGTGGTGCAACTAATTACGTGTCCGCCTTCATTGGAATCATTCTGTTTTTATCTACTAATAACCGGGATTTCCAAAGGTCAGTAAATTGCGGGTCTGTGGACGGTGAGCAACGGGCACCAACCGTCTGTCGAGGACACGACAAGCCGTTTCGACGTGTTCGTGGTCCACGCACGCCTCAAAGAAATGTCAGCAAAACTGAGAGGCCTGCCAAGGCTACTGACTGCTGGGGATGCGGATTGATCGAAAGAGATACTGCGGCCCCGGAACTTAAAAGGCAAAAGAAGGAACATGCATGGATTTTAGTCAGTAAAACTCTGGCACTCCGCCCGGAGCAGGAGAAGTTATTTGATGATTTCTCATCCGAAATCATCACATCGTTCATTAAATGTTTTAGTGGCGAAGGGCAGGGCGTTTTTGTGGGACTGTCTCTTGTGATGTGACATTCAAAAAGTACTGATTATCAGCCTATTTTGAATAAATGACTATTGATTTTTTAGAATTTTCTTTAATGTTACATAACTTATTAGTACCATCATACTTGTAATTGCGAAGGGCTGAGTAGAGGTGTACATAATTGGTAACATATATTATTTTATCACCAGCTAAGTATGTATCGGCAATAAGGGACGATTGATGATAATATTTTTATTCTGTTCTTGGCTAAGACATTTTTAGTTGTTGTTGTGTCTGTGAGTGCATCATCTGCAGTAATCCTTACTTCCTTACTAATATTATAAAAGCGAAAGTGAGTTTGTTTGTTTGTTACGTCTTCACGCCTAAATGGCTAAACTGATTTTAATGAATTTTGAAACAGAGATAGTTTGGACCCTGGAGACATGAGATAAGGGAGAGAAAGAGGGCAGAAAAGGGGAGAGAAAGAGGGCAGAAAAGGGGAGAGAAAGTTTTTTTTTTTTCGATCATCACGCGGGTTAAAGTTAGCGTTAGCCCAAAGTAACTATGCCACGCGGACGAAATCGTCAGACTTTGTGTACTCTTTTGTAAAATTTAACTTTCATGGAAAACGATAAAAAACATCGATTTAATGATATATATCTCACAACACAAGACATACATCGACTCTCTATATTATTTTTATTTGTAACAAAAGGGGTGTTACAAATAATATGATCTATGTTCACAAATAAAGATTGCATTTATATTTGTTAAGCCGAATTCACGCAGTCTACTATCACTCACCCTTGTGTTAGTTATCAAGACGTACATACACTGTATACATATTTATGACAATTTTAATGGGAATTTCATGACGTAGTTTGCACTGGTCAGAAGACATGTCCCGTACTATACCAACCCATGGCCACCCCACTAGGCCGCGACCCTGCAGGCGCACGCGCAACTCCGTGCGCAGCCAACCAATTAGATCCATTGTTCATTGACGAATATTATTGCATTGATATATTTATTAAAAGCTATCTTTTGTTCGCAGCTTTGCTCGCATTATGGTCGAAAGTTCGACACTCGGGGATAATTAAGCTTGCTAATATGCAAAGAATCATTGAAATCGGTTCATTAGTTTCGAAGATAACCCCCTACATCCAAACTTACAAACACACAAACTGTTTATCTTAATTATTATAACATTAAAATAGTTTATAACTTGGCGAAATGTTCTGTTGTATGTGCAGTTTCTATACCATTCGTGTCTAGAAACTTAGTTATTCAAATATAGGTCATGTTATTTATTCAGACTAACTGTATATCTAGACAGTACAACGACACTAAAACAAAATAAAATAATATGGATCATGCCGAGTTAAAACAAAGAAATAACATTTCTGAGATTGTTTTAATAAATAGGTCAGCATTCCTAACGTCCAACGACAGCTTTTTCATTGTTAAATCAAATCATTAAATTAAATAACTACTTTTCTAGAAAATTGTTGAAACTATAATACCAAAACTAAATATACGTAGAGCTGCAAGACACAGTGCAATAAAACAATTATACACAATATGCTAAATTAATGCTTACTAGAAAAGGCGGTGGCTTAATGTCTGAGGGTGACATCCTTATCACGCCCTAGCCGCTGCGGGAGACGCTCTGGGCGTCGGGAGCCACGGTGATGACTCCCAGCCACCGTAAACGTTGGTATATGGACTTTGAACAATGGGTAGCTCACCGTCCGTCCACCTAATACCGACGCCGACGTATTAACGGCGCGTTTGTGTCCAACGCACCATCAAAGGGATGTCAGCAAAGCAGAGGGGAGCAAGACGACTGCCTGCCGAGATTGGGGGTATACAGATACCGTGACCTCGGACATAAATGGGATTTTAGTCAGTAAAGTCTAAAACTCCCTTCCGTTACATACAGGGCGGGAGAAGTCATGTCATGAAATAGTGATAAATGTTAATGTAGAGAATACTGTATTCTTTTCACCATTATTGTGAGCAAAGTGCTGTTGATTTCATCAATCATGGACAATGTTAGGGTCGCATTGACGAACAAAAATATATGAATATAACTAGCTTTTGCCCGCGGCTTCGCTCGCGTTAAATTCGGTATAACACAATACCTGCTACCTGCAGTTTTTGCCCTTGCGCCTTATTGATTTGTAATAGCAACGCTAAGTTTTCCTCTTCCCCCTTTCTCCCTCATTTCCCACTTTAAAAAAAAAATAACCTATGTCCGGCTCCAGTGTCCCAACTATCTCTGTACCAAAATTCATCAAAATCGGTTTAGCCATTAAGGCATGAAGACGTAACAAACAAACTCACTTTCGCTTTTATAATATTAGTAAGGATAATAAAATAATAGTTTACTTTGATAACAAACTCGCTACGTTTGCCCAGCTGTGAAGATCCTGGCTTTCGTCTGGTCAGTCGTGGGTTCGAACAACAGAGGCTGACCAGCTTATGAACGCTTCCCGTAAAGAGTTCAGGAATTTATCAATGGGATCGTATTTAAAAAAATTAAAGAAATTATTGTTGTGTTTTTGTGTGCCATACTTTATCTAAATCTGATCAGTGATATTTGCGTTTATGGGTAACAAACATGTGTCCTCACAAACATTCGCATTTATAGTTAGTAAAATAAAGATAATCATTCATGACGTTAGTTATCATTCTTTACGGTAGTTATTCAGAACGTACTGATGAAAAGATGTTCTGCCTACCTCTACCTCCATTGGGAAGCAAATACATAGTTTAATGTATTTCCATATTCCTATTTACTTTTGTATATAATTTTCTGGCTAGTTGCTTTGTGTGCCCCACATAATAATCGTAAAATAATTACTCCGTCAAATGAGATATTTCTTCACAATGTTCTTATGAAAACAGATGCAGCTTGCGAACTAGAGATTTGGGTTAGAGTTTACTTATCTTAACAATTTTGCAACTTCAGACGCATGTTTTTGATTGATTTTTAGACGCTTGTTAACTTCTTATCTTATTTTACGTTTTGTAAAATAAGCAATGACTTATTGTCGGGCCTACGCTGTCCTCTCATACTTAAGTACTTACGCTGTAACAACAACATTGTAAAACCACGAAATTTTAAAAAGTAACCCTGGAGTTTTTCCCGGATTTTCTCCGTAGGAAACCAACCCAAACCGCGTACCTTTTCTCGACGTTTTATAAAAGCCCATGTAGGCCTATTTGAAATAAAAATATTTTGTTTTTTTTTTAAGTAGGAACATCGACGCATCAACGGTTAACAAAAAAACAGTATCATCTCACTTCTTTTCTTCTCCATACGGCTGCTGTATCTTCTCAGACGGTGGCTTACTGCAGTAACCTTCACACAGCAACCATACCACGCATTCACGAACTGCTCTGGAGTGGTGGTACATCTACTACTTATTGAAAAACATCCGTACATGGTACTGTCATTGTTATTTTTCCATTGGTTTCTGTGAACCTTATTTTAGACGTCAGTAGCTATAAGCTACTTATGGGATATATGTTAATATAGAGACTATAAAACGGTACTATCCTTACTAATATTATAAAAGCGAAAGTGAGTTTGTTTGTTTATTACGTCTTCACGCCTAAATGGCTAAACCGATTTTGGTGAATTTTGGTACATAAATAGTTGGGACCCTGGAGACGGACATAGACTATTTTTTTTAAATAAAAGATTAAGTTATGAGGCAGAAAGAGGGAAGAAAAGGGAAATCTTAGCATTGCTATTACAATAAATAAGGCGCAAGGGCAAAAACTACAGATAGCAGGTACCTACCTGTAAATCAGGAAAGGGAAACTGTGTTACCCCGAATTTAACGCGAAGCCGCGGGCAAAAGGTAGTTTTTTTATAAATGTTACGATAGTTTTTTTTTATAATATTTGTGTTTATTCGTTCCACAATTTATTTATTATTGATAATTATGTATTTTATCGTATCTGACCGTCACTTCACTTGCTTGGGCCCTATCACCGCTGTGACATGGCGGCCATGTTGCAGCACCATGCTGAGATAGAGGCCTTTTGGCCTCGTACGCGACTTATTTAATTAATTGTCTTTTGATATTGATTTTTTTTAATTTTTTGTTGTTCGTTTTTTAAAATTAAGTAATTTTGTTTTATTGTCTTGTCCGTGCGAGTCTAATAAACAGTTTTTCTTTCATACTTTTCTTTATTATAAGTTTCCTGTTCAGTTGCTGCTGTAATCAATAAATTAACTGTAAGTAATCTGAGCCTCGACTGAAATAATTCAAGGCGTTAAAAGGATCACAATCTATAAGACAAAGAGGCAGTTCCAACATTACCGAACCAGGCCAAAGCTACCCGAAAGTTGCACGATAATAATAGCCTTTACGAGCACCCTCCGTAGATCAGCATAATATTGACGCAGCTCAGATGGAAGTATATACATATATACTTCCATCACATATAGACAGAGGTTGCCAAACTGATTTCTACTCTAAAACTTGTTCATTGTTCACTAAGAAAATACGATTGAAGTATTTGTAGGGTCACCAGGAAAATTTTATTTTAATAATTCATGTTTATGCTGTGACCAGCGGTTTCCGTAGCGTGATAATATATAGTCTACTAGCTTTTGCCCGCGGCTTCGCTCGCGTTAAATTTGGGGTAACACAGTTCCCCTTTCCTGATTTACAAGTACCTGCTACCTGTAGTTTTTGACCTTGCGCCTTAATTGTTGTAATAGCAATGCTAAGTTTTCCCGTTTCTTCCCTCTTTCTTCCTCATATCTCATTTTTTTTAAATAGCCTATGTCCGTCTCCAGGGTCCCAACTATGTCCAATTATTACCAAAATTCATCAAAATCAGTTTAGCCATTTAGGCGTGAAGACGTAACAAACAAACAAACTCACTTTCGCTTTTATAATATTAGTAATCATTAATTTTGTGAAAGAATTTCAAGGAATTGCTTTCTCCCATACCATGCCACCTTGTTTCGGCCTTTGAAGATAAGATAAAGATAAGATAAGATAAAGATATATTTATTTTGTAGAACATGAACATGAACCTTTAGGGGTTGAATTGTAAAATCGCGTCTTAGTGAGCACCTGTGTTCTAAAACAATCCCCCAAGCAAATTTGAGATTCTTTCCGTTTCTGAGATTTGGTGATGAGTGAGTCAGGGAATTTCCTTTTTTTATTTATAGATAGGTTGTAGCCACAACTCGCCTCATTTGAGGAAACGAAGATGCGGCCTAGGTTGAAGCCCGCTTGTCTAGAACAAAACCGATTCACTCCAACTTTGACGAGATCCAGATTATAATGATTAGAGAACAGAGATGCCGGCTGTGAATTCCACAGACTGGCGGTTTCGTGGACTGGCGTTTTGTTCGGGTTCGTGGAATTGTAACTGTATAACGGTATCAAGGCTTTTGTCATATCTCTGCTCGACCAACATAAAACAAGCTTATATTCTTGGATAACTTGGACCCTGCCCTACCCTACCAGTGGACCGCTTTTTTTTATCAAATAAAAATAATAGTAAAAGTAGATAGTAATAATAAGCTTATGCACCAAAAGACACAAATCAGAATCAAAATTGTCCATTAGCCCTTGTATCTAGGGGCTCGAAATATAATTTGATGAGAATTACTTTCTCCAAATACCATAGTCACCCCAGAATATAAGCGAAACTATCAAAGAAATAACCCTGAGTAGTTCAGACAACGGACATTTGTAAGTTTCGCCTCAAACTCTCGAAGTTTCACTCATTCACTCAACTACTCAGCTTATAAGTTACCACTTTTTACTGCTCCTCGGGAAGTTTATCCATTTGTTCTTTCTTGCATAAAGAAAATTACAAGAAGAGGGAAAGAATTGATATTCATAACTAAATTGAGGAAACCAAAATTGAAGGAACTTCAAGTTTCAAAAGATATTCTTACGTTATCTATATTTTACTTATTTATTTATGTATACACAAAACACAAGTTATGGAAAAATACATACAGACAAAAGATCATAAAGGTACCGCTTATTTCATTTAGAAATCTCTTGCAGCGGACCTGAAAACAAAAAATACCAAAAAAAGAATAAAATTAATATTTGAGGGTGCTCCCATACACGTTTTTGATGTCACTTTACTCGCTCCAGCATTCTATGATTCAAATTAATAACTGCCTATGGGATGCAAGTCAGGATGCTGCTTTCTTTATTTTCCGAAATCATTTGATTAGTAGTGCTTTTTCCTTTTTTTAGGCTTCCCGTACCTCAAAAAAAAAAACGGAACCCTTATTGGATCACTTTGTTGTCCCTCTGTCTGTTTGTCAAGGCCCTTTATCTCGGGAACTCGTGGAAGTACAGAGTTGAATTTAAAACCATATACTCAAGTCTGTAGTCCCTTTGTGCTGTGAAAAATTCAACCTTCTTAGTCTATGCAGTTAAAAGATATGACCGTTTATGTCGCAAGACTCGGTAAGTTTATACGGAACGCTTGGTGCGCGAATCTGTATCGCTCTTGGTCGGTTTGTGGGTTTCACCACACTCTGTTATAAGGGCTTAAGAAGAATGTAATCGGGGCCCTACTATAGTAGGACAAGTAACCAATGAGCTCCTATTTAGCTGAATGTGTGTCAATTAATGGCAATAATGGACTCATCGATTATTACGTTACAAATATGATAACTGGCGAAATACTAGTCTAGATACTCAACTATCCGTGTTTGTGGTTGTTCGAAAGAGATACCGCGGCCCCGGAACATAAAGGGCATAAGAAGGAACTTGAGTGGGTTTTAGTCCGCAAAAGTCTGAGACTACCCCCGCTTCGCCCAGAGCGGGGGAAGTTATATGATGACTCGCAAAAAAGGTAGGTATTCAACTGTTTGATAAATACACGCCTGCATAACCTTTACAAACAAACTTTTTTCTTACTTATTCAAATAAGAAAAAGCAGTACTTACTTAAATCCATTTTATCACCCGTCATATTCTCTAAACAGAATACCACTCAATTTTTATAAAGCACAGTAAATAACAATCAATCATAAATCTTGATGGTACAGCGATGTGGGTTAGTTTATTTTAGAATAAATAAATTCCAACTGAATAGATAGATGTCGCTGTTAGCTTTTAAACAAAGCGCCATCTAAACAACAGCTTGGGAAGCTTTTAACTATTTAGTTTTGCTACTTGCCGCTTGATGGCAATAAAGTACCATGTAAATTATTTTTTAATTTCATATGTACAAAATAAAATAGTATTAATTACATCTGCATTAATAACATCAACAAAATATTACTAAGAACTTATTAATTTCCGATTGCTTTAAAAATGAAAAAGTAAATGCCCTGAGTTGTCAAACACGTAACCATGGCAACGCGATGTATACAATAGTTTACTCATTCAGTGAAGGTGAGTTTCGAGATGTCCAACAAAATAACCAGTTTTTCTAATCCAAAATGCTCAATCGATCACCGTGCAAGGCCTTCGAAGACGCAAACTAATGAGAAATACCTCAACAATGCTCCTAAAAAATTGCTGAGTTCGAAAAAACCAACTACGGCTTGCATTGCGAGCAAAAGTTATTCAAGCGGTGTTAGCACCCAGAAGGCACTTGCGAAGCCGAAGAAAACTACCAAATCGGATTCATTCGTCATTAAAAAACCGCAATACAATGTTGTGGACTATTGCAAGAAATGTGGTGATGGAAAAGGAAACAGTGAGGCCCCGAGAAAGATCGACTCACTACTCAGCGCAGTAAACGTGAAATGCGTTAAAAACGACAACAGAGTTACAAAAAATATATCAAAACCGGTCCACCAATACTATAAAAACGAAAACTTTTACATTTACGATGATTCCCTCCGTGGTAATAACAATAAGAAAGTTTCACTAGATACAATTACAGAAGCATCCGAAATGCATGCAATTTCTGAAGACTCAATTTTGAGAATATGTTCAGACTCTGAAGACGATTCCGAATCTTATCTAGATCCAAACAGCGATGTGAATATCACAAAGCTTAAAGAATTTCGTCAGAAAAACTATTTTGAATGTCATTCAGCGAAATCTAGAATTAAAAGCCGGGTCAGTGCTACCAGCTTGCAAGACCACAAATGTGTTTACAGGTTTTATTTAAACGAACGCTTATTTCCCGTTCCATTGAACACTGATTATAACGATAAGATTCGTTGCGTCGAATGTCAGCTGCCAATGGATATTAAAAAAGAAAAGTCGGGAGACAAAATCAATGGTACCATTCAGGTCAAAGTCAAACTCAGTACAGGAGAGTCACAAGACATGCTTCTCTTACTCCCTGTTAAAGAATCTTTAATCATAGAGGAACGAAGAAAAGAGGACAAGCAGAAAGATGACTATGTTTACTTTGGATTGGTAAAATTAACGGCGGATGGTAATTCCATGTTCAATAGGAATTTACCAGAGAATTCCTTGGCTTTGAAATATCAGAAAGGCTATCAGGAATACCAGGATGATGGCAAGTATAGCTATAAGGAGATAAAGGATGATGATGTCATCATAATTTAGCTTTACGACGTCAACGGAATTTGTTCTAAAACCTCTCGCCGTTCGCCATTTTAAATTGCTGCTCCGCTTCCAACAAATAAGCTGCTTGTGAATTTATTTCAAGGATGTTCAAAGGTATCTATTTTACTATTTACCAATTGAGTATGTTAACTGTATTATATATTATTGATTTCGATAGAAATAAACTTTATGTTCGTTCAGGCACATTGCTTGATTTTATTATTGCCCCCAAAAGAATCCACTTCCACTTCCAAATCCAAAAAAAATATATTTTTCGTTTACGTTTCTATTAAGTTTGGTAGGAATCCCCAACATTTGGAGACATAATGTTTCTTAAGATTAAGAGCTTATTCAGTAAATCAAACCTATTTTTTTCTTCAATTTAATCCGGATCCATGTTATTTGATAAGAGCCATACTTGTGTAGTGTTGTACTATTATTTTATCTTTATTTGTAATCAAGACACAAAAAGCCATCAGATCATATTCTAAAATATAAAGTTTTCGTGTCACAGTGTTTGTTACCAATCTCAATTTTATATAAACCGATTTATATAAAATTTTGTGTCTATATCGGGTAGCTCTGAGAATCGGCCAACATATATTTTCACACATTAAGTGAGAAGGGGACCTGAGCAGCGGGTGAAACCGCTGGGCTAGCTAGTCAGTATCTACCTTCTAGAGAGCCTAAGTTATGTAACTTTGAACTAAACACAAAATTAATTATTTTGCGCGTTCGTGCTAGGGCATTTGTCTCATTAGATTTTCTTTTCATGGAGTTTAATAAGCAAGAAGATAGGTTTCTTTTAAAATAAGCGATTCTTTACCACCGCTGGACAGGTGTCCTCAAAGTCTTTCCAAGTACTCTTCTACTCTTATTATCTTTAAAATTATGCGTAATACCAAATAACTACGGAATCAACCTTGCAAAAAATAAATATCATAAGTTTGTTAATAGAATAAATGTCAAAAAACCACGTACATTTAAAATTATTAGTAAATTCATGTTCCAGTTCAATATTTCAATAAATACAGCTAATAAATATCACTAATGTTTTATGAAATCCTGTATTTGTCTTTATATCGTGTCTACCATGGAAAATTACAACAATTATGAGACGAAATTGAGAAGCAATCATATTTCGCAACGATTCCCGCCATCGCAAATAAATATGGCGGGTCGTTCGCGCGCGCCTCAGTCCGCACTGCGCATGCGAGAGAACTGTCACTTTCGTTCAAAAACCGCGAATGTGTTACAGAGAGTGAAAAAAGTAAAAAAAAAAATAGAAACAAAAATGTTTGATTCATTATTACTTGTGGTTTTTTTAACTAGTTTCGTGAATGCTGAGAACAGTTTACGTAAGTTTTTTTATGATCATTTTTTGAGTTATTATTTGGCAATGTAGTATGGGTGTTACCGAATACGGTGACTGGGAAGCTGTGTGCATTTCCTGTGCTCGTTACTTTCGGTTAAATTTAAAAAGGTTTTTTTTGTTAAAAACTCCTTCGTAATCATTTAAAAACGTACCAAGTCTTAAAAGCCAAGCTTAAAGCTTGGCTTTTAAGACTTGGTACGTTTAGGAGCTACATTTTTCAAAGTGAACTTTGCAAGAATTAGTTTGGCATATCTTTAAGCCGCGTTTTATTTAAAAGGGGATATATTTTTTGTTATTTCATAGATAGGTAGATAGAAAATTCATTTATTTGATGCAACAAAAGTCACAATACAGAAATCAACACAAAAATAACAAGTTGAGACAAAAAGACATACTTACAACAACAACAAAAAATGTCATTGATCGAACGAAAACTAAAAATATTGAGTGTCACGTTCCTTTCAGCCGTTTTTGATTCGTAATGAGAGAGACGCACAATCACTTTTTTGGTTAATCCGACATTCTGAGATAAGGAACAAAAAATGTGATATAACCGTTAATTGGTTCCGGTCAATGGGTAGGTAACTAGGTATTTCCCTACTTACGGTGATTTGAATTAAAGATTAAGAGGTACATTTGTATTTTTTTAAATAACACCACGCCTGTTATCCCCGAAGGGTAAGGTAGAGGTGTACCTAACCCTTAATCACTCATAATCTGTAATTTCATAGATTTTTTTGGATTAGAAATGATTAAAAACAAACAAAATACACGCATTTCTGGGTTTAATTTACAAATGAAATCTACTAAATGACTGTGGTCGAGAGTTGTATTTTTGGTACTAGTTTGTTAGTCGAAAAACAACGCGATTACGGTATGAAATCAATTATTACAAATTTTGAGGCGTTTGTACGGTACGTTGCCTAAAGTCTACACAATGATATAGAGGGCTAATATAGTAAACAATTATAATACCAGCCTATAACCGTCCCGCGGTTAGACAAACTTCTCATCTCATACAGAGAAGGTATGAGTATTGATTACCACGCTTGCTCAAGACGGGTTGGTGATTTCAGACTTGTATCATTTTATAAGTCCGGGTTTCCTCACGCTTAACTTCTGGGCCAACACCACATTTTTAATAGTACCTAATTTAGTACATTTTGCCTGTTATTTTTAAGTAAGCCATGTAATAGGGGCGAGCTTATTGCCACCAATCGGACCCACAACCAGACTCAGTGGCCATTACTGAGAAATTCTGGATGGAATATGGGTGCGTTCTTTGCATCCATCTTCTTTCTTTTGCAATTTGTGTTGTAAGGGCGCGGTATCTCTTTCGAACAGCCTGCAACCCCGACTCTCTTGTAAAGAATAGCAAGTTTGTTAAAGATTAATCAATTATTTAATTTTATTTCTTAATTTAAGTTCCAAAAACTACCTAATGTGTATGATAAACTTTTTAATTTTTTGCTTCTTCTATAAATGTTTATTTTGTTATCTTATAGTTAATTAGATTGTGCATGCTGTGATCTCCTGTAAGTGCACCTACGTGAAGACAAAATTGCGAAATTAAAGCCGTTGGTCCCGGCTGTCATTTGTAGATCTTTGACAGTCGTTACAGGTAGTCAGTGTTCCGAAAGTCTGACAACCAGCCTTACCAAGGGGTATCGTATTACCCAGTATTAACTGGGTTGTGGAGGTCAGATAGGCAGTCGCTCCATGTAAAATACTGATATTCAGCTGCATCCTGTTAGACTGGAAGCCGACCCCAACATAATTGGGAAAAGGCTAGGCAGATGATGATAGGTCCTACGATTAGGCACACCTCTGCATGCCTCTGCTGGGTTTACAGGGGTGATTTTAAGTTTAGTAAATGAGACTCTTTCCTATAACTTGATAGTTTTGTAAGTATCACATAATATTATTAATATTAAACAATTAAACCGATATTTTTTTACCAATTAAGTAATCACTTTTCTAAGCTATTATTATTTAATAATTATTTTACGTTAGATTAGCTTAAGGTTTTTTTTTTTTTTTAATTTGGTATGATTATTTATTTATGCACACACAAAATACATGACAGGACATAACATTAAGACAGAAGAGCACAAAGGTACAGCTTATTTCATAAGAAATTTCTTCCAGCAGATCTGCGAGAGGAAAGTTGGATGAGATAATATGTAGACACAGTGTGTGGAAAAGATAAAACTGTTTTTTTTTAGCTTAATTACGCATTATATTACTAAATCGTTACTAATATTATTAAAGCGAAAGTGAGTTTGTTTGTTACCTCTTCACGCTTTAATGGCTAAACCGATTTTGATGAATTTTGGTACAGAGATAGTTGGGAACCAGGAGACGGACATAGGCTATATTTTTTATAAAAAAAAGTGGGATGTGAGGGAGAAAGAGGGAAGAAAAGGAAAAAGTTAGCATTGCTATTACAAATCAATAAGGCGCAAGGGGAACTGTGTTACCCCGAATTTAACGCGCAAATCTAATTATCATTAAAAAAAAACTTTAAAAAAATAAGTATTTTTTTTGGTGCATTATCGAAAACATTTCACAAGATGCACAAAAAACCGTCACAATGTGACCAAACAGTTAAAACTAATAAAAAAAATAGGTAATTGATGATGCCTCCTGTGAGGATTGAACTCACGACCCCTGGTTTACGAGACCAGTGCTCTACCACTGAGCTAAAGAGGCGATGGCTACAATTGCGTAGTTTCGCACCCCTATCTGAGGTACAGTCACAAACACAACAATGTTCACTTATTTAATTCAATAACGCTATTGCCTTATAGAACATCGATGTTTTTAGTAGTTAACACTTATTTTATGGGTTCCAAGGTACTTTGGTAGTTCAACAACATGAAATGGCAATCAAAACTAGGAGGACAATACTTGTCAAAGTTGTCAAGTGTTCGCATATTGGTGCACATGATTGTACCTGCTTGTTTCACACGCATATCTAATATTCTGGCTTAGATTAAAACACACTGACACCAATGCAATTAGATTACTGTTTGTTTATATGACCAAGCAATCTGAGACACAGTAATTAAGAAATCTTACGAAGATGGCGGATCTCAATTTCAATTTATATTTTGTTGATCCAATTTATGATTTTATACTATTTCAAATCCCTGTTCTATTTTAATTATTTCTTAGTTCTTGGTCTTAAATTGTGTGTCAAAGTATAAAAATATGGAAGAAATCTAGTGTTGGTTTTGAGATAAATAAGACGAAGGACTGTCACGTTGGTCTAGTGGTTCGGGGTTCGAATTCTGGGTCGGGCAAAGTGTTATAGGGTTTTTTCTATCAGGAGTTTCTCAGTAGCAGTCGCGGACTCTAGATTTATGCCCAGTTGATGGCAATAGGCTAGCCCCTAATTACATAGGACTTAATAATGACTGCTGAATGTGGGTGTACTATTAGACTTCTGCTTGCCCTTCTCTCAACTATGTTGGAGTCGGCTTCCAGTCTAACCGGAAACAGGTTTTAATAAGTGCCCCTTAATCAATTAATCCTTGTGAGTGTGTTTGTTTGTTACGTCTTCACGCCTAAATGGCTAAACCGATTTTGATGAATTTTGGTACAGGGATAGTTGGAACCCTGGATACGGACATAGGCTACGCTTTTTTTTTAAAGTGAGTTATAATGGAGAAAGAGGGAAGAAAAAGAAAAACTTAGCTTTGCTATTACAATAAATAAGGCGCAAGGGCAAAAACTACAGGTAGCAGGTACCTGCAAATCATGAAAGGGGACCTGTCTTTAATTGTCCCGAATTTAACGCAAGCAAAGCCGCGGGCAAAAGCGAGTTAATTTGATATATTGTACTAAAATCAGTTGTAGTTGATAAAATGCCTGGCCCAAAAAATGATTTTGGTGATTTAGATGTATTTAGGAGCGATCTCCCCAGTTAAGCGTTCTCAATAATTTCAGATAGTTGGGCTACATGAATAGTGATGGGTCTGTTGCTTTTTAATCTTGAGCACAAAAACCATTTTATTTTTAAATAAACAGTACCTATGCGCTCTTCTGTCTTAATACAATGTGTGTGCATAAATAAATAAATAAACATTACTAGAATATAAAGTCTGATATTTTTACCGTTAAAAAGGCAGGATTATTTACCGTCACTCCAAGGACTTTCTTTGAGGTCACTGTCTGTCCATCTACTGACGAGCAGTAACGACAGGCCATGTCGACGGCGCGTTCGTGTTCCATGCGCGCCTCTTAGAGATGTCTGCAAAGAAGAGGGACAGGTCAAGGCACCCGCCTCCTGGGGTTGCGGGTTGTTGAAAAAAAATACCACGGCCCCGGAACATTAAGGGCAAAAGAAGGAACATGGGTGGGTTTTAGTCAGTACAAGTCTTACACTCCTCCCCTCCTCCTCTTATTTGATGATTTCCCATCTGCAAAAAAAGACTTCTTTCCCCAATATATCCAAATCAAACGATACCTAATCCAAGCAGCAGTATTTACTGCAAACAATATAATACAACTGCACACATAACAAGCATTATTAAATAGTGTAACTTACGTCGATGATCATGTAATAACAGCCATGTTTCCGCATTGGTGGCGCCTGCGGTCCGCGGCGGAGAGTAAAGCCGGGATTCGCTTTCACTAGATAAATATACGTACGCCCTCGGTAACAGTTATTAGGTGGTATAGGTAATAGGGTATTACGTTATAACCTTTTCACTGACTGATGATTTAGTTTAGGCTCACACTTATAGGAATAGCATCACCTTACTTGATTTATAACACTTATACTTCATACGCAGGATTTCCGTGGTATAATTCTCTTCTAAATATCACTATGAATATTAATTATCTGATATTATTATAGTTAATTCTGGGTTAGATTGGTTGTCAGACTTTCGGGTCACTGATTAGGTACCTGTTAGGACTGTCAAAGATCTATAATTATGAGCCGGGACCAAAAGTTTAATGTTACGAGCACCCCAAACCCTTTTACAAGAATTGGTCGTAAAGAGCTACAGGATGTCAGGGGGTCTAAAAATGGTCAATTAAAAAATAATATAAATTACGATACCATTCGTAAAATGGTCACAGTGACAACTCACATTATTTATGTTTCACACCTATCATACTTTATTTTAATTGTTTGTGTAGTATTAGCAGTAGGCAATTGATTAACCCCGCTACACCCCCCCCCCTACCCCCTACCCCCGCTATCAGCAATAAGACCGCCATTGTAACCATAGAATTAGCAATTTATGTAGAACAGTTTTGTTTTAATTTTCTTGTGCAATATTGTAAAATTATTCTCATCTATTTTATTATTAACTGCGTGACCATTTAAAGAATTTTAATGTAATTCATATTATCCTATTAAGATTCTTCATAAATAGCCATTTTAGACCCCCTGGTGGCCTATCCAACAGATTTGCACTATCTATAGTAATTCTAAAGATCAAGATAAACATGATTCCTATCGTGCTTATTCATAAACAAACAGCGATTAATAAGCAATTCGTTGTGATTAATATTATGGCGATGTCATCTTTGATTGTATACTATGCAGATATCAGGGTGTTTACTGTTTAGTAGTAGACAATTTTGTGCTGTAAGTTTAAAGAGTTTAAGTTTGCGAAATCATCAAATAACTTCCCCCGCTCTGGGCGGAGCGATGGCGAGTGTCAGACTTGCACTGACTAAAACCCATCTATGTTTATTCTTTTTTCCTTTAAGTTCCGTAAACAATCCGCAACCCCGGCACGCAGTGACTCTGGCAGGCTCCTCTGATTTGCTGACATTTCTTTGAGGCGTGCGTGGAACATTTACGCGCCGTCAACACGGCCTGTCGTCAGTAGACGGGCGGACGGTGAGTTACCCATTGCTCATCGTCTACAGACCTGCATCTACGGTGGCCGGGTGTCGTCTCACGGTGACGACGCCCGGAGTGCAAGCCTCAGCCGAGTCTTTCGGGTAATCCTTATCATCATCCTTTTGACCTTATTCCACCCTACTTGGGATCGCCACACCATAATTCTTATTCCATACATTTCAGTAGTCACATAGTCAGTCTTTCGGGATGTAATATAATAATAATATCAGCCTATAACTGTCCCACTGCTGGGCAAATGCATTCTTTTCATATAGAGAAAGCACAACCATTGATTACCACGCATGCTCAAGACGTGTTGGCGACTTCAGACTTATATTCATTATAAGTCCAGGTTTCCCCACGATGCCGATTCGCCGATGTCTGGGATTTCTTAAAAAGGTCACATTGGTACTTGCCCAATTTTGAACCCACAACCTTATGATGAGAAACGAGCCGCTGAACCTCAGGGCCAAAATGTAAATCCTTACTAATATTATAAAAGCGAAAGTGAGTTTGCTTGTTACGGATTGACGCCTAAATGGCCAAACCGATTTTGATGAATTTTGGTACAGAGATAGTTGGGACCCTGGCGACGGACATAGGCTAATATTTTTTTGGGAGAAAGGGGGAAGAAGAGGGGAGAGAAAGATAATTTTTTTTCGAACCTTACGCGGGTAAAGTTAGCGTTAGCCCAAAGTAACTATGCCACGTGGATGAAGTCGCGGGCGGAACTTAGTTAATTATATAATTTGGCATTATGACATTGTTAAGTTTAAAAAAGTCAGTGAAGAGAGTTACAAAAAAAAACGATCTCAAATCGGACTCTGTATAAATAAAATACGAAACGAAACAATTGGGCGTCATCGAACTTCAAACAACATCGCACCAGCCTCGGTAGGAGACTTCCAAGGACGCCATTGTTTTTATCCTTTCTTCAGTAGCTACCATACCATCACCTTAAATATTCAACTTCCTTAATTAAACCGCTCGGTGTGGTCTATAGTCACATAAAACTAATAACCCGCGGGGTCAATACGACCCGTCCTCAAGGTCGCACGTCTGCGCACACGCATACTAACGAGCTTGGAGGCGATACAATGCAACTATTTACATGCAGTGGTCACCGCGCTGCATGCCTTGACCTGAACGGTGTGTGGAAGGATTTTTGGGCTAGGTGGTGTTCTTAGCTGGAAAAGTTATTTTTCACTTTTTAAGTCGTTTTTTAACAAATTATTTTTTACTAGCCTTTGCCCGAGGCTTCGCTCGCGTTAAATTCGGGGTAATACAGTTCCCCTTTCCTGATTTACAGGTACCTGCTACCTGTAGTTTTTGCCCTTTTTTTTTTTTTTTTTTTTTTTTTTAGTATTATTATTGCAATCTATCATATAGATATTCAGCAATATTTTTGAAAAATGTAACAGATTTGCACGCAGGCTGTCCAATGACTGCCCCGTTTATTCTTGTAGCCTCCTATATGAGGTCTTGAGGAACTTTTCTTCTTAGTCTCCTAGCGGCTGTTTGGGTGTCCATCAGGTTAACTGCTAGCTTGTTTGGATGGTTTGTAATTCGTTCTTTGTACGCTTTAGTACTTTCTGAGATTTCTTCCATTACAGTGTTAATACCGAGGTCATGATGAAGTCTGTTATTTGAGACATACCATGGTGCGTTTGTTATCATTCTTAACATTTTTGACTGGAACCTTTGAATAATTTCAACATTTGATTTTGCCGCTGAGCCCCACAGCTGTAAGCCGTATGTCCATGTAGGCTTTATTATACATTTATATAGCAACAATTTATTTTCCATTGACAGTTGGGATTTTTTACTCAGTAGCCAGTGCATTGTGCGTATCTGTTGACCCATGGCCAGCCGTTTGGTGAATATGTGCTTCTTCCAAGTCAGGCGTCTATCCAGGTAGAAGTGGTATTCCATTTAGAGTGACAGGAGGACATGTTCCTTTCCTGTTAGTGAAAGTCACTTGGACAGACTTGGTTTCGTTGGCCTTGATTCGCCAGTCTTTGAGCCATTTAGATATTTGATCGAGACTAGTTTGGAGTTTTTGTGATGCAACGTCTGGTGAAGTATCCAGCGAAAGAATGGCTGTATCGTCCGCAAATGTTCCAGTGACTACGCCCTCGGTTATTGGAAGGTCGGCTGTGAAAAGTAGGTATAGCATTGGCCCCATTACACTGCCCTGCGGTACTCCAGCTTGGACAGTATGTAAAGTAGTTATTTCCTCACCCTGCTTTACAAAAAAGTGTCTATCGCTAAGATAAGACTTCATTAGATTGTAAAAGTTTATAGGTAAGTCCCGTTTTATTTTGAACAGTAGTCCGTCATGCCACACACGATCAAATGCCTGAGATATATCTAAGAAGGCGGCAGTACTGTATTGTTTTGACTCAAAAGCTTTGTTAATATGTTCCACTAATCTGTGCACTTGTTCTATGGTACCGTGCCCCCGGCGAAAGCCAAACTGGTGGTCAGGTAAAAGTTTATTTGAAGTGATAATCGGGAGCAGTCTTCGCAGGATAAGTATCTCCATGACTTTCGACGGTATAGGCAGCAGGCTAATAGGTCTATATGATTGCGCCTCTACAGGATTTTTACCCGGCTTGGCAACCATTATAACTTGTGCTACTTTCCATTGAGGTGGAACCATACATCTTCGTAGTATAGCGTTGATAATGAAAGTTAGAAGTTTAATGCCTTCTTTTGGTAACTCTCTTAAAATTTTACCAGTTATGAGATCATATCCCGGGGCTTTACTTTGGTCTAGCGCCTTAATCGCTGTTTGTACTTCTTCCTTTGTGAATTTGGGAATAGGAGGATCCAGTTGATGGATTTGGTTCAATAATTGGGTGACTTCATGAGTTTTAGAAGAGCCCGTATCTGGATTTGGTATAAAAACTTGTTTGAGATGCTCAGCGAATGTGTCAGCTTTGTCCGCAGCACTGGAAGCCCATTCTGAATTACTCTTACGGATTGGAGGTTGATTAGAAATAGGACGTTTCAGTTTTTTAGTAACTTTCCATAAAGAATAATTGGTTCCTGCTGTTGCGTCCAGGTTTTTTAAGGAGTTTTGGGTATTTTGGTTTTTATTATGTTGTAGTAGTGATTTAAGTTTTGCTTGCAAATGGTTTAGATGTTTTTTGTCAGCAGGATAACCTGTATTTTGCCACTTTTTTCGAGCCTTTCGTTTTTCAGCTAGTAGTTCTCGAACAGATAAGGGGCATTCTTGTTTGTGGTGCCCACCTCCGGGAACTGGAGTAGCAAGCCAAGCAGATTCTTGAACACAGCTATTGAAATGTTTGACAGCTTCTGTTATGTCGTTGTCGGTCTTTAGAGGAATTTTAATATCCAGACTTTCCACCAGTAGCTGTCTAAATAAAAAAAATAAAACTTTTGGTGTTACATATAGATAGATATATTAATTATAAGAGTATTATAGATGTTATCTCTCTCGTAAACTACTAAGATAAGGTTGGGTTTTGTTTGCACTATTTTACTGTGATTTTGAATGAAAGACGTCTGTCGTTTACGAGGTTTATTGGCCACTAACTAAATATGTTTTTTTTTTCTGAATGGTATCTCGCAGTTCAACCTAGGTGGTTGTCGTCTGCTTAACCGGGCGAATCCTGTGGATACCTTAAAAATTAAGACCTCCAGCCAGAGCAAAAAACTTACAAACTAAGCGACTACACGCTAAGGGCACCCCCTGTGGGGTACGAACCTCAGTTTAGGGCGTCGCTGAGGGAGGACAGCAAAGGGACAGGCTGGATCTGAATGATATTATTTGGGGACTGATTTGAACTTACTGGCTCAGCAGCGCGAGCTGGCTCTCGCAAGGGACGGGTGGGTAGCTAAATATGGATCATGCGTTTCTTTATAAAGATTTAATTGGCGTTAACACCGGTTCTTGTCAATAGGAAACGACCAACCCGAAACGTGTACTTTCTCGAGGTTTTATAAGTGTCCATGTAGGCCTATATGAAATAAAACATTTTGATTTTGACCACCTACTTGTTAAAATAAAATATAAACATGTCGTATTGAGAACCTCCTCCTTTTTTTTCGTCGGTTAAAAATAGCCTGCAATCAGTAAAATTGATCCTCTCGATTAGCAATATTATGACATTATGACTAATAGTAGGTGAGTGTATGTACGTTGTGTCAAGGATACTGTTGTCATGACGTCAGGTCATTATCTCAAGCATCTGTCGTCAGTCCTGCTTGACAAGTCAGGCTTGCATCCTAGCCTCGACCGATATGAGTAAACGTTTAGTTGGTTAAACACAAAAATTATGTCTTAATTGTATTGAGTAACTTAGTTTTACCGATGGGAAATCATGAAATAACTTCCTCCGCTCGTTACAGGAGTTGATGAACGCTGCTGGAAGTTCTAAACACGTATTTTTGGTCTGAATCAATTTAGATTCCTCCTGAGTCTCTTTTTTTTTCGGAAGAGAGTGTCAGATTTTTACTGACTTAAACCCATCCGTGTTCTTTCTCTTGCCCTTTATGTTCCGGGGCCGCGGTATCTCTTACGAACAACTTCCCCGGCAGGGTCCCGCCCGACACGCTAAAAGGAAGATCAAATCAAATCATTTATTTGCATAACACAGGTCTGAGAGATGTTACATAGTTTTTTTAATAAACACTGTGTTATAACCTTTTCCAAGATGAAGATATGAAGCGATTTGAATGAAGAAAATGGTACTAAAAATGAGCATTGAAATGGAATTTTATGATATGACACTATGTCAAGACATGAGAGGCCAGACATGGACTAAAAGTCGTAAATTTTTCTCGTTTTAAAAATGTGAAAACGAATTACAGAAGATCGTGGCGAAGATGTATTTGAGTCCCTCAGGGAAGTATGGTAACAAGAGAGGACTATTCTACCAGTGGGTAGAATATTGTTATCATTAAATACCACACTAGGAATTACTCCTGTATCGTGGGTGCGATTACAAACATTTAAATTCACATACACAAACAGCCAGACCCGGCACAATTATCTGTAGGCCATACAAATATTTGTTCCGTGTGGGAATCGAACCCTCGACACGCAGCGCAGCAGTCGATCGCTCAGCCACTGCGCCAACCGTGTCGTCAATTCGTATCGTATTGGTTTGATCCATCAGGTTTTTTAAATAACAACTACGTCATTTGGATTTGTGCTATGTTGATGGCAATAGGCTTGCACCAATTTATATAGGACACCCCTATTAGGTACACCTCTGTCTATCCCGAAGGGATTATACCCGTGATGTTACATTATACGTCTTAAAAACACATTAACTGGATGTGATTGTTTTCTTCCATTCAATGTGTGAAAACTGAAACACTAATTTATATCTTAACTATCATATTATTAATTAACATAATTATAATTCACGAAGAACAAGTAAACTTACTTATTAGAACATAACCAACAATTTAAACTGCATTCGCCAGGAATGCGGTAACATCACATACTTAACCAGCTTAAAACTATTGACCTTTAATCAAAGCCGGTTAAAAATAACCTATATGCAACGTTACTAAGAGGCAATACAAGATCAGCATGCAATAATATCTATATTAGTCTGTTTGTCAACGGTTGCTCAAATCTCATAAGTGAACCCGAAGGTCGACCAGCGCCTCTTTCATAACCACCTGCTTTTACCAATACTGCTGCGAAATCACTTGCAATGACTGACGATATGGTTTTATTTCATGATGGGTTTCTAAATTCCTCAGGTTAGTTTAGTAATGGCTGTGAACATCTGTGGTCACGTTACGTAATCACATCAGTCTATATCGACTGCCGGGGTTGCGGGTTGTTCGAAAGATATACCGCGGCCCCGGAACATAAAGGGCAATGGCAGAAACATGGGTGGGTTTTAGTCAGTACAAGTCTGACACTTCCTCAAACAAAAATGTCAGTCTATATCAGGAATTTCTCAGTAGCAGCCACAGAATCTGGTTTTGTGTCAGGTTTATAGCAATAGGCTCGCGCCATATATCATGAAATTTTAACATAACTACTGAAAATTGGGTTTTTTTGGGATAGGTATAATCATTTCCCTTTCCCAAAAGAAAAATTCGGAATCTTTAAAGGATTATATTGTTGTCCTTTTGTCTGTCAACACTCTTTATATCGGGAACGCGTGCAGGTATCGAGTTGAAATTAATTAAACCATATACACAGGTCCGCGGTTCCTTGGAGCTGTAAAATCAACCCTCTGAACTTACGCCATCAATATAGCCGTTTTGACTGCTTCGCAGGGCGGTGAGAATAATGACAGTTATCTGTACTATGTAGTCGGTAAGTTACTGAAAACTAGTGAAATCTACATCATTTATTGATCTCACTTTCATCATCAAACAAAGGCAGAATTTTGACTAGCCTAACTTGGTTTAGTTTATAAATATTTTTTTTCTTTTTTTCTGATTACTAGCTGAAGTTTGCGTTTGGCCGCAACTTACTTGAAGTGAAGCGATGATTCGGCCTAAGTAAAGGTGGACCACGTTACGCTTGCCCAGAAGATTCACTTCAACTTTGAAGTTTGATAGTTAGTTGGGAAAGAAGGACACGTAACATTACTCTTAAAAATTTCTACATGCAGAAATGAATATGGGCACTTATAAAACGTCGAGAAAATGTGCACGGTTTGGGTTGGTCGTTTCTTATGTAGAAGAACCGGCAAGAAAATCCATGCTTAATATTTAAAATCATTTGATTTACAATTTTGTTGTTACTGCGTTAGTACTTAAGTATGAGAGGACAGCGTAGGCCCGATAATAAGTCATTGCTTACGTTACAAAACGTAAAATATAAGAAGAAGTTCACAAAGTTAACAAGCGTCTAAGAATCTACAAGGGTCACAATGTCTACTTATTCACAAAGAATTGATACAAGAAATAGGAAAAATATAACAAAAAAAAAACTATTTTAAACAAGGGATAATAATTTTAATTTTAATTTATTTTTAATAAGGGATCGGTATTGCAACTATAAGTACAGAACAAAGGTTGTTTAAATATATGAAATTACAACTATTGTAAAAAAAAAACTGATTCTGTAGCAACATTATTAGAAATACTTACTACAATTTAGTCCGATAGTCAGCAAGTTAAGGAATTAAATACATATTATTCCGGACACTGTTTAGACACAATAAAATAAGCGTTTTATCATACTACAAGCGACAATTAGTTTTACCTAAAACTAGGTCATTTTAAATGTCTCTGACCTTTTAGATAGAGCAATCAGGAATTATTTAATAATCCTAACAACTGATAATCGATTTTTTGTCAACTTACTACTATTAATACTTTTTAAAATTCCATGCCAAATCATAAATATTTTTAAATATTTAAGTTTCTTCTCAACTTAAGTTTCTTCTCGGAAAACCGTTCCATTTGAAACCCATATCCCAAATATATATTTTATGAAGCATAAATATAAAATATATCTAATCCGCTTTCTCCGAATGGCAATTAATAAGCAAAATTTTCACCTTAATGCAATGGCACCTTAACCGGTATATGGGTAAAATTTTACTTTTTTTTACATTGTCACACATAGGTAAAAGCTAAGCCTAACAGCAGAACAACAGGTTATCAACTGTCTATGAACAGACCCGAGAACCAGATCCTAGGTATCATCATTTTCCTGCCCCTGTCTCATTCTACTTGTGGTTGGCGCAACGCTTTTTCTCATTTCATTCTTCCTTTTCAGACGTCACGGCATCATTTACTCCTTTCTCCTTCATATCATTCTTTTCACAATCAGAACCAGATCTTATACTTTAACTTTTCATTTGATTATCCGGACTTACACTTTCCATGTTCTTGGCGAATAAAATGCACAATCACGTGAACAAAGCCACGACCATAGCTTAGTATTACAATAAAGATTACCGTCATATCTGTCAAAACCATAAATTATCTCTTTCACTAAAACCGGTTCAGCTGTTTCGGAGATAGTCACACAAACAAGCAAAACAGTCTTTCTACATATCGAGTGGTAACCTTGGCCTTTTGGTTAACTCGCCGACGTTTCCACAACATTGGTTCGTTAACTTGCAGTTACGATAGTATTACGATACCGGTTAACGTTATTTTTTAACTGTTACTTGTATTATCGCTTATTAGGTAACGTTTCTTTTTTATAATTGAGATCGTTCTGCGAAAGTGATTGCTTTTATTTAATAATATTAAATTTCTCTCGTCTTTTTCTGAGTTTTTCCTAGATAAATCCGTTTTGATATAGTAATTATTGCTTAATAATATTAACGCTAGTTCATTTCCTATATTTAGAGACTAATTGAATGGGTGAAAATAAATCCTAGAATCCTGTATTCAACCGATTTCTAAAAAGGAGGAGGTTCTTAATTCTGCATTATTTTTTCTGCAAAATTTGGTGTTTTGCGTAAAAAAATGTTGAAAATAACTTTACTTCCGGAAGTCTGTGAGTTTTATTTGTTTCACTGACTTTTTTGCCATCTGCTTCCGGAAGTCAAGTTATTTTACACTTATTCTTGTTTTTTTTGGAATTTGGTTAGTTTATTGTCTGGAATCAGATACGTAATAACTATCTCGTATCTGATCTATCGTATCGTAATACGATAGATCAGATACGAGATAGTTATTACGGATGTAGGTACGCAAATTTTATGGTGATTTATAAATCATGAGATATTGTATTATTTATGAATCTTCATAAACCACAACTGCACACTTGTATATTATTATTAAATCATTTATTTCGAGTTTTAAACTCATATATATAAAAGTATTACTTGTTAGTTAAAATATTAACTTAAAACTATGTTGGTAGTTACAAAATTCTAATTCATAAAGAGAGAAAGAGACAGCCAGACTCGCGCACAGAGGGTTCTGTACAAACTTGTGACATAAACAGCCTCTTTTTTTACTGCTTTAATTTAGAGGGTTGATTTTAATTTCAACTCAAAACCTCCATGCGTTCCCGAGATAAAGTGTCTTGACAGTCAAACACACGGACAACAAAGTGATCCAATAAGGGCTCCGTTTATTCCTTTTGAGGTAAAAACATGACAATCATGTTATTGAAATTAAATCAGAATCAAAACATTAATTAAAATTTTGTTTTTAATTAATTTTTACTATACTTTACCTTAGATATTATAATTTTGTTTCTGAACACGTGAATTTTGAAAGAAATCATCATCTGCCTAGTCTTTTCCCAACTATGTTGGGGTCGGCTTCCAGTCTAACCGGATGCAGCTGAATATCAGTATTTTACATGGAGCGACTGCCTATCTGACCTCCACAACCAGTTAATACTGGGTAATACGATACCCCTTGGTAAGACTGGTTGTCAGACTTTTGGAACACTGACTACCTGTAACGACTGTCAAAGATCTACAAATGACAGCCGGGACCAAGGGCTTAACGTGCTTTCCGAGGCACGGAGGAAAGTCGGTATGTAACGGGTGGTCAGCCATCCACATACCAACCTAGGCAAGCGCGGCTTAACCTAAGGATCGATCCGAGCGGCTGCTATTATTTAGCCACGAGCTCCTCCTGAATTATGAAAGAAATGTCAATATTAATGAATACACGTGTCATATCGTGTTACGACGTTTGGTTGTAGAACACGCGACCATGCGACCAACCTTGGCCTTCCTGTAGGTTGTTGTGCTCATGTACACGTTAACCAGCGGAAAACCAGAGACACGACAATGTTACGTACAGGATCGTGAAAAAACAAAAGACGAAACTATTCTGCTTACCCCTAGTAAGCAGAATAGTTTCGTCTTTTGTTTTTTAACTTTGTCGCAATTGGCGCAGTGGTTGCAACTATTTTGTGCTGCGTTTTGTGCCGCGGATTCGATCCCAGCACGGAAATGATACTTGTATAGCGTACAAGGTGCCTAAAATGGCTGCTTTAGCGGAATCGTGATAGAATAATAATATGAATTATGTTAAAACTGGTAAAATAATCAAATATTAAATAAAACTTTCAACTATGTACCAGCACATCAAGCTACTACAATCTGTCAGATTTCTTTGATAGATTTTCGACTTTATTTCTAGAGTATTAGGTTCAAGGTTCATTGGGAAAAAAAATTACAGTTTCGGGTAGCTTGACCTGCTGGCGTCTGTACATATATCATCTTATACCTGTATCTACATTGTTGCAAATAAATATATCTGAATCTGAATTATTGTTACTTTGTGACCATTTTAATTGTTACGTGGCTTATTTGAAATAATTATCTTTTTTTGTCTTTACTATGGACACTAGCTTACTGTCTTACCATCTCAACATAAATTGTTTAATCAAGGTTTTGTAACAATATTCAGATTTTAAAAGAGTGTCCTTTTTCTTGCCCTTTCTTCTCCATAGTAACCTACGCTTTGAAATGCGAAAACTACAGTGCTTTCAAATTTATTAAACCTTGTGACTGGGACTGTAGCTACATTGTATTGTTGTCATTGTTTCGGCAGTTCAAATGTGTGTAACTGGCCTACTTGGTAGACATCCCCTATTTTGATAGACATCCTTACATATCCCGTGACGATGAATTGTGTAAATTAAATGAAAGAGCTAGGGGTAAATTTTGCCGTGACGTCTAGCAGAGAGATTGGAAGAACAAAAAACTACGTTAAAAAAAACCGACTTCCAAAAATACTAAAAAGCAAAAAATAACTTACTCAATTTATAACACTATCCTCTACTTACCTACTAACTACTTATTCTTTCCGCTTACTGCTTGGTTTGAAGTCGGTGCCAAGCCACAGCATAATTAGCAAACCTACAATAAACATTATACAATGAAAAAGAAATATCACGTGTTGTGCTATTAAACGCTAGATGGCGTTGTGACGTGACGTCATATTTCTGAATAGCGGTGTTTAGATTCTCCATGATTTAATAAGGTCAACAAAAATTTTGGCACCAATTGCATTTAAAATTCTAAATTTTAGACGCATGCTCTAGGTTTATGCTACGATTTAGTTCTTCAATTTTGCACATTTTAGAGTTATCAATATATATGGCTTGGCACCGACTTCAAACCAAGCAGTAAGCGGAAAGAATAAGTAGTTAGTAGGTAAGTAGAGGATAGTGTTATAAATTGAGTAAGTTATTTTTTGCTTTTTAGTATTTTTGGAAGTCGGTTTTTTTTAACGTAGTTTTTTTATTTTTATTTTTTGCTTTTTAGTGTATGATTTTAAAAATATAGATCCCTTGAAACGGGGACAGAAAAAAAAGCTCGTCTTCAAAGTAATGCTTCGCGTAATGCTATTTCACGTTCTTTGGAAACACAGAAAGATCGTGAAGAACTTTTATTGGCTATTATATATACCATCAATGCTGTGGACGAGTCACGAGAATCGTCAACTTATGGTAAGCGCCCTCCACATAATGTCATTCCTGCGGATGTTAATAACTGTGGAGGACTATTACATAGCATTAAAATAGGTGTAGGCTCAAGGGTGATGCTAAGGAGAAATATGGCAGTCTCAGATGGTTTAGTCAACGGAGCAATGGGTGTTATCAAAAAAATTAAATGGCCAGCTCTTTGTCGAATTCAATTAGAAATAGGAGAACACCTAAGCAGTGTTAATGGGTCCACCCTTTATAGCAGAAGTTTTTATGTCATAATTTTATTTTGCATAACAACGGATAGCATAAACTTCATTTCGCAGAAAATTGTTTGGCAGACACTCATTTATCCTACTTACATTCAAAACTCATAATTTTGTAAATCAGAATCATCTCTTGACATAAATTTCATATCCATAATATTTAAAAAGTAGAAACATCATTTCGCAGAAAGTTCATAGTCAGAATCGTCTTTTGGCATATATTTCATATCGATAATCATTAAACGGCAGAATTGTCACGTCGCAGAAAAATTATAGTTAGAATCATCTTTGTCATTATTTGTTGTCATTTATTTTAATTATTTAAATCTTTAAAATAATGTAATTTGTTTTAGTTATTATTTAATTGACTTTGAAATAATGTCATTTATTTAGGTTATTATTTAATTGAGTTTGAAATAATGTCATTTATTTTGGTTATTATTTAATTGAGTTTGAAATAATGTCATTTATTACAATAAGTAATTATCCTAATCTAAATAGTTCAGTTCCGGGTAACCTACTAAAACAATCTCTTTTTTCTATTAATGCAAGTCGTTTCTGCCACTCGCCGGCCGCTGCCGCGGCACCGCTCGCTTCGCTCGCTCGGCTCGTGCGTAGGAGGTCACAGTTTTAACCTAACCTAACCTAGCCAATTCTGCCATCTGCATAGTATGCCAAGTGAAATTATACCAAATAATCATCGCTCTAAGTGAACATAATGCTAAACGGAATTATGCGAAATTTTCACTCTGCCAATCGTAATTATACTAAATGTAATTCTGCCATCTTAAACGTATGCCATTGTAGATTCGAAGTTTTAAACATTATGCGAAACGATAATTATATCAAATAATGTTTATGCATTTAAAATGTTCGTTTAACCTTTAAGTAGGGACACAGGGTCTCACAGACCTTGGTACTTGTCGTTAACGTGAAATAAAGTACTTCCCCGCGCCCCCCGTGGCTAAGCGGCTCAGTAGCTTCGAGTTTAGTCGCGAAACCCCCAACAAAGGAGAAGGTTGCATCGTGCGGTGCAAATTACGTAAGTTATATGAATTTAAACTTTAGGATGGGTCTGTGGGACCCTATGTCCCCAGATCTCTTATAAAATAAATTGTATAACGTTTTTTGTTTTTGTTTTAGATTTGGATATAAAATGGCCTAAAATAGTGAACCAAGTACTTCTGGTTTGAAACGACCCATGCGAGAGGTACCTAGGGAACAACAGTCGAATAAAATATTACATATATATATTTTTTAGGATTTTTGATTTGAGTGGCGTCAATGCTTATATACTATACAATAAACATCAAAATAAGGATATAGATCGTGGTATCTTTATAAAAAAATTACCCCGTTCTCTTTGTACCTCATATGCAAACAAGATACACATCAAACAAAAATTTGCCAAGAGAACTGAAACTTACCATGAAACGCGTTTTGGGTAAGGATGTGCCCCCTGATAATGAACCAACTCCTGAAGAAAATCAGAATAAGAAAAAAAGATGCTACATCTGTCCATCAAAACTTCAAAGGAAAACCGCCTACAGCTGTGTTGCATGCAAAAAGCCTATATGTCTGCAATGCTCCGACCCACTATGCAAAGAGTGTCAAATATAATGGGGTAATTGACCCCTGTCAGTTTTTTTTTGTTTATTGTTAGAGTTACAAAAAATTTTTTTTTTTATAAAACAAAGATTACTTTTTAAGGAAAATATTTAATTTTGTTAATTATTTAGAAGAAAAATTATTTAGTAGATCATAAGTGATCTCATTGCGAATTAAGACTGAAAAGTGCCTATTTTTGTTTAGTTTGTATTAAAAAAAAATATCTTATAAATAAATGCTAAAATGTTCAAAAATCTATTATTTATAAGCCTATCATTCACACTGATTAATTAAAATATTATTTATTTTGTTATTTCATATCAAAATAATAGAAATATTACAGGGGTTTGTGGGACCCTATGTCCGTTCTAGTGTTACAAAAAAAAGATGTCCCTAGTTAAAGGTTAAAGAACATTATGCTAAGTGTGTTATGCCAAATAAATTTCATCATCGAGCATCAAGATTCTGCCAGATAGAAGGAACCCACGTGAAATATCTGATGTTTCAGGTGCACCAGGCGGAGAACGCACACCCATGTTACTCTGGGCAAAATGGCTGTAGGCTATGATATGAATGTTCGCTTATTATTTATTTAACAATCACAGAAAATCATTTAACACTATTAAACCTAAACGTTAATGAGATTTACCTTCAAGGTCAACCTAATAGCCTCAAGGAATACTATTCTCTATCCATATGTACGTATAATTTTGAAAGAATTTTCTCTGAACTCCTAACCTTTGAGGAGTTGTACCTTCCATCATCAGCTCATCCATAGGAAATCATCATCAAACGCAAATAATTGAACAAACTGTATGATATTGTCTGAAACGTAACAGTTATATGCTTTTAAATTGAATGTTCTTCTCGATTTCCTTGGGATCCCATCATCATATGCTGACTAGATGACCAGGGTACCAATTTGAATATGTACCCTAACGAACAAAAAAAGAATTACGCAAATCGTATTAGAAATGTAAAAGTTATCGACATACTAATTTACAAAGTATCGTTAAAAGAACATCGTCCAAATAACATCGTCCAAATAACAATAATGCTTATAAAATAAAAACTACTTGACCAAACTGAAAGAAATTTTTATGGGACCATCTGGCAGCTATTTCGCGTCGAACAAAAAAAGAATCACGCAAATCGGTCCATTAACCGCGGCGTAATCGATGTACATACATAGAAAAAAAAAAACATACCGGCCGAATTGAGAACCTCCTCCTTTTTGGGAAGTCGGTTAAAAACGTGTTGCGCCGACCACAAGTATTAAGACAAGAGCAGTAAGATGATGTTGACGAAATTAAATTCTTTTATACAACTTTCATTTCGTTTTGTTTCTTAATTAAAACATATATAGTATAATAAATAAGAATAGTCTAAGTTTATTTAAAGATATAATTACAAAATCACTTTCATCTAACTATACTTATGTATAATGATTAAATAAAAAACAAACAATTAAAGCACTTTTATTTATTTAACGATTTATTTACATACACCCTGAATACAGAAAAAAAAAGACAATATTTTCTATTATATTCAATATGTTCTTTCACAAATAAAAAAAATATATCTGGATGTTATATACCTTTTTGTTAATAAATAACATCTTTTTACTTTTATATAAGTATAGCTATAACTCTGTACCTATTGAATAAATGCTAAATATTAATCTTTATAATGTACCGCTCAATTATTTCGCGCTCAGCTGAGTTGCACGTTACTATCAGTTGCAGTTACTACGGCGTTGTGCAACTAACCATCTGAGGCTGCAATTCGTATGTCAGATGACACGAATTGCCGCCACTATGTAGGGACGGTGCAGAAGTTCCAACACTAATAACTATACTTATACATCACAATATGACTTAGTGACTTGATACCACAAATCGACATATAAAAAACCTGCCATACCCGTGTTGTACCCAGTTGCTAGGTTCTGGAGGGTAACATTGCTCAATATACAGTAGTATTCATCACCTGATTAGGGTTCAACGCCAAACTCATAGCTGGGTTTGCGGGTTGTTCGAAAAAGACACTGCGGCCTTGGAACATAAAGGGCAAAGGAACATGAGTGGGTTTTAGTCAATAAAAGTCTGACACTCCCCCCGCTCCGCCCAGAGGCAAGGGTAAGTTATTTGATGATATCCCATCCGCGAAAAAAAACCTTATAGCTGAGAATAGCTTGTAATTGATGAGTTAGACAAACCCCAAATGACTTTAGCTTACACTAAAGTGGCTAATATTATGTGGGCCACCAATCTCAGTGGAGATTAGCCATTGGTGCAAGAGGTACTATAGCGCGCAAGTGTGTGCGTCATAAACCTGACGGCACGGCAACCCAACACAACCGGAGAGACATCAGGTGTAGGGTCAACGATAAATCGAAATTTACTTTTTGCCCAGCCTGGAAATTGAACCCAGGATCCCATCAGTCTTCGACCATAAGGCTTACGGAACAGTGACTAATATACTTAGAAATAAGACCAAGGTGATGCAGAAGTCACGAACGGACCAACGCTCGTTTCTTTTCTGTCCTGTCTCAAATTCGCCCAACGAAACAATACATGACAGACTGACACAATAGTAAGTCAGTTTGGAACAATCTGATCCTAAAATGGACTGTAATGTGATGGAAATGGAACACAATACTTCCATTTGCATGTCGGGTAAGGTACGATACAAATGGACGCGGAATGTTTAGGTTTATGCATTATTTAAGTGCTTGCAATGGTCTGGCTTTGGATGTGTAACCGTTTTTAGGATTCCGTACCTAAAGAGGAAAAAGCGGAACTCTTATAGCACCACTTTGTTGTCCGTCCGTCTCTCTGTCTGTCTATCAAGACTCTATATCTTGGGAACACGTGTCAATGAGTATTTTATAACAGGTACTGAGGAAAGCTTTCAAAAAGCCTAATCCTAGTTTTTTTTCTACTATATTGGAATCAGCCACAAATCTAACCGGATGGAGCTACATACCAGTATTTTACATGAAACGACTGTCAATCTGACCTCCACAACGCATTTTTAGTACTATGTAATAAGATATCCCTTGATAAGAATGTGGTTGTCAGACTCTAGGCCTACTGACTACCTGTAACGACTGTTTTGAACCCACAAATGACAGATAGGGGCAATGGCTGAAGACACAGAGGCACGGAGAAAACTCGTCATATAATGGGTGTTCTACCAAGCTAGTCAAGCTAAAGTTAGAACTGAGCGACTGGACACAATCTCCGGGACATTTATAGATAGAATTTCTCATACACAGACCAGGCGGTCTAAGATTAATAATAAAACAATAAAATTCCGAAATGCACCTGCACAATTTGTCTCAATTTCAACAATAAAACTTACCTTGACCGACCCAACGGAGTTTACTCATAATTCTAAATACTGGACAAACTGGTATTTCTGCACATGCCCGTTGTATTGTCACATCTGCACGCCATCTATTTGTTACAAGGTCGGCACAGCCGTCGATGTAGTTGCCAAACAATATGGAGCCGGCAGAATTATTCCATAGTTGTTGGGTAATAGTTAAATATAAATATTTTCATAATGTTTATAGAAGGAAGACTTTACCTTTCTATCAAGGTTAACGATGACAGTGTTGTGGGGTGGGGAAGTAAACTTGACGAAATGATAAATTAGGATAGCCGCTAGAACTAGAGATGGGATAATCAAATGCATGTTTACCTGAAGTAAATTTTTAGCTGACTTCAAAAAAACGAGGACGTTTTTGGTTCGACTGTGTATTTTTTTTTTGTATGTTTTTTTAAGCGATTTGTCCGTCTATTGTGGGCCGATTTACAAAATTCAATTTTCAAAATCGAAAGGGTCCTATATTAATTTTATGGATATTGCTTCGGTTGTTTTTAAGTTATCTTTTATGATATCTAAATATTTTTTCTTGTAATGTGGAAAATGGAAATGGAAAATAAATTCTCGATGAGAATTTGTGTGAGATAGAGGTACCATCATACCACAATTAAAATGCTTGAAATAAAAATCTTTTTTGCAATAAAAGCGACTTTCAAAAAAGACAGACTTCCGGAAGTCAGTGGCAATAGAATCAATGAATCAAATGTCACCGACTTGAGAAATGTACGAAAGTGGTTTGTTAGGTTATTTTTATTAGATAGAAATCCTGGGATTTCGGGATTACATTTCTAATCGGATGTATGTACTTTTGTAACGAAGTTTCTTATCGCCCGTTGCGAAAGGGGGTTAGACGGAAAAAAATAAGACCAAAAGTTGTAACGATACTTTTTGCTTAAGACCAAAAGTTGTAACAACACTTTTTGCTCCATTTTACAAAAGTCTTACGAAATTAAACTGTCATATTTCTATGCCGCGTCAGTGGAATCATTTACAGGATAACTATATGAATCACTTTACAATTTGTTAAATGGTCGCAGACGCAATTTAAAACATTTGCACGCCATGGTATATGGCAAACATGTCTGAACCATTTTTATTATTTTTATATCATCACTAGCTTTTGCCCGCGGCTTCGCTCGCGTTAAATTCGGTAGAACACAGTACCTGCTACCTGCAGTTTTTGCCCTTGCGCCTTCTTGATTTGTAATAGCAACGCTAAGTTTTCACTTTTCTTCCCTCTTTCACACTTTTTTTTTAAAAAAAATGCCCATGTCCGTCTCCTGGTTCCCAACTATCTCTATAGGTACCAAAATTCATCAAAATCGGTTTAGCCATTAAAGCGAAGAGGTAACAAACAAACTCACTTTCGCTTTTATAATATTAGTAAGGATACATGCATTTTTCTTTCTGTATGTAAACACATGTTTGAGCAAATAAATATATCTTATCTTACGCAGCTAAAATTAAGTGTTATCTTTTTGTGACCATTTTTGACATTGAAATTATTATCCTAACTAGTTAGTACAGCGGGTTCACCCGCATGGAATTTGTTGAATGTCCCACGGGATTGCACTAATGGGTAAATAAGTGTGTGTTCTGTGTTATTGTAGGTTATAAACTATATGCGTGCAAAACTTCATCCAATTCCGTTTAGTAGTCGTTTTAACAAATCTACACAAATCGATCTACAATCAATATAGGCATTTATTTGGCCAGAAATACTCTTATGAATAAATTTATTGACCAAATCAAAGTTCATAATGTTCGTGTCTCCAAAAAGTTATAATTTAAATAACCTAACCAAATAAATGTTTCTTGTTTACAGCTGAAGATTTCACAAGATGTAGACAAAAAGACGCGAAACTGAACGAATGTCTCAAAATGGCCGTTCCAGACGCACTCAGAAGAATGAAGAAAGGTAAGAAGGGAAATATTTATACAATACTAACAGCGCCCAGCTGTTTCATCCGCGTAGACCGGATAAAAGTAATCTCTGTGTTAATCCGGGGTTTAAGCTATATAATAGCAAATTTCATCCAAATCCGTTAAGCCGTTTGAGCGTGAACAACAAACATATAAAGTTTCGTATTTATCATTATATTTATAATAGTAAAATTATAAAGAGACAATATTTGTATGTTTGTAGCGATTAAACTTAAAAACTACTGGACAGATTTCAATAATTCTTTTACCATTACACCGTTCTGCACTGTGGTGCAGGTGTGGTGGTGCTATCACTTAGATACTACTGTTTTTTTTTTATGGACCTATGTATGTCTCCATCACAATATAGGTATCTATCTCACATAGAGCAGTTCCAGAATAGAAAGATGTGTTTTTGAATAACTCTAGTTGTCTAGTATCTACGTTGAACTTAAATCAGAGGATTAAATCTCAATAGCCAAAATAAAGATTTAGTGAAACCGGCACGGACCTGGACGCGGCTAAGGACAGAACACCGCCCTAGACATACTTATGGATCGGTGAAAATTGCGATTGCGGGTCTGGACATCATACTGCCATAAAAGGCACTGTCTGTGTCCGCAATTTGTCCGTACTAGTTTGACTGTTGTCTAAAAAAAACAAACGCATTCAAAACAATGACTTTGTTTTACGCAATCTCGCATTATTAGATAATTCACACAAATTCCGTTCTAAGTAATTATTCATGGATGCAAAGTTGCACAAAACAATCGACGTGTGCACTGTTACGAGTTTGATGACTTAACAGTAAAACAAGTGATTTGTGAACAACACACGTTCTTCATGAGTTTTTATAAATTCTCTTCCGCATTTCTGTTTGTGGGACACACGATTTCGATAGGCTCAAAGTCTTTAAACTGACATTGTCACTAACATTTTATACTCGTTTATTTATTTTTACATATTTCCTATTAAAAAAATCTAATTAGACAAAAAAGAGAGAGGACCTCCTAACGATACGAGCCGTGTGTAGGAGTACCGCTTTCTGTATCAAACCCTTGATTCAGCTGTCTAACGGGAGCCTCTTCAGGTGTTGGCCGCTGAGTCCACATTCCACATGTCGACAACCTCGCGAGTCAAGTCAATAAACATAATTTACTTTTTTTTTCTTTAATATTATTATTTCCTTAATATTATTAACACTTAAAACGGAACCACCCGCAATAACTTGAGTGCATCCATGATCATGACGTTTGCAACATCGCCGAAATATCGGAAACTCGAAATAAATTACAAACGTGGTTATCCTGTTTCAAGTGTTAATATATGCTCATGTCGAGTGATATGCTTCTTTTTGAGGACAACTCGCTGATATTAGCCCTATGTCGATCAGTTATAAGGACAAAGATGCCAGGAAAGGCCTATCCTCTCCGAGAATACCAGTGTAGAGTGTTAAGTTACTGTATGTATGTGTCAGTAAAGGCGGTTGCGCCCATCCTGTAATCATTAAGATAGTCGTGATTAAATGCTAATCTGCTACCTAGACTACCTGATAGGTATAGGTAACCACGTAACCAAAAATCAGTGTTGCCCAATCATTTTGTAATTAGACTATCCCAGCCAATCATGATAATGATTAGCTGGGATAATATATATCATCAATACATAGTCAAAAGCGGCATCTACTCTTTTCGAGTGAAAATCATTTTGGTGCTGTCCGTCTTGGGGTGAGGGGTCTCGGTTACCTTTGATGGAATATTTGCGCAGTTTATCACGCACCCGCGACCAGGTTGTGAGCCTGTATGACTTCAATAAGGACCCCGTTACCCTCTAAGACTTCCCTCTAACTCCTAAGTTCATTATCAAGCGTCCGCAGAACGCCCTCAAGCTACATTCCTTAAGGCAGTCAGAGATCATTGCCCTGTCATGTGCTGATTCGCATGTTATTTTCTTCTAAGTTTGACGTAATTTTTTCCAGGTATCCCCTCACTCTCAGTTCCCGAGATGGAACCTCTTCACGTGAACAGCATCAACGTAGACTCCGGCTCAGGACCCGTCGTCATTACCCAGATGTACAGGAACATCAAGCTGCACGGACTGACTGACTCTGTGATCACGTTATACAAGTAAGATACTTCTGGAATACCAGATATAATTAAATTATTATCATAATTTCAGCCAGTGGAGTTTATAGCTAAATAGTGACAGCTACTCGAGTCTATCTTCAAGTTAGCTGCGCTTGCTTAGGTTGCCCCGAAAATGGGTGACGAACCATTAAACAGGTACCGAGTTTCCTTCGTGCTTCGGAAAGCAATATTTGACCTTGGTCCTCGCTTTCATTTGAAAATATTTAAAAGTTGTTGGAAGTAGCCAGTTGCCCGAAAGTCTGAAAACCAGTTTATCAATCCAGTGTCAACTGGGTTGTGGAGATAGGCAGATCTTTCAAAAACTCTTTAAAAAAAAAGACATCTGAAGTTTTGTTTATTTTCCAGGGCTGATCTCAAGAACTACAGACTCAGGACAGACACCATCACACCTAAGATGGAGTTCATTGCTGACTACATTATGAGAGGCAGAATCTTATTGCTGCCGATACAAGGCAAAGGCATCGCCAACATTACGATGGGTAAGTGTAACGCCATCTAGTAGGGATTAGTAGAACTAGAAGTTAACGCCATCTAGTAGGAAGTAGCAGAAGTAGAAGTTAACGCCCTATCAAGGAATAGCAGAACTATAAGTCAGCACCATCTAGTAGGGAATAGCAGAACTAGAAGTTAGAGCCATCTCGTAGGGAATAGCCGAACTAGAAATTAGCGTCATCTAGTTGGGAGTAGCACAACTAAAAGTTAGCGTCATCTAGTAGACCATAATGGAACTAAATATTTCGCCATCTAGTAGGTACTAGTGAAAATAATAACGTAACGAGCTGTTCAGTATTTAAGATTGACAATTTGTACCTAGTGGTTTAGCTTGATACTGAGTTATATTCTCAGATTGAGATAATAAAATTTGAATTAATGCTCTTTGGTACAAATGGTACCTAGTGGTTTAGCTTGATACTGAGTTATATTCTCAGATTGAGATAATAAAATTTGAATTAATGCTCTTTGGTACAAATGTTTTGATTTTTTGTGATCTATCTCCTCCTCTATCAGAGGAGATCAAATAGGTAATGCAGGACAATGAAAACACGGAAAAGCACCTAAAAGTCATGTATTACCATTCTAGTGAATCTCGTAGTGAAACACGACCTCATTGGCGAGCCGGTGGTGAAGAACGGGCAGACATACATGCACATCAAGGACTACAGAGTGAAGTTCATCCCGCAGAAGGTGGTGCTGCACTTCACTAACCTCTTCAACGGAGACAAGGTGCTCGGTGATAATATGAACGAGTGAGTAATGATGATATAAGTATCTCATCAAAGCCATCAATCAGAAACTTAGTTTTTGTTTACCCTGTACCTCTTCAGGAACTCTCCTAAAACGTTCCCACCGCTGGGACTAGCACCTTCTCTCCATGAGAGACAGGGTACTTGATAGTATATAATTAAACGTGCGCATTCACAGGTTCCTTACTTTTTTTGCGAACTTGAAATCATCAATCTTCGTTATTCCATGGACAATGGTGTGGGTTAAGCGTTTTTTTATCTAATATATAAAATTTCCGTGTCACAATGTTAGTTACCGTACTCCTCCGAAACGGCTCGACCGATTCTTATGAAATTTTGGGTACATATTGGGTAGGTCTGAGAATCGGCTAACATCTATTTTTCATACCCCTAAACCTCAGCGGGTGAAACCGCTAGGCACAGCAGCTAGTTTTAATATATTAAAATTAAATTTAATGTTACGTGTAACTGTTTTTTTGTCCCAAATAAATAAAATAAAAAAGATCAAATAACTTAACTGGGCGGAGCGGCGGAGTGCCAGACATGTAGGTACAGACTAAAACCCACCCGTTCCTTCTTTTGCCCTTTATGTTCCGGGGTGGTCTCTTTCGAACAACCCGAAACCGTTAGGTTCGCAGGGTACTGGTTGAGGGTTGGTTCCTAGAAGAAGGAATATGGTTGGGTTTTAGTCAGTACAAGTCTGAAACTCCCATCCGCTCCACCCAGAGCAGGAGAAGTCAGTTGATGATTTTCCTATCTAAAAAGAAAAGGGTATGGGGCCGTTATAATGACAGGCGCATCGTGGGTTTCGCCTTTGTTTTTAGCGTAATAAACAGTCTTGCAATGTCTCTATTATTTCAAATGGCAATCAACTGTCTTGTGACAGCAACTTTGGATTATTGTCAATCTAAATCAATATACTTGTTTCAGATTCCTGAACTCAAATTCGGACCTCGTCTTCAATGAACTGAAAGAATCCTACGAAAAGGCGCTGAGTTCAGTGTTCCAGAATGTTACTAACGAAATATTTGACAAAGTACCAATGAACAAAATATTCCTTGAAGAGTAATCTATCATTACAAAGCTATGTAAGAATAGCAAGACTTATTTGCTAGTTGCAATAATTCAATTTAAAACAATCCTTTTGGGTAAGCGAGAAAAAGAAATACACCTTCACGATGTGGTATTTATTGAAGCTGCTTTAATTAGACTTCGTTATAATAAGTTACGATAAATTTATAATAATTTTGTATTAAGTAAATAATTTTATGAAATTGAGTGCCGTTTTATTTCTTTTTACGAATTTTTTCAGCTTTGCCGCAATAATATAGTCGGAGATGATTGAGAACTGGCCATCTTCGTGGTCGCTTAAACTGAGTCTTGAGAGCAGGAACCACTAGAACATTGAGAAAAACGCCATCTCTTATTCATTTCTGGTAACTTTGTCGATGGAGTGTCTTGGATGGCTGATTCAAGATTGGTTCTCTCTCTTTCTTAATGGGTCTCCTCTCATTCATCTCCACGTCCAGTTCCTCTTGGCGCCTCTGAGCTTGCTGCGCAGTCCTCAAGCAGACTGCTTTGCAGAATGCCTCGTTTATTATGACTACTGCAATTGCAATTACATTTTTTATTAGAATATTCGCTGATGGAAGAGTTATCAATAGTTGTCACGTTTAGGATTACAATTTATGATTCCCAGAATCGAATGTTCCATTAACTTGATCTCAAAAATCGGAGCTTAGAAAGCTTAAAGCCAAATGCCCTTTTAGAAACATGCCCTAAAAATAATTATTCAAAATGATACGTACATATTCCTACCAAGAGCAGGTATAAAATGAGTCCCAAAATGAGGGCGTCGTAGTCCATCTTGGAAATATCTGCAAAGAAACAAGTAAATGAATCTGTTTACTGCTACTGAAACTCACAATGCCATCATCCTCTGCTAAGTTGGATCACGTGCACGGAGTGGATTACCACGTCAGCTGTGCTGTTCATGTGTTGCCAGGCACGCATTAATGCGTACTGCAGTAGACGGTCCGGACTATTTTTAATACTATAATAAGCCAAGTAGCTTTGTATCTTTATCTGAGACAGAACCACTACTTGACACAACTTCTGTGACTTTTCCACAAAGCTCCTCGACAGTTGGTTTACTTTTACTAATAATTGACTTATTGCCTTAGTCAATCTCATCATCATGTTCCTGCCCAACGTCACTTGAGGTTGGCTCAACATCATTTCTCCTTCCATTTTTCCCTGGCAGCCGTCACACTGATATTCACTCAGTTTCATTTATATATAAATGATGTACTCCTCAATCCTTACTAATATTATAAAAGCAAAAGTGAGTATGTTTGTACCTATGTTTGTTTGTTTATTACGTCTTCACGCCTAAATGGCTAAACCGATTTTGATGAATTTTGGTGCAGAGATAGGGACCCTGGAGACAAACATAGTATTTTAAAAAAAAAAAAAAAAAGATTGAGATATGACTGAGAAAGACGAAAGAAAAGGGAAAACTTCGCATTGCTATTACAATAAATAAGGCGCAAGGGCAAACACTACAGGGGAACTTTGTTGCCCCGAATTTAACGCAAGCGAAGCCGCGGGCAAAAGCTAGTACATTCATCTTTTCTTCGGCCAGCCTCTCCCCCTCTCCGTCCATCTACCTTGTACTAATTGTATCTACATTTCAAAATATACTTACTAGCAAGCTCTAGTCCCCCGCGGTCTGGTAGCTCTGACCAGTTCCCTTAGGGAGCACAGCAAGGCGAAAAATATAAACAAAAAGATAGCTGTGTGCCAAAAATTAGTCAAGAGAGACTGGGTCATCCTCAAGTGAACCTCTCGTGGCTGGCTCTTCGTCAAATCTGAAATGTGAATTATTGTTACACATTGAAAGTTGATCATATGAAGTAAACGGAAACTTTTTTAATCGAAGCCTTGTCATTGAAAAGGCCATTCTTGAAATGGAGTCCACCAAACTAAACGAGCAGGGAACGCTAAAAACTAAATTGCGCTTGTGCTATAAATTTAGAAGTCGATACATTTATAGAAAAAGCGTGTTAAATCTTTTGAATACGTAGTAAAATATTAAACACTATATTTTATAGTTTTCCCCTTTTCTAAGGCATTTTGTGGAGAAGATGACCAAACAAAAACTCTGCAAACTGCTTCTCAAACTCATATTGTATTTATATACTAAAACTAGATATATAAGGTAAGTTACTAACATTATGGATTTCTTTTTCCAGAGTTTTCAAAATCAAATTGAATTTTATCGAATGAAAACCGGAGCAATAAGTAAAAGTATTGGAGAAATTCATCAACTCGTCCTACATGCATCCGACACACTGACAAAAGATCGAAATAAATATATTTTCATACTGCAACTTGTCCCATGTTATTAGCTAAATGAGAAAGGGCAATCACAATACAATCAGTAGCAAAAGTGTTAGTTGGGGAAAAATTTAAAAAGAATTTACTATCACAACATGGTCACATACAAAAGAAATGATTAATGACCAAAATGAAAGTGATAAATGAATTGAAATAAACTAAAAATTCTAAAAAAAATATATGTTGTCTGTCTAAAAGAAACGTGAGACGAGTTGCAGAAAGACTTTTTTTTTATTTTCTATGATTTGTCCTAAATGACCCGTAGGCATGTAGGACGAGTTAATGAATCACTAACATTGGTAGAGTGGTCCATTCCCGAGTCGGGCAGAATGATACTGGGTTTTTCCATCATTCCACAGGAGGGAATTCTGGATTTGGACCCAGTTGAAATGAATTACATAGTTAGGTATACCTCTGCCAAACCTTGCGGGAATTATAGGCGTGATGTATGTAGTAAGGTAAACGTCCCATACGTTTACCTTTCAGCAAAATGAAAACAGTACTTTTTTTTGCGGAAAGGAAATCATCATCCCTGGCAGGCGGTGGCCCTGGCAGGGCCCTCTGCTTTGTTGACATCTCTTTTGGGCGCGCGTGGAACACTAACGCGCCGTCGATTGAAAACGGTACTGACAGCAAAATATGTTATTATGCAGCATATGCAGTGGACCCACACTTGGGTTCCAAATTTGTACCACACCTATTGGTGTACTTGTATATCTCTGAAGTCTATCCTTTCTATCATATGAAATGATACTTCTTGACCTTGTAAGTCTAAGTTCTCCCCCGCAATATAGTCAGGCAATTCCAGTTTGGTGTGGAATGCAGCTGAAAACTGACTACCAGATTTGTGAACCTCATAGTAAGACTGGTTTAGGATTCTTCTGTAACAACTGCTCAAGATCTACGCCAATGATAAAGTGGACTCACCAAACTCAGATTATACTGCTCCAGGTTCCTTGCGCATGCCTGGCACACCTAAACAGCTCTCTTATCGACAAAAAAGCGGCAAACACTATAACCAGAAAAAAAGTAGTTTTAAATGCTTGCATGAGCAGTAAAACTACGCTCATCATCAGGATGAGCCCTGGGTTTGTTCATGGGACCATCACGGGAGATTTTTGACTGACTGGATGTAGCGCCAGTTTGACAGACTGCTTTTGACAGAACTTTATTTTTTTTTCTTTTCTTTGGTTGAGAATTAAGAAGTTTGGTTGTGATTTAATTGAACTAGTCTTCTTTATTGTTGGCTAAGCAAAAACGTCTGAGCAACCTTTCGATTAATGCACACATATAACTATATGCTACACTCATCGATTTATTTAGTAACTGTTGTTCGCGGCTGCGCCCGCGTGTGACCTCTATCCCAAAGGATCATATAGCCGGGATTGAAAGTAACTTATGTGTTTATCCTATCCTACATAAAATTGAGACATTTTATCAAAATCTGTTCAGTAGTTTTTGCGTGCAAGAGTAACTACATCCATACATCCATATATCCGTACATCCAGACATCTAGACATCCACACATCCATACAGCCAGTCATCCTCACATGCAGACATCCATACATCTTCATAAACTTTCGCATTTATAATATTTGTAGTTGTAAAATACACGCAGTATAGATTAAATTTTTGTTGGATCTTCCATTCATGTTTTTCGATTTTGCGCAAAACTCTCAGGTCGACAGGAGCGCCAGACGTAGTCTACAGACTCCACTCCACTTTTTTTTTCACAAAAAACCAGACGAAAACTGAACTTAAGTTTGAATGTTCGTTTTGTATTCAAGCAATCGATTATAGTCTTATGACTGCCATTGGCCCCTGAAGTTGCAAAATGGTCGCGTGGCTGAGAAGCCACCGACAACTAAAGTTGACTAAATTAAAATAAACTAAATAATTATCGAAAATATCCTATCACTTATAGCGAAAATGAAATATACACGTATAAATCTTGACTAGTGTAACAGAGTGGGTATTCCATCCCTCTGTTGGCTCAACCACTTTCGTTTTGGATCAAAATAGATTTTTATTTTTTTGAATAAAATAAATGAAACTCGAAATATGAATAATATTTCGAGTTTCATTAATTTTATCTTCAACAATAATTTTTGGTTCATTACAATTTGATCACGGCTTGTAGCAGTTATAGCTGCATGTGCTTGAACTATTTTATAAAAGCTGCTTCAACTTTAAAACCTGTTTGTGATCCTTTTAACTCTCCTTTTAACTTTTTAAGAGTTGAAGGAAGCACAAACAGGTGTGTGCTGTAAAATAATATTTACCCAGTTAAAGAGTCCACCCTTTTTTTGGGTAGTGTCAGACTTGTACTGACTAAAACCTACCCAAGTTCCTTCCATTGCCCTTTATGTTCCGGGGCCGCGGTATCTCTTTGGAACATAACGCAACCCGGCAAGGGTTGCAAGGGTCCCTTGGGACATAATAAATGAAATCACAAAACCTGTAGTGGCTATTCTTTGTTCACCTGTGCGTGTCACACTAGGCTTGGCGTCGGGGGTGAAGTAACGCAAAATATTGATGGGTAATCAAATAAAATTAAATGTTCTAAGATGAACTTATCGTTTATTCCTTGAATAATAACAGATATCTATGGCATAATCACTGGTAACATTACGTCGAAGAGATATAATGTAGATTAACTAAATCTTAGCCTCTAAACTTTGTAATTGTTGCACTGTCATAAAAAAACATGACTCCTCTCTGTACCGTAGTCGGGTAAAAGTTGTTTTAAGGAGCTTTTATTGTATTTTTATTTACTTTTTTTTCTTTATGATAATATTACAATGTCTGCAAATATGTCACTAATATTGTGGTGAACATCCTCATTGATATAAATAAAATATATTTTTTATAATAAAGTGCGGATGTTCATTATGAGTCATCTGTTTACCAAATATTTTTTTGTGTTTTCTTTCGTTTAAAAATGTTGTTCTGGTAATTTTTAATGAAAAATAAAACCAAAAGAATCATATAAATTATTTTTATTATTTTAAGTAAACAGATGACATATTTTTCGAAGGCTTGAGCGTTTTAACATTTGTAGGTTTTGACACAATTAAGATATTAAAAATGAACAAAAATCTGAAAATCCTTATTTGGGACAAACATTACAAAAAACAACACAGTATACAAGGCGTAATTAAAGTAATTAGAAACATCTCAATTTTAATTATGGGAGTATATAAAAAATCGCAAAATTAAACACTCAAAATAAGTGTTTTTTTTTATTTCACGATTTTAGGTTTTGTTCCATATTAAATGCTAATAATGAATATTAAAAGATGTTTCCAGTTTTTTTAATTACTTGTAAATATATTATGTATTGTAGGTACATCACTTTATGTGCACAATGGTATTAGACAATTTTTTCCCACCGTGACATTTAATTTAAGCATAGCATTATAATATAGAAGTATAATTTGTGACATCTCAATAAGGGTCTGCTTATGACCGAAAGATTAAAAATCGTAATGATATTTTACTTACAGATAATTACTTCAATCATTAATTTAATTAAAATTAAATTATCTATTACAATGAAAGAAGTAATGCTTTTTGCAAAATGTTGTTTTTGCCATCGAATTTGGAATGCTCCAATTTTTTTTTGTTAATGGCATTAAGAACACTTTGCCGATGCCAATTTACATTCTCTATGCTTTCTTACACTTTGAAACGGACGGTTGTTTAGCAACTAGTGACATCTAACGATTTTTTTTTCCATTAAGTGTGTGCAAAAATATATCTTTTTTTAAGTATACTACAATGAGGTATGAAATTGGATGTTCATGTTGTTTTTTTTTTGTTGATAATTTGTAATGCTATAATTACCATTTATTTGCTTTTTATAAACAAAACTACGTGATTAACTATTTATTTTTTTATTATTAAAAAACGCTACAGATTTTATAAGCTCTAACCCTTCACAACCTATATAAAATGAGATTACTTTTAAACAAAAATTGCTGAATATCCCGGCTACTCCATTCATGGAATGATATTTCGTTAAATGCATAATTTTAAATGTCAAATAATATATTTTTTTCTTTAATTTATTAATTAGTATAGTTTTACCGGGAAGTTATATAAAAAAGTAATTCTAGAACTTAAAATATAAACTTAACTAAAACTTGTCATCTTGTAAAATAAACGTACTTGAGTACTTATTCTGCAATATTTCTATTAATAACATTCATTCGTGTATATTATTAATAGTAATATTAAAAAGGGGTTATCAGAAGTCTGTCTGTACCAAAGTTTACCCTTTTGCACAAAAAACACAATTTACTTTTTTATGTGTTATCTACATAATAATGCCATTAAAATTTTCCAATATCCAGATAAACTTTGGTCCAATTTGTGAACTAAAAACCAAATAAATGTGGGGGCCAAGTTTCACAATTTAACTTATTACTAACTTAGGGCTAAAAATTGTAAACAGCTTGTGATCTTATTTAGCTAAAATAATTAAATTAACAATAACTAAACAACAAAAGAAAACATTTTTATTGCTTAGCACCATATTTAACCGACTTTTGAAAAGAGTGTGCCAATCTATTTTCTTCAAATATTTTAGTTATGTTAGGCAAATAATTCTCCAATTGAAAAAAAAATTAAATCCGTAATTTAAAACACTGACCATTGAATGCTATTTACATGAATCATATTTAGCTTCAAAATTATTAACGCAACACTCAATTTCATAAAGTCGGTTTTTACAAGCAAACAGATGGTAAAATCGGATGAATTCAAAATGGTTAATGTTACCATTTAGTAGTTAAAATTGTTAGTACAAATTTTCTAATCGATAATTAGTACTTAACTATGGTTAATATTCTAAAAATCGTCATAATCTTGGGCAGATTACACCATTCTAACTAACGTTCTAGAACTTTTGATGTAATCCACGTTTTGGGCAAATTGTCTGTTTCAGCCGATAAAGTCGAAGCCGGGTTTAAACCGGTCTCTAAAACAAAGGACCCACGGATACCCCACTAAAGACTGCTTTGACAAATTCTGAACTATATTCCAAGCTGAATATTGTGGAGTGCGCTATCAAGTAAGTACCGTGGCGCATTGTTGGAGACCGGTCCTTGTCTAATCCGTTTATAATCTTAACCCTTATCGCTACATACACAAAGATATGCGATAATCAAGTCCATACATTTCCTGCCATATAAATATCACACTCAACGCCATTTGGCTTCAATCCTTCACTGAACTATCACCAATTTCATTAGACCTGTCTTCATAAACTAAGCACTCACATAAATAGTTCAATTATCACTGGTCAGCGTGTCAACGCTGTCACCAGACTCCTGTCATTGGAACTGTGACGTGGATGTAGACCTCCTGCAGCCGATGGACACTGGGGCCGGTATCCGGGACGGCCCATTCCTTTGGTCTTTCCTAGGAGCAGCCAACTGCCTTGTGCTAGTAGATCTTTCTAATTTTCCATCAGACATTACCCAGGCTGATGTGAAGTCAGCGTAGTCCGAGTCCTTGGAGCTAGTTCTGGATAGAGAATCGTCTCCTTTTGAATAAGTCCTAATAATCTCCTTCATTTTCTCAAGAACTGATGCATCATCCTTTGCGGCTTCGGTTGACCGTAAGATCTGTTCTAACAAAGGACTCAATGGCTTTTGACTCGGTGGGGACCTAAGAGTGGCGCTGCTGGCTCTAAGAGGAGAATTCCTCTTGAAAGCATCAGTCTGTGGGGTCTTAGCTCTCATTTTGGGAGATTTATTTGGGTTCTCAAATGTGTCTGCTCCCAAAGTAGGCCTGGATTTTACTTTAGCCTGAGTTGGGGCTGTTCTTCCGCTCCATGTATTTCTGGCAGTTGGCGGTAGTTTTGGAGTCAATTTCGGTGAGGTTTGCACTGGGTTCGCGGTGTGTTTTGGGCTTGGTGTGTTACCCCGGCTAGGAGTTCGGTTTCTGACAGGCGAATGTGGGATACGACTAGCTTGTCGGCTCCTTATCGTCTTCGTGGGAGACTGGGAAGCTTCCCGGGCAGCCCTGAGGCTCTTGCTGGGTGAGTCATTGCTCTCTGTGACGATCACCACGCGGTCGGGGCTGCCTCTGTTGGACTTCTCTTCGATGGAGCTGGGCTTCCTGCCTCCGTAGAAGGTGTCAGAGAAGTCAGTCTTACGTAGACCTGTGTTGAGGCTCACGTGTGTGTCGACTCCGTTCTTGTCCATGTGACAGCCATCGTCTTGGTCGAGACGCTCTGGAATCAGAGAGAAAGAAGTTGTAAAAGTGGAACACAATTTTGTGATAAAAAGAGGATATTTTCATATTATGTAATCATCACCAGCCCCATGGATTACCCGATCCTCTATCGGGGATAAAAAGAAAAAAATAGAGAATCTTTTTCCAATGGTGGACACAGGTTGTATCCATAAGAGAGAGGAGGAAAATGAATACGCCAAAGATTTTCCTCCCAGTTCTACATCTCGTGTTAATAAAACCACTCTAGTTCTACGTCAAAAGTATGAAATTCAGATGAAGTTAAACATGATCAATTTATGATTAACTAACCAATAATTCCTGCATAACAAGCAAAGATTTAACCATAAATGTCAACCGCCATTTACAAGTCACAAACCAGATATTGCCTGTCATACCTTTTAGAAAAATATTATAACACCTTTAATCTATCGCTTACATTATTCAGGTGTATAATTAATATCAACAGGCTAGTTAGAGACATTCTCATTCATAACCCTTTGGTTAACCCTCGGATCATAAAAAAGCAGTTTCTAATTTATAATGGCCATATTTGGAAGATAATAACAGTTAGTCGAGTTAATAATTCTGTCCATATCAGGCTATGTCCGTGGACGTTTATAGACAGGTCGTGGTAAGGACTTCCCTTTTCCGCAAAACTTTGCTTGGTTAAGTTAAATGTTTTATAGAAGAAATATTTTATGTGTTTGTGAGATTTTCTCCGGTGAGTGTTGTCTTTGGCAAGTGGTGGTGGTATAGTATTGGCGCTACTTTGATTACCGTGGCTGATTGGTCTTCACATTTTAGGCGATGATCAAATCCTACACAATGTACAGTTTTTTATTGTCAAATAGAATCATCATCAACAGCCTAGGCTTTTTCCAACTACATATATTAAGGTGCCAAGCGAAATACCAGTATTTTACAGGGAGCGACTGTCTATCTGACTTCCACAACCCAGTTAGTACTAGATAAGATACCCTTTTGGTTAGACTGGTGTTCAGACTTTCGGGACACTGACTATCTGTAACGACTGTCAAAGATCTACTAAATGACAACCGGTACCGTCAGCTTAACGTGCTTTCCGAGACACGGAGGAAACTCGGTATGTAACGGGTGTTCACCCATTCACAGACCAACCTAGGCTAGCGAAGTTTTACCCTAAGATTGCCCCGAGCGGCTGCTATTATTTAGTCATGGGCTCCTTATTGCCACTTTGATGGTGAATAAAAGCATGGTGAGGAAACCAACATGTCTAAGAGATATTTTTCGAGGGCATGTAAAGCTAATCTAGAGGCTTATAGGTGGCTTAAAAGCTCTGACACCAGGTTAGGAGGTAATCACACGAAAACGAAGAAAAATGAATCACCAAATTGCTACTTGGAGTCGATCAGTTCATGTATTTAAGACTAGCTTTTGCCCGCGGCTTCGCTCGCGTTAAATTTGGGGTAACACAGTTCCCTTTCCTGATTTACAGGTACCTGCCACCTGTAGTGTTTGCCCTTGCGCCTTAGTTATTGTAATAGCAATGCTAAGTTTTCCCTTTTCTTTCCTCTTTCTCCCTCATATCTCAATCGTTTTTTTTAAATAGCTTATGTCCGTCTCCAGGGTCCCAACTATTTCTGTACCAAAATTCATCACAATCGGTTTGGCTATTTAGGCGTGAAGACGTAACAAACTAACAAACTCACTTTCGCTTTTATAATATTAGTAAGGATAAGAATTGTCGTTTCTTCTCGATATTTTAAGTTTATATGCCACTCTTTGCCCATAGAGATTGTTATAGTTAAGTTGCAATTGCATTTTATGTTCATAAATAAAGTCTACAAAGAATGCAATATGTGATACCGATATCCTTGACTTCAAAACTACAATCACGGTTATCTTCTCGCTCATTTTCACTTCGTCACGTGCAAGTCACATGTTTGATAGAAGATCGCAGGTGTTGGAGAACGTGACAATGGACACGGGAATGGAAAAGACTTTATCTTTGCTGTGTGTAAAAACTAACATTATGCGACTAGTGTCAAAAAGCTGGTCAACTCTTAAGTTAACTAGCACGCTATCACTATTAAATCTTAGGTTTACAACAGTGATTTGTTAACTGAAAATGTAACAGTTATTAAAAACCTAACTTCAGATTTGACAAACGATTAAATTCATTTCAGAACAGAAAGTGAAACGTGTTTGTTTAAGAAGCAATAATTTCCCATCGTTGATATAATTTTGTTGCCAATTGATATACATTTTTGCATTTGAGTGCGTTAATTTAAAATTGCAATATTTCTGGTTCTTAATCAAAAGTGAATGTTATGGAACAGAATTCATGCGACTTTGAAAATAGTCCACGAGCTCGTCACGTGCATGTTACTTGCAGTCTATGCGGTACATGACAGTGTGTTTGATTCTTTGACCATAGAGCGAGATTTATCCTTACTATAATATTATAAAAGCGAAAGTGAGTTTGTTTGTTTGTTACGTCTTCACACCTAAATGCCTTAACCGATTTTGATGAATTTTGGTACAGAGATAGTTGGGACCCTGGAGACGGACATAGGCTTTATTTTTTTTTAAAAAGATTGAGTTATGAGGGAGAAGGGGGAAGAAAAGGGAAAACTTAGCATTGCTCTTACAATAAATAAGGCGCTTGGGCAAAAACTACAGGTAGCAAGTACCTGTAAATCAGGAAAGGGCAACTGTGTTACCCCGAATTTAACGCGAGCGAAGCCGCGGGCAAAAGCTAGTAATTATATAATTATTATAGTACTTTTCTGAGGTGATAGTTACAATGTTGTTTTAATACAAAGAATTAATTATTTTTACGTAGATACCATAAAATATCCTACATAACTATATCTACTTATCCATCACCAATAATAAAGTTTTTTAAAGGAACGAGCGGTAAAAAGAGAGATTAATAATGTCAAAGTTTTTTTTTGGTTTTCTTATTTTAAGATTTGTTTTCACGTCTTCAAGATATGGCCGTTTTAAAAGTCTTATTTAATAGGTATGCCCATTAACCTTTTAATAAATCTACTCAATTCAACCCACCCCGGGAGAGACTGTCCCAGCAGTGAACCAATTCAAGGTTGATTATGCAGTGATTATACTCAATTAAAAAGAAACTTATAAAATACATTGTATCCCGAGTAAACACCAGACAAGTTTGTTATAAATGTATTAGTTGGTCGTTAAGTGCGCGCCCACATTCAAGAACATTTAGTTATAACAATGTTGTCAAGCCCATGTTGGGCGGAATGTCGCTCACTGCCTTGTGGGCCTGTGGGGTGGGCAGGAGTCCAGGTGACTAATGTGTGGGCTTGTTTGTATGTGTTTTGTGACATTTGTCTTTTGACTTGACATAGTACAATTTCGTGGAAATATAAAAAAAAACCTAAATAAACCTCTAAAAAAGAGAATAGTATCCAAGCGTCGTTGTTCGCAGCGACCGCTTCGTTTTACGGATGGGAAACCCGCTCTGGGTGGAGCGGGGGGAGTGTCAGACTTTTACTACCTAAACCCACCCATGCTCCTTTTCCCTTTATTTTCCGGGACCGCGGTATCTCTTTCGAACAACCCGCAACCCCGGCAGATGGCGGTCCTGGCAGGCCCCACTGCTCGAAGGGACCGCTTTGCAAGTCTTTGTTTGTGCGTGTCTCATCTAGTTGTACTAACCTATTGTTGGACTATATTCCTACAAAAACAAATGACAGTTGAGACATCGGGTCAAGTACTCAAGGTCTATGTAATTAAACTAGCGTAACATTACAGATGTGTTAGGCAACGGATATCTAATGACAATAAAACACTAACAAAAAATACTTTTAAACTCTTTGTCAAGTATTGACACTAACAGCGGGTGTCGAACTCAAAATCAGCCTACCTACTGTTTCTTGAAATAAAATTTAGTTTTTCGGTTTTAGGGTTGCGTACCTCAAAAGGAAAAAAAAGGAACCCTTATTAGATCGCTTTGTTGTCGGTCTGTCTGCCCCTTTTCCTGTCTGTCTATCTATCTCAGGAATGCGTGAAAATATCAAGTTAAAATTAAAACCATATATTAAAATCTGAGGTCCCTTTGTGTTGTGAAAAAATCAACCCTCTAAGTCTACGCAGTCAAAAGATATGGCTGTTTATGTCGCAAGTTTGTACGGAACCATCGGTGCGAAGTCTAACTCGCTCTTGGGCGTTTGTTTTCTAATGCCATTAGATTTCAATGTAACCATTCATTCTTTTTATGAAAACAAACTATTTAAGACAAGATTTTAAGATACAGATTTGCTTAATATTTTAATTTCAGACTCATCATCTGCCTAGCCTTTTCCCAACTAAGTTGGGGTCGGCTTCCAGTCTAACCGGATGCAGCTGAATATCAGTATTTTACATGGAGCGACTGTCTATCTGACCTCCACAACCCAGTTAGTACTGGGTAATACGATACCCCTTGGTAAGACTGGTTGTCAGACTTTCGGAACACTGACTACCTGTAACGACTGTCAAAGATCTACAAATGACAGCCGGTACCAACGGCTTAACGTGGTTTCCGAGGCACGGAGGAAACTCGGTATGTAACGGGTGGTCACCCATCCACAGACCAACCTAGACAAGCGCGGCTTAACCTAAAGATCGACCCGAGCGGCTACTATTTATTTAGCCACGAGCTCCTCCTTCATTTTAATTTCGGACTGCACGTATTATTTACTCAGTTTAAGATATATAATCTACTATCTTGACATAGCTTTAATTTCATTTGCACACATATCTTATTAAATAATTTCCCTTTTAATTCAGTCAACGTTATAAATAAAACATCAATTCTCAATAATTAAAAATCACTATCAACACACAGTTTATATTCGTGTTATTCACTAAAACCGATAGTGTCGCCTTGTACATTATTAGAGGCACTTGTGTGTAATTGCTAGTATTAGATAACGCTAATTGCGAACGCTTGTAGGATGTGATAAAGTTGGCATTATCGACTTGTGATCGAGGAATGTGCTGTGTACTCGCTAATGAGGGGGAAGATGGGGTTTTTTTGTTTGGTTGGTAGACGTGGAAATAGAATTAAAATAGTTGGTTAATAGGGGATATTGCTGCAAAATTCTGGCGCAAGGGCGCAGCACTAGCGTAAGCAGTAAAAAGTTTTTTGCCGAGACGTAAATGGCCGTAGGACGCCATAATATATATAATTAAAGTACAGATAGGTAAGTTATACCAAAATAATTAACACTTTGACATATTTTCACAGAATATCTGGATACGCGATTGCGCACATGACGGTTTGTTTACTGCATGTGCTAGTGGCGCCCTCTGCGCCGAGGTTTGCGTAATATTCCCTATTGGTGACATTTCTCGAGTTTTAAAACGTGTTTCAATGGGTCTGGTTTACAAAAGCAAAAGTATGAGATTTAAAAAATAACTTTCGAAATGCATATTATATGAGGAAAGGTATACCTCTGCGTACACGTCGACGATAACTTGCGTGATATTATATTTTTTCATTGAAAGCCAAAAATCAACGCAGACATTATATTAAAAGAATTATTTAGTATTGTTTTTTTTTAAACGCTGATCCACACTAGGAATTTCTCCTGTATCGTGGATGCGTTAACAAACATTTAAACTAAACATACACAAACAGCCAAACTACAACTATCTGTATGTCATACAAATATTTGTCCCGTTCGGGAATCGAACCCGCGACATGTAGCGTAGCCACTGCGCCAAATGTGTCGTCAAAAATATAAAGGAGATTGGGTACTTTATTGCTCTAACATGATTAGTAGGTAAGTCCGTGATTTTAAATAAGAACGTCGACACGAAGCGACGGGCAGGATTAGGAATACTACTAACTTATTAAAACCTTACCATCACCAAAAAGGCAACAACCAATAAGAATTCAACGCAAGATTGCTTTACAAGGAACCTTACAAACTAATATGACGGACAAAAACAATTATGATTAATTTAATTATCATCATAATCAAATCAATTGACGTAATAACAATTATTATTATTAAATAAATAATGAATGGACGCACAGATGTAGTTGTTTATCATTCAGAGTCGTGTAGGACACCCAGTTTGGTTGCTCAAGGATGACCATTGTTTTAAATGCGCGAAATTTTGACGCAAATGGTTGATGTGGTTGACCGCTGGATCATTAACATAACTTGGAAGTGTACATGAGGCATTTAGTAAGAGTTTCATTCATAAAAGTGTCTTGAAGTGGGAATTATTAACAAAATAAGTAGATATATCTAGAGAATGTTGGGTAGATTCTATCCTAAATCATATTACGAATTGAAATTCGATTTTAATAAAATCATAGGAATCGAGTTGAAATTGAAGAAAGTAATAACTGAAAGAACCTTGGGGCTAAATACAAATAGAAAGATTCAATTACGAGGAAAAATATAATCGAAAGGAACAAAACGAGAAGGAAATTTCTAATCAATAAACAGGACTTTTATGTAATGTCCTTTCAAGTATTCTGTGTGTACATAAAAAAAAAACAAATAAGAGGACGTTTTTTTGGACATGTGAAATCAAAATCCCCCCGCTCTGGGCGGAGCGGTGGGAGGGAAGTGTCAGACTTTTACAGAAATGGTGAAACTTTTTCCTGGGTGGATTTTTCCTTATTTTGCCCTTTTTATTCCGAGGCCGAGGTATCTCCTTCAAACCACCCAAAACCGTTGGATAGAATCATTAAAACGGCATCGTAAGGCTGTTCAAAAACCAATTTCAAATAAAAAAAAAACTGGAGCACGGATATTAACAACAAAATAATCTAGCAGTCAATAAGACAGCTTGCAAGATTAAGCCCTTGCCTTCAACCAGACTAATTGTCACATTCCAAGTCTATTAATAAAATAGAACTAATACAATCCATCAATTAAATCTAGACTAAAGAATTCCTTTAACTCAATACGATACATTCAATATTATTGCAGCGAACTCCAATCGGAATGTCGCCACAACAAAGACTATTATCAAGCTTGTTATGCGAATGTCAGTAGCTTGTGCAATACTGTGAATGCTAGATGAATGTCCACACATACCATATATAACATATGACTGGGCTCTGAAGAATGTCTAAACATAGGACACATCTGTGACTTAAACTAGTGATGAAGGCTGTTCTACCTGTGTTTGTGAACTTCTTATCTAACGATGCCTTGCTAGTGATTTCATTTAGCTTGATTAGCATTTATGGATGTACTAGCTTTCGCCCGCGGCTTCGCTCGCGTTAAATTCGGTATAACACACCAAGCAGACCTGTAGTTTTGCTCTTGCGCCTGATTGATTTGTAATAGCAACGCTAAGTTTTCCCTTTTCTTCCCTCGTTCTCCCTCATATCCCACTTTTTAAAAATAAAAATTAGCTTATGTCCGTCTCCTGGTTCCCAACTATCTCTGTACCAAAATTCATCAAAATCGGCTTAGCCATTAAAGCGTGAAGAGGTAACAAACAAACAAACTCACTTTCGCTTTTATAATATTAGTAAGGATTGGTTATTCCATTAAGGGTGCTGTGCCTTAAAAAGAAAAATGGAATCCATAAAGGATTACTGTTGTTCGTCTGTCTGTCTGTTAAGACTCTTTATACGGAGAACGCGCGGAGGTATCAAGTTGAAATTGAAACAGTATACTCAATATCTGTGATCGCTTGGAACGGAAATCAACCCTATGTCTACGTAGCCCCGGCAGGCAAAAGCTTTGACGGGCCACTTCGATAATAAATAAAAAGAAAAACAACAAGTTTATTCAAATAAGGCTGAAAATCAGCACTTTTAGAACGTCAACATTACAAGAGACCGTCCCTTAAGACGACCACATTTCACCACTTCCTAGTGTTTTATCTAGGAAGAAGAAGTGGCAGAACAAACTTCCCAGCAATACACCTGTCTGTCAGGTTAAAAAAAAAACAGATTGCGTTTTTCTTTTATTTGCTGACACCTCTTGGAACACGAACGTGGTGTCGACACGGCCTGTCGTGAAACTGGCTGTTCTGTTATTGAATTTGTGCATGATTGATGGCAGCAGACGCTATAATACATTAGATTACAGCATCTAGTGAAATGTGCGTGTATTAAAAAAACGACTCTACCCTTTGGAATTAATAGTCTATTTCCTTTTGTCAAAATCAGGAAAACAAAAGATTGAGGGCTGACATTTGGACAACACCCTTTAAAAAACCCATGTTCAAAGTTTTGTCAGTCAAATGAAAGAAAGGGGGCAATTTAGCCTAATTATAAATTTAGGCTAATTTACCCATAGGCAATTGAACATCATGGTTTAGCTACTCTATACACAATGCAACATCAGCCGACTCTTCATTAAGTGAGGACAGTGCAATTTAACGGTACGCTGCAACCAGTTGCGAAAATAATTGCAGGATGAATGGCGTAAGTTATAAGAGGAAGCGACCAATACAACGCTTATTACTGAGAGGTAGCTGGCGTGGGTAATAATGAAACAACCAGTGCATGGATAATTTGTGGGTTAAAAAAGAGTGGTATTCAAGCTAGGTGTTTATTAATTATACTAAATAACCATTGAAATTTCAAAGAGATGTTAGCAAAGCAGAGGGCCAGGGCCACCGCCTGCCGGGGTTGCAGGTTGTTCGAAAGAGATACGCTGGGCCCGGAACATAAAGGGCACAAGAAGGAACATGGGTGTGTTTTAGTCACTGAAAGTTTGACACTCCCTCCCCCAGATCGGCGGAAGTTAATTGGTGACTTTCCATACGTAAACAACAAAAAACCATTGAAATTGAAACTAAATATAATCCACTACATGAAAAACAAATCTAATCCAGGGTTGGCCTCCAAGAATGTGTTGAGCATCGATAAAATACATATTTACATGGTATAGAGGAGGTAGATGGACCAAAGTGCGACATAAATGGGATTTAAACAATTTATGTTTTATACAAGGCAATGCAAAGTATGTTTTTTTTCTATTTTTGACGTAACTACAGAGAATTTGGGCTAGAGCTTATATAGTTTTTTAATGAAATAAAGACAGATACATTTACGATTTAAATCACGATCTCTTATAACTTGTACCACAAACAATGTGTGCACAAAATATTCGTTCAGGTTGTTCGTCTGTTTGCAGCAACGTTTCAATAACACGAATAATGACTCTGGCTGAAATTTGCACAATACTAGACAAATACGGCATTATGTATTGTAAGTACACATTGTACATAGAAACGTATGTACTGTCACACGTGACTGGGGTATTGCATGTGTCATCTTAAGAAACAAGCTTAAAATGTGAATGAGTACACTGTTGTATCCTCTCAAAAATTATTACGTAAAAAAACTAAATAAGGTACAGGGCTTCCTGCCGGGGCTGCGGGTTGTTCGAAAGAGATACCGCGGCCCCGAAACGTAAAGGGCAATAGAAGGAACATGGGTGTGTTTTAGTCAGTACAAGTCTGACACTCCCCCCCGTTCCGCCCAGAGCGGGGGAAGTTATTTGATGATTTCCCACACCAAAAAAAAAGAAAGGTACAGGAGTTTGACATAGGTTATGTGTCTTTTTTTTAGTTTTTAATTTCAGACAAATATAGTCAAAGTATTTTTCGTAACCGCTTCGTTAACTGTACCGTTAAAATACAAAATTCCCCTACAAAATAATGCTACTTAATTTCTTTACGCATTTAAACAAGATGATTAAATACTACAGCAACTGCACAATACATAATTTAAATCATTATTTGAACTACCCAAGTGTTGTGTCTTTATGAATATTGCACAAACAATATCCGCTCACTGCGATGTTTCGACATTTGTGCAAACATGCACACACTAACGGACAGACGGACACACAGACACACGTGACTGTTGCTAATGTAAATAGTGCAGATGAACGACAAATATGCTGTTCGTGACAACCGTATTTTGTCGTGCAATATTGTACTCTTCTTTAAAACCTGAAAGTAAAGTTAGTGACTATATATCACTTACTTTACTTTTAGGTTTTACAAAAATACGGTTGTCACGAACAGCTTATAACGCAAAAAGCTGATTTACATGTAAAAACCGGTCAAGTGCGAGTCGGATTTGCGCACCGCGGGTTCCGTACAAACTCGCGACATAAGCAGTCATATCTTATGACTGCGTAGACTTCGAGGGTAGTGTTTTTTACAGCTCCAAAGGACCACAGACTTGAGTAAATGGTTTTAATTTGCACACGATATCTCCACGGGTTCCCGATATAAAGGATCTTGACAGACAGACATTCGGACAACAAAGTGATCCTATAAAGGTTTTCTCTTTTTCAGGTATCGAACTCATGGCCAAAAGTCGCGCTTATGATGAAACCACCACGTCACCCAATTATAAGAGAACTAGCTTTTGCCCGCGGCTTCGCTCGCGTTAAATTCGGTAGCGCATTATTGATTTGTAATAGCAACGTTAAGTTTTCCCGTTTCATCCCTCATATCCCACACTTAAAAAAAATAGCCTATATCCGTCTCCTGGTTCCCAACTATCTCTGTACCAAAATTCATCAAAATCGGTTTAGCCATTAAAGCGTGAAGAGGTAACAAACAAACTCACTTTCGCTTTTATAATATTATATAGTAAGGAGTAAGGATGACGCCTATCACTCAGTGTAGGGTAATAAATATTTATTATAAAACCATAGAAACCACTTGGTCATTAATTAATTCTGACCAGATAGAATTAGTACTTGTGCCAGATTCTAGACCAGAGTGTAACGCTCCCATTTAAATTTAAGTCCTTAAATTGATACGAATAAGACCAATAATCTAAATTGGCTAGTTACTGAATGATATAGGTAATGCGAGGTTCATTGATACAACATTATATGTTTCAACAAGCGAGCTAGCCACTCAAGCTTTAAGTCAAGGAGTCCTGAAATTGACTAAAGAAATGCTTATGTAACCCAGGTCAAAGTATATTCATATGCCTAATTTTATCCAAACCCGTTCAGCCGTTCATGAAAAAATTGTGAATGTCATACATTTGAATAGAAAAAACAAGAGTCTAAATCAGTACCAAATATTACGCGCAGTAAGTTGAAAAATAACTTACCATTAAATTCTGCATCATCAATCGAGTTCTGGCTGTGCAACGAGTATCTGTTCGTCGTTTTCGTTGAAGGAGACCCTTGTGTTGACCCGGCCACCACTCCCAGGCTCCTGTACCCTTCGTCAGACACCTCAGAACCATTATCAGAAGCACTCTCAGCAGCTGGAGCTGGAGACACAGGTCTAGGACTCTTATTCCTGATCCCATGTGGAGTTGGGACCAAGTGGTTTGACGTCACGATCTTGGTCCTTCGGTCCGGGGAGGATGACTTTCTCGAGGGGCTAATGGCTCGAGGAGCTAAATGCCTCCTGCTTGGAGACGCAGCTCTGTCCAAGTCCCCAAGATATGGAAGACTGGTGGGAGCATCACTGAGTCTGTGATTTGACTGGTAATGTCCAGATTTCGGTTCTTCATTGTACAATTTCGAATTGTATTGCAGAGACATGGGCTCATAGGACTTCGGCTCAGTTTTGGTGTACGGCAGGGATGTTGGGCCAGCATCTGGTCTTTCGTAGGTGACGGTGGCTCCGGCCAGGTCGTGCTTGGGACGGGCCAGGCGAGCGGAGAGGGAGGTGCGGTGGGATGCGCGGCAGCGGCAAGGGTCGTGCTTGTCCAGATAGTGGGCCAGAGTGTCCCAGCCACCACCAACGCGGACCATCACGTGGGAGCGGAGGATCTGTGGAAAAAGAAAATGAGGTTTAATATCTTTGGAAATTAATGTTAAGGGGGTTTGTTCATGATGCTGCATAGGTAAACTATGATTAACGACTATTTAACCCCATGTTTTTCACTTTCAATCGTCTCTTAACTTTGAGCGGTTTTTATGAATAAATCCTTTTGAGTCTCTGTAAAACTAAACTATGCAAAACAAAATATCATAAAATATCAGCACATTGATATAAGTAAGATGTCCAATACATACTTTTATAAATATTACATAAGGCAGCATTTTCTGCGAATTCATTCGTGTGAGTATCCAATATATGCAATCATAAAATAATATCCTCATAATATCAAAACGTTCAATATCCTAGTAAGACACACTTTCATCATAAACTATAAATCGATAAATAACAAACGCAGTACGCTAGCTCTTACTCTAAAAGCAGCCACTAGAAATACATAAACAGTACAAGAGAGAGCATTCAATTCGGAACCCGATCTCATGTTTCAACTTAAAGAGCAAGCCGTTGTAGGCCAGCTAAAAAAGGACCACGATGCTTTGTATAAAAGGACCAATGTATCTTGAACCCTGAAGTAGGTACTCATTTATTAGAAATTCCAAATAAAGATTTGCTGATACCGTGGGAATGCTGCCTTGATACTCCCAATCCATACGGGTCTGCTGACCTCGTTCCGCCTTCGTTCAGTTCTTAGCCTTGCATCCCTTAATATGGATCGATAGATAACATCCAACATACACTGACCCTTCCCTTCTAAACACTTGTTCCTAATTCGAGGTCTGACTAAATTTGGAACTAAACCTATCGCCAATATAAATTGAGCTGCCTCTTTTAATAAATCATTTGAAACGAGAGGTCAGTTTCTAATAGCCGCTTATAAGGTCGAAAGTCGTTTTCTACAATGAAGCGTCCATTCGATTTGACCAAACAAGGAATCGAATAGAATGAATCATAGATCCGTCGTCGAGGGAATTAGAACACTATTTGTATGACCTTAAAAGTTAAGCTCGTTTGGCGCAAAAGGTTGTGCGAATGTTTTTTTTTTGTTTAATTAAAGGCACTTTGAGATCTATTTTTAGTGTTAATGAATATAGCGTTCGTTGTTTCAAACTAAACCAGGCATATTGGCAATGTTTTGATATGAAATCAAAACGTCGTTATTTATATTTAGAATTGAGAATATATATTGCTATATACTGTATACATTTGAACCATTATCTTTGATACTTTATATTTATCTTTGATACTTTAGTTAGACTTTTGTTTATTACTTCTAAAAGTAAGCTTAATCTACTCGAAACTATGTATATTTAATGCCTTTGTAAAGTTTTTTTTTTTGGGGTACCTCAAAAGCAAAAAACGAAACCCTTTTTGAATAACTCTGTTGTTCGCCTATCTGTCTGTCAAGACGAATTAAAACCATATACTCATTTATAAAAGAAAACTAATTAATATTATTTTAGGAACGAAGTCAGGAAGAGGTCTCGCTCTCGTGGAGGCGATCGGCGGCGGCGATCTCTCGCGTCCGGCCCTGGTCCAGGCCATGGTCCGGAGCGAGAGGGAATGGGAAGCGGTCACCTCCGCGTGCGAAGCAGTAATGCTAGCAATGGAGGTGGCCGGGCGTTTGAGGGAGAGAACATCTGCCCAACCCAGCCGCCGCAGGAGACGCCCAGGGCGCCGGGCGCCGCGAGACGACTCCCGGCCACCGTAGATGCGGGCTGTGGACGGCTGAGCAATGGGTAGCTCACCGTCCGTCCGTCTATTGACGACAGGCCCTGTCGAAGGCGCGTTCGTGTTTCACGCGCGCCTCAAAGAGATGTCAGCAAAGCAGAGGGGCTTGCCAGAGCCTCCGCCTGCCGGGGTTGCGGGTTGTTCGAAAGAGATACCGCGGCCCCGGAACGTAAAGGGCAATAGAAGGAACATGGGTGTGTTTTAGTTAGTACAAGTCTGACATGCCCCCCGCTCCGCCCAGAGTGGGGGAAGTCATTAGATGATTTCCCACCCGAAAAAAAAAAAAAAAAGGAAGAGGTCTCGGTCAGGTCATATATGTTGTATACCTTATGAATCACGCAACAATACTACTAAAGTATGGCGGCATGAAAGCATTTAACAAAACAAAACGTGCTAACCGTCGAACAATTCCCCAAGTGATGTGCTTTAATGGGACTATGTCTAGACAGGAAATCTCATTTAGACCAACAACGAGAACATTTTCATTGATTCCCCCTTCCAGACAGAATTTGAGGGCTTTTTATTTGTTACTTTCAATTCGCTACTGTTATGATCATTTCATTCAAGCACAAGGAGTGTGGGATCGCAATAAGTGGCGTTCTTTAGTTTTTAACAGACTTCTTAAAAAGGAGGAGGTTCTCAATTCGATTGTATTTTTTTGTATGTATGTTAAGCGATTTCTCCATCGGTTGTGTTGTGGGCCGATTTTCAAAATTCTTTTTATAATCGAAAATGTATACTACCGAAGGGGTCCTATTCCCATTTTATGTATGTTCGTTGGGTTATTTATGCGTAATAACACATTTTTTTTCTTCTAATTAATATGGACGACATGCAATGAAAATTAAATACTCGATAAGAATTTGTGTGAGATACACACCAAACCTAAAATGGCTGAAACAAAAAACCAAAAAATCTATGAATTAAACAAAAGTCACCAAATACTGGAAGAAAATTAATATTCCGCCTTTTTAGTGTTTGTTTTGGAAGTTGGTTTTTTTAGCCAAAAAAATTAAGTTATAAAAATACAACTCACCCTGACAAAGATCAGCATCCTAGTATCACCAATCCTGTATTTTCCCTCGGAAACCCTCACCATTGGGAACTGTGTGGGACAAGAGCACCTCTCCACGAGGTCCCTGACCCTCTCGTCCAAACTCCTCAAATCGTTGGTCACTAGTTGAGGCTGAGGAGCCGAAGGCACGAGACCAAGTGCCGAGTCATCAGGTCTCAACTCTTCCCCTGCCAGCTCTCTTTCGATCTGCTTTTCCATTTGAACCAGAAGCGGCGCTGGCATGCCTAGAACTGCTCCCTTTCTTGCCACTTCAAGAAGACATAAAACCACATGTTTCTCATTCTTTCTCAGGCAGAGATCGTCAGTTTCAAAAAGAAGACACTCTAGGATCCCAAGTGCTTTTCGGCACCAGTCTATGAAGTTGGATAGGTTGTCTCTGGCGAAGAATGTGCCAGCCTTAGCAGCCGGGAGCATGTTGACAGGAGGTCGTGTACGTAGGGCTCTGGCTAGTGTGAGAGCATCGTCGGATTCTGGTTGAGGAGACTCCAGGATCAAGCGAGCTGAGTCGCGGACTGCGTTTGCGTGCTGAAACAATAGGAAAAAGTTATGTTAGAAGGCTGTTTTAATAACTCAAAATGTTGATTAAAAAAAGTACAAAAGAGCCAAGTTTCTGGCTTTTAAAACGAGTACCACGGCCCAAAACTATTTTGCAGAGGCTCGTTTTACACTTTAAGTAAATTGACATAGAAGCTGAAGGTTATGGAAAAATCTGGCCAAGTGCGATTCGGACTCCCCGACGCGCGACGGTTCCGTATAAACTTGTGAAATAAACGGCCATATCTTTTGTCTGTGTAGACTTAGAGGGATGGTTTTTCTTATTGTCTTCTTTCTTATTATCATAGACTTCAGTACATGTTTTTAACTTGAATGCGATATCTTCACACGTTCTCAAGATATAGGGTCTTGACAGACAGACGGACGGACGACAAAGTAATCCGTAAGTGTACTGTTATTTCCTTTTAAGGTACTAACCCTAAAAAGGATTAAGTGGTTAAATTAGGTGTTCCCATATATAGAAGAACAATATTATTTCTATAGCTCGCGTTTTTAATCTATCAAAACTGATGCGGTCGACGATTGAACGTTTCCTTAAAGTAGCCGATTTACTCTAAACTTACAAGTAGTAGAAGATTTCTGGTACCTAACATTTGTGTTTTAAAACGAGTATAATATTCAAGTAAAGTAAGTAACATGCAGTCATTACATTGCTAAAATACAATATTCTTCGTACCAAAAGACCAAGTTTATTGAATCAAGTGTTACAAAAGTAATAATTTTCGATGACTCTGTAAATAATATTGAGCAAATGCTAACAAGACCTATCGATCTTTACCTGTGTACATTGTGTACCGTTTTCATGGCCATGTTTAATGGAGATATTTGAACTAGAGCGACGTTGTTGAAGGTCAAACATCATGGTAGTTGAGAGACGGCATGTCCCCTTCTTCCGGCAGGATACTAATATCTATGAATGGTTTTGACAAAAACAAGTGGTCTCAAAAATATGTCCTGTTCAACTTTACTTAAATTTTTCGAATGGGTAATCATCAAAGAACTTCTCACGCTTTGTGGGCAGAGGGGGGTGTCAGAGTTTTGCCGACTTAAATTCATCCGTATTATTTCTTTTGCCCCCTTGTGTTCCGAAGCCTCAATTTCTCTTTCCATAACCTGCAACCCTAGCAGGCAGGGGCTCTGGTTGGCCCTGCTCTGCAGACATCTCTTTGAGGTGCGCGTGGAACACTAACGCGCCGTCAACACACCCTATCGTCACTATATTTAACTCTACTACTGTTTGATTGTGACTACTATTGTGTTATTTAACATGTTCACTTTTTTAAAATGAGCTTCCGATATTTCGGCTCAGTTACACACGCCATGATCACAGATGAACTGCGCCGAAATATCAAATCATCGTTTCAAATATTATAAACTAGCTTTTGCCCGCGGCTTCGCTCGCGTTAAATTCGGGGTGACACAGTCCCCCTTTCTTGTTTTGCAGGTACCTGCTACTTGTAGTTTTTGCCCTTGCGCCTTATTTATTGTGATAGCAAAGCTAAGTTTTCCCCATTTTTCCCTCTTCCTCCCTCAATTCTCACTTGAAAAAAAATATGCCTATGTCCGTGTCCAGGGTCCCAACTATCTCTGTACCAAAATTCATCAAAATCGGTTAAGCCATTTAGGCGTGAAGACGTAACAAACCAACTCACTTTCTCTTTTATAATATTAGTAAGGATAACAGCAATACTATTTCTTATAGTCAAAGGCGAACGGCAAAATTCGTACCGCATACTTTTTTTGTTGTTATGTGATAGAATTTGTACCACTTATTAAGGCAACTAAACCATTCATTTTCATGTAACGTTAGTATTTTTAGAACACCGCATTAATGAATTATATCAATTAAAAGATTTAAGTATTTAATGTAATATAATCTTAAACTGAACGCAACTAAATGTGGTTATGTTTTTAGAAGTTGCCATTTGTAAAATATCACGAGGTTTAAAATGATAAATGATTATTTAAAAATTGAAATAAGCGTAAATAAAATTAACCTATTACACATTATACCTAACAATGAATAATTATTGCATACAATCTTAATTATTAACTATTTAACTATAGGAATTATTTTCGCCATCAAAGTTTTTTTGTATTGGCAATTTTTTTGACAGGATAGAAAAATCCCGAAAATCTTTTCTTGTGCTGTCAATGCTGTGTTGTTATGGTTTGTAGTTTGTAACTGTATCTGAGCTACAAACTACAAACGAGAGATATAGCAAATTATCTGGCCATTTTTACGTTGAGTTGAGCTACTGGTGCTCCGTACTCTATCTGTTGATAGTACTTTCGCGAAAGGACGCTGTATCCGATGAGAGTGAAGATATCGTCAATACTAATCGGCTGTGGGTATATCCTAGAGATGTAAGTAGTTTCCAAATAACATTTTGCGTACGCGTGTGTCAGTTACGTTAAGTGATAACTTTTACGTGTTAAAAAGTAGTCCTTACCATTTAATCTACGCGATATGATACTAAATAAAACCGTTTAAAATAAAATGTGTATACTAAAACAAATCTAAACATTATTTGAAAAAATAAACACTTGTGGTTGTATAAATATTTACATTTTGTCCTATATAATGTGTCCTATATCCTGTATAAACACTTGAGTGATCGTTTACATGTATTGTTTACTTGCCTGTTATAATAGTTATTACTCTGTTAGTATGACTGTCATAGTGTCATAGTCATATAAAGCAATGTTGTAGTGTCATATAAAGCAATGTTGTTCACTCAAAATCACTTAATTATTTTCAGATAACACCTGCTGACTTACTCATTCACATTCTTCTGATAATATGCCGAGGAGAAGCATAATATGCCATCTAAGTGTTTGTGTTGTATGCGGACAATCCATACTATGAATCAGTTGACGCAGGATTTTGATTAAAGATGCAAATGAAAAGAACAAATAATGGCTAACACAGTTGCTACATGGATCCAACCACGAGAGGTATATATCATTTACACATATATCTTGATTTGATGTATGTATGTGTTAAAACAATGTAAATTATTTTCCACTAATACCATGCATTTTTAAATGCAAGCTATTCTTTATTAATATTTTTTATTTTAGCTTCATTCTGAAGATGAAGCTTGTGTACCGTGTTGTCCAAGAGCTAGAAGAACTAGAGTTGTTTCACCAAATAAAAATATTCAACCCATTGTGCCTGATCATCTGGAGGGTGATCATTATGATTTGATGTGTGCTGTATGTGGTCAGTCTATCCACCCCAAAATCAGATCAAGAGTGGAATCGCAACAACACATAATTATATTTATAGTAATTAGCTTATAAAAATGTGTCATGCAAATGGCAATTACTATTTTATGTTGTTAAATCTGGGACAGTCATGATGTTGGTTCTACTATCAACAAAAGGATACTGGTTTTTCCGTTGTCACATAGCCCTTTTTCTCATATTAACACAACATACATATTTTTGGTAAAGGTTTTCTGTAAGGTGAAAACCAATCATTGGATGTTATAAACTATTCTGTAGCTTGGTCATGATGGGCGCAATTTATATCTTATCAAACTTAGTGTTTAATTTGTATTTCATCAATGTTATTTATTTACAGATGTCATCCATGAATGAAGTTTGTGGAGTTTGCTGGGGCCAAGCTTGAGATTTAAGCTTCTATGTTCCAGATATATGAACCAGAAGAAAGACCCCAACATATTGTATTGCCCAATATAAGAAGAGCAGCTGAAACACCAAGACACTGCATTTTCCAAAGAGTGCTTGGAACCAGAGCCAAATATTGTGCCTAAAGAAACCAGGCAAGCTGTATTGGTTAAGTATCAATATTTTGTACCAAGAGGAGCTCGTATTTGCTCCTTACATAGACAGGACGCTAATTATGAAAACCTGTATACTGCTGAGTATAGCCCTAATAGCTTTACTTCCACACACAGAGGAGATAATTTTTATTTTAATGGAAGGGTTAAGTAACATCTCTTATGAGAATATTCAAAACTACCCCGATAACCAAGTACAGTACTTTATAGGCATAAATAAACAACATCAACAAATATTGGATGTTACACCGAGGCTTAGGAATATGCATCGGGATAGTTTTGCATTAACAGCCTTATTGTGTAAATTAAGGACTGGGGATTCAGAGGACAGATTGTCATATCTATTTCAAGTTCCGATAAGGACCCTAGAGACATTAATGTCTGTAGCAATAAATATTTTGCTAACTGATTATGTTCCAGGATTTCTTGGTTTTTCTCATTTAAGAAGGGAGCAAGTGGCAGCAAAAAATTCATACATTGCCGATCACATTTTTGTGAGCCTAATGCACCAGCTGATCAAAAACCTGCAATCACAATAGCTGATGCAATATAAATATACATACAAAAAAGTAGTAATTACTTATTCCAAAAGGATACATATTCCCTTCATAAATATAGGAATTTATTAAAGTCATTTGTCCTCTATGCCTCTGATGGATATATTATAGATGTACGCGGACCATATAGTGCCACTACAAATAATGCCACCATAATGAGTGATTTATTAAACGCAACTGAATTTAATGGTTTTTGTAACTGGATGGGATGCTGCTCACATGTTATGAGCATTATTTGGTACCTTAGTAACGCTTGCCATGAAGGTATGACCCGACCTGCCCCTTTCTTAGATAAAATAATATTAAGAATCAATTAGGTAATTATAACAACAATAAAATTAATGTAAGTTCCTGCAAAAACAAAGTTGTTTTATTTACCCACACTCAAAACTGCATCAGCGCTTCATCATTCATCATCATCAAACTATTGCAGACCACTGGTGGACGTAGGTCTCCTAAAGCACTCTACTGAATAGGTACAATTCTCATGTCAATTTGCTAACTTAATGATAAGTAAAACATTACAAAGATAGCACCAGCTATCTAGAACATCGTTTTTCACCAAAACAATGTTTATGTGCTTACACATAATAATATTTTTTAGGACATAACCTCAAAAATAAAACTGGTTTAAAAGGCGTTTATACCTTTAAAATCATTTATTCATAGAAGCACTCATCAAATACAATAGTACAGTCTATCAGCACAACATACTGAGACGAGATTAACAATATAGGGCTTTCGCGCACACCCGAGAGTCGCGGAGACACTTCTTCCGTCTGACCTCGTTGGCGATCGGGGGTTCCATATACTATAGTAGTCTTTGGGGGGTTCTCTGAGTTCTCTCTCTGCGTCCGCGGCCGGCGCGGGCGCTTTGCAGCTCGCGTGCGGCGGAGGAGGGGTGTGTCACGTGGCATGGCACAGCGTAACAACAGCAGCTTACAAACCACAGCCTACTTAATATTATTCCCCGCGTTATACTGGTTATAACTTTTAGGTCCCAATTCCTAAAAATCGAAGAATTTCAAAAGGGCTTGCCTATCGTATTGACTACCAATTGAAACAAAAATATATCCAAAACACGATATTTTATTAGGGGTACTAAACTCCCATACAACCCTGCCATTCGCCTTTATATTCCAAATTCAATAAACGTATTTCTTATTGCAAGAAAATATTCTAATATTCAGTTCCAACAACGTGTAACACTTCAATTTGTACGTTTACCATAACAACAAAGTATTGAATGCGTTGACATTTGCGCTGCCGATGCCGTCTGTACGTTGCCACAATACTAAACAAGTGTCGCATAATACTGTCGCGGTCGCCATTTGTAAAGTGTTATTAGTTCACATTTACTAATCTGCAGCAAATGTTTGGGACGTTGTTACAAGAGCCAGTATAAGTAACTGATTTTCATTGTATGAAAAACTAAACATTAATTTATTATTTCTTTCATTTTCAGAAGAAAATACTGGTCAAGAGTGAGTTAAACTCGTGCACCGAGCGTTCCGTACAAACTTGCGATTTATACGGCTATAGCGCGAGAAGTTCTTCGATGTTTACTCATTCGAAAAAATTAAGTAAAGTTAAACAGAACATATTTTTGAGAGCACTTGTTTTTGTCAAAACCATTCATAGATATTAGTATCCTGCCGGAAGAAGGGGACATGCCGTCTCTCAACTATCATGATGTTTGACCTTCAACAACGTCGCTCTAGTTCAAATATATTACATGGCCATGAAAACGGTACACAATACATAGGTAAAGATCGATAGGTCTCGTTAGCATTTGCTCAATATTATTTACAGAGTCATCGAAAATTATTACTTTTGTAACACTTGATTCAATAAACTTGGTCTTTTGGTACGAAGAATATTGTATTTTAGCAATGTAATGACTGCATGTTACTTACTTTACTTGAATATTAGACTTAGAGGAGTTTTAATTTCAACTTGATACCTCCACGCATTTCCGAGATTAAAGATCTTGACAGACAGACGGACAACAAAGTGATCCAATAAGGGTTCCGTATTTTCTTTTGAGGTACGGAATCCCAATTACTCACTAGGTATAACATCATGCCAGTTTTTGAGGTAGAGTTAAGACAGATGTACTCCGATGTATGTTGAGTTCTATGTGATATAGGGCGGGCCTATTCCCATCAACCGGGTACAACGCTTATCTCCAGCTACTGAGAGTTCCTAATGAGAAGAAAATGAGTTTTCATTATCTGGGGCCTAAGTCTGCTATTACAATAGTGTCAGAATGGTCGATCACTGATCGCATAATGGTTGATTTTGACAAGTTTAGTATGTAGTAGATTACCAAACTTGTCAAAATTAACCATTATGCGATCAGTGATCGACCATTCTGACACTATTGTAATAGCAGACTTAGGCCCCTGGAAACCATACCTAGGACCTCAAGATTAACACACACATGATGGCATGACAGTTATCCCTAATAAGTATTCCATAGAATCGGCCCGATAAAGGCAACTTTAATATAGTTGATGGCTAGAACAACTTCAAACTAACCCAGCCGCCGCGGAAGACGCGGGCTCGACTCCCGGCCACCGTAGACGCCGCGTCTGTTAACGGTGAGCTATGGGTAGCTCACCGTCCGTCCGTCTACTGTCAACAGGCCGTGTCGCGTTCATGCTCTACGCGGGCCTGTCAGAGCCACCGCCTGCCGGGGTTACGGGTTGTTCAAAAGAGATACGGCGGCCACAGAACACAAATCGACAACGATGGGTTTTATTCAGTAAAAGTCTGACACTACCTCAGCTCCGCCCAGAGCGGCGGAAGTAAATGATTTCCCATCCGAGAGTTAACAAGATTTACAAAGCTATAATGTCTTAATTCCCATACTACCTAAAGCCTGTATAACCACACCTTTACCCCACTAAGAACACAGTAGGTAAGCAGAGTGCGTCCGAGCTTAGCATAATATTCATATACAATGAACTGCGAACAGAATGTCGCCATACTTTCAATATATTTGAACAGTGCATTTGTCACTGTTCGCAGAGAACTGAATAGGTAGTTAAGTTGTTTATTTATTTTCGTATGGTAATGTGGTCTTGTTGACCTGGGGTAGAATGTCACAGAACTATCTAGCTATTCTATCGTACCACATAAAACTGGCTTGTATGATAAAAGCTTATTTGCTATTGGCATTATGAGCACTTCCACTATTTAAATCCTAATTCCGTAATCCCAATTGTGTAATGACGCAAGACAGTCCCCCAACGCCCAAAGCTTACTGCACCATCCAGGATTAATAAAATAATTCGCATTTATTTTGAAAGAGGAAAGAAAAATACTTATTTGTTGCGATGACGACAAAAACACAAAATAACAAAACAAAAACTGTACAAGCCATCACACAATAAACATACAGACACACACAGCCACACACACAGTCACTTACTCACACACATTCACAGACACTCTTACTAAATATTTTCTAGAAGCAGTCAAGTGTAACCCCATAAAATTAAACATGCAATATGTCAAAAAAAAACAAATGCCGCGTGTTACCAGTCAATAAAAATCTTACTGCACGAATCAACAAACAAATAAATCAAACTATTCCAAAGAGTTTTTATGCAAAACTAACCGATGGCCATTATAAATGTAAATGATCAGATAATTACACGTTAAACGTTAGTCAAACGTTTACCACGTTGTAACATGGATATTATGCGTAATAACTGTTCGGAGGTTAACTAAACTATCTATCAACCTTTTTATTGCAATGATTGTAGTAATCGATCTAAATCTAGTTTTTTTTTTTTGTAACATCTAGACAACTCTTGATTATAACGTCTTTGCCACAAGCTACACGTTTAATGCCACGTTCCAATAAACAAAAACAACTCGTTTTGCTTACGGATAGTTGTATTTTGACATAAGTCTCATAGAACTTATGTCAAAATACAACTATCCGTAAGCAAAACGAGTCGTTTTTGTAAGTCTCATAGAACTTATGTCAAAATACAACTATCCGTAAGCAAAACGAGTCGTTTTTGTTTATTGGAACGGGGCATAAGCCACTAGCCACAGCGACTGCGGAAAAACCAACGGAAGGAATTATTTAGCGTGCCACGAATTACCAAGATGCTACGGTTTGGGGAGTGACATTACTCGCGAGAAGGAAACAAAAAATCGTGTCGCAAGGCATCAACGCAAATCGCAACGCCCGAGTTCGTGAACAAGAATCATGGTCTAGTCTATAATTATGGTGTTTGCAAAATGATGGCTACCTGTCTACATGATTACGAGTTTAACTTTAAGAACTTATTTTTAATGTTACAACTTTGCTTGGCCACCAAAGGCGATTAAACTACATTTTAAAGTAGGTACACTTAATAGGTGTTGCAAAAAAGTTTAAGATTGCTAAAGTTCTTTAGAGGAAAAAAATCTATAGTTGCCTAATCAGATATAATCGGTATTCTTATTCGAGTCTTCTTCTCCACTGCATCCGGTTAGACTGGAAGCCGACCCCAAAATAGTATGGAAAAGTTGCAGATGATCAACGGTTACTAAAATATCGTAACCTCTAACGCACCACCAGCAGAAGAAATGCAAATGCCTCAAAAGTTTCATTAGGATATCCGGCCCCAGTCAATAGGCTATGAGGACGAGGCCTACCTAGAATGTCTGCCTACCCACTCAGATATAAATGTCATTACACATACAAATTTCTCTCAAATTCCTTTAGGTACCGTCATTTCGCAAAACAACGAGTCATTTCGTGAAATTACTACGCGTATAAGGAGATTTCTCGAAATTGACTTTTGTCTTGACAACGTTAATGATATGATATAACATGTTATTTAGTGAGTTGATTTTGTGTAACGTGTTATTTTTGTTATTGTTTATTCCGCGCGTTTATTGTTTTAAATGAATGCCTGCGGATTTTTATGGGTGTTATTGAGCGAGTTTGTAGTTTTTCTGGTTTGTTCCGCTTGGGACCGTGTGTTGAATATTAATTTCGATTTATTGTCAATTTATGTAATGCTGCTTTCGCTGCGTCGTAGGTGTAGTAGTTGCAAACGGTACTGCTTATTATGAGGTCCTGGTTTCGATTCCCAGGTCGAGCAAAGTGTTATTGGGTTTCCCATCAGGAATTTCTCAGTAACAGCTACGGAGTAGAATTGTGCCCGGTTGGTGACAGTAAGCTCGCCTGCTATTACAGGGTGCTTGAATATAGTTGGCAAAATATGGGTGTACTATACCGACATTTTCCTCTGTCTATCCCTTCGGGGAATACAGTTGTACTGTTTACCTGTGAGTTTTTTTTTCATTAAGGAAACTTCTTGTGTATTTGTGCATTTGTGATAAAGAAACATACAAACGAAGCAAAAATCTTTTCTTATCTCTCTATAAATTCGTAACTTAATTAGGTACACCGAAAAATGCCACTTTTAAGTATACTTAAAAGTAAGTTAGAATACGTAAAAGAAAAATCTGAATTATATGATTGCTGTTTATAAACAGCAATCATATAATTCAGATTTTTCTTTCATTTTCATTAAAAGCTCAAAGATTTTTCATTTTCAAGACTGGTAATTCGCTAGAGATAAGAGGCGCAAACCTTTTTGTCTCATAATGAAGCCGTTAATACCAAGGCCTGCCTACCCACTGTCCACTTATTAACTTCAATAATACGACTGTTGAATACCGTATTACTTTTAGTTCGATGTAGGTGTAATGATATGTTGCTGTATTTTTTATTAATTTATTTTTTTCATAATTATTGATTTGGTTGAGGAAGTATTTAAAGTTAATATTGAAGTATTTACTACTGTATTCCTTGGGTACCAATGGAATGATTTTAAGAATTTCTTAGGTAGAAGTCTCGGAGTCTGGATTTGTGCCCAGTTGATAGCAATAGCGCTCAGCAGGCCAAACCCACGAGGCTGCAGTCGGGACTAAATCCATGACCCAATAAAACAGGTAAAGTTGACGCACAGACTACGGAAATGAATGACACACCACCAGACAGTGATTGTAAAATAAAAAGTAACACAACAGATCATTATAACAGCAGTGTACCCGATACTTTAAGATAATTGGCGTCTCGATCACCTGCAGCCGACCAGAGTGGCACTTGGAAGATTAATAACTCAAAGGGGTAATAAGACTGGCGCCATCTTGACAAGTTGACTTTTGTTTTTTTTTTGGAGGTTTCATGTCATGTTTTCGATGACTTCATAATTAGTGTTTTTTTTTTGGGTTGGGAAATCATTTAATAACTTCCCTCGCTCTGGGCGGAGCGGTGTGGAGTGTCAGACTTGTACTGACTAAAACCCACCTATGTTCCTTCTATTGCCCTTTACGTTCCGGGGCCGCAGTATCTCTTTCGAACAACCCGCAACACTGGCAGGCCCCTCTGCTCATAATTAGTGTTACGAACGTCTTATGGTCAAAAATTTTGGTGTGTCTGTTGGTCCTGGATTTCATTTATATATCTTTAACAGTGGTCAAGGTTAAGCAGATAAGTTTTACAGCATACATCAACATCAATCACAGAAATGTGCGGCTCAAGGGTTTGAGAATCAGAGGGGCCTGCCAATTCCACCGTCTGCCATGGTCGCGGGTTGTTCGAAAGAGATACTGCGGCCCCGGAACATAAAGGGCAAAAGAAGGAACATGGGTGGGTTTCAGTTAGTACAAGTCAGACACTCTCCCCCTTCCTTCCGCTAAAGCATAGGGAATTATTTGACGAGTTCCCATCCAAGAAAAAAGATACAAAAGTTTTTTGAGAATTCTAAAATTATAACTTGATAGTTTTGTACTTCCTTTCATTCACTGCTTTTTAAAATCTTTCAGCAACGACCCTTCTGAGTTTCCTAGTTTTTAACATTTAAATTATTATCAAAAACTAGTCAACATAAGCTACCTACTCACTGCATGTTTCTTTAAAGCTCTTTGGTAACAACTGGATGCGTCATTCCATAACCTCAGTGTCCCAATTTCAAAACCATCCCTTTACATCAAGCACTACTAACAAAGCTTTCTGCTCAGTGTACTTTTACTCCAGATCCATTGATGTGAATACGCTAGACACATCCAGTGCGGGCACATCTATGTAGGACGCACCGCTACCCAACGTCTATTGTTTTGTTGGTATATGGTGCGAAGTTGTGATGATTCATAATTATGTGATAAAGATTTTATTTCAATGTAATTGTTCTTGTTTGAGCTGTTTCGCAGGCTAGATTTACTTTGTAATCCTACTAATATAAATGAGAATGTTTGTAAGGATGGATGGATGTATGGATGTTAGTTACTCTTTCACGAAAAATGGCTGAACGGATCTTAATGAAATTTGGCACAGAGGTAGATTATGGTCTGGAATAACACATAGGATAGTTTTTTTTCGATATCACGCGGGCGAATCCGCGGGAGCCAGGTAGTATGATACATAAATCTCTAAATATTCTCTCCAACAGTTCTTTTTTGCTTAGTCATCGGGAAAGCGGAGTAAAAGAGAAAAGTCACCGCTACAAGCGTTCATTTTTTAAAGACACCTAAGTTATATTCATAAGTCAAAAAACCAGTAGGAACCCAGATTTGGTCTTTGATAACACATTCAAAAGTCCAATTCTAACTAATCAATCTTAAAGAAAATGAAGAAGTTCAAATAAAAAGTTTCGCTAACTATACTGTAAGATAAGACCAACCCAATTGAACAAATCTACAACCGATAGTACCGTCAACCAATAACGTTTAGCAACCAGTTGCGTCAGACATCCATTTATCGGCACACGTCGGTTCCGATCAGCCATTGTCAGACCAACTTAATCAATTAGTTCAAGGTTTCACACCTACTCTACGATAGTGTTAGAGACGGGAAACAAAAGATGAACAGTCAAGGCATGAAACAGCTGACTATCGACAAAAGTTTTTTTTTGAGTAATTTTCGAGCATATAGCACCTTCAAGTTCTGGATGCGATTCTGAACACCGTACACAGCCAGATACAGTACAGTACAGCAGTCACTGTGTTCGCAACTAGTAATACATTTATTTTAGATTATTTTTAAAACTCATACGAATTTAAAGAGGTTAATGAAATAGCAGTTATAAAACTTCATTTTTTTAAATTAAATTGGTGGGTTTACTAAATGTGAAACAATTTTGGTCTAAAATAAAAGCTTTATTTATTCAAAAAAAATGTTAGCCATCGTGCCATCTATTTTGTATTAAATTCCAGGGCCGGATTTAAAGTTATCTAAAAGAATTTCCCGGCTGGCAAAAAAAGGCCGGGCTTAGACACTCAAAAATATTGCAGTGCAATAAGGTATAGCAATTAAGTAGCCGTTAACTAATAACTACTACGACCACCACTACTATTAAAACATTACACTCTATAATATCATTGACCCCAACGTAATGACCTAAATAAATATTTATCAGTCAGTTTCCGCGAAATGAGATACGTTCGCCGATATGAAATTTTTCTGATATTATATGCAATATTATAGTAGTCAAATATTTTGTTATTTTACTAAAATACAACGGTTATATGACAAATAACATCAACGCTGCAATGTCGAAAGTGATATTCATAGGTTCTTTAAATACCCCATATTTCGAGAGCTATGTTTTAGTCCCGAAAGTTATGTTAGAAAATTTTAGATAGAAAATCCCAATGTTACTTTGTCCAACCTGAGAATCGAACCCTAAAAAGTTCCGCAGTAGCACTTGGCCGTGAGTCAGAACGAGGCAGTCACAGTTCATAAAAATATTCCACTTACAAGCATCTATAGCATTTAATCAAAACCTCATCTCTTATATTTTTAATTAACCGTCTTGACTCATGACCATCGTAAACTACACTCAGCATCTGACAAAGTTGATCGCGACACATAAATTGTCACATTAAGCGCTTGCGCATCAGATGCATTTACATCGAGTGAACATACACTTGACTCAATTAAAGTTCGATACACCGCTGTGCCGGCCGCCAAACCGGAAAGATCAGGGTTCAAGGCTGACGGTGCATTTCAGTTTCACTTTCGGTTGAGAGAAATTCCGTTGGGCTTTTACTTTTGAATCCAGGATATTTCTGCCGATATTCTTTATTTTTTCTTAAGAACATTTTTGCCATTCTCCTTTATAGACCAAAGGGAAATCTGCTTTTTCTTTTATAATTGTTTACGGAAAGACACTGAAGGCTTTAATTTTGAAAGTAATTTTCTGTTTCCTGAATGTACTAGTTTTTTGCCTAGTTATTTTAATTTTGAAATGTTTATTTATTGAACGGAAATGTGTTATTTTGACAACTTTCACGCCTTTAAGAGTAATGGACCTGTTACTAGAGAAAACCAAATATTATTTTTAAGCAGACACTGTTTGTCAAAGTCATTTTCAACTTCCATAACCTGAGGCACTCAAAATTGTCAATACAAGACTTCCTATTGATAAGAAAATGTCAGAAGGTCACGCCTAAGACTCTCCATCAATCAAAACAGACAGGTTCTTGGTCAAAGCACCAAGGCATGCGCATACGCCGACCAACAATACCAAATGATCCATTGAATTAAAACAACAATATATCATTATAAAAGATTATTGATAAACTTGTCTATGTTTTGAATTCTATTGTATTGCTTCTTGATTCAGATATTTGCGACGCAAATTCTGGTTCCTTGTGGCTTTGATGTTTTTGTTAAACAATTCTGTATGCAATATTATAAATTCAAGATAATTATGATTCGTTAGTCTAATGGTGGCAAGCAGTACTGCTAAGAATGAAGTGTTTAGTTTGATTTTCTAGTCTGACAAAGTACATAATAAAAGGTTTTTCTATTAGAAAATTCTCAACAACAGTCCAGAGTATTTATCCGGCTTGTATCAATAGACTTGCTCTACTACTTGGGATTTACACCTAACAAGATGACAAAACAAATTCCAATTTAAAAACATTATAAAACAGCCTACAGACCCAATTTCAGATAAACACGTTTATAATCTAGATGACCTGTCTAAACTCCAAACCCCAAGTAATAAAACTAGAACAGTAACAACGAAATCTGACTTTATTCCATTGTAATAAGATAGTAATAACATCCAAGACCAACGAGTTTCCTCAGTAGTAAAAAATCTCTGTAATAACCATGTTTCAAGTTTAATTAAAACAGGATTCGTTTACCGAAACTCTGCACGAACATCGAAAGATCATAATGAATGTGTCAAATTTTAATAACTTCCTCAAGGGAAGTCCTTAATGGATGCTGGATGTGATGAGCGTTGAAATGCTTGTATCACTCATAGTTTTTAAGAGAAATGTATTGGTGGATCGGTATTTTTGAGAAATTGTGATGAAATCAGTTCATGTGAATGTATTTTTGGAAACAGGTGATTCTTTTTAGGTTTGGGTTGATTCGATTATACACTACTACTAAATAAAAAGCTAACTCTTCTAAAATATATCTGTTTGAAAATTGAGACACGAGACTCCAAATTTATCTACAACACAATTCATTAAATTAAATAAAAGATACACAAGCAGATAATCAACGATGAAATTATAAAGCATATCGTAAAAATATCCTGCTTAGGTAGTAATACAAATAAAACCATCAATTCTAACAATTAACAAACCCATAAACTAGACAAACGATATTAATAAAGCTCATAATAGTATAAAATTAGAATCTACAACGCGCGCTGATGAATCACCGATTACGGAAAGTTATGATCAACTAATCACAACTAGTTCCAAGGTGAAGTCTTGGTCTGCATCCGCGCGTATTGATCAAATATGGTGATACGAGGTACCTGTCTCACGGCAAGGCTCAGATGCTAGATATAAGGCAATGTCAGGGTCTTCCAATTTATTTTTATTATTTATCTACGTGTTTGTTCTAAGGTCTAGGTCGGGATTTGTGTCTAAGGTTGGTCATAGGTGATTTGGGTTACTTGTTTGTTGGTAACAAAATCCTTGGTTTTATTTGGTCATGATGTAAAGTAGTTTTGGGAGGTAATGAGCTGTATTATTAGATTAATCAACTGCATCTGGACAGGAAATCTTTGCGAAATTTACATTATCATCATTTGAATCTCTAAACGCTAAAGTTGGATGAGATATACTTGCCACTTAATGAGCTGCTTTATTTTTTATGAATTCAGTATAAACTAAGTTAAATTACACAAAATTATTTTGAACATACATCACATTGTTAAAGATTTTTTTTCGTGAATGGTTTTCAAGCAAACATGCTCTCTCAAGTATAAACAAACATGCTTAACGTGAGACTAAACGGATAACTTCACTCAGCAAACATGGCTAATTGATACCGACGAAAACATTTCCCCTCTTTCCGAATTCTTTAAAACAAAAGCATCGATAAGTGTAAACAAATAAGATTGATCGCAGTCAAAGACCGGACGCAAGGGTACGACAGATAAAAATAAAACAATTTAATTTACGATTATTTCATTCTTTCCATCCATCAACATAATAATGATTCTCATCGCGTCACATTAAAACATTTTTTTCTTCCGTATTTACGCCTTTTAGGGTAATCAAAGTCGTAAATCTCACTCGATAGTGTGAATTTTTATATGAGTCAGTCACCCCTGGCCGGCAGCATGCGACCTTGCGTCGTGAGCGTGACCTCGACTGGCGGACTGGCGCAGGGCGGCGCGTTCCAGCCCTTATATGGTAGATCTCGCGCCTGCGCACTCGACACAACATGGCGCTTCCACGTCACGTGGTCCCTTCCATCTAAATTTTCGCATTTATTGGCGCTGAGTAGGAAATTGTTTACATGCTTTATGTATCCTTGAGTTTCGAGTAAATTCTTTAGTTACTACGAACATATTATCTTATTTTTCTTCCAAATTAGGGCTGTAATAAAACGACGACGGTTTCCTGTACTTTGCACGCAAATGGTTTTATCTAAAGCCCATTTAGTAACGTCTGTGATAAGGGACATGTAATAAAATGTCTAAATGCGGCCCTGTCTGCCCATAACGGAATAAAAGTCGTTGCTCTTAGGCAAAGGTTCATCTGCCTAGCCTTTTCCCAATTATGTTGGGGTCGGCTTCCAGTCTAACCAGATGCAGCTGAATATCAGCATTTTATGCATGGAACGACTGCCTATCTGACCTCCACAACCCAGTTAGTACTGGGTAATACGATACCCCTTGGTAAGACTGGTTGTCAGACTTTCGGAACTCTGACTACCTGTTATAACGACTGTCAAAGATCTACAAATGACAGCCGGGACCAACGGCTTAACGTGCTTTCCGAGGCACGGAGGAAACTCGGAATGTAACGGGTGGTCACCCATCCACAGACCAACCTAGGCAAGCGCGGCTTAACCTAAAGATCGCCCCGAGCGGCTACTATTATTTAGCCACGAGCTCCTCTTAGGCAAGGGTTAATTTCGCTAATTTTGGTCAGAATCAGGAGGATTCTTCTTAACAAGACAAGGTCCCGATATTATAACTGCATCGAGAGCCGCCGCGCCGAGAGCGGCGCTGCGTTGGTGCAGTATTCTAACTTAAATAGGGACAGACAGACAGCGAGAAGCGACTTAGTTTAATACTATGTAGTGATTTGCTCTTTAGACATTTACCATATTATCTGACGGTTTATTTAACAACACTAGTACTCCTTCATTTAAAGTTATGTTTCTCTTTCCGAAAATTGTTCTGGACGTAAGATCCACAACCCCTTAACTTTTGAAGAGCTAAAGAGCTTTAGGAGTTGAAGACAAGTTTGTAAGTATCAAGAAGACCTGGGTATTATTCGCGTCAGTAGAATCATAAAAAGTTGATAATATGAATTACGTTACCATTCGTAAAATGGTCACAAAGTTTACAATATTATCTGCGTTTGTGACCATTTTAAGAAAGTTAACGTAATTCATAATTATTATTATCCTATTATGATTCTGCTAAAGCAGCCATTTTAGACCCCCTTATCGGTAGAGACGGAGTGGATCACTGGCAAACCCTATTTGCAATTCAGTAGTAAAAGTTTGACATGCTTTTTTTTCATTTTGATAACGTTGCCCCACACTAGGAATTTCCCCTGTCTCAGTGTTGTTTACAAACATTTGAACTCACATACACAAACAGCCAGACCCGGAACAACTATCAGTAGGCCACACAAATATTTGTTCAATGCGGGGATCGAACCCGCGACATGCAGTACAGCAGCCGGTCGCTCAGCCACTGATACAGTAAGGAGGATTCTCTTAGTTCAAGCGTAATATGCATTTCACTGTACATAGCGGTTCCAACATCTGGATCACCTAAGAGTGCACGAAAGGAGGCATTAGAGAGCAATTGTGTGTAATTGTAATATTGTATGGAGTATAATTACGCTATTGTTTGCGGGTGCAAACAGGGTGATGACCTCGGCGAGTCAGAGGTTTTGTATGTGAAGTAATTATCTAAGGGAATTGGGACATTTGATGTTTTTAGGGTTCTGTACTTCAAAAGGAATGAAACGGAACCTTTATTGCATCACCTTTTGTCCGTCTGTCTCTCAAGACCCTTTATCTTGGGAAGGCGTGGAGGGGAGTTGAAATTAAAATCATGTACTCTAGTCTGTGGTCCCTTTGTGGTAAAAATTAACCCTCTAAAGCGAACGCACGAAAAAGAAAGAACATGGATGGGTTTTAGTCAGTAAAAGTCTGACACTCCTCCATGCGATTTTTGTTTAAATAAATTTTATAATCGCGATAATTCTTACATCTTTAAAGTGGAAGTGAATTAAACATATTCTCGTTGGTTTTGTCTAATATGGCAACGTAAGCGCAGTATCTTAAAGTTATAGCCGTTTACGTCGCAAATTCGAGGCTGACTAGCTCTTAGCGGGATTTTTCAATATAATAATTATGATGGTTGGTATTGTTTAAGGTAAAATAAAATCGTTTATTTAATTAAATATTTATGCTGTATTTAAACCTGGATTGATTGTTGAAATAGATATTTTAATCCATCTAACTGTTGTAAACACGCCATTTGAATAAATCAGTCTGATTTTCATGTCTCTCAGGAACCTATCAATTAAAACAAGCACTGTAAAACTCTTAATTTCACTAATTTAATTGAATAAATATAAATATCTTGGGACAACTCACACACGGCTATCTGATACCAAGCTAAGCAGAGCTTGTGTTATGGTAACCAGACAACTGATATACATACTTATATAATTTATAAATACATACATATTATACATAAATCACACCCAGACACAGAACAAACAATCATGCTCATCACACAAAGTTTGTCCTGGGTGGGAATCGAACCCACGACCTCCGGCTCAGCAGTCAGGGCCACTAACCACTAGACCAACAGGCCCGTCAAATGCCTAAATCATGTCTCACTTTTATTTAAGCAAAATCAAAAGTCATTTCGATGGCTCCTACGTAAACTATCGTATCCAACAAAATAGCGTTTTTCGTGTTTTCATTAATTTATAATTGAATTATTGCTTACTATCGAACCCGCTAACAAAAAATAAAAAATGTTAAAAAACAAATATTTTTTTTCTCGTATACAATGGTATGTATTTCAAGGGAGCAGCGTAAGCTACCGTATGATCAATAACTATAGGATACGCGGCGCACCGCGCGGGCGCAGGGGAGGGATCGTCGATAGTACGTGCCAGTTACGGTTCAATACGCGGAGAGAGTGCACGTCCGCCGTGACGAGAACGTTCGAATTATTATTCTATGACAATGAGTAACCCGTACAAAATATACTCAAATTCACGTTTAAGAGCACGAAAGCTGTGTGAATTAGTATGTGGATCAAGTTGGGGCGAGAATAACTTCGATATTAGTTCACAAAATGAAGAGCAATACGATGTCACCAACAATAATTTTGAAGAAACAAGTAGAAAATTAGGTAAGTTATTCACAACTAGTTACTTATCCCTTTATCTCTGGCCATATTGCGTCTTAGCTATGTTTTTTGTTGTATTTCACTTATTTTTATGAAAATGTGTTCAAAACTATGGTAAGTAATAAATACGATTTTATACGTAGCTTTATGATAACAAAAAAATATCGTATCTAAAACATACGATTATTTACGCCGCTTATTAAATGAATACTTACATCGCATGTTATACATACGATTTTTTATGTGTTTTTTCTAGATAGGTTAATAAACGTATGTGTTACTTACTATTGTTTACGTTGGTAAAAGAGGCATTTTTTTTGTGTTATTGGGAACATACAATTGTTTACGTGGTCGTTTAAAATAAAAAGTATATCTTATGTTTTTTTTTTATTAATATCCTAGACTCTCCGCTACCGGAAGCTGCTGATCTGACTGAAATTGATGCTCTTTCTGTTATGCTTCAAGATGATTAGACCGAAATGCCGTCTATTTCTTCTACCAATCATGATGGTGAGTCTAACTCTTCCACATAATTTGCACTGTAAATGTTAAATAACGTGTAAATTAACTTTATTAAATTTATTTTTTTCAGTTGAAGATTTGATCGAGACCGTGACCACTTCAAAGTCCACAAAACAAGTAGGCTTGGAACTCGGAGATAATTCCCAATCTCATCTACATGACGTGTCTCATGTAGATCCAGCTTTGGATAACTGTAGCTTTCCAGTTTATTCGCCGCTTTTCGCTGAGTCTACATTAATTAATAATATAACTGATATCTCGCATGTTAACTCTCAGTTCGATGACTTAATTAACAATATAGAAAATATGCCTATTGACTATGATGCTAACCCCAAAATCACCAAGTACACCACATCCGTTGTCTCCTAACTGTTCTATTAACCATTTAGACGTAGATTGCACCAATAACTTTTGCCCGTATTTTATTGGCAATCCCATAAGGGAACCACTGTCGCAACTTTTTTTGTGCTCTGGTTATAGCACACCTCAGGCTAATACACCAATGTCCTGCAATTATAGCGATGTTTCGAGGTGCCAACGAGGTAGCTAGTTGTCTGGCAGATTACGTCTCCAAAGGAGTAGAATCAGGTGCCGTCGAGTTTAGGTTTTGGTCGGACAATTGTACCGGTCAAAATAGAAACCGCATAGTATTCGCTGCTTACATGATATTGGTACAAAGATACAGCATTACAATAAAACACACATTTTTAGAAAAAGGACACACCCAACAGGAAGGTGATAGCGTTCATGCCTTGATTGAAAGATGCGCCAATAATAAATTAATATATACTCCTATGGAATGGTTTACATTAGTGCGATGGGCTAAGCAAGACGGAACTCCTTACAACGTCCTTGAAATGGACCATACAAATTTTTCAGATTACAAATCAACCTTACCTGGCAAAAATGGGACAAAAAATTTAAATGGTGAAATTGTTAAATGGTCAAAGATAAAAGAGTTAAAGATAATTCCTTCTGATCCGAATAAACTACTTTATAAATACAACTTAGCTGATTCTGAATACATGACGATTACTACAAAGACTAATACAAGACGACGACAGCAAGACAATAATATTGCTGGTCCTCTATATCACCAAACGTTACCTATCCCAAAAGCTAAAAAAGATGACTTATTAAGCCTTTGTGATAAAGGTATCATCCCAACCATTCATCATAATTTTTACCGAAATCTGGTTGCTATTACTACTCAATCTACTTCCGAAACTGATTCAGAGTAGGTTTATTTCAGTTATAAATGTTAGGTTATAAGTGTGTATTACTTTTGTTGTCGAAAGTAAGAACTTTTAGTGACTATGGCTATGGGACTATGGATCTCATGCTTAATAATAAGTTGATTTTATTATGTTAATTATTTAGAAACGAAGATTTATAATATATTTTTAGTTTTTTTTTCTAAGAGATTTAACTACTAATACATAATATAATTATACTATAGAGCGGTCATTGGAAGTATTTTCATGAAGAAGTAGAAAAATGAAAGTTGCTTCCTGTCCGGTCTATAGTGCTATATGTTGTATTTCATTGGTTTTTTTTAAGATATTTTATTCACGCGCAATGATTATTTTGTTACACAAAGATAGAAGCTCATTTTGTTAATTTTAAAGTGTGGTATGTGTCTAGTTAATATAACCTAACCGCTATTATAGGCCAGATCTCCTAGTTATATTTTTTTAAAGTTCTTTTCGATTTTATTTTTATGTTCTATTACCTACTAATGGGAACAAAATTGTGTCAAAGTAGTAGAAAATTCATTGAAAATGGCTATTACTTTAATTGAAGAACAAAAATAAATTCATTTTTAATTTCCACAATACAATTTGTTTTATTTATTTTTTTCATACACTTGTAAAATATGCTATGTGTAACATAGGTGCAAAAAGATCTATTTAGTATCCAAGTATAGTCATGTAAGTAATTCATACGGTTTTTTAGACCAAGTAACCTACGACGTACAAAGATGTATGTTTTACTTACGATATTTGATCGCCATTTACATTCGCCGTAAATTATCTTATCATCAATATCACTAAAAGTATAATTTATTCGGTATTTATTTTTAAACCATAAGAAAACTCATCAATTTATCTAGCTTTATTAAAAAATTCAAGTCGTTAGCTTTAAAACTAACGTGACTGTTAATCAAAACATCTGAAAACGGCAGCCCTGTAAATTTGACTTTTTCAACATACGATACTGTACGTAGGAGCCATCGATTTATTCAAATTAGGCTGATAATCAGCACTTTTTGAACGTCACATTACAAGAGACAGTCCCACAAAAACGCCCTGCCCTTCGCCACTTCCTAGTGTTTTAGCTGGGAAGAAGAAATGGCGGAACAAACTCCCCAGCAACACATCTGTCTGTCAGGTTAGAAGAACCAGATTTTATACAATTCCGTTTATCACAAGGTAAGGAATTATTATATCAAAGCATCGATTTATGTGCCGCCTATTGTTGACGAAAACGGGTGTAACATAATGAATCATTTATGCTTAGATACTAATACTTAGGCATAAGAGAGATAATAAGCGTTACTAATAAATGCATGATTAATAAACTGGTAGGTAATTCGCACAAGTATAGGTTACAATATACTGTTATTTCATTATTCTTGCATAATTTCAACTCATTTATATGCATTAGTTAATTTATTCAGATTTGATCTTTAGTAAACCAATCATGAAACTAAGTGATGTTGAAAGATTTTAATAAAACATGTAATGTGTCGATTTAATACTACTTTAAGCGTTAAAACAGCATTTAAATGACATAAAAGAATATTTAAGTAAATATGAAAAACCAAAAAGAATCTGCGATGGCCGGGAATCGAACCCGGATCAACTGCTTGGAAGGCAACTATGCTGACCATTACACCACCATCGCAGCTGTGAGACGTTCGGAAATTACTGTTTGTTATCGGCAGAACGTTTTATCATTGTGACGCAGGTTGTAGATATTTTGTATTTTATAAATTCCGTTATTTTATGCGAGTTTCGCTTTTAATGAATGCTACAAGGTATTTAGTCATTTCAATTTATCGTATTTTTACGACATGAATAATTTTTAGTTTCATTGAAAACATTTTTGCCATAAATAGCATGTTTCCAAGGAAAATATTTAAAGAAGTTTTAACTTTCTAATCACACCGCTAGGCGGCGCTACTTGAACAGAAGTGAATGTTAAACTGTCACAAGCGGTTAAGATGATTCATTTATGAATTCTATTTTTAAATCTACTTGTACGATTACGGTGAACGAATACCTGACTGGCAAACTTTGGCTAGGTACCTACTTTTTTTTCAAAATTGACATTAGAATTTATTATTTTTTATACTTTACTGGAATGTTATTTTTTGTGTTGACAATTCGAACTAGAATTATTGAAATGTTGTTATAATAATGTTGTATGATGTTAATGTTGTACCTACTTATATTTATTTTTCTACTTTATTATTATTTCTTAATTTTATACTTTTTGATAATTTGTTATAATCAGCATGTTTGTAGTTTGTACCAAAATATTTGTACGCCGATTACGGCCAGACGATAGCAAGTCTTTAGTTCTGTACCTACCTCTGTATCTGCATCTGTATAATGGATATGTTATCCATTCATCATAATTTAACCATGACCAAAATTTAACTAACCCCCACCAAGTTAATTATTAAACAAAAACGGCACCAAAACTTCTTGTGTTCGGTCCATAAATTGCTATGAACTGGCAAAGAAACTTTGGGATTCTTGACCCGAGAACCGAACCCATTACTATTCACTGTATAGCTCTACACACAACTACTAAACCAACACTGCAGTATCTGCAGATTAGTGCAGGGTATGTTAACACAAGTACATAAACATGAGATGCGCGCGCGCCGCTATTGTCGCAATCACTTTGTAGATCGCCGTCGGCCGGGTCGTGATCTCAGTGATTTATACGGGAGACCACGAGTTGCGGATCTATGGGAATAATTAAGTACTTATTGGATTAAAAATATGTAAATGATCATTTGACTTTCCCCCCTCTAGGGGAAGCTGAAGGAAGTGTCAGACTTTTACTTACTAAAACCCATACATTTTCCATCTTTTGCCATTTTTGTTTTAGGGGCGCGGTATCTCTTTCAAACAACCCGCAACCCCGGCAGGCGGTGGCCCTGGCAGGCCCCTCTGCTTTGCTGACATCTCTCTGAGGCGCGTGTGGAACACGAATGCGCTTCGACACGGCCTGTCATCACTTTATTGTTTTCGCGGTACTATGGTGAGGGTGACAGTAGGTGATAAGACATGTTTAGTGATGCGATGTATTTCTATGATGATAGTACTTTACGACTTTGATATTCAGGGTAAAGCCTACATTCCATATGGAAGCTGGAAGGTTCATCTAACAAATGTCACCCGCACTATGCTATAGCGAAAACAGCATACACTGAGTTGACGGATGGTGAATAACCTATTGCTCAACGTCCACAGACCCTACTAAAACCAAGTTTCGTCTATATTTTCCACTAGCTTTACCCGCGACTTCGACTGCGTGGCATAGTTACTTTGGGCTAACGCTAATTTAACCCGCGTGATGATCGAAAAAAAAATTCTCACTTCTCCTTTTCTTCCCTCTTTCTCCCCTTTTTCTCACTTTTTTCAGCCTATGTCCGTCTCCAGGGTCCCAACCATCTCTGTACCAAAATTCATCAAAATCGGTTTAGCTATTTAGGCGTGAAGACGTAACTAACAAACAACCTCCTTTTCGCTTTTATAATCTAAGTAAGGATAGCAGACAGATCCCTGGTGTCTCCCAAGAACATCACCGCCATGGTCACAGCAGTTGGTCGCGCGGCACCGTCTGTCGCGATAAACTCGCGACCCGCGGTAATTGCAACGGGCGCGCGGTGGCGGGGGGGGATCGAAGGGGGGGGGGGCAGCACGACCAGACGTGTTCCCACGACATGCTCGGAGGTGGTCGTAACATGTTATACTCGCGATTATCAGAGGAAAGGGTAACAAAGAGTATTCGGAGAAAACGCTAAGATATATAAGAAAGACTGTAACATTGATGTGGAAAGCGGTAATCGAGAGAGGCGTAGGTACATACAGAATGAAGCCGTCAACCATGCATACTGTTATCAAACTAAGTAACACTACGCTAAGAATTTTGCTAGGAAAAAACACCTTTCTTTTTTTAACCCCCGACGCTAAAACGACGGGGTGTTATAAGTTTGACGTGTCTGTGTGTGTGTGTAAATGTGTATGTGGCTGTCTGTGGCATCGTAGCTGCCAAACGGATGATCCGATTTGAATGCGGTTTTTTTTGTTTGAAAGGTATATCAGTCGAGAGTGTTCTTAGCTATGTTTGGTGGAAATCGGTTCAGGTCTTCAAGGTCATCAGGTCGTTTGTTAGGTGTGAAGTGTGATAGGAATGTTCCACGCTCAGTTTACTTGCGAGCATATGTAGGATCTGACATTTGAAACATTGATGTCTTCTGGAACCACTGAGCTGGTCTGCTGTTAGGGCTCGAAGATAGGAGACGTAACCCTGGACTGCCTTTTAGTAAACCCATCGAGTTTGGGCTCGTTGAATTTGTCTTAACTAGTTCTCTTTATGTTTCTAATTGACGAGGACCTGGTGCTGGAAAACTGGAACCTCTGAGCTGGTCTGGTGATAGGGCTCGAAGGTAGGAAATGTAAACCTGGACTGCCTTTTAGTAAACCCATCGAGTTTGGGCTCGTTGAATTTGTCTTGACTAGTTCTCTTCATATTTCTAATTGATGAGGACCTGATGCTGGGAATGGGATGTGGCGGATGAAACCCTGGAATGCCGGAATGAAACGGATAAACCGATTTATATCTTTGCTGAAAATCTAGAATGACCAAAATTTAAAAATAAAACACAAAATTACCCTTAAATGGCAAGAAACATAAAAGAAATTAAATGTAAGAATGAAAAATTAAGGAGCTCCTTTAAAAAGCATAAAATAAAAATTAAATTAAAAATTTAAAAACACCCCCGACCCAAAAAAAGTACGCAATTATTATGACAAAAGGTTAAAAATGCTAAACCCTATAAAAAGCAAAAAAAAAAACTTTTAACACTACGTAAGTACCAACTAAAGCATGTCAGACTATCTACTCGGGACTTTGTGCCACCTTTATGTCGGAGGCATAACCGCTAATTTTGAACTGCAAATGGTTATCTTGGCCTGCTGTTGACCGTACGTATGAAATTTTTGATTAAATTTTGTCGTGTCGGGGGACCGCTTTTTACCTTCAAAAATACTTACCTAAATCAAATGATCAATCACAAAATTCGTATTTTAAAACTAAATATGTACACAACTACACCAAATGATACAACAACACTGGACAAAAAATTAAAAAAGACGAATAGTATGACTCACAAGATTTACTTGTAAAGAAAGAAGAAGATAAGTAAACAAAATAATATTTAAATTACAACGAAAATGTTAACGTAAGTAACGAATTCAAAAAAAACTTTATACTCTATCTAAATAAATGATAAACAATAATTTTAACCCCCAATCTTAGAAACGACTCAAAAAATTTGTATGAAAAATGACAATGGGATTGAGGACTTCTTAATGTGAGCTTCTAACGTTAGGCTAATAAATTAGAGCGGTCCCCCGGCACGACAAAATTTAATCAAAAATTTCATACGTACGGTCAACAGCAGGCCAAGATAACCATTTGCAGTTCAAAATTAGCGGTTATGCCTCCGACATAAAGGTGGCACAAAGTCCCGAGTAGATAGTCTGACATGCTTTAGTTGGTACTTACGTAGTGTTAAAAGTTTTTTTTTTTGCTTTTTATAGGGTTTAGCATTTTTAACCTTTTGTCATAATAATTGCGTACTTTTTTTGGGTCGGGGGTGTTTTTAAATTTTTAATTTAATTTTGGTATGAAATACACATGACATACACACTTAAAACATTATGCATGGATGCATTGCATTATGCTGGGGTCCCCCAAATAGAAAAAACTAAACCTTGAATTAATAAAAAAAAAAAGTGAAAACGTTGAAACTTGGACATGGACTAGAATGGCCTTTTGGCTTCTTATGTTTACCCCTATTATAGAGATGAAGTGTTATAAGTTTCTTACAGAAATCATTTTCACGGGCCGAATATCTTGTTTTACGATGTCTTTAAAAACCCAGTCTTTACTGTGTCCAGTAATTCAATCCATTAGATGTGGGTGCCCCACAGTCTAGCAACCTTTCAGTAACCCAATCTATCTTAACCCACCATCATAAACCTCACTTCGGTGAATTAAGCAACTATCACTCGTTCAGGACAAATATATCAAGTTGTTCTTAAAATGCCTCAACCGGGCACCGAATGCCGACACCCACGCGTTGTTTAGTAAACTATTTTGCGTAATTTTCGCCTGTCCAAGTCTAGGTTCTAGATTGTGAGCTAGATTAGGGATGGCGAAATTATGGTACTTAGTCCTGTGAATATTATTTCCGTTTATTATTTTTTGTACATATTTTTTATTTAAAATAAATAAAGTTTATAAAAATATAAATAATTAACTTATTTTCTTGATAATATCTGTTTATTTAGGAACTTGATATTTATTTTAGGAATTAAAGCAAGGTTTTACCAATTTTAAACTTTTTGAACATCTATAAATCCACAAATATTAGAAAGAACTCCTTGAAATGTTTTTTTAAGCTATTGCATAGCTTCTATCGCGGGCCTTGAGCGCGGGGACCGAATCCAGAAATTCCGTAACGAAAAAAACCTGACGCTCCCCACTCCGTTATTTCAATCCCGATTGAAGAGAGAGAGAGAGAGAGAGAGATAGATAGAGAGAGAGAGATAGATAGAGAGAGAGAGAGAGCTTATATAGATTTTGTTTTATATTGCCGTCATTTGAAAATCAAAACATAATGTAACTTAATTAGTTCGATAAAAAAAAAACGAATGTTACACTAACCTAAGATTTCAAACGTGTATTTCTATGAAATTATCCTCTCGGAAAAGTATTTGAAAGTTACATAAAATAATAAAGCATGTTTTTTTTAAATTACTTGTTGATATATTTTAAATATGTAAAGTTTGTATTAATATTAATTACTCTACTATTTTGGGGCTGCGAGGTTGATATACACTGCCCGTGTCCTATGAGAAAAAACGACGCAATATAAGAGGGCCTTAAAAGTAACTCAGTACGTTTAGTTTTGCCAACCCTACCATCAGCATAATAATTTCCTATCGAGCTCATTTATTAAGGTGAAAAACTAATGGTCAAATACTTCATTGCATATTGAGTAATTTTGAGATATTAGCGGAGCGAATTGTCAATTGAAATGAGTTAAATGAAAGTTGGGGTTCCAGTGTAAACGGCAAGCAAACCGGAAAAGGTTTGATATGAAAGAAGTATTGACAGAACAGTTTTTATTTACAGAAAAGGGTTATTCTTAAAAGATAACCATCCATTTTTCGACGTTTAAAACTTTAAAAAAACAGTGTTTAAAAAAAACCCATACATCACTTAATACATATGGTCATCATCAGCCTAACCTTTTCACAACTATGTCGGGGTCGGCTTCCAGTCTTACCAAATTCAACTGTATACCAGTATTTAACACGGAGCGACTGCCTATGGGTAATACGTAGTAAGACTGGTTGTGAGACTTTCGGGACACTGAATAACTGTCAAAGATCTACAAATGACAACCGACACCAACTGCTTAACGTGTTTTCTGAGGCACAAAGAAAAAACTCAGTATGTAACGGGTGGGCATCCATCCACAGACCAACCTAAGCAAGCGCGGCTTAACCTAAAGATCGACCCGAACGGTTGCTATGATTTAGCCACGAGTTTATTACATATTATAATAATTAAAAAACATAAGGTAGGTAAGACTACGGCCATGGTCCTGTCGCCAAATCGTGAAAAGTGAAACTTACTTAATATTATAAAAGCGAAAGTGAGTTTGTTTGTTACCTCTTCACGCTTTAATGGCTACACCGATTTTGATGAATTTTGGTACAGAGATAGTTGGGAACCAGGTGACGGACATAGGCTTTTTTTTTTTTAAATTGCGATGTGAGGAAGAAAGAGGGAAGAAAAGGCAAAACTTAACGTTGCTATTACAAATCAATAAGGCGCAAGGGGAACTGTGTTACCCCGAATTTAACGCGAGCGAAGCCGCGGGCAAAAGCTAGTCTATTAATAAATCTTAGAAGATGCTACATCACCCTGAGCACAAATTACACAAAATGACACTAATCCGGAGTCTAAATTTGTGTACGGTAATATCAAAAAAGGATAATTTCGCAATCTACTCCTCAGATAGATAACATGAACGAAATGAAGTAACATAAAACCTTAACCCATATTCCCCCAGTTCACAACTTCCTCGCTAACAAAGCAACCATACCCCAACATTCCTTAACCGGCGACCCACTTGCATGACATGACAAAAGAAGGAAGCGCTTGGTTGTCGTCAACCGACAACCATTGTCCGTAGCACCCTGTGCGTAATAGCGGATGGGTGTCGTAACCGTGGCCTGGCTAGTCATGATATGGTTAGTGGGTACGGTGAAGATGCTTAGTTGAATGGTTTAATGATTGTTGTTGACATGTCTGTCGATTAGCAAACATGTGCAACTGTGCATAGAGATGATCTAAGAGCTCACAAAGAAAATAGTATCTGTGTCCTAAATAGTGGGAGCGTTAATCCTTACTACTAATATAAAAGCGAAAGTGAGTTTGTTTGTTACCTCTTCATGCTTTAATGGCTAAACTGATTTTGATGAATTTTGGTACAGAGATAGTTGGGAGGAGACGGACATAGGCTATTTTTTTAAATCGTGTAATATGAGGGAGAAAGAGAGAAGAAAAGGGAAAACTTAGCGTTGCTATTACAAATCAATAAGGCGCAAGGGCAAAAACTGAAGGTAGCAGGTACCTGCAAATCAGAAAAGGGGAATTGTTTTACCCCGAATTTAGCGCGAGCGAAGCCGCGGGCAAAAGCCAGTAACTTATAATGATAAAAGGAAGCTGTACAAATGAGATTGTCAACAGTATCTTATCGTGATTATTATATTTTGGTTACTATCATCTTGACAAATCCTCATTATTTAGCATCAGTTGGCTACAACCGAACACACAAAATCGGTCCGTTTATGCACTCTCCACGTACAATCTGTTTCTTTTAGGAACTGTGTCTATTCACAATAACAAAATCTTAAAAAATTCCAGAATTTCCAACAATTATAATCTCCAGAGTTAACTTCCTATTCAAAGTCTTGTCATTCAGAACTAGTACACAAGCCAAACTTGTCACAAACAATCCCAGTGCCTCCACAAATAGCTATCTAAAACTGTATACATCGTACAATGCGTTGAGAACAACAACACATAACGGCATGTGTCGCCTACTCGCGACTCGCCCTGCCCTAGCGCCCTACTAGTGAATGTTGTTTAGTCTATGTCATCGGGCGGGAGACTACCAGATTTGGATGTAATGGGTGCTTTAGTGAACAGATTACTGTTATAAGCTCATGTGACATACAAAGGAGAAGAATTTTGATGTCCCTTCATCTTTTAGTTACGTGTAAAATAATTCAAAAGTGTACATGACTGCCTGCTTAGTGGTAGTAAGTGGTAATGATGAATATCGTTCGATTCCTAGGTTGGGCAGTGGCAATAGACGCACCCCGAAGTACAGTTTTTTTTTTTTTATAAAACGTTGCTCCACACTAGGAATTTCTCTTTTATCGTGGGTGCGTTTACAAACATTTAAACTCACATACACAAACAGCCAGACCCGAAACAACTATTTGTAGGCCATACAAATGTTTGTTCCGTGCGGGGAATCGAACCTGCGACACGCAGCGCAGCAGCCGATCGCACAGCCACTGCGCCAACCGTGCCGTCCGTCAACTTATACATAACATTACATCACGCCTGTAATCCACGAAGGATTAGGTAGAGGTGTACCTAATAGTTCACCCACATTTCGCTAGTTAAGTTTATGTCCCATGCAGTAGGGGGAGAGCCTATTGTCATCGATCGGGTACAAGCCCAGGTTCCATGGCTGCTACTTAGAAATTCCTGATGGAAAAACCCAATACCACTTTGCCCGACCAGGGACTCGAACCTGGGACCTCATGTATAGCAGTAGCGACTACAACCCCAACGAGACAGTCCGAGGAATTGAACATAACAGGTGTAATTTGGAAGAAATAGGGGTAGTACGATGCTCTATTGGTACAACTCACTCTACCTAACACACACACACTCTTCACAAATAAATAAATACAAATACAAATCTTTATATTTGTAGAACATAGGTAAACATAAGTACAGATGTCAATAATCATAAATAGAACGCTATGTCTTGCCATCTGTTTGTGTATGTTAATTTATATGTTTGTAAACGCATTCACGATACAGGAGAAATTCCTAGTGTGGGGCAAAGTTTAAAAAAAAAAAATTGCGATAAAGAGACATTCTTTATTATTAAAACAAAGAAAAAGGCATAAGTCCCACATTTAACTAAATAAATTAAATTAAAATAGAATAAACAATAATAATAAGTCATTTTTTTTTCGAGAATGATAAGCGTGCATATAAAAAGTTACTACGACTTAAAACTACTTTTATTTATTTTGTAAAAAACCGGCCAAGTGCGAGTCGGACTCGTGCACCGAGGGTTCCGTACAACCTTGTGACATATACGGCCATATCTTTGACGACGACGACGGACGGTTGCTTTTTTCACAACTCTTAAGGGACCACAGATTTGTATGTATAGTAATTACAACTCAATACCTTAACGCGTTCCTGAGATTAAGGGGTCTTTAAAGCCGGGGTTGCGGGTTGTTTCCGGGGTTGCGGGTTGTCGCCGGGGTTGCGGGTTGTTCGAAAGAGATACCGCGGCCCCGGAACGTAAAGGGCAATAGAAAGAACATGGGTGGGTTTTAGTCAGTACAAGTCTGACACTTCCCCCCGCTCCGCCCAGAGCGAGGGAAGTTATTTGATGATTTCTCATCCCAAAAAAAAGGGGTCTTTATAGACAGACAGACAGGCAAGTGATCCTATAATGGTTCCGTTTTTTTCATTTGAGGTTACCCTAAAAACAGATACAATTTAAAGTTGTGACATATACTTATGTGTGCAAATAAAGTCTTACGAATGAAATAACAAGTGAACAAACATTAACGACCGAGGTCAGAAAAAAAACGTTTTCGAACCTTTATTTTTTAAATACACATGTCAAAAGACACGTGCCATCTTGCCAAGAGATACAAACGTTAAACAGTAGGTCAACTTTGACGGAATGGTTGGCGTAGTGGCTGAGCGATCGACTGCTGCGCTGCATGTCGCGGGTTCGATCCCCGCACGGTATAAATATTTGTATGACCTTGTTATTGGGAGGAAACCTTCAAAATGCGACCGATCTTCGGGGATAACACCAGGGTATGTGGGACTTTTACCGCACTAAAGCCACTCCGTTGGTCACAAACCGCACTTGAGATGAGGCATCGTTTCCTTTTGATAGACCTGTCTGTGCCCCCTCTGTGTAACGCCTGTCCCCCATTACGCGTGTACTAACCGCGCTGAACGTTCTTTTGGACGCCAAACCCGACTGTGGCGTGTTCGTAGATGAATGGAAGACGATCATAATTATGTCTGGAGTATTGTAAGATGAAAGTTTGAATGCTGTGTAATTCTGTGTCTTTAACTAATGTAATTGGTCAATAAGATATCTGTAACAATGGTCACTGTACTGAAATACAGAATTTATTTATTTAATAGCCAAAAAAAAAAAAAAACTCACTCTCTCGCTGCGGTCTCTCTATAGATTTAAGCACTTTCTCCCATCTAGTACTAAACTCATTTTGGTTCAGTCTCTTGTACTTCCCATTATCGACTATGGTGATGTTTGTTATTCTGATCTATCCCAGGAACTTCTCAACAAATTGGATCGTCTTCTTAACAATTGCATTCGGTTTGTGTTTGGCCTTCGTAAATATGATCACATCTCTTCCTTCCGTACTCAGCTTAAATGGCTGCCTATACGACTCAGGAGGTCCCTCAGATCTCTCTGTATGCTGTACTCTATCATGAATGATCCGTATGCTCCTGATTATTTAAAAAGTTACTTTAAAGTGTTGGGCAGTTCTCACAGCCGTAACCTTCGGGCTTCCGAAAATCTACTCCTCCAAGTTCCATTACACCGCACCGGTTTTATGTCCAAATCATACGCAATTTCAACAATAAAGCTCTGGAACGCACTACCCTTTGGCATTAAAAAAGCTGAAAGTAAATTTACCTTTAAAAAAAAAGTTCGTAACCACTATTTAGGTCCGTCTACCAATTTAAAGTCATAGTAATTACTGTTAAAGTTCTCGTTTTTATTTTTTAATTGTATTTATTAGTTTATTTGATATGTATATGTGTATTAGTATCTGTATAAATATATATGTTTTCATAAACAAATAGTTTTAGATATGTATATTTTTGTACCCTATCACAATGTTGTCGTATTTTACCCAAAGGTTGACTGGTAGAGAATGCCTTACGGCATTAAGTCCGCCTATGTACCACTATTGTACATGAAGTTTAAATAAATAAATAAATAAATAAATAAATAGCCGTATTTATGTTAAGGTAAAATTAAACTTGGCGAGGGCACTGCTTTGCCCTCCGATAAAGAAATAAGTATTTCCTTAGACCCAATCCAAACTCATGGTATTCAACTATGTAGATCATTGCACTAAGTTATTTAAACTTCTGTCATTCCTCTGCATTTTGACACACATACGCTAAGTTAAACTACCTCTTGTTACGAGATCAAGCAGTTTTAACGGAGAGTATGTACTTTTAGTAAAATATATACTTAATATAAAGTATATTATATACTCAATAATATCTTATGTATCGCTGCAAAGATGACGTCACCGACCTTGAATGTATTAACTGATGACTTGATGAGTGATGATCGACGCATCGTTATTTTAGATAACACGTAATTGAGTATTGTTTCATTAATGTTATTTAATTAAAATGATTCTAAGTTAATTATCTTGTTCGTATGGCTTCGACGGTGTATTTTTTTTCGCGTGACGTTACAGTATTTAAAAATAATAGGGAAACATACCTTCTATGTAGTATTTTTTACTTATTTCATTGAAATACTTGTTGTATTAAAATCTCTATCTCCTGAAGACTTTAACTTACCTGTAACAATCAACATAAAATAAATAGTAAACACGTTTTTTCACAAAAGCTTGCATATAATGGTATACTTAGGAAAGAGTGTATTTAAACACATTACTGACGGCCAGTTGGGTAAAGACTGAAAGTCCAAAGGAATCGACTTTCAGTCAGACTTTCAGCTTAGCTCAGCGCAGAAAAGATACCCTTAAGAACTACCATACATGGAAGAGAAAACAGTAGACTCTCCTTGTCTGGTTATAAGAATTACCTATGTTTTTTTTCAAAAACGTTGCCCCGATCTAGGATTTCTCCTGTATCGTGGGTGCGTTTACAAACATTTAACTTCTCGAGCCCCAGTGGCACAAAAACGTGCCAGTAAACAAGTATTACCGTTGAACCCCGCTGGCACAAATTTGTGCCACCAAACCCTGATTAAAACTGTATTTGTAGTAAAGATAAGTCTTAAAATCAGATTACGCTTTCGATAAGAGCCCGCCCGGCGGTGCTTGACGAATAGTTGACGTAAATAATGGTGGTCTTTGAGAGGTTAAACTCACATACACAAACAGCCAGACCCGGAACAACTATCTGCAGGTCATACAAATATTTGTTCTGTGCGGGGATCGAACACGCAGCGCAGCAGTCGATCGCTCAGCCACTGCGCCAACCGTGATTACTCCTACTCTATTTGCTGTTGATTATGATCGAAGGAGCAAACCAGAGTTATGAAATGACTTAAACGGTAAGCTGTACTGAAGGTTGATGGACCCATTGTCTCCTAAAACGAACTTATTCGATGTAAACACAGATCAATATCTCGATAATTGTCCGAATCGATCCTTAATCGATAGTGGAGGTCGAATTACTCACTGATGGTTAAACAAAGTCTGTTTGTGTGTCTGTTTGTATATCCTTTATTGTGCTACCGTTCTAGACATGTGTGTTTTGTGTTAGTAATTTCATCACCATTGCTCGGAAAGTTTTGGGTGTGAATGTAGATGGGTATAAAGTGGAGAAAGACCAAAGAAATGCTGGATGGATTGTGTAGTATGATGTGGCAAGAAAGGAGGTTCTAATGAGATTAAGAGTTATAGAGAAGTATTGAAGAAGAAGACACATTGCACCGACCAGTAATAATTTGAGATAAGGGCAGGAGAATGATAATGCTCTCAAAATGGTGGAAAACGCGTGAGGAACCAGCACGCACCAGAATAGGCAGGTTTCCAAAAAAAAAAGATTAGTCCGTCTTTTAATGATTTTCCGAAGCAATGAAAAGTCGCCGACTTCGGGAAGCAAACTTCTTTTAGTTTTTCAGCAAATCCATTTTTAATAAAAACGAGTCGTGTTTTTCCCAAATTGATTCTGTTTCATGGGCTCTTTTGCCCTCACCTCGAATGTAATGACTAACTTTGCACACTTGCCTCAAAATATAGCACCTATTACGATAACAACATCCAGTTTTAATAACAGTGTATTTATTTTACATCCAATTACAAAACAAAAGGACAAACGATGACAAATAAAAAGTGATAGCAGTGTCATTAAGTGGAATGAGTTGTAAAAGTGAAGCGAGGCGAGTAAGTCGCCACTTGCAACTTGACGCCTGTGGACTGTGGGCGGCGCATATCATTACGACCAGTACCGATGGCATAATGTGCAGTACTCACGCTATGTGCGAATTACTATCGACACCTGATGACTTCGGGGAATAATGTAGCTTTTAAAAGTATGTTTTGTATAGTCAGGTCATTTTTAACCGGCTTCAAAGAAGCTTATGCTGTGTTTGTTGCCTTTTGTGGTGAACTGGGACTTTAACTGAACATTTAAGCCATATTTACATGCCCAGACCGGCATGTAAATATGGCTTAAATTTGAGAGAATAGCTTGTAGAAATTTTGACCTAGTACCTATAGTCTTCAACTAGAAAAGACTGAGTCTTTACTAGGAATAGTAAATGTCTTGAGATCTGAGAGGCTAATCTGCTATTAAATGAGAAAACTAGCTCATGCTTGTTGAAATCCGGTAATAGAGGAATCATTCTACCGGGATTTAAAGTACTATCTATCAAGTTAGGTTATAAACTATCTCTTTAAGAAATTTCATCAAAAATTGTTCAGCTTCAGTTTTTGCGTACAAGAGTTACAAATATCTATCTGTACATCCGGACATACTTTTGATTTCCTAATATTAGTAAGATTAGACAGTCAGTTAGGTTTCGTAGTAGCCAGTTACTCACTTTTTAACTATTCAATAACTTTTTATACGTCTGGGAAATCATCAAATAACTACCCCCTTTTTGGGCGGAGCGGGGGGGGGGGGAGGTTAAACTTTTTCTGACTAAAACCCACTCATGTTCCTTCTATTCCCCATTATGTTTCGGGGCAGCGGTACTATCTCTTTCGAACAACCCGCAACCCCGGCAGGCGGTGGCCCTGGCAGGCCCCTCTGTTTTGCTGACATTTCTTTGAGGCGCGCGTGGAACACTAACGCGCCGTCGACACGACACTATTCAGTAATTTGTGTTTAAGATCTGTCAAGCTAAATCACGGTTGCCTCTGGACTCGTGGATAATGTGACGTTGTGTGTGTGTGTGTGTGTGTGTGCTTTTTTCGGACAAATAAGTGGGAGTGATGCTCGCTCTCTTTTCGACCTCCAATTGTCCCTCTTTATCTTCCAAAACTACCCACTAATTGGCCCACAAGTACTTAACAACCAAATTACTGAGCTTGCCGACTAAAAGAAAAAAAAAAAAACGTAGTAAATATGAGCGGGCATCGAAGGCTGTGCGCGGGCGGCGCTGTGGGTGTGGACTTGATACAGTTTTACTTGCTGGTAGGGAGACAAGGTGATGTGGTTTTACTAGGACAATCGTGTAGGACACAGATTTCTTCTAAAAATGGCCGCTTTAGTAAAATATGAACTACGTTAAAATTCTTAAAATGGTCAAGCCGCAGTTAAAATTGTGAAAGTAACAATACTTTGTGATCTTTATTAACCTATTATGATTCTGTATGCGATTAGTTTAGACTCCCAGTTAACAACAGAAGAGCTAAACAAAGTTGTTATCCAAGCAAATTAATAAATAATCAAATTAATTAATTAAAAGTTTCAAAATTGTTTTTGTAGTAACTAGTATGATTCTGTTTCCCCCTAAAAACAGATAATGGATTCCTTTCCAATCAAAAGTAAGTTAGTAATGATATATTAAGTCAAAGACTTTTAGAGATTTACTGGCTGTGCCCAGACGTTTCACCCCCTGCTCAGATAAAAATAGATGTTGGCCGATTCTCAGACCTACCCGATATGCACACAATTTTATAAAAATCGGTGCAGTCGTTTCGAAGGAGTTTGGTAACAAAAAGCGCGACACAACAATTTTATAATTAGATATCATAGATTTTCCTCAGCCAGTCGATTTTGAAGCTGTTTCGTAAAGCGTTAATTTATTTAGATAGCTACAGAAGTACGTAAATAATAAATACAACAATAAAAGTAATTAGGTACCATTTCCTAAATGATTAGAGTTCTCATGAAATCAATTGTTATTTAAATTTCAATTTAAGAAAGACTGGTTTTTTAAATTATTTTTAAATTTAAATAAAATTTTTATATTCTTTAATTTTTCCATGTCTAGTACTAAAACAATGGTCACCGCACGCTACCGAACGGCGCCAATACCATATTATCACATTTAAATTGATATCTAAAAACCGCCTTCGTAACTAAGAGGTTATGCCGCCCGCCATCATGGTAGTACTAGGTTTAATTTAAATACTGCTATTTTAAACTAAATAGATGTTTAGAGGCTGTAAACAGGTTATTTTGGACAATGTATGCCTTATAAAACAATTGTATCTGATGGTAACTATGTTTAAATTGGTGCAGTTTATCAATGAGTGTTTTTGCAGAGTAGGATAGAGAGAGATTTTAGTCATGATATCGGATGTTCTAGTCTCCTTCATCTTGTTATGTATGGAGAAACTTGTGACTAAATAACAGCTGCTCAGGTTGATCCTCATGTTAAGCAATCCTGGGTTGGTCTGGGGATACGTACCGAGTGTTCCCTATTAATATGGAATGATCAGCAAATTTTCTTGATTTGGGAGTTTTTAAAAAGCTGTCATAGGAACGGGGCCTGCCTACCAAGATTGGGCAAGATTTAGGATGATTCCACGTCATCATCTGCCTAGCCTTTCCCGAGTATGTTGATTCAGGTTGATTATCTGATGATATCTCTTATATTCGGTACTTTTCTTCACTAATAATTATAAACCGCATAAGTTTCTGAAGGCAGATAGGCAATGCATATGTAGATGTTAATCTATAAATCATGTTTGTAAATATTTTTCTTCTTTTGAATGTATTGTGTGTTAATAATAGTTTTGTATGTGAAATTAGTAAATTTAAGTTTGTAATGTACTTTTCTGCATATCTCGCAATCGTATATTAAGGTTTGCTGTTCTGGGTTGAGCCATTATAAATTAGCTATAAACTACAATTTGCGGAATAGGGATGGATGTATGGATGTTCGTTACTCCTTCACGATAAAATGGCTGAACGGGTCTTGATGAAATTTGGCGCAGAGGTAGATTATATTATGGAATATAACACCGAATACTTTTTTTCGATATCACGCGGGGGAAGCCGCGGGCGCCAGCTAGTAAGGTACTAATATAAAATTCTCGTGTCGCGGTGTTTGTTGCCAAACTCGGCCGAAACGGCTGGACCGATTTGTATAAAACCGCTGGGCACAGCTAGTATATTTATATGGATGAATGTATGTTACTCTGTCACGCAAAAACTACCGGACGAATTTAAATGTTCCATTAGATTCTATTATAGCCTAGACTACAGAAAACACAAATAAGCTATTATTTATAAGGATATTGAGTAAAAGAAATATATATGCGGACGAAGCCGCTGGGAGAAGCTTGTCTCTTATTTAAACAAGAGTTTACTGAATGTTCTATCTTATGAATAGGTTAGACGCAGATAAACCTGACCCAGTAATGTAGTTCGGTCAAGGGAATAATAATGTCCAGTGATGTATCCAATCGGTTTACAGCTAGTCAATGTCATCACAAAGCTATGTTAATGGGTATTATGGATGTGGGAATTGACCTACAAAAAACATTACCTACCTATTATACCAAATTGGATAAAGTTTCAATTTCAAAACACCTCGTGATTGCCGCAAAAAAATAATTAAAAGACCTGATAGAATTATTTTTAAAAGTTAATTACCGACTAAACATTTAAAGTTTCGTAATTTTGATTTGGCAATAATTAGGGTTATTATTTTGAAGAACTAGAATGCATTCCTCGTATCTTGCGTCATGAGTCATTTTTTTTTTTTGGATGAAAGATCATCAAATATTTTCCCCCGCTCTGGGCGGAGCGGGGGAGAGTGTCAGACTTTTTCCGACTAAAACCCATCCATGGTCCTTCTTTTGCCCTTTAGTTCTATTCCGGGGTCACGATATCTCTTTCGAACAACAGAAAACTAGCAAGCAGTGACCATGGCTAGCCCCTCTGTTTTGCTGACATCTCTTTGGGGCGCGCGTGGAAAACGAACGCGACGGCGACGTTGACACGGCAAAAATTGATCCTTACTCTTGTCGCCAATCCCCAAGATTTTCTTGATTTACTCAAGAAATCCTACTAATATTATAGATGTGAATTTATTTGATCGTTTCTCATACGAAAAACAGGCTCGTTTCCCAACGAAGAAAAATATTGCCCAACATTTTAATTAATATAGATATCAGACCACTTCATAAACAGATCTCTCTCTTATTAACGTATTAATTAGACACTTATTGGCAAATCAATCAATTAAGTAATAAACTAACGTTTTATAATGCCCGTTAATTTCCAAAATAATCTCAGATCATAAAATTGAAAGTAACCGCCAAGTACATGCATGTACAAAATTGTTTGATTAACTTTCTAGCTGTGAGAAGTTCTGTCGCGTGCGTACTGTCACGAACAGCAGTGGTTACGAGTAATCGATTTGTAAATATAACACGAGATTACATTAATTACTCGAGCTTGTATTAATCGATTTGTAATCGATTTCATTCTTGTGTATAATTAAAACGGTGGCGCCAAGGAGTGTTTCTCAGGTAGTTTTATAGGTATTTTTATACGCAATCTAATGAAAAATACGCTAGTAGGCATTTGTTTATTTAACATTACATTGAAATCATAACATAACATCTCGCCCGTTACGCCACAAGGGTTAGGCAGAGGTATAACTAATAGTACTCCCAAATGAATCCTATGTAATAAGGGCAGCTACTAAAGATATTCTGATGGAAAAATCATTTTGTTTTTGCGAATCGAGCCAGCGACTGCTGAGCATGAGGTACTAGGCTCGGCGAGCCTAGTACCTCATGCTCAGCAGTCGCTTTTACAACCACAAGACCAATGAGGCAGTCTTTGCATTGAAATCTTAACATCTATTTCTGACTCATGACTTTACGTTCAATGATTTTGCAACAAATTAAGTCCCAACTGCCTCCTTTCTTTAAGTTAAGCTCAATGTCGCTTGTTGAATGTCACAATACTTGGATCTTTGTATTGCTTTCTTTCTTATTAATATTAGCCCGTGGTGTTCCGAGACCGCGGTATCTCTTTCGAGCCAACCTGTAGCCGGAGGGAATATGATGCTACGGTTTTAAACTTTAAAGTTATCTGAATCTGGTTAAAAATAACTCCTGTTAGTATTTCCCCTCTCTGCACTTAGATACCCCACAACTCTTATTTATTTCGATGCTCTCAAAATCAAAATTCATTTATTAAAATTAGGTTGATGATAATCAGCACTTTGAACGTCAAAATTACAAGAGACAGTTCCCCAAAACGCCCACCCTTAGCCACTTCCTAGTATTTTAGCTGGGAAGAAGAAGTGGCGTAACAAACTCCCCAACAAATATAAGCACTAGTAATGTTAAATAAATAATAAATAAATATCTTGGGACAACTCACACACGGCTATCTGATCCCAAGCTAAGCAGAGCTTGTGTTATGGTAACCAGACAACTGATATACATACTTATATAATTTATAAATACATACATACATATTATAGATAAATCACACCCAGACACAGAACAAACAATCATGCTCATCACACAAAGTTTGTCCTGGGTGGGAATCGAACCCACGACCTCCGGCTCAGCAGTCAGGGCCACTAACCACTAGACCAACAAGCCCGTCATGTTACGTATCACTTTCTCAGCACAATTAAACTTAACAAGAAAACATAACATCATGTAAAAAGATTCACAATTACAAGCGAAAGTGTCTATGAATTATCCAATTGCATTGAATCGATTCTAACATCGATTCGGCTCGGCTCGTTAAAATCGATAATCGCTAATCGAAATATTTGTCCGTCGGCCATGAAAGTCGCTTCAGGCGTTATACGCGATGTTAAAGAAGGTTTTCCACTGGAGATGCGCGAGAATAGCTAAGCGGTGCGAAGATGTGTAGCGAATCTTTAGCAAGGGTGAAGACAAAAAAGTGCATTTTATTTCCATACAAACAAAGCCATGCCAAAAGTGTCAGCATAATGCATGAACCAGGATGAGTAACGAAGCTGTGAAACTTTTAAGATCTAGTTCCCCAAAACATCTCTCGGACTAGTTCCTCGCTCATGTCGTTTCTAGCATTATCATTTTTCGCTTTTTCAAATGTACAAAGTAACTAACTAGGCTTGCCCTGGGCCCCAAGTCTGCTATTTTATATAACTTAGTCATTCCAACACGATTCCACTGTCATTTTGCTAAAAGTTCGTAATCTGCTAAATTACAATGGTCGATCATTGGTCGGCCAGTGGTCTCGTAATGGAATGGTAGTAGAATGACATTGTAGTATTGCCATTATTATAAAACCCGTTAGTAGAAATGATTTTCGAAAAACTACTACCACATTTAAACGTTTATTCAAGCCAGATTTTATTTATATGTATTTTTCCTGTCCCGATGCATTTTATGTTAACACGTTTAGATTTGTAATCAACTTAAAAAATATAAAATGATGATTTTAAAATGATCTACAACATTTATTTTATGTTTGTGCAACGGCAACACTGAAACTTGTCAGTTGACAATATTAGAAATGTCATTTCATAACTTTGTTTACATTTGCATCATAGTGATTCGCTTCGTTTTCTATTAAAATCGACGTTTTTGACCATGAATACTGACTCTGGTGATTCTCCTATACCTGACGACCACGGCTTGAATATGGATTCCGCTCTTGCTGATAGTGACAACTCCCACGATAACATGGATTAGATGTCAGTACCTATCGAAGACCTGGTTCGAGTTCTTCACTGTGAACTGACAAGTGGATAATATGTACGCTGTGTAAATAAATTGTAATTTTTAACATATCAAGATTGCGAAGACACCTTTTGGAAATCGTCGAAGTTCGATCTCTCGAAAAACATGGGTTGGACATCAACAGGTAACTATAATAAGTTTTACAACTGTAATGATAAATGCAAATATGATTCAAAATAAGGTACCTATTCATACATGCTTGCAAATAAATACTCACATAATATTGTTTTTTCTTTTCCAGTCAGTTACAAGACAGTGATAGTTTGGTGTGCCATGCATGTTGGACCAAAGCATGGAATAAAACCAGTCAGGCAACAAGTCAACACTCAACAGTCCACATTTTGTTATTGTTATCCACATTCATATCTCTATTAGCTGTGGCACCTCTCTTTTAAGGCAAAGGTCATATTTGCTGAACATTGATACACCACAACGGTAAACCAAATAAGGAATCTGATTGCATATCAAATTGCACCACAACCATGTTAAAATAACAAACTATACTATTTTTAGAATCCTATTGAATGCAGTAAGATTGCTCTGAAATGTTAAAAGGCTAACATTATATAATTTTTTTTTGCAGCCTGTCTGTGTGATACTCAATTTTTGACAATGTTTTAGTTTATGATGAATTAAATGTTTTCTATTAATATATTATTATTGTTTTATTTTCAACTATCTGTAATATTTAAATAGTATATCTTTTATCAATATATTATTTGGGGGGCATACTAATATTAACATTCAATGTTGCTTGTGGGCACTCAGGGCCTTAAGTCACTATAGCGGCTTGGCATCCCTCTTTATGTGTAACACAATTTTTGTAAAACAACTCAATAATGTTTTAGCTGTCACAGTCAAATGTGATATTAACGTCAGTAAGCAACTAATGTTAACCATATAGTTCTGTACGGATCACAGAGTACATTTTATTTACGGACCCCTTCAGGTAGGTACTTGACATTCAAACCTCTGCTGGCTCGGTACTGTACTGGCCCCGAAAGGAGTCGAATATTTAAGTCATACAACCTCCTCATTATTTTTATAAATACATATTTTATTTTCTGATTAAAAAATAATATGGGTGTGCATCAATTAAGATAATAGAATTAAAAACTCTTATGTAAACGTCATTAGAAGTTCTTAAGTTATTGAGCAAGTTTCTTAATTAACGCTTGTAAAGTCCAAGACCGTAAATTACGATCATCGCAATTTTGATGGCAGTGTAGGTCGACGCTAAAAATCATGAAAAATGTGGTTTTCGGACATGTAAATCCACTTTATTGGGCATGCTTAACTTTAATCAATATTCTTTAGCTCGTAGTGAACATATTTCTCCAATCAATACTCCACAAACACGATGGATAGCAAACACTTTTTGTCAAACCGAGCTACTAAAAGCAATGACTGCACAATGACGTTGTAATGGTAGATCACTGATCAAAGGAACTGTGAAAATTTTAGCAGATTACCGCATGCGTCAGTCATTCGTTTGTCATTATGCACGAGATTACCATTCTAAGCAATTTCTTTCAATGGACTGTCAGTGACTGACCAGTGGAATGTCATAATGACGACATTATATTAGTAGATTACCAAACTTGTCAAAATCAACCATTATGCGATCAGTGATCGACCATTCTGACACTATTGTAATAGCAGACTTAGGCCCCTGTTCTATTACAATTTACAATTACAATACGCTAAGAGAGCGAGGTTAGAAGTATGACGTAGTCGCATTTTTTTTTTTATTGGTAATCATCAAAAATAACTTCCCCCGCTCTAGGCGGAGCGGGGGGTGCATCACACTTTAACTGACTAAAACCCACCCATTTCCCTTCTTTTGCCTCATTTCGAACAACCCGCAACCCCGGCAGCATCTTTAATCGCATCAATTCTATTTTTTTATTTCTAAAGTTTGACGCTCAAAGGTGTCATGAAATGAATCAAAAGATAGTTAACAATCTTGATTAACACGGTACTTGCATCTCGGTCGTACAATCCCGTGGGACAGTTACCAAACCCCACGCAAGCGAAGCTGCAGGCAAAAGATATCCTTATTCCTACTAATATTATAAATGCGAATGTTTGTGAGGATGGATGTATGAATTTTTGGTACTCTTTCACGTCTTGATGAATCTTGATGAAATTTGACACAGAGGTAGATTAAATTCTGGAATAATACATAGGATATATATTTTTTCGATACCACGCAGGCGAAGCCGCGGGCGCCATCTAGTTTTGAAATAAATGGATTGAATTTGACTGATTTTCTCTTCGCTTGGCTAATACACTTGTGTAGTGGAATGCCAGCTTTAATAGTTTTAAATATTTTCCCGCGCTTTGTTATGTAAGATGTTGATAATTAAATAAAAATCGTGTGAATTTTGTGAGTGAGCGTAGCTCATGTTAAAGTGCATGTTACTTGGATAAACAATTAATTTCACTTTCTAGATAACAGCTTTATTTATATGAGTCTTTGAGCGTAATTTCCCGATGAAAGGGATTTTCTTAATTGGTCTAGAAGATTTGATATCATTAATTTGCATTGTGTATTTGGTATTAGTTTATAAATCAAATCAAATCATTTATTTCAATTAGACCATTACAGGCACTTTTGAATGTCAAGAAACAAAATGAATCTACAGTCCCGGTCACAAGGCATAATAACTTGTGAAAGTACTGTAGTTGCCCATTCCAAAGCGTTGATCTCTATGGAGAAGAATGGGCAAGAAACTCCATGGACACTCTTTTAAATTATAATATTTTAACAAAATCGTATTTACATCATTCATGTTGAGATTATACAAATATGTGAGAACGATGTAGAAAGACGTGAACAGTAAGAGCGTCCAGAGTAAATAAAAAGCAAAATCTAAATAAATTAAAAAATGACCGTGGTAGCTAAAATATGACCAGTCCCAACTGACAGCGCCCGTTCACGAACGTGACGCATGGATCAGCCCCATTCAGCTCGACCATTTTGAAGGGAGCTAAATGACCCGACACACCCGCCACCATCAGCGAGACATACTCCGTGTCTATATCATGTATTAAAAAATTATTGTTTTTTTTTTGAAACTGCAACTGAAATTATATTCAGAAACCGGCCAAGTGCGAGACGGAATCGCGCACAAAGGGTTCCGTACAAACTTGCGATATAAACAGCCATATCTTTTGATTGCATAGACTTAGAAGTTTGATTTTTTCACAGCAGAAAGTACTAAACATCGGCAGACGGGCAATAAAGTAATCCAATAACGGTTCCGTTTTTTTTTATGAAGTACTGATCCCTAAAAATGTATCATTTAAAATCATTTAAAATGACTATATTGTAACGAAAAAGAATTTTGTTTTTTTCCTCCTCTAAGCTTTTTTTTTTTAAAGTGAAAAAGGGTAGAAAGAGGGAAGAAAAGGGGAGAGTTAGCGTTAGCCCAAAGTAACTATGCCACGCGGACGAAATCGCGGGCGGAAGCTAGTTCACAATAATAATCTGTCTGTCTGTCTGTGATCATTTCAAGATTTTATTTTTATTTTATTCTTATTATTAATTCTGCTAAAGGGGTCATTTTAGACCCCCTGGCCACCGCCTAGTTAAAATACAAGTTGTTAAAGTAAATAAAACCATCAATGTATTATTGACCCCGCACCGCCCGGGGCAACACTCCACGTATCGAAATGCACCGTGTATTTATGTGGCAAGGATTTTAAATTATATGCCTCGGTAAATGTGAAGATTGAACTTTTTCATATGTGTGAATTTTATTGATATAGCTGTCTGCAGGTTTTATGTAGAATTTATTGGTTTATACCAGTCACGATGTGATTCAAGCAATAATTATGACAAGAATCGAGACGCTCTGAAAGTTAGTTCTCAAGTTTATGATATTTTTCTTTTATTTTTTTTACTATGTGCACATAAATAATAAAAATGCTAAACTGTTTTAGTTTTCAAAATAAGAGTGAAAGAACAATATCTTTCTATGTAATCTTAGATATTTATTATTAAATATATCATATTAAATTTTTATATAACGCTGAAATCGCGGGCGAAAGCTAGTAATTAAATAAATAAAAATTATTATTTCCCCTAGGTTAGGCCAAAGTAGTTTGGCGTTGTCGTCCGTTACTGCACAGGAACTTTTCCTTATCAACGCGGAGGCTTTACGTTTTCGCCCAGTTGATGATAAACGATAATAGGTTCGCTAAAAATAATATAGATCTTAAAGATAACTGAAATATGGCTGTAACTACTATGGGCACACGCCTGTCTACCTTTTGGGTAACAGAAGCGTGAAGATGTTACAATTTTTTTTTTTTTAAATTTCTACCTCATTAATCACCTACCTACTTTTCTAGCACCTTGATCACAACAGTTCAGTTATTTGTATCGCGGTTTGTGCAGACGTGACGCTTAATCAATTAATTGCTAAGACAAAGCTGAGCCGGCTCGGCTGGCCGATTGGTTGGACACGGCGCGGCGCAGGCGCACGGTCAAGGACGGTCGCGGACTAAGCGCGTTTGTTATAACTTACATTATGGTGAAGCATGTTAGGTGTAAAGAAAGCTGACAGAATGAAAAACAAATCCATCAGACACAAAACCAAGGTGCTAGATGTAACACTAAAAATAAAGAGATTAAAGTGGTAATGGGCAGGTCACTTGATAAGAGGCAAAGAAAAATGGAGCCAAATTGTTACTCAGTGGTACCCAAGAGATGGTCATAGATTGAGAGGAAGGCCTAATAAAAGATGGGATGAGGATATTCGCCAAGAAGCTGGAATTACATGGCCCAGAGTGGCAAGCGAAAGGTCAGAATGGAGAAGGTTGGAGGAGGCCTATGCCAACTGGCAAACGGATCTGCAAAGAATTAGTAAAAAACAAACTCATGAGTGAAACTAATTTTTTCTTGTAACTTAATTTTTGTTTTTGTAAATCTGAATAAAAGGCTTTATTATTATTATTTGTTGTTCTTGAATTTTCTTCTCTAGTAAGAGTATTATTATTATTTACATTATGGTAGTGAAGTTGTTATTTAGGTACATGCGGAAATTAGGAGATTTTGAAAAATAAGGTAGACATCGTCTACCTTCGTTTTTAAAACAAAACTGTGTTAGCTACTGTACTAAAGTACTTAAGTACTAACGCTGTAACAACAACATTGTAAAACCAAAAGAGTAACCATGGAGTTTCTTGCCGGTTCTTCTCCATAGGAATCGACCAACCAAACCGTGCACCTTTTCTCGACGTTTTATAAGTGCCCATGTATGTAAAATAAAAATATTTTGATTTTGACTACAATTTGCATTAGTTAAGTATTTATTTGCTAAGTGAATAACGTATATTTTTTAGAATAAATAAACATTCTTTGAACCCAAAACTTTGATTGAACCCTTCGTTGTTTGAGGATGCAACAGTAATACATTCAGTTTTTTTTCAATTAATTAGTATTTATACTGAACTAGCTGCTTACCGCAGTTTCGCCCACGTAGACTGATATCTTATACATATAAACCTTTCTCTTATATCACTATATCTATTGCTGAAAACTGCAAAAAAGGAGTTTGATAGATCGAAGCGAACAAACAGCGGAAGTGACTTTTTGGTAAGATGTTTTGAGTTGACATAGATAGTGATGGAAGCAGAAGGAGTGAAACATCAAAGAAAAGATGGATGAATTGTGTGAGAAATGATATGAAGAGGAAGGAGCCAATGATGCCATGAAGTTTGACAGGGGAGAATGAAACAAGAAAACGTGTTGCACCGACCCCAAATAGAATGAGGCAAGAGTAGGAAGATGATGGTGAAACTCAGTATACTTCAGTCATTGAATGAGTTAAGTACTAGATGCTAAAAAATCTATGTCATAAGTATTTATTTATTTAACACTTCAAGTACAAAGTACAGAGGCGGACTTAATGCCATAGGCATTGTCTACCAGTCAACCTTTGGGTGATGCAGAGGAAAACAGTTTAGAAGTAGCTGCTTTTGTTCCAACTTTAAAATTAAACATGATTGTGTGGTGACAACAACAATTACCGTCCTTTACATATATTTTTTTCTGCACAATAATTACTAAAAGAACGGATGCATGCTTCCATTGTGAGGTTACACCGTTTTTGGTGTTATTTCTTAATCGCCTACCTTCCTGCGGCCTCGTATCAAATACTTGTCGTTTCATACAAAATCTTAATAACGGTGGATTGGCCACGGTAAGGTCGGGGCCGTTTGGGAAACCGCGAACTTTGTTAATGAGCTTAAATTAGGTTAAAACGAAAAAAAGACAAGATTAATAATGTCGGGAAATTAAATTACTTAAATGATTTTACAAAATATTGTCTTGCTTTTAACCAAAGTTAGCTTTTTTGTAATAAAATTATGGTTTTCAATCTATAATTTGTATAAGACCGCCAATTTTCGACGACGATTCATATGATTACTTACTCATCTTCAATTATTGCTGATTATTTGTGGACGAATTATTGAAATGTTGAATTCAACTTACCTGTAACAAAAAAATACAAAACATAAGTACAACATAATTATCAAGTAACAACTTAAACTAGAAAACAAAAACCCTGAGTTTTATAGAAGTGGCGGTAATTGATAGAACCTCCTCAATACGGCCCGAATTGTGAGGAGATTCCTGTCTCTGGAACCCTAACCACCGGTAGCTTGGACCCTGCTCCCGTTACCGGCGGAAACCTATTTTTATATTTTTAAATGTATTTTTTTTTTAAGAAATAATTATAAATGTTTATTTTAGGATGGAAAATGAATAAAGGTCAATAATACCATTAATCGACATGGTTAACTTATTGATTCAAATGACTGTGTTGATAGTATATTAAATAAGTCTCTTTTAATACAGCTAAAACTGTTTGCATACCTTAGTTAAGGTAGTTTAGGGATCATTCTTAAACATACATCCATAACTTTTACCTATTTTTGTGCAAATAAAGAACTATTCTATTCTACTTACTTCCCTTAGACAAGAACCAGTGATCAAAGAATGCTAATATTCTCCACAATAACCGCACTAATCTATAACGTTAAACATCTTTAAACTTTACCTATTCCAGTAGAATAGTCAAAGGAAAATGTCCTTTGAATTCAAGAACGCGTTATTAACCATTCCCTTTCATAAATACGCATTCATTAGCTCGGAAAAACGAAACAAACAAGAGCTTGTGATCATAAATCATCTTACATTTTCCACGTCTCAGAAACTCATAAGATCACGACTATGATCGACGAAAGCATAGGCAGAAATATAGAGGCCTGCCTTAAAGTACACTCACAGTTCACATTTCACACGTAATAGAAGTCGCCTATTGCCATCATCATCATCATCATCAGGCTATATTAGTCCACTGCTGGACATAGCCCTCCCCTAATGAGCGCCATAGCGCCCTGTCTTCAGCTTGCCGCATCCAGCATCTGCCTGCAGTCTTTCTTAGATCGTCATCCCACCTGGTCGGAGGGCGTCCTACACTACGCTTGCCGAGTCGCGGTCTCCACTCAAGAACACGTTTACCCCAACTTGCCATCAACTAGCCACAAATTCAGACCCCGCGGCTACTACTGAGAAATCTCTGATGTAAAACAGGAAGGTGAAAACACCCATTATCGTCCTACAAAACCGAAATTTAAAATAGCACGAAGGAAGCGTTCGTATTCCGATCACATAACGTTCGGGTGTTTCCGCCGACGTTTCGCGCTCGGGCGGTGAAATGGCATGTGTGGAACTTGGAGAATGCGACGCATCGGCGCATGGGCAAGTCGATGACTTTTTGATGCCTCTCTGTTGTGATTTAATCGATTCTTGCGTGCTGCAGGCGATTGATTGACACTTGATATATACTTTCAAAGAATTTATAAATATGTTTTGGTCTGTTTGTTCGTTTATTTAGATCTTATTTGTACATTGTATTTCACCAACTGATTCTGAAACTTTCCTGGCAGCTTTCAAAAGTAGTATGAAACCCTTTTCCAAACTTAAAATCGCTTATAGTTTCAACCCAACATGTGATGCTTGATAATAAAATCAAATTCAAAATCAATTTCAATACAATTCGCATATTTACAAAATGAGGTAAGGTCACCCAAAGTCATATTCAGTCATCATTCAACATCCTTATATGCATCGATCTAATCTTCAGTCATAACACAATATATTATAAAGTCGCCAACTTCATGATTATAACAATAAAAAATATATTTATTAGAGCATCGTACTCCGGGACGTGGGTGGAGGTTTATGGTCTATCATCTACTGCCATAATAGACGTAATACTTGGGCCGAGATTCATAAACGTACATTAGCGTCAGCGTGACTGCTTCGCTTGAGCTCCTGGGTAAAATTTGTAGCTCGGGCTTATGTCATTGGATTTCTCCATCAGGAATTTCTTAGTAGCAGCCACGGAGTTGTAGATTGTGTCCGGTTTTTGGCAATAAGCAAGCTCGCAACTCGAAACATGTGAGTGTGCTAATAGGCACACCTCTGTCTAACCTTTCGATTTCGGCTCCATTGCTTGGACATAGGCCTGCACTCTATGAAAGTAGGGTGGACAGTTGGTACATAAACTTACTTCGGGTAAGCGTTTACCTATCACTGTGAAACCACCGTCAAACTACCAGTGCAAGATAGTGATGGAAACACGTCTTCGTGCTAAGTATCGTTTATAGATCCCTTACCTCAGTCTCATTTCAATAACAATTTAGTTTATGTTAATTGAGAGACAAAAAATCATGACTCAGTTGATTATAATGAATTGTAAAAGTATGGTGTGGGATAAAAGTTTAATTTTAACTTGTAGATGATGGGTTGGTAACCTCTGATTGTTTATAGTGTTGGATCTTTGAACTTAGTTTTATTGTTAATAGATGATTCTTTGAATAATAGCGATAAGTTTTGTGAGAACTTGAAGTGAGAGAAAGAGAAAAGACTACGGATGTTTTAATAGACACAGATAAAAAAATAACAGCTTAGAGAATCCTTACTGGCAGGAAACGATAACTTGGCACAACATTGGAAAAGGGAAGGGGGACTTATTGTTCTATAGTGGGACAACATGTGCTCATAATAATTCAAATCATTTTACCAGACCGAAAAGAATATATAACACATGAAAGGCGAAATCCTGAAAACTGAATACTAAATATTAAAGTTACTAAACCTCATTTACCAGAATGCAGTTGACGCAACTCTTGACAAATCTAAGCAACAGAACCAAAAAATAAATTCTCATACCTCTAAGACATTGCAAACACCAAAAAACAAAAGGCTCTCAATTAAACCATAAAATCCACAATTATTTCGCCGCAGTAATTAGTCAAAATTGCCAAGAAGTTTGTACAGACCTTATGTCACTGGATGATGGACAAGATGATAGCATCAGTCATGCAACAGTTACAATGTGGAATCAAATTAAAGTGCCCATTCGAAACAATTAATTTTGTAATAAATGTGTGAATTTAAGAACAATAGCGAATTCACTGAGTCACTTAATAATTGGGAGCTACTGTTGAAGAAATTGCGGGTGGAGTCACAAATTCTGTGGACTACGAAAATTTTTAAAAATACAAATTCTTAAACTTGGTACAAAATTGTGTTAATTTATGGTCTCATCGTTATCATCATTTTCGTAGCCATTCAAATTTTAGTATCACAAAATGTTACATAAACACTATGCATCTGTCATCTTAGAAGTAATATTAGTAGATTTGATGCAAGTAACGCATAAAAATCTCAGTATAAAAATAAAATTGTATGCGAACAAAAACTTCGTGTCGATGTCTATTTCTGGGGCCCTAGTAAAAGTTCGCGGTGTAATCGCAAGTTATTTTAAAACAAAATAAAAATTGTATTTTTCTGCAAATTGAAAATATTTATTTCAGTTATGCCATTAAAAGGCATTATGGAATGTTAAAACATAAAATGAAATTTAATTTTAAATCAAACTATTTTATTTCACGTAGGCCTATATGAGTACTTCTAAAACAAAGAGAAAAGTTGCAATGTTATATGTTTCAAAGCTTTTACTTTCAAATCTTATTTTCAAGAAAAAATTCCCTTTAAATCATACATTGGCTAAACCTTTCAATAACCTTAACGTAACCTAGATTTTTGCTCTAATAAAATTATCGACGTCCTCTTATGTTAAGCCAAGAGAGTTACTTAATAACATGTCAAGTGTAGTGTACTTGTGTGGAGTAGCATTGGGCGCTTGCCACTTGAACTAACCTCATTGTTTGTGGCTGACATGACATGACGTCAATCATCGATCGGTGTTGTTTTATTATGGGTACTGACTACTGCAGGTTAGTTGTTATTAGGTTCAAGTTTGTATATAGGGATTTTCCTTATATGTAGACTTTTGTTGTCAAAGGGGAAAGGAACTTTATTATTATTAAAACTATTAACAGCGTACGTTTTATCACACAGTATTCTAATTCAGCTCAATAAAATACTAAAAATACATCCAAACTTAAAATATTAACAAAATGGTCTTGGCTAAATATTGGAGCATCCACCTTAACCGCAAATTTCGTAGATTTAAATCTCTGTGAAAAACCATGTCCGCGACTGTGTGTAATAATGTTATTCTTTCTAATAACTGTTACAATCTCTTGTAATGGATTTAAAGTCATTTTGTTCACTTAATTGATCTTTCAATAATGCAATATGGTAATTTTGAGAGGAAATATGTGTAGTGTCGCAATTGTCTTTTATGTAACCGTCATGCTTTGAAGGGTTTGGCGATTTGTGTGCGTATTGTTTTATATACCAAGACTTATTTCACTTTATACTTCTTGCTTATTGCCTGCAGTAGGTGGTGAAAATGAAGAACGCATTTCAGGAAAATTTAATGCAGTAACCAGTCAAATCTGTGTTATTAAAAAGCCGATGCTTAGTGTTACTTGGAAGCTTTCCATGAAATTCATTCTTCATTTAAAGCGCAATATATAAATTCTGACACAACACCGCTGTGCATATAATAAAATACCTATTCCTGTATATTTCTCTGCTAGAAAAAGATTTGAGCCAAAAAAAAAATTATAAACGTTAGAAATTGGCAAAGTACTCATTATATGATCGCTTACTGCGAAATCACTTACTAAAACGGTAAAAAGAGTAATTGATTAATTTGACATCATAGAAATCCCCATAAACACGCCAATAACCTGTCTGTCATTACAGGAAAAATATCACCTAACAACCAAGTTTGACGTACCAACAATAGATTACGTCAACGACAGCATCATACGTGACAGTTTGACAATTGGCTGTTATACATTAATAGGAACAAACATTTTGAATGATGATAAATAATGCATGTATTTCCGCACACCTGGGGTGGACCCATAATGTCATGAGGTGTCACATAGAGACACCAATATTGTACAGTATTCTCACAGTTACTTTACCTTTGTTATAATATAAGCCTTATGTTAAGGACACTAAAAGTTTATTTAGTAAAGTTATCAGTGAAGAGGAAAATACAACCAGAATATAAAAATTTGAAATTCGAATAGTGTGAGTTGACAATATAGACAAATTCCTGATTGTATTCCGGGTGCTAAGGAAAATGTCGTTAAAGAAAGTATGAATATGCTATAAAGGCAGGGTGATGATGCTAATAAATTATGGTATGGATATAATGCTAATCATGGGTCGGCAAAATTGCAATAGAATTTTCGATATCAACAGCAAGGCATTAAGAAACATCTCTCAAAATTAAAACACCACTAAAAAAAGAAATTGTATGTACAGCGGACGCTTACAGACACTTTCATAACTTCTGAACAAGAAACAAGTAATATTTTGTTGATTTAAAAGCTACGGATGCAACGAAATTTTACAAGATACATTATTACCCAATCACCATACACTAATGACAACTGCATACAAAATGTTGTACACTTTAACGTTCGAAATTCGAAGAGGATATGAAAAATACGGTAAAAACAATAGTATGGCAAAACCAGCCTATTATGTTCCCACTGCGGTGACATATGCTTCTTTTGAGAGGGATGGGCAAGTTGAGCAACTAGCTGTTGGTCTCAAGACTTCCAATTGTTGGTTCGAGTACAGTCGACTACACATGACGGTCTCCTCACGATGATTTCGTCATGGAGGCCTAGAAAATGCTGGTGTCTCGACCTCAAGGCATTTTGGAGAGATTACCTATAAGAGAAAACCGTAAGAGAATGGAAGAAACCTTTGTATATCAAGTGGAATAAAAAAAATGCAATGCTTGGCTTGTAATCCACGACAAGTAAGTCGAAGTCATTACCGCTGGGCCACCATACTTCTACCAAATACGGTTAAACTTTCAAAATTGAAGAAAGTGTTCCTAAGTTTCGCCTAAGGCGCTCAGCATTTAAGAGCTCCATCTTAAGATTATCGCGTATTGTTTGTGCTAACAATGAGTTTGCCGGCGATTATTGCGACACTTACTTTCTTATTACATTAGCTATGAACGTGTATGGAATAAATATGAGTTTGTTTAGCCGTAAAGGGGTACTGATGTGCAATGTGCATGTGCATTGAGCTCCAAATTACGCACATGGATGTTATAAGGTGTGAATAAATATATTGGTAGTCACAATAATATCACTTTCTTCTAGTCGTTTTGGCAATGGAGATTGCTACTGTGAAACGAATGCAGGTATGGCTAAAAATCGTCATTGGTTGAAAATCTATAAATGCCATTTTTATTCAAAAACAGCTTAACATTGTTGGTCAAAAACGTTGAGTCATTTCTGATTGCCACTAAATCATAATTATCTACAGATCCAACCCAAGATTCAATTCAAATTACTTCCTTAATAACTTTTACTTTGTATGTATTTTTACCACTAATTGGCTTAAAATCGCAAGGAAAAAACGTAAACATTCGTTTACAGTCAATTATAAATCAATACAGCTTTAAATTGCTTGGACAATCATCTCTCTTTTATGGTAATAGCGTTATGAGCCGGCGGCGGCGTGTACAGGTGTCGAGTACCTGTCACAAAGCTTCCTGATCCAATGGACGACAATTGGTGTTTTTACCCTAACTTTTTTTAAGGTATATTGCTTAAGTGATGGATGACAAGACGTTTTAACCTCAACTTTGTAATTTTCTGAGATTTATGATGTGGTACTCATTGAAGTTTGGTGTTCTTCAATTTAAAATTTATTGGGAATATTGATGATTTAAAAATGGGAAGGAATACGCTTTTTAAATCGTTTTCAAATAGGGTCTTATAAGTAGTTTACCTATTTCGTAAAATGTTTATCAGATTAAAAAAAGGAAAGAAATAACAATCATCCCTGTCTTTGGGAATGCCAAAAATGGAATACGTTTAAATTTTCTACAAACAAATCTGTGGATTATGGAGATAGTCCTTGTTCATTCCACGGATTATTCTTTTCTATTGTCGCTTTCCCACTGTACTATAACTATTCATAGTTCAAGCAGAACAAGCGGTCACCACTTAACAATTCTATTTATGGTAATAGCCATAATGAAGTGTATGTAACTGTCAACCACACGTATGTCACTTCCTGATCGCTCGACGTGAGGTGACAGCCGACAATATTGGTGTTTTTACCCTTCTATATTTTATGGTTGTGTTATGAAATATTGCGGGTACTGTCAACAACAGCTAAAGTAGATTATTGCGTCCGATTTAATAAATCAATAGGTTGAGGACTTGATAAATAAAAATCTTCACTTGACCAATGAGGTTTGTAATTATTGCGCCAGTTTTTTTTTCGCGGAGAACTTCTATCAACGTCTCAAGAGGCATTTGGCAGTTGGGTCAAGGGCCTGATTCAGAAAGACGTACTTATTTATTCCTGAATTCTAATACATATACTAGAAGATAACATACTTGTCTTATTCTATTAGAAATAAGAAAGTTTGTGAGGATGTATGGTTATTTGTTACTACTCTTTCCTTGTTTCTCTTAGCTGCCACGGTTTGCTGTTGTAATTCATCTATTAAACTCTTGTTTTTGCTTTTGCTCTGGACGCTCTCAATGTGCTCGTTTTAATACATCGTTCTCAAATATATGTCTAATCTCAACATGAATGATGTATCCATAATTTTGTAAAAATATTATGATTTAAAAGAGTGTCCATGCAGTTTCTTGCCCATTCTTCTCAACTCTTCTTCTTTTCCCAACTTTCACAAATAATTATGTCTTGTGACGTCATGGACTGTAGCAGCATCTTTTCTTGTTTTTTATATTCAAAAGTGCCTCTAATATGCGTTTAATTGAAATACATGCTTTGAGTTTGAGTTTTCTCTTTTTAGAGTTCCGGTGATTTTTCATTGGGATTTTTTTAGTAAATCAAATCGAATCATAGAATATAGGTATTGCACAATTGCACGATTTCAGTAGCAGGACGGATTCTGGATTTGTGACTGGTTGATGGTAAAAGGGTCGCTCCTTATTATATGGGACTTAAAACTCAAGTGGCGAAATGTGGGTGTATTATTTAGGTACACCTCTGCCTAGTCATTCTGGGATTACAGACACGAAGTTAATAAATTAAAACCTTCCGCTAATATCAGAAGGTATAAATTACCTTCACAACTACACCGAGGTAAGTGCTTCCTGACTAAAACTAACAGCAGTGTCTGTTGATCGTCACGCGGTTCGATTCCCGTGTGAAAACCTCCACGTTTCCTAGACATGATGTAGTTATGCCATTACTTAAGTGTCTCTTGTTAAACAATAAGCCATGTAATGGAGAATTGTCATTTACTATGGAAAATAATTTGTTTGAAAAACAGCTAAAAACCTTTTTTTACATAGAAGAACATTTAGGTGTAAGTGGCCATCTTTTTTAGATTACCGTAACTTTTTTATTTTATTTTTTTGGGGTGGGAAATCATCAAATTCCCCCGCTCTGGGACGGGGGGGAGTGTCAGACTTGTACTGACTAAAACCCACCCATGTTCCTTCTATTGCCCTTTACGTTCCGGGGCCGCGGTATCTCTTTCGAACAACCTGCAACTGGTTACCGTACTTCAAAAGGAAAAAGGAAACCCTTATAGGATAACTTATTTTTCTGTCTGTCTGTCTGTCAAAACCCTTTGGAGGGTGGAGTTGAAATTAAAATCATATACTCAAGTCTGTGGTCCCTTAGAGCTGTGAAAAAACCAACCCTCTAAGTCTACGCAATCAAAAGATATGACTTTATGTCGCTAGTTCGTTCAGAATCTTCGGTGTATATCTTGTTCATCCTATTATTAAACGGTAGATCAGTCCTGCTTATACCTTCGCTAATCCTTACTAATATTATAAAAGCGAAAGTGAGTTTGTTTGTTTGATACGTCTTCGCGCCTAAATGGCTTAATCGATTTTGATGAATTTTGGTACAGGGATAGTTGGGACCCTGGAGAGGGACATAGGTTTTTTTAAGTGAGTTATGATGGAGAAAGAGGGAAGAAAAGGGAAAACTTAGCTTTGCTATTACAATAAATAAGGCGCAAGGGCAAAAACTACAGGTAGCAGGTACCTGCAAATCATGAAAGGGGAAGTGTTACCCCGAATTTAACGCGAGCGAAGCCGCGGGCAAAAGCTAGTTTCTAGATAATTTAAAGAAGTATAAGTCATGAATCCAAGCGTCAGCAGACTTAATATAGCAGACACCAAACAAAGTTATATGACGCTAATAACATAACGACATACATAATATTATAAGATTGTTATACATATAAGACTAAGTAGATACGTGTGTGTATATCAGTGTGACGTCATAGGTCATAGACCAAGTTTGAGTAGATAGAGAAATTAAGAGCTGTTTGTAGATCTACCTTTTTGGATAACTATGTAGTCTAGTATGTTTTGTCTTTGAGAAAATATTATATTAAATCAAAGAAGCACTACCATTTTTTACTTGTACATATTTTTATTAGTGGTTTGTCTATTTATAGTTTGTAAATAACACCAATGTTAAATAATAACTGGAATAATGTCTGTTAATAAAATCAAAGTAGTAAATAAGTTCTCATATTTTTTTACCCGTTACATGCAGAATTTCCTCCGTGCCTCGGAAAGCACGTTAAGTAAGTCCCTGTGATTTGGAGATCTTTGTCAGTCGTTACTTGGTCAGTGTCTCGAAAGTCTGACAACCAGTCTTACCAAAGGGTATCGAATCACCCAGTTCTAACTGGGTTGTGGATATCAGATAGGCGGCCGTTCCATGTAAAATACTGGTATTCCTCTGCCTTTGGTTAGACTGGAAACCGAAAGGGTTAGCAGATGATCAGAATCAGAACCAGAATACTTTATTTGTAAACATAGGTCAAGTTACAATGTGTGAGATGTTACAGATAGGTAGGTAGATCCTCTATACATAACAACATACATAACATTTAACTCTATAACTCTATACATAACATTTGATGATGTAAGGGAGCGATCCTATGTCAACATAGGCTTTTTTTTGCGGATGGGAAATCATCAAATAACTTCCCCTGCTCTGGGCGGAGCGGTGGGGAGTGTCAGACTTGTACTGACTAAAACCCACCCATGTTCCTTCTATTGCCCTTTACGTTCCGGGGCCGCGGTATCTCTTTCGACTAACACGCAACTCTGGCGGTGGTCCTGGCAGGCCCCTCTGCTTGGTTGAAATCTCCTTGAGGTGCGCGTGGAACACTAACTCGCCGTCGACGAGGCCTGTCGGTGCCAACATAGGCTTAGATTTAGACTTGAAGCTGCTACTGAGATACATATACATACCTAATGGAAAAATTTGAAATTGCTGAAACTACAATAAAAGTACGGTGCACAGCATCAATTGCTTACCCTAGTTGAATTAAAATTAATTTTCCAGGACAATCAAGCACAATATGCACATCGTGACGCTGACTGTACACTCGCGGAAGAAAATAGCTAAGCATTAGTGTTTTTTGATGCAATAGGGTAGTTGACACCACCAATCAATTGACATACTTTTTATGAGCTGTCAAAACACGATTCCCCCATAGATTTTGTATGGGACTCGCAACCGATGACGTCACTAAGTTATCAAGTCAATGACGCAACTATTTCTTGATTTAAAAGCAACTAAAAATCGAATTTTAAAGTTATTTTGAAATGAATGGAGTTCTCAGGTCTAGAATAACGTGTTCTTTCAGAAAAATTGTGTCTTTAAATTATTGGTTAATGGTGTCAACTACCCAATTGTTCAATGGAATTTTATTGTTTTCTGACATTCTATTTAATTCAAATTGGAATGTTTGTGTTTAATATTACCTCAAATGAGTCTTGGTTCATCATCATTTCTTGCCCTTGTCCCATTCTATTTGGGGTCGGCGCAACACGTTTTCTTCTTACATTCTCCCCTATCAGACGTCACGGCATCATTTACTCCTTTCTCCTTCATATCATTCCTTACACAATCCATCCATCTTTTCTTTGGCCAAATGAGTCTTTGTTACTTGAAATAAATGAATAATATAATATTAACTTCCCCAAATATATTAGCTAGCCCTGTATGGATGCAAATCTTAGTCATACACAGGTGAAATTAAAAGTTACAGACGCAAATCTTTTGCCAATCAGAAGCAAATCTAGCATACAAATGAATCACTAGACAATAACGGACCAGTCAACTCTATTTATAGACGGTCTAATCCTTTTAAATAGTCTTTGACCAGAATTCATAGCATGTCGCTGAACATCCTGACCAACCCAAAAGCCAGGATAACTTGACCTGTCCTCACCAAACAATCGTTTTTAACCTTTCACAGGATTTAGGCCTAACTATAATGGTTAGCGGTAAGGAAGGACGTAGCCATATTTGGCAAAAAATTAACAACCTTTTTAATCAATTCTAAACTTTGTACTCTTGAATTAGAGTTAGTTTTCAAGTGGAAGGGGATAAGTAAGGATTGAATAGTATAATAGGAACCCATTTTAGTGTGTCGCATTATAATTTAGGCGACATTTTAGGTTAAGATGTAAAATAGTAGCAGGTTTGGTTGGCTATTGTATGCAAAGCGATTTAGAAGGACGGAATTTGTTTACCGCCATTTTTTTAAAGAAAAAAGCCAGAGCCAGAAAATAGCTGCGTTTCAAAAAAGTACAAAACGTTGTCTATGGTTAAATATTATTTTTTTGGAACTGGTAAAACACACCAGTGAAACAAAATAGAAACTTTGAAAAGATTTGTATCTAGCAATATTCTTGTTCAATTGTAGGATTATCTAGCAAGACATGATTATGGGCAAGAGCATGATAATCTACTGATCATTGCCATTAATCTTTTGCATCATGGACTAGAGAAGATCATCAAGCTCCTGCCTATATCTGCCCTGCTCTGCTGACCTCAAATACAGATATGAGGTCAGCGTAGCATATCTTCTTCCATACTTATCTGTTACTCGTAATCTTAAGTTACCTCCTACAAAGTCAATCCATCATTTCTTTTATCTTCCTCTACTGCTTCCCATCCACGTTCGTACTCAAACTACCCAAATACAGTCTTTATGAGGAGGAGCTCGTGGCTAAATAATAGCAGCCGCTCGGGTCGATCTATAGGTTAAGCCGCGCTTGCCTAGGTTGGTCTGTGGATGGGTGACCACCCGTTACATACCGAGTTTCCTCCGTGCCTCGGAAAGCACGTTAAGCCGTTGGTCCCGGCTGTCATTTGTAGATCTTTGACAGTCGTTACAGGTAGTCAGTGTCCTGAAAGTCTGACAACCAGTCTTACCAAGGGGTATCGTATTACCCAGTACTAACTGGGTTGTGGAGGTCAGATAGGCAGTCGCTCCATGTAAAATACTGATGTTCAGCTGCATCCGGTTAGACTGGAAGCCGACCCCAACATAGTTGGGAAAAGGCTAGGCAGATGATGATACTGATGGACTTATCAGTATTTATGTAAATTCGCAAAACAAAAAAAGGATTATACTCATGTACCAGGCGTGTTTTATGTCTTGTAATAATATTCTTTGTTATTTATAGTCACTTGCGTTAGTTCCTGTCACACTATGAATAATGGTAAACCAGTTAATCTAGTTTTCTTGTGACAATAAGCAACCTGTATCTGTTTATGCACTTAAATAGTTTATCTTGCTAAATAACTTCATACAACGCTAGCATTTATCTATTTGTTTTACCTTTTTGTTATTTACATGGATAAAGACGTTAATTTCAAATTGTATGGAACAGGGTGACATAAAAAATGTTACCATGAATTCAGTGCCGCCATTTGTATCATTCTAAGCAACGCACTTTGTAAAAATTGTATCATCTTCTTGTCCATGTTATTTGGGGTCATGTTTTTTCTTCCACTCTCCTGTCAATCGTCAAGTTATCATTTACTCCGTCATAATATCGTTCCTCACACAATATACATCCATCTTTTTTTAACCTTCTCTTTCTCTCCATCCTTCAATATTTATATTCATCACTCTTTATTTGGAATTAAAAAAAAAAACAATTTTATTAAATCCTTTCTGTGCCTTATTAAAGCTGTTACAGGTCTAGCTTTTTTTTATTTTTGGGAAATCAACAAATAACTTCCCTCGCTCTGGGTGGACCAGGTTGAAGTGTCAGACTTATACTGACTAGAACCCATATGTTCCGTAGCCGCGGTATTTCTTACAAACAACCCGCAACCCCAGCAGGACAATATTCAAGCCTGCAAGCTTGTCAATTAAACAAGAATGAACTCAGTTGACCATGCAATAAGACCCACGTAAGTATCCAAACCCATGTCCCAAACATACCACACCATACTCGACAACAAAAACCTTACAATTGAAACTCATTCATCACTTACCAGACCTTCAAACCACGTAATTACAATTACGACCCCTAATGACTGCAGTATAAGGCATTAATTACGCTGTTAAAAACATTTTATGGTGCCTCTAATTGTCGATGATACACCAATATGGCGATCTGTCACATCTTGTGTTGCCAGACGTGATATTTTAATTCTGTCCAAGAATTCGTTAATTGAGTGAAGAAATATATAAATAGTCTCGCTTTATTTGTGGTTAGCGAAAGTTGACATGTGTCAATATTAAATTCATCGGTTAAAATCACATATAACAATGAATAATTTAAACCAACTTTCCATTCATGTTTTGTGAGGAGTTGAAAGATTCTGATTAATAAATAAAAGAAAATATCCTAACCACAATAAATGTCTGTCTTAGATATGTCCGGCTCGCGGCAGAGAATAGAAAACCAGCCGCTGCTATTAACAAAAGTTAATAAGACGTAATTGCCACTAAATAATTTGATAAGTAATAGGCGGTTAAGACAGGACAAACGCCGTCGCCGGATGTATAGGGGACGATGGCACTACTTTTCGCACCTGCCCCTTAGAGAAGGGACCGAGGGACGCTGGGACTGATGGGGCTAAGTCAAAATGTTCCTGGACTTTTGGCTGACTCATCTTTAGCACTCGACAGATACAAACTGACCTAATGGTTTTTATTTCTATTTTGGCAACACCTCGAAAACCAAAGCCAAAATACTTTTTTTAAGAACCATTTCCAATAAACAACGCTTTATTTCAATTGTTATTGCCAGCAACTCCTTTTTAATTGCAATAAAATTATTTTTAATTTCATTTATAATTGGCATTGCAAAAAGTGTAGTTATGGAGTGAATTCCATATCATTATGGACATTCGTCATATTTTTGTCAAGGTTCGAAACTTAAAATTGACGATTAACTTCAAAAATGGTGATCGTTGAGAAATAATGCATATTGGCAGTCTCACACCGTTATATTCTTTATGTAATAAAAGAAAAGATTAATTACAACCAGCTCCTGCATTTAGAAAATTTTCAATTACCATTCAATATTTAAAAAAAAGAATACCTACAAAACAAAAGAATCTGTATAGAAAAAAATGCGCGTGATTTATTTTGGCATTGTTCTTTCAAATACTGTGTAACTGTATTTTTTTAAATAGATATAATTAAATTAACATTGCGAATTCGGCAAAACATTAGACATTTATTATCTTTCCGATCTTAAATCAAAGTAACTGCATTTATTAACCGTATGCTGACAAGTAAAGGTCAAATCTGAACCTTATTCAAAACAGTAAAGTCCAATTACAATTGCTTCACAAAAAAGTAAAGTTCAAAGACGTTTGACACTCCCTGCGATTAAATGTCACACTACCCGTGGCAATGTACCGTTAAGGTCGATTTATATTTGTACGGATGTAATTGTGGTGCGAGACTTTGGGGGAAATTATTGTTTTTAGACGCAACCTTTATTTATTTCTGACTAGCCTACAGCTTCGCCCGCGTGATATCGAAAAAAAAATCCTATGTGCCAGACTATAATCTACCTCTGTGTCAAATATTATCAAGATCCGTTCAGGCGTTTTGACGTGAAAGAGTACCTAACAAACCTGAGGATGGATGGATGATACATTCATCCATCCATCCCCACAAACATTCGCATTTTTAATATTATAGTAGAATATTTTTACAATGATTAACCTCCTTTCATGAGATGGATAACCAACTTCAATCTTGATTCATCAATAGAGTCGACTCTAGTACATAAAACTTGAACTGAAATTCGGGCTTTAAGGAAATACCTAGCGTGATAACTATGTTGTGTTTATGAATTTTGAAAGGTTTCAAATATTTTAGAAATATTTGATTAAGTCGATAACGTTCATATAGTCAGCCATTTTTCAATTAATAAGTGGCAAGCAAAAATATTTCGACTAATAAGCCAACAGAAACTATTTAACTAAAATAACAGTCACGCATAGGCTTGCCTTTGTTTTCGATTATGGCAATAAAAATACAGTAAACATTTTTAAGTTTCTTCCGTTTCTCGATAGTTACATTTTAAACATACAATCACGAACACGTAATATTTTTTAGCATAACTAGTGATTTTATTCAACAGATTTCCAGGTAAAATATGTATACCTTCTTCATCCATCTTTAGAAAGACTTCTTTCTACCTAAACATCATTGTTAAGTACGCCATCATAATTTTAGCCAGTTTAAAACTATTTCGAATTATGCTTTCAATTTATTTACTTGGCTTTTTCTGAAGAAATTAGAAGTATCGCTAAAATAACTCAGAGGTTACATCTGGGGGTCATTCTGCTACCCATTTTATTGAGGTCGGTTCAGTATGTTTATTCTTCCAAACTTGTCTATTACCTACTTTATTTATTTCGTCATCTCATCAGTCATTCTCTTAACTGCCATTAATCCTTCACAGAGTCCATCTATCGTTTCTTTGGTGTTCCTCTACTCTTATACCCATCTTCTTGCAACATTTTACCTCATAAGAAAAGCGAGGTCTGGAAAAATTTACCGTTAAAAAAATAATAATAAAAAAAAATATATACTTTAAAAAAGTTATGTTACATAATGTTCTGTTAATTGTTTTTTTTTAAATAACTACACTAATAGGTAAAACGATTAAGAGTAGGAAGCGATCAAATAACTTTTACTTTTCCATAATTGTCGGACACCTGCGATCCGACAAAGTGTATATGGCCCTTAACAACAAATAAATCACCAATTTATGTGCGAAATTGGTAAGTGAGGAACATAAGGACGTTTTACATGTTTTCTCATAAAAACGTCAATTATATTTTGTTGTTAAATTATTAAAACGATCGAAATCTCGTGATCGAGATAATGTGGACTGATTAATTATTTTTTTATGCTAGCAATTAGCGGTTCATGTTTTTTTTAAGGTTTTCAACCTTTTTGTTGAAAAATTGCTGCAATTATTGATAGCATAAATTATGGAATGATCACACAAGATCGAAAGATAAAGAAGATATCTATCTGTGTGACGTCTTATATATACATTCACGCCGTTTATCCGCGAAGGGTTTTAGATAGAGGTGTACCTAACAGTAGACCCACTATTTTGCTATTTATGTTAAAGTCCCATATAAAAGAATTTGCCTTAACTATTGCCATCCAAACATAATTAAAAACCCAATAACATTTTGTTTGACCAGAAAATCGAATGGTTAATTTTCGTCTGACAGGAAAATCCAATAAAAATTCTTTCTTGTAGTCTCTTGAAATACCTTTTTTTTCTGATACCAACTGACATTAACCGAAAATTGTCCTTAATGCATATTATAATCACACTTTGACCCTTCTTGAAAATCAAACAGAGATTTTTTATTACCAATAGGGGCGATTATCGCATAACCTCTCTACCAAGAAGCCACTCCTAGCCCTTTTAACTAAGTATATGGTATGTATTGGATCGTAAACGCTATCGTTTAAGACCACCTGTGCGACCTATTTTGATCCTTTATGACTTGTGTAGGTTTACAATCTATTAATTTAAACATCTCTTTGTAATCATGTATGCAATTGAAACGTAATATTGGATCTGAAAAATATCAAGCTTCCCAAAGATTTAGAAATTTTCTATACTAGCTGGCGAACACGGCTTCGCCTGCGTGATATCGAAAAGAAAAGTATCCTATGTGTTATTCAAGACTATAATCTACCTCTGTGCAAAATTTCATCAAGATCCGTTCAGCCGTTTTGACGTGAAAGAGTAACAAACATCCGTACATCCATCCTCACAAACATTTGCATTAATAATATTATTATATAAGTAGGATTATAATATTAGTATCTAGGATTGGATATTTTATAACTATTGACTGGTTTGTTGGTATACTTAGTAGTCGCATGCGCAACTGTTGAGCATGAAGTCCTAGGTTCAATTCTCAGGTCAGACAATGCATTATTGGGTTTTTCATCAGTATTTTAAGGATTCCGTACCTCAAAAGAAGATCCAATAAGGGATATTAATTTGAGGTGCGGAACCCTAAAAATACTAACTTTTGGTTCCTTATTCAAAGTAAAAACTTCGGAAACACAAAACCAATAGACATTTCTTAATGATTTCCATATATCGACACATGATTTCGCTCACCTCAAAAAACAATTTCACGCCAAGTTTCACACGACTGTATATCGTTCATTCACTCATTCATTCCACGTTCATTCTTTCGCAGCGAGAGAGACTCACAGAATTTGAACCGATACGTCGAATATTGTGATCGGACGAGAACGGAATCGTAATTATGTAAAATGTCTTTAACAAATTCCTTAGGTATATATCTGCCCATTGTCTGTGATTGTAAAATACAGACATGGTATGTTTTACGTATTTTTTGGCAATGTTCTTTGTTTCTGGTCTCTTTGAAAAACATCAATTGTTCTTATTATTTTATTTGTATGTATATTTTATTTTTATTGTATCTGTATAAGTATACAAGTTATGGAAAACAAATAGGTAGTTTTATATTTTTTTTTTACCCTATCACAACGGTCACAACAATAAGGTCTATTTTAAGGTAGAAAATGCCTCATGGCAGTAAGTCTGCCTGTGTACCACTTTTATACATGAAGTTCAAAAAATAAAAAAAGAAAGCACAACATCCAAAATATTTTAAGAATTCCAGTCAAGATTCTTTGATTCACCATCAACATTCTAAGAAACTAAATAACTACCAATAACAATAGACTGTACTGCAATAAAGTTTATTTTAATTTATTTGAATCTGTTAAGCACAGGTTTAGAAGCGTCAGAAAAAAGGTTTAACACAACAACAGGAGTCAAAGCGAGATAAATATTAACAACACTAAAAGCACAAGACAATAAACAACAACGTATTTTTCCTCTACAAATCAAGACATAAACTAAACGAACAGTTCTAAACGCAATCGAACAATAAACCTGGTATGTAAATAACTTAATAGCTCAGACAACCAATAGAAAATGTCAGAAGTTTTAAGCTGAATAGAAGCTGCGCTCTACCCCCTAACCTGAGTAGTGACCTATTTGTCGCAGGCACGGTTTGCAAACCATTTCTTGTTCTATATCTTAATATATATAAATCACGTGTCAAGTTAATGTCCGCGATGGACTCCACAAACTACTTAACCGATTTTAAATTTAATTTGCACAACGTTTGCAGTTTGATCCAACTTAAAAGATAGGGTAGGTGGGGTAGGTGGGGTAGGTGGGGTAGGTGGGGTAGGTTGGGTAGGTAGGGTAGGTAGGGTAAAAAGGGTAGGTAGAAAGGTAGAAAATTGCATTGCAACGCATGCCGGGGCGCTGTGCCCCGCACACACACACACACTTCTGTCAGTAGCAATATTATGTTCCTTTTATATTCTTTATAAGCTTACATTACCTATTATAATTGATTTACCTAATTTTTCTATATTTTTATTGTTCATCTCAGCGGTAAGGTTTCATCATTCTTAACACCATCTATCGTTTAGCTTGCAGTACCAACCTTCACACTTTAAAGGGTCATTAAAAGTAAACCTTCTATTTACCAATCTGTTCTATACCAAAAGACTAAAGCGCTACACCACCTGCGCCGGCGCCTCCGCCCGCGATCGCAGTAATTACCGCCGATGACTATCACAAGGACGATGTGCCGATAGTCCGCTTAACGATAGTTTGTCTGTCGATAGTTCGATAGTAGTGTCTGATTTAGGAGTGTCTGTTATGGTGTGATTATATGGTTGGGAGGTTGATTTGTGTCTTCAGTATGAAGTTCTGATATGAAAAGGTCAATCTTCGGAAGCGAAGAGTTGAATTAGATTAACATGGTGTTGAAGTGGGTAAGGATTTATGCTGCTGTTACAGTAGGGTCTGAATTATTACGGGATTGCGAGTTCTTCGAAAGAGATACCGCGGCTCTGGAATCCAAAGGGTAAAGAAGGTACATGAATGGGTTTTAGTCAGTACAAGTCCAGGAGTGGGAGGGAGTTGTTTGATGATTTCCGATCCCTACAAAAAAAGAACGGGTCTGAATCATCATAAGTTGTTAACAGTCTATATTATTCTACTACGTCCCCAATCACAATTTAGCTAGGTTCGCTATCGTTTGACAATCCAAAAATTAAAAACGATCGTCGCGACGTTGTTAGAAGACGTTGGTTTAATTTTAAATATTAAACAAATGCTGTTATGATCATCATCATCTTACAGGCAACTTCCTAACTTCTACAAATCATATCCTCAGTGACTACCACTACATCTACTAAAGTGACCTATTTTTACGTCATCGGACACTCCTAGTTCAAAATATTCCACGTCTTAAAACTGAAGTTACAAAACCGTTTAAAATTCCTTGTAAATGTGTTATGAATCACGACGTACGCGGTAAATGTTATACTAACTGACATTTACAATCAATACTTACTGATAGGTATCGAAACACGTGAGGTACTTGGTACAGTTAAACATAGAACTAGACATTGCTAGTTTAGCTCCGCTTATCTTTTGCTAGCTCATCTTTGATCAGATATTCTCTATTATTAAAAATATGTACATCGAAGACAACAATGATCTGCGGGACTTAATTAGCTGCTTGAGCAGAATCATAAAAAGTTACTAATATGAATTACGTTACCATTCGTAAAATCGTCACAAAGTAACAATTCACAATATTAACTACGTCTGTAACTATTTTAAGAATAAGAATTATCTTATTATGATTCTGTTGCGGCTATTTCAGACCCCCTGATCTTTGAGTAAAATAGTTCAGATGAGGAAAGAAAAAGATTGATACTGACCCTTGATGAGATGCCTATTACTATCTGAGAAGTTCTATAAAAAAAAACTAAGAATGTCAATAGCTTTACGAGTAAGGAACTTGATGACATGATGGATGTACTGCATGGTAGAAAAAGAAGATGATTACTGAGATCAGAAATAACAGAGAAGTATAGAAGCAGAAATGCTGCAACTTCAAATAAAGATCTTCTTCTTGGGGTGTCAATTGCAGTCTAAGTTAATACAACTAAAATTTTGGTGACTAATTAGACAGGAGATGATGGCAATGATATCAAGACGTTCATTAAACGACGGTTATTTGGTTAGGTTAGTTAAGTTCCGTGTAATATTCGGCGAACTTATTGTCATCAACCGGGCACGAATCTAGACTGTACTGAGACTGAGAAATTCCAAATTGAAAAACCCAATAACATGTTATGTTCATCAGTTGCGTGACCACTGTACTAACCAGGCAGTCACACGGTTATTGAAGGCAACAGAAAGCCAGAAACGTAAATGAACTCATCTCTTCTAACTACACACATCTCGACAAGCTCCTTATTAGTGACCAATGCTCCTTTCAAATCCCTATCTGTTTCCTTTCACTTCACAGAACCTCGATTTAACAAACAGTTATCCAAAGATTTGGCTATCAGCTTGAACTTAGATCTCAAGATAAACATTTTATGTATTTCTATTGTAGAATAATGATTAGGTTTTTATTACTCGACCTCGATTGTATTGCCAATAGATTGTATTGATGTTATTAGCATTAGTATGTGCTTAATATATCTGTCTATGTGTGGCGCAATGCCTTTATTTATTGTCGTTTATATTTTGTCAGGGATTCGAGAATCTTCGCCAATGTTAACGATTGATTACTATACTACATCTATGTTCAGATTTACATTTCTGCTATCGTTAAAGTCTTGATTCCAAAATCTTGTTTCTATTTTAGCGACGTCATCATCATCACCATCATTTGTACTCTCCATTAGTAAGACATAAGATCAGTCATCATCTCAGCATTCTCACTAGCTATTTCATTCTTCACACAGACAATCTGTCATTATGGAAAGAGAAATACTATAAATGATTTATCTTTAAGTACAAAGTTATTTTGTCTCCCTGAATTCTATCTTCCATCTTTGCCAAATTTTTCCATTCTCATAACGCGTCTATTACTGAAAATTCCAACACACTACACTTTATACGTTAAAACAAGCGTGGATCCTATTCCAACACAAGTGTGGTAATATCCCTTTTACAAACCGATCCGCCTATCATGCAATTAGCTTGCAAGTTTTCAATTAAACCTTACTTAAGAATACATTAGAGAAAATAACTGCCTTTAACAAATTACACAGTCTGACTGAAGATCGTAAAATTTGGCCCAAAATGAGCCTAAAATACGACGTAATTTTTGAGGATATTTTCTTAGAAAAAGCCATTAATTTTGCATTAAAGGCTGTAGGCAGGGGTGTTCTTGGCGGCAGACATTTTAATGATAAGTTTTGATTTTGTAAGGCCAAGGTTATCGTGACCTAGAATGTCGTAAGAAGCGACCGATAGACGTTGATGAAGTAATTTCTATCAATAAAGCAAACCTGGATGTAATCGCTATAAGGAAAAGTGTTGGATATGGAAATTTAAAATCTGCCCGTGATGAATAGAAAGTACTTAAAGATCAAGTAAAAACCCTAAACTTTAGCTTTGCCCAAAACAGGCAATAATATAAAGGGTGTTACTGCTATTGCAATTTATTAGTACTAAATACTGCTGCAACCCATCTATATTTCCCATCATATAGAGGCATATCAATTTCTTTTTGTTTAAATACATTGCCCCACACTAGGAATTTCTCCTGTATCGTGGGTGCGTTTACAAACATTTAAACTCACATACACAAACAACCAGACCCGAAACAACTATCTGCTAAATAATGCAAGCAAACTAAAAAAGAAAACAAACGCACAAAGATTCTTAACCTCGCACTTGTAGACACTCTGAATCACTCTCACACCACAATTCAAATAATAACACCGATTCATTCAATCATAAAAACAATAGTCTTATAAAACACATGTTCTGAACAGCTAGGCCGGAAGTTTTGAGTGACTGCCACATGACTAACAGCTTAGCCTGAAAACGTTGAAACAAGAGCAGTGCAAGTGAATCATGGTCTAAAATAAAGAGGTTTGTTGATTTGTGAAACAGTTCATTCAAGTGCTGTGAATAATCCTGGGTTGGGTCAGTCTTTGAGATTGAATTTCATTAATGTATGTTTTAATTCACACACCATTTAAATGAATGCCTGAATAAACGCTGGCTGTTGGATTTTCAACGGACAGTTCTAAGACCAGAGTTCAAATTACAACAGTAAAATACATACAATTTCTAAACGGACTCTTCACGGAGCCGTGAAGTTGCCACGAAGCCGTTGTGAAAAGTTTGAATTTGACCCCCAATGGCTCCAAGGTCCAGAACAAGAAAATAATAAAATTACAATGACGGAGACAAGTTAGTTCACGGCTTAAGTAAGGGTGTATAGTGGCAAAAATGGGGATAAATCCCGAAAACCGTAAAATTTTCTCAGTGTAAGCCTCTATTGTGTGTAACGTCCTTAACTTTTACCAGTGCATTTACCTTCAGTGCCCTGAAAGTAATTTCTTCCCAAGAGATGCCCGGAACACAAAAGGGCAAAAGAAGGAACATGGGTGGGTTTTTTAGTCAGTAAAAGTCTGTTTGATGATTTCCCATTCGGAAGAAAAATATCTTTCAAAAGACAAATGTAGCGGGAATGAAAGATGACATTTACAAATCATGCCTTCTTCCCATGGTGTAAGCAGAAGAACTAAAATTCTTTCATAGTACTATCCTTTTGCCTCGTCAAAGTTCATACATCTGGTCATACACACGTGCCGCGAGTACTACGCTCCTGCTCTTCCTGAAAAACCTCACCCATTTTTTTTTTGGGTGGGAAATCATCAAATAACTTCCCCCACTCTGCGCGGAGCGAGGGGGCGTGTCAGACTTTTACTGACTAAAACCCACCCATGTTCCTTCTATTGCCCTTTACGTTCCGGGGCCGCGGTATCTCTTTCGAACAACCCGCAACCCCGGCAGGCCGAGGCCCTGGCAAGCCCCTCTGCTTTGCGCGTGAAACACGAACGCGCCGTCGACACGGCCTGTCGTCAATAGACGGACAGACGGTGAGCTGGACCTCACCCATAAGGAGAAGATTTTGGGCAATTTAGACTGTAAAGACCACACATCAGTATTAAATGGTAACTAATACTTTGACCATGATCAGTTGGCCTGACATCGTACAAAATTTCAAAAGAATAAGAGACCATCTTTTACTGGTACCGTTACTAATAATATGTAGTCTATTAAACAAAATACCTTCTATTAAATTCTAATTACTGCTCGTCCAAAAACTAATAATCTCCTCATAAAAGTAGCACTAACGGTAAAATAATGACAATTTCTGTACATTTTTGCGAAATTCCTCCGTGCATAGGTTTGCCTTGAAGGTTGCTTGCGACAAACAAGTCAGATGGTAAGACTTGCTAATGAGGTGTCACAACACGACTCTTGAGTCTTGACCACTCAAGGTCGAGGTTTATAAAAGCGTTTGAAAATATTTACTAGCATTGAGATCGTTTATGCTAGTTGTGCAGCAAGTGGCATTCTGAGGTTTCTGCAAAACTTCTTTGGGAAGAAGCGTCTAGTGGTTGCAAGCACAACTGCTAACCGTGAGATCCTAGGTTCAATCACCGGGTCAGGAAAAGTGTTATTGTGTTTTCTCATCAGGATTTATTTCCCTAGCAACTTCAGAGTCTGGATTGTGCTAATTAATGGCAATAGGCACGCCCCTTTTTAAATGGAATTTAAAACATAACTGGCGAAATGTAGGGTACTATAATTGGGTACACCTCTCCCTAACTCTTAGGGGATTACAGGCGTAATGTTATGTATATGTTTATGTTATGTTAGATCAAAAGGTACGTAAATAAAAACTGAAACTGAGTGGCTATCAGTTAGAGGGATGTCTTGCACAGGCGTGCCAGGGCCTCCTCCTGCCGGGGTTGCGGGTTGTTCGAAAGAGATACCGCGGCCCAGGAACGTAAAGGGCAATAGAAGGAACATGGGTGGGTTTTAGTCAGTAAAAGTCTGATACACTTCGCTTCGCCCAGAGCGGGGGAAGTTATTTGATGATCATCCGCAAAAAAAGGGATGTCTTGCACTACCAATTTCTCAATACATCTTGGTTTAAAAACTAGCCAATATCATTTAAAAGTACTGTTGAAGTCTGTTCTAATTTCAGTTGTATGGAAAATGTTATAATATTGGGAATTTTACAGCAAAACGAAATGAGTAAACATTTGAATAAACAGGATAATAAATAGTTTTAATGTTTAGTCATTTCATGACTGTAGTTTCATGGTATGTTATCATTTACAGCACATTCAGTAAATATGTCAGGTTCTAACTAAAGTTGCATGCAAATATAAGCTTTATTTATGGTATTTTAATGTTGATTTTTAAATAGGCAAGGTTTTTTTTTCGGATGGAAAATAATCCGTTCAGTTCTCCAGCTCTGGGTGGAGCGGAAGGGAGTAAAACCCATCCATTCATGTTCTTTATTTTGCCCTTTATGTTCCGGGGCCCTAAAAGTAAAAGGCGACCTAAATAACGGTCAGAAGGAATTAGCCTTGCCTAACATTGTCACTCATACTGCATTGGTGATCGCAATAATTGCATTTTGGTATTCATCATAACTTCACGCTATAATCCGCGTAGGATGAAGCAGAAGTAGTATACCTCCGCTTAAAAGTACACCTACATTTCACCAGCTATAATAAATATTTTGAGTTTATTACATAAAAATATGAATATTACATATTTTGAAATATTGAAGTATCTCCTTATTCAAAGTAAGTTTAGGTAGTCATATGAATCTTTACTGATAATTTATTTTTAAATACCCCGTACGTGATATCTATTTTTAGAATGTAATATTGTGGTTATATCGAACCGATAACTTATCGGAATTTAATTGGCCAACAGGACGCGTTGTTAAAATTGTTTTTAACATTTTCCTCTCCAGATAACGTTTAGGTATTTGGCCTAGCGTTATCCTATTGATTTCATCAAAGGTGACTTAAGAATTACGCAACTAGACTCACTTGCTTTTCTTTGTTTTTTAAGTGTCGCTGTCTTGTTTTGGCCACCGCGGTTGCGCTCACGTTTTTTGTTGGTAATTTATTATCAAAAGCAATCCAGTGTTTGATATTTGTGGCAACCGCGGTTGCCAAAAGTACGTGAGCGTTAAACCTGTCGTTTTCTGTACTTATATTTGTATTTTACTTATTGATTCCTTGGGACCAAGCTTGTCTAGCATGATAATATCCCCACAATTACTGATCCGTTTGAAAAAAGGCTAATTAAATTGAATTTGTTATACCAAAATATGTGATAAATAAGTATTCAAAAGGGTAATGCAATTATTTTCCTTTAATTTACTTAATGGAAACTTAACAACGATAATAATTTAAATATTTTAATTAATAATTAACGAAGGTACAGTTACAAATAAGGTTTATCTTCATTCGTGACTAACTTGTTATTCGATTTTGTAACCTAACCTTGAATTTAAAAAATAACTGTAGGTGTAAATTAATTAATAATTCCTTTAAGCTAATTGTTAAGTTTCTATTGTCGTAACGCAGATAAGATCGGCTAATTAATTTATTAAAAGGTTGTTGTGACATTCGAAATTATTTATTAACTAGCTAACCCACGATTTTTTTAAATTAGTAATAAGTAATTTTACAAGTCACTTAGTGCTACAATATGCCGCGGACAAGCGAGGTGATTAATACTCGTGACTTCTCTTTATGAGAAGAGGACTTTGCGCAGCAGTGGGACACTAATGGGCTGGCATTTTAAGAACTGATGTTACAATTGTTGGCCCATAGCCAAGAGTCTCGCTCTCGACAAACACCTTGACAAAGGTTTTTTTTTGGGGTGGGAAATCATCAAATAACTTCCCCCGCTCTGGGCGAAGCGGGGGGGAGTGTCAGACTTGTACTGACTAAAACCCACCCATGTTCCTTCTATTGCCCTTTACGTTTCGGGGCCGCGGTATCTCTTTCGAACAACCCGCAATCCCGGCAGGCGGAGGCCCTGGTAAGCCCTTCTGCTTTGCTGACATCTCTTTGAGAAGCGCGTGAAACACTAACGCGCTGTCGTCAATAGACGGACGGTCAGCTACCCATTGCTCACCGTCCACAGGCCCGCCTCTACGGTGGCCGGGAGTCGTCGCGCGGCGGCTGGGTTGGTTTGAGGTTCTCTCCCTCAAACGCCCGGCCACCTCCTTCGCTAAGTCTATGGTCCCTTGGAGCTGAGAAAAGACAACCCTCTAAGTCTACGCAGTCAAAAGATATGGCCGTTTATGCTGCATGTTTGTACGGAACCCTCGTCGCGCGAGCTGGACTCGAACTTTGGCGGGTTTTTACGAACTGTCTACTTCTTACTCAAGTATCTAATTAATAGTTAAACGATGTTTCCCAATAATTATAATGAATTTAGTAGCCATTACTGTTTCAGACGTTAATCTGACATGCAGTTTAGCGACAATTTTGTAATAACTACTAATCTTGATTGACATTATTGGAATGTTTGAGTATTCATTGCAAATCAAAGAAGAGAATCAAATTTACAAACAATGATTACCACGTTCGATCACTGTATCCCAGTCTTACCTACCGGTTTCGTATTACCCAGTAACTGGGGTGTGGAGGTCAGATATGCAGTCGTTTCATTTAAGTCGTGTTGTTATGTACTAACATGATATTGAATCATACTAAACAGTCAGTCGCCGAACACTTGAGTTCAGTTAGTCGGTCAGTCTGTACTCACCATATTATCTTATCAATAGAGCGATTGATAAGTGATAACGTTATTTACCTACTTATAGCTTACTAGTAACAATTTGTTACTGACACGCTCGATGAAAACATGTTTGTGTTTTATACTTTATCAAATGCGTAATTTTAATTATGAACTTTTTCATTGAATCTTTTTTTTTTAAACAGCAATATCTTTTTATTACGTAAACTTAGATGGTTGTTTTTTTCACAGCACAAGGTGATCACAGAGTTGAGTAAATAGTTTCAATCTTAAGGCGCGGCAATAAGCTAATCTTTAGGTATTAAGTGACGCTAGCTGCATACTAGGCATGGTCTGACACAAGTACACGACAGTATTGCATCAAAAGAATAGAAATAAGGTCGAAAATATTTCGGTGTTTGATTTTATTTGAATATCATGTCCGCCAAAATGTAGGTCATTTTGCAGTTTTTATTGAATATAAAAAAATACAGCTCAATGTTTGAAAAATTTTAGATATCTCTTTAGTCTATACAATTTTCTTTGTTATAGATATAAAAAATATGTTGGTTGTCGCTGAAAAAATTGAGAATTTCGAGACGAAAAAACTTTTTTCTTGGACTTTTTAAACATTTTTTTTTCGTAGTAGGTACTAGACCACTTTTGTAAACTTATTTTGTTTAACTCTTTACTTTATGTATTGAACTATACACGGTAATTTTTTTTTTGGCTAGTGGCATGTACAGATACGGCTAACTTTGCGACGAAAAACTAGACGTTTTACGAAATGTTTGCTTTGTACAGCGCCTTAACTCGATACCTCTACGCGTTCCCGAGGTAAAGAGTTCCTTCTATTGCCCTTTATGTTCCGGGGCAGCGGTATCTACATATCCCTGTACTTTTCTTATCAAAATACACAATTTGTCCGTTTCTTATCAATACCAAATTAATCTAGCGACCGTGAGAGCTAAACGCAAGACTGCGGAAAGTATACAAAAATAAATAAAAATGCAAAAAAGCCGCGAACAATATGTCAAACTTGTTTGTGGAATGATAAGTTGCTATCCTTTGGGTGAGGTATCGTACGGTCGTTGAACTCGGACCGAGACTTTGTAGTGGTTTTATTGAAAGATGCAGATTATTATCGATTAATATGTTACACACTCATATATACTCGCACACACGCGCACACACACACAAACATAAGTATTCTTTTCTTATTTTTAGGGTTCCGTACGTCCTAAAAGACAACAATGGAACCCTTATTGTATCACTTTTTTGTCCGTCTGTCTGTCTCTCAAGACAATTTATCTCGGGAACGCGTCCAGGCTTCAAGTTGAAATCAAAACCATATACTCAACTCTGTGATCCCTTTATGCTGTGAAAATACCCAACCCTCTAAGTCTACGCAGTAAAAAGATATGACTGTTTATGTCGCAAGTTTGTACGGAACCCTTCGGTGCACGAGTTTGACTCGCACTTGACCGGTTTTTTTTAATTTTTGTTAGAATTATTATTATTCTAAAGTTAACTTCAACATTTTTAAAATTATTGTGTTACTATCTGGCGCCCGCGGCTTGGACCGCGTGACATCGAAAAAAAAAAATCCTATGTGTTATTCCAGACTATAATCTATCTACCTCTGTGCTAAATTTCATCAAGATCCGTTCAGCCGTTTTGACGTGAAAGAGTAACAAACATCCATACATCCATCTATCCTCAGAAACATTCGCATTTATAATATTGGTAGGATTTGTCATGCTGTACAAAATAGGGAGGAGCGGAGTCTTCTTCTACAGACATAATTTATCTAAAAGAAGATTCCAAGCGCAATTGGTGTGAACGAAATAATTGATACAATAAATAATAATTATATTTAATTTATTATGTTGCTATGCCTTTTAAAATGTACTGTAATTTTTTAGAAGGTAAAGACACAGTGCGTCAAATATATTGTCAGAAAAACTAACAGTTATAGTTTTCGGTTCGCTATTTTACAGAGGTCGTCAGTTACTATCGAGACCAAAGTATCGTATAATCACTTACGTAAAGTCTCTGAAAATGTTGCAAATTTATTTGGCAATCTGACAAAATATTTCCTGAAACTTTTCTATTGTTAAATATTACAGGGAAATAATTGATACATATAGTGTTATAAATATTATTTATGCTGTATATTTATATATCTATATAATGATTCGTTCACATGGCTAATCTGAAATATTCATCGTTGATAATAAATTATTGGCCTCTTTGTTACGATAAATAATATTTCAGGAAGTCATTACCTACTTACTTATAAGCTTTTACTTGTTGATGATGAAAATAATGTAAAATGGATGCCGAAGACAAAATTGACGTTTGACGGCATGGTTGGCGCAGTGGCTGAGCGATCGACTGCTGCACTGCGTGTCGCGGGTTCGATTCCCGCACGAAACAAATATTTGTATGACCTGCAGATAGTTGTTTCGGGTCTGGGTGTTTGTGTATGTGAGTTTAAATGTTTGTAAACGCACCCACGATACAGGAGAAATTCCTTGTGTGGGGCAATGTATTATAAAAAAATAAAAAGACATAGTAACAAAAATCTCTAATCGCTTTTTAGGGTTCCGTGCCTCAAAAGGAAAAAGCGGAACCCTTATAATATCACTTTCACCTTATAGTATTCTTATACGAAGCCTTTAAACAAAATTGTTGAAAGAAACGGTTTTTTTCCGAAAATAATGAAAAACTCACACACGTGAGAAGTAATTTCTAATTAAATAAAAGAAAAAAAAACAGCAAAGAGCAAGGAGTTCAACGGTTCCATACAAACTCGCGACATAAATAGTCATATTTTTTGACTGCGTAGACTTATAGGGTTTTTCACAACATAAAGGCGCCACAAGGTTGAGTAATATGGTTTTAATTTTAACTCGATACCTCCACGCGTTCCCGAGATAAAGTGTCTTGACTGACAGACAGACACACAGACTTCTTGGTCTGCATGCCCTTGGACCCTTGTCCAAGGGTGGTAAGACTTATCCGGGGCTACCGCACGATTTCCGGCGAGGCAGCGAGTCGCCTTGCCGGATTGCCACCGTGAGATATGGAGGCGATAGGCCTCGCGTTGCGGGTTGTTCGAAAGAGATACCGCGGCCCCGGAACATTTATAGGGCAATGGAAGGAACATGGGTGGGACACTCTAGGCGGAGTGGGGGGCCACTCCGCCCACAACGGGGGAAGTTGTTTGATGATTTCCCACCCCAAAAAAAAGGTTCGTAATCGTTCCGTTTTTTTTCTTTTGAATTTTGGAACCCTAAAAAATGTCGATATAAAATGATCCTTATGTAATATTTGCATGCCCTCCAGAAGTACGTCGGTACCAACCCTGGATGTTTATGAACGTGATCTGTTTGTTTAAACATTGTATTAGCGCCTAATGGTGCAGGATTTCCTGACAGGTTATGATTACAAAGAGATCCATTATTGGTATTATCTTCCTGTATAGGAGAGGAGCAGAATCTATAACTCATATTCACTATTGAGACAAAGTTATTTACAAATCGATCTTCAAAATCATGAAGAGACCAAGGCAATCTTAATTATAAAATGACACAGGACTCTAAGTTATTTGTAACGTGTTTTTTTTTTCTTATACCTACTTGTTTCGCTGTAGCATGGAATAAGAATAAGAATAAGAATAATTTATTTGCCAGAATATATGTGTACAAGTAGGTACCTAGTATGTTTGATCTTAACATTAATGTGTTCCATTTACATTCTACCATTTAATGTGATGTGCAAGTATTTAATTTTAGAATGGAACAGGTGACATTGGTTTGATGAGCTGTTCTTCTTAAATCTGAAACGCAACCGTGATTTACGATCATAACTGAAAATAGAGTTTACCTTCAATATCATAGTCATAAAGGACTTCTCATTATAGCAGTACATCCCATCACTAAACATGTCTTATCTCCCGCTACAGCGAAAACAGTATAAATATGTTCACAATCTATTTGTAAATAGGTAAAGTGTACTTTTTGTGTAAAATGCAGGCCGTAATTAAAAAAGTACCTATGTATATCCAAAATAAAGTTAAAGTTTGCAAAACTAAACCACAATTTTCGAAATCTATTTTTTAAAACAAAAGTTTAAAAAATAACAGGCAAATGGTTTGATGACCGCATAATTGCAGTCAGCTACGTTCAAAATATATTAATAACTATAAAATTTTAATATTACACACTACATTACAAATAAATATAACTGCACAATCATTCGCAGAACTAACAAACAGGTAAAACACAATAAATAATTCGATCATTCGAAACAAATACCCATGGTCGCTTACTCTAGGGGACACCTAAACGGATGCCTAAATATGGGTCTGATGAAATTTCAACTCTTGAAAATACCGACGAAAATTGAAAATCCAACAGCAGGCAATTATATAGTTCACCAAAAATTCGTTGTCAAATAAAAGTCAACAGACTTTATCTATGGCTAATCTAATAAAAATAACTGTCAACGAAATTCTTTTGTAATAAGCCTATTGATAAGCTCGAAACGATTTGTCGTATCACTATTGTTTTGAGATAAAATAAATGTTAATTCGTATATTTGACGCGTCTGCGGAATTATCGTAATCTTTGATGCTAAGAAGACATATTACTTCCTGCAAACTATTTCACGCAAGTTGGCGCCAAAAATAAGCTTCGCAAATACAAACGAAGTTGCGATGTTTGATTTGAAAATGTTGTGAGCAAAATTTTCAAATTATTTGTCGTTCAGAATGTTTCAAAGCTACGTTTAGCAAAATTTTGACAAAACCCTATGTTGTCATTCAGAAACATACGAACATTCAACGAATGAATAGGTTTCAGAATCTCCTGTACAATCATTTCATAGGTACCAAATACAGTCAGTAAAGTAGATAAATAATCAAGCTCGCCAGATTCCGCCAGTTCAATAAGTCCAACAGTTTTTAATAAAAAAAAAAACAACTATATCTGAGGTACCTGGTTACTTATCTTTTTTCTGAGTGTACATACGCCATCCGCGGTCAAAACCTCAGTAGAAAACGTCACAAAAAGAAAGGTTTTTTTTTTAAACTTACCCTGCACAAAGCAACGCCCGTATCCAGTCTGTCCAAGAAATTATCAGCTGTGATCCTGAGTTCTGGATAGAGGACTGTCAGCCACTCTGCCAGGTCCTCCTTCATTGCATACAGGTACTCCTCTGAGGACTTGAAGGGCCTGAAGGGCCGGGCCTCCAGGAGGACTGCGCCTGCGCTCGCCATTGTGGAAGGCTTATGAACTAGATGGACATTACTGGTCTGGAACAAAAGGAAATTTTGGTTAGTTGGATGTGTAATGAAAGATGTGATTTTGAATTGAGAGATCTGGTACCTAATTGATTGATTTCCCGATGTATTTGTTTGATATTAATTGGTAATTTATATGATTCGTTAGATACTTATACAAATTGGTATAAAATTTAACTATGAGT